>CM061557.1:39441047-40641047 GCA_030864225.1 Capsicum baccatum var. pendulum | reverse complement strand
TTGATTAATTTATCGTTAAAAAAGGATAACAGTAAATCAAACAAGCAAAATAGTAAAATAACAGTTGCAATAGATAACCGATCTATTGCACCAGGTAGTATATATGTTGCAGCATATAACCAACCTGTTGTAACGAATAAGTAATCTGTTGTAATAATACAAAACATATCACTCATATTTTAAGATAGATGAATGGTCTGTGTAATAGATCACACATTGTTGTGATATATGAGTGATTCGTTGGAATAGTTAAATAACCCGTTGCGATAATACAAAACAAATCACTCATCTATTGAGAAAAATGAATGGTCTGTACAGCAGATCATACATCTGTTGCAACATTATCTATTGCAATATCATCTATTACAACATATGAGTGATCTATTGGAACAGTTAAATAACCTATAGCAATGGCTATGTAATCTATTGCGATAATACAAAATATATCACTCATCTGTTGAGAAACATGAATGGTCTATGCAACAGATCACATATTTTTTGTGACATCATCTGTTGAGAAATATGAATGGTCTATGCAACAGATCACATATTTTTTGTGACATCATCTGTTGTAACATATGAGTGATCTATTGGAATAGTTAATAACCCATAGCAATGGCTGAGTAATATATTATGACAATACAAAATATATCACTCATCTGTTGTGAAAGATAAATGGTCTGTGTAATAGATCACACATCTGTTGTAACATATTAGTGATCTGTCAGAATAGTTAACTAACCTATAGCAACAACTGAGTAATCTGTTGCGAGAATACAAAACATATCTCTTATCTTTTGAAAAAGATAAATGGTCTGTGCAACAGATCAAACTTCTATTACAACATATAAGTGATCTGTTGGAATAGTTAAATAACTCATAGCAATGGTTGAATAATCTGTTGCGACAATACAAAATATATCACTCATCTGTTGAGAAAGATGAATGGTCTGTGCAATAGATCACACATCTGTTGCAACATATGAGTGATCTGTCGGAACAGTTAACTAACCTGCAGTAACTACTGAGTAGTTTGTTATGATAATACAAAACATATCATTTATCTATTGAGAAAGATGAATGGTCTGTACAATAGGTCACACGTCTGTTGCAACACATGAGTGATCTATTGAAACAATTATCAACAGTCAATATTATTTAGATTTCTTCCAACATGGGGTCGTCTATAGCGGCAGATGAATGATCAGTTGGAAAAATCAAGTCTTGGACATTTCCTGTTGGAAGAGTTGATAGGATTTTATCCAACAGGAGGTTCATATGTTGCATCAGATCATTAATCTGGTGGTTCTTCCATTGCATCAGATGGTTAATTAGTTGCATCAGATTTTTTATTTGATGCTTAATCTATTGCAATATATGGTTAATTTGTTGCATCAGATAGTTAATCTATTGCACCAGATGATTAATCTGTTGCATTAGAATTGTAATATGATGGTTCCTCTGGTGCATCATATGGTTTATCTGTTATATCATATGACAAATTTGTTGCATCAGATGGTTAATATGTTGCACCAGATGGATAATCTATTAGAGAAAATAAAAAAGTAGCACGATTTTGTTCAACAAAAAAACAACAATATCACCATTTTTACCAAGAACAAGAACAAAACAAATGTACCCAAATTGTTGTTTTTTTTATAAACACAAACAATAAAAATCAAACTTCAAAAAAATGCAACAAACAACAAAAAAACATAATTCACTTCGAAAAGAGAAGAGAAGAAATATCAGAAATTAGGGTTTTATTCAAACCGCATTTTAAATTAATGCAACAAATATTGAAATTGTTAACCAATACTATAAAAGAAGTTGGCTCAAGTTCTTCGTTTTCTTCAAAACTGAAAAGGCCATAAATTTTTACCTATGAAAGAAAAAAAGGAACGATGAAGAATTCGGAGCTGTTGTCGCCGGAGAGCAAGGTTGTCACGTCATTTGAAGGTTGAAGTCAAAAAGGAACTCGAAGCCTAAATATTTATAGTTAGATATGGAAGTCGCCGAGGATTGAAATGAGAAATTTGCAGAACAGTTGGTTGGGAGAGAATTGAGAGAAGCTATCGAGAGAGGGATGAGAGACAGGTTGATTTGAATTGAAAAGGGGAACTCGAAGCCCAATTATTTATCGCCGGAGGTGGAAGTCGCCGGGGGTTAAAGGGAGAAATTTTGCAAAATTGTCGGTTGGAAGAGAGTTGAGAGAAGTTGTGAGAGAGAGGAGAGAATGGTTGATTTGGATTGAAGAGGGATGTGGGTTGGGTTGATTTGTATTTTTTAAAAGATTAGAAAGTTTTAAAAATATTAATCAAGTCCACAATTAACTTAATCAAGTTTTCTAATGATGTTGGACCCTTTAAGTTGGTCAATGTCACCAATCCTTCATTCAAGACTTAAAACACACATTTCCTTCAATTTTCTCAACAAACAATGTAACGTGCATGGTATTACCCACAGGTGAGGTATGGGAAGTAGAGTATACACATCTTACTACTGCCTCATAGAGATAGAGATATTGTTTGAAAAACCCTCAGCTAAGTAACATATAACACGACAATTTGAAAAGGACAATACAAAGGTAGAACAAGACATAGAAAATTGTAGCAAAAAGGTAATAAATCGTACAGAGCAAAATAATATGATAAACAAAGAACAAGAAGCAACATATAATAGCATTACTTGAAAAACAAGCGACTAAGAAAATAATGCTAAAATTATCTACCCACCAAGTCTACCCTTGGAAGAGAGAGAGACAACCCTCAACAAACTTCTACCCTAATTCGCGATTTCTATATCCTTCTATTTAAGATCATGTCCTCAGTGAGTTGTAGTTGCATTTTGTTTTGTCTATCAATTCTCCACGATAATTCATAAAGGAATAGAAAATTTAAATTGAGGGGAATTTCGACATAAAAACAGTGAAATTGAAAAGAAGTAGTATTTTTTTCAAGTTGAAAAAAGATATTTCGAAATAGAAGTTGTATTTGTATATGAATATATATTAAATTATTTTTGAATTTTTATGAGCTATTTGGAGTAAAAATTGTTTAAACTTTTTGAAAATTTTTGAATTCTAAAACATTGTTTATGTCCAAATATATTTTCCAAGCAAAATTTCAAAAATAATAAATTAAAAGATTCATGGCCAAGCGAGCACTAGAAAAGAAAAAATAAGAACAGAAAGAACTGGTGTCTATCTAAACTTGCCAAAAAATATAATTAGGAGTGACAAATGCGCAGATCAAAATGAGTTAAAAAACGAATATCTGACTCACTTACATTTAACTCAAATAAAAAATGGATTAATCAAAAAATTATTTCAATATCCATATGATGCATCCATTACGTTAGCAATAGTCTGATGAAAACATAAGCTAAAAGTCGAAATAAGTTAAAACTCTAAACTTTTAAGATATAAAAATCATAAAAAATAACTTTACACACAAATAAATATTGATAATATGAATATTCATATTATCTATCTGAATATTCATCTTTTTAATGGACTAGTTTAACCTCACGTGCCTCGCACGTGTAATATTTAATTATTTAAAATTAAATGATTTTGTCTATTGGCGAGATTTTTTATGAAATGTAACAAGTTCAAATCATTTTCAAGTATCCTTCACACTTTAATATAATAATGTAAATATAAACATATATTTTAGTGTAAGCACATATATATTTTACAATAAAAAATTTGAAGTGGTTGATGGATCATCACTAGTATTGACCATGTCAGATTTTTTTTGTTGATAGTACTTTTTCTTCTTATTGTTCTATGTTAGGTTGTAAATATTTGTCACATGAATTTCGCAAAAAATGCAAAATACAACAAGGTCAAGCATATAACTCTCATTTTACGCACATTAGTATCGATCTTCCTTGTCCCTTTTTCATTTCGTTTTTCCTTCCATTCTACATACTTGAAGCTTTAAAATTCTAATTTGATTTGCAACATACAGAAATAGAAAGTAAGGAAAAATAGTACTCTCTCCGTTTCATTTGTGTTGGCCCTTATACCAAAAATAGAGTTTTATTACTTACTTCCCGTGCTATTCATAGTATTAAATAACTACATAACTTTAGAGTTACAAAACATCATTAATAAGGTTAGTTTAGTAAAATACACCTCTAATTCCCTACAGATTATGTGGAAGGAAGGCACTTTCCAGGGAGGTGGCTTATGCTGTTGAAAGCCTGGCTCATAAAAAGTATTCCAGGTTAGGGGCAAGTAAAAAACAATGATATCCAATGTATTCCCACAAAGTAAGGTCTGGGAGGGTAGAGTGTACACAGTCTTTACCTTATACCCTATATGTGAGGTAGAGAGGTTGTTTCCGGTAGACCCTCGTCTCAAGACAAAAATAGTCTAGAAAAAGACTTAATTGAAGTAGAAGAGACAATAGGTAGTTTGAAAAACATCAGATAGTAGCAGAGTAATACTACAATTGAACTGCACGAAACAACATATAACATAACTTGAAATATTTAGCACACATCTAGACAAGTAGATGCCAAACAATACAACATATACAAATGCATGATAATTTCCATCAAATATAGGAAATATAAGTTATTTTTGAGGTTTATAAGTTAATTTTTCTCTTGGATAGGCCTTTCTTTGATTGTTGAAATTCATATGTTCATATGATTTTTGCAAAGTATGAAACTTTTTTCTTATAACGTAATATGTCACTTCTTTATTGCTTATATATCTTTATTTTTAATTATTCGGTCATTTATGTATTTTTTTTAAATAAAAAACTATTTTGCTGCGTAGTTATGTCAATAGTGTTGGTGTTAGGGCACCAATACCATTGACGTTTGCAAAATTGCGGAACATGGATATGATGTAAGATCTTTCTGTCACATGCTCCTTCTCTGGCTTCTTAATTTTTACTTGGACAAATTTATGTAGTAAATCTCACTGAAAACTTAACTATTCACGCTTTTAGGTGGGCTTCAGATAATGCTTTTATAGGGAGGATTCTAGATTTCATTAATAGTTGGTCAAGTGTTACTGTACCGTGAGACAACAGCTATTTGAACTATGTCCAGTTTGTTATTCTCTAATTCTTTCAAGAAATATTGTCTTACCTTTTTCCTACAACATTGGTATATATAATGCCTTTACTGCATCTTTTCTCTAGCGTAGTCTGTCTCAGATTTATCTATTGTCATAGGATAGTCGAAGGAAATGCATTTTTCTATTGTCGCTAATTGGCTTACTAAGGTAAGCTCCGATTAACCCACAAGCAGATGCCAAACAATACAACATATACAAATACATGAGAGTTTCCATCAAATATAGGAAAATAGAAGTTATTTTTGAGGCAACAACTGCCAGCTTTAGCAAGAAACATATTCACCAGAAATATACTCTCTCCGAACCAATTCATGTGGCACTGATTTAAGAAAGAAAAACTTTTGAAACTTATGGTCTAAACAAGTCATAAATGTTTTCATTGCTATATATCACATTTCATTAGGGGTAAAGTAGAAAGTGTAAGAGTAAATTGTTTCTGAATTTTTTATGAAAAAGTGTCATTCATGTTGGACAAATAAAAAAGAAAAGTATGTCACATGGGGCTAGAGGGAGTATATGCCAATTAGCATTTTCAACCACTTTCTTTGTTACTGTTTCAAAATTATTTGTGAAGACTTTATTAGTTTCAAGCCCATTTCAGTTGGACACTCTCTTGCTTTCCTAGACTTAGAAATTGTCTTTGTCTTCTTACTCCTTTTCCTTTGTGTGGCAGGTGGTGTGTTCCGGCAATTTCAGTTCATATTTATAAAAAAAGTTCATTTAATTCATATTTAGTAAATTAGATCACTCATATTTTAAATGGATAAATATGGACTTCTACTCATTTTAAAATCTCATACAAATATAGACAGAATGGATAAAATATGGGTACCCATTTAAACAAAAAGATCACCCATCTATGCTTAAAGTTTTAGTTTTTTTTCTTTTCTAGTTTCTTTTCTTCTTCTTTCTTTCTTTCTTTTTTCCTTTAATTTACTTTTTTTTCTTTTTCATTTTTTTTACTCATTCCTTATAATTTCTTTTTTTCTTTCTCATTTTTTCATCTATTTTTTATTTTTATTTCTTTTTTCTTTGTATTCTTTTTTTTTTTCGTTTTTCCTTTTCTCATTCTTATTTCATCATTCGTATTCGCTTGAGACCTACATGGGTTAATAAATATAAGTTTCTAATTATCCCATTTAATCTATATAATTCATAACATCTCTTATCAATTAAATATAATCCATAGTCTCACTCCTTTATTATTATTATTATTATTATTATTATTTTTTTTCTATCTTTTATTTCTCTTTCTTTTTTTTTCTTTCTTTTTTCCTTTAATTACTTTTTTTTCTTTTTCATTTTTCCACTTATTTTTTATTCGTTTCTTACACTTTTTTTCTTTCTTCTTTTTCATCATTTTTTTATTTTTCAATTTTATTTCCTTGCATTCTTTTTTTTTTTGTATTTCCATTTCCCCTTTTTCGTTCTTGGTTCGTCATTTTTATCATTTTTTTATATTCTTTTCCTCATTTTTATTTTGTCATTGCATTTTATATTTTTTTTACTTTAAATTTATTTATATCATACTATATATTTTAAATAAATTTATTATTTGTATTTGAATAGTTTAGTTGTCAATATGTGCAATTTATCATTTGTATTTATATACAAATAAGTATATGAATTAAAATCAACATGGGTTGTGGTACAGTGAATGGGGCTGCTCCACCCTTAACCATAGGTCGAGGGTACAACCCTGGTTATGGAGAAAATTCTGTTGGGAACGCTCCAACCTTAATGGGCCCTACAACGCCCGATCCGAATTAGTTGGGGCTCCAATGCAGGCACCGGACACCGGATGAAAAACTAAAAAAAGTATATGAATTAATTGTATTTTCTTAAGACTAAAATATATATGACGAAGGATACACATAGCCCTAGAATTATAAATGTTGGGAAAATATAAATCAATATGTGCTTATGGTATTTTCGTTATCATAAAAAAAAAGAAATCAAAAATAGAAAGAGAGGTATAAGTTAGAGATAGAATAGAGAAAAAAAACGTAAAGAAAGAATTGAAGAAAAAAATACAAAAAAAATCAAAAAGAAAAAATAATGAAAAAGAAGAAAAGTAAAAAGAAAAAAGATGATGGTGAAAACAAATATACTGAGTGGTTACCATATTTTAGTCATCATCCATAATTTGTACTCGACTTAACCATGTTTTTCGAAAATAAAAAAAAAAAATATAAAACATAAAATACAACCAAAAAAGAAAAAAAATGAGAAAGAAGTAAAAACAAAAAAATAAAAAAATAGAAGACTAAAAAGGAAAAGGAAAAAAAAAGAAAAAAGAAAGAGAAACAAAGAGTAGAGGGCAGAGAT
This sequence comes from Capsicum baccatum var. pendulum, assembly GCA_030864225.1. Classification (NCBI taxonomy): domain Eukaryota; kingdom Viridiplantae; phylum Streptophyta; class Magnoliopsida; order Solanales; family Solanaceae; genus Capsicum; species Capsicum baccatum. The sequence continues at coordinate 40,633,621 of CM061557.1, read as the reverse complement.
AGAAGAGAGAAAAAAAAAATGACAAAAAAATGAAAAAAGAAAATTAGAGGCTGCAGATAGAAGAGAGATAAAAAAAACTAAAAGGAAAAAACTAAAAAAAAAAGAAATGGTAAAAAAGTCGAGTTGATATGATATAGAAATTTTAATTTTTTGATTTAAGAATTAAATGGGTTGAAATCATTTTTACCCAATTCATATTTGACCAAATCCATATTTACCCATATTTATATGGGCGGATTGCAATCCAAACCATTTTTGCTCGATCCATATTTAACCTGTCCAAATCCAATCCAATCCAATCCGTCCGTTTGCCACCCCTACTTGCACCGATACTGGATGAGACATTAAGACCTAAGCTCCTCACTCTACTTCCATGCATTTTCAGATGTGTTCGTCATTTGCATATTGCTGTGAGATTAGCTGCATATAAATGTATTACAGCTATGGCCATTTCAATGGCATTGGATGTGATGGGTTCGGTTATTGAGAATGTGGTGCCTATGTTAGGTGACATTACATCTATACATTCTAAACAAGGAGCTGGCATGCTTGTCCAAGGACTTGGTATCGAGCTGGTTCCATATGGTCCCCTCTTAGTAGTTCCCCTACTGAGGTGTATGAGTGATTCAGATCATTCTGTCAGAGAGAGTATGACACATAGTTTTGAAACCCTCGTGCCTCTACTTCCATTAGCATGTGGTGTTTCTCCTCCTGTTGGTCTTAGTGAACACCAATCAAGAAGTCAAGAAGATGTTAAATTTTTGGAGCAGCAAATTGACAACTCTCGTATTGACGATTACAAACTCTCAACTAAACTAAAGGTGACATTGAGAAGGTAACTCCAGAGCCACTGATTATCTCTCAACTGTCTGCAATGTGATATTATGATGCTTACATCCCTGTGCTGATACTTTTGTCCTTTAGACCCTTTGTTCTCAGGGTATGCATTATGCAGGAGAGAGTTCCGGTCATGCTAACTGCATATGTCTCATCAAACTGAGTTCGGAACCAAAATATGCCATAAAACTAAAAAAAACATCAAAATATGCCATATATTTAAAATGTTACCATAATATGCTTAACTCTCTTTTTAAGAGAGTTATATGTATTATTTTAAACGAAAGTTCAGAAACGGAGTTAAAATTTTAGAAAAATACATAACTCTTAACTCACTTAAAAAGAGAGTTATGTAATAGAAGTTATATAAGTCTCTTTTTAAGTGAGTTATGCATTTTTTTTTTGCATAACTCACTTAAAAAGAGAACAAAATACATAGCATTCTTTTATAAGTCTACAACACAGGAAAAAAACTAGACGACGATAGTTCAATTATTTCTCATAATTAATATAAGCACAGTATTGATCCCACATATAATAACCTGCCCTTCTTTTTCATTATGGTTCGTTTCTTTCCCTTTTTTTTTCTAGAAATGAATCGGAATAATATAGGACTGAAACTTGATAAATCATGAGGAAAACGTGTTATTCACATTTCATTTGATATTCAGAGACGAATTGAAAGTTAAGCATTAAAAATTCTAAAGATTCTCGGGGGTGGGGGGAGGGAGATAGAAATGTGAAAATATCGATGCAAATTCATAGAGTCATTTGATTAATCACGTATCATATTCCATCGTGTATTTAGTTTGTATATACCTAGTTGAGGTTATAACATTTTTATCGTCACCCATGGAGAAAAGGCTACTGAGTTTTTGCAATAAAAAAATTACAAGTTCAAGCTAATACTTCCATCCAAATAACACTATTTTATGATATACAAATTTCTATTTTTATATACTACTGTATATCTGACATTTTATTTAAATGTGATTTGCATTAGCAAATCTATAAATGACTAAAATTGAAGTCAAAATTCTGAAACAATTTGAAATTTATGATTATTTCAGAATTTTTTTCTTATTAAATTAAGTATTGAGTTAAATATTATTTTCACCATAAGCTAAGGCCAACTCACTTTTACAAGTCTACAACACATGAAAAAAACTAGACGACGATAGTTCTATTTTTTAAGGCCTTTGCTATGTATTTTGTTCTCTTTTTAAGTGAGTTACGTAAAAGAAAAATGCATAACTCACTTAAAAAGTGAGTTATGCAACTTCTATTACATAACTCTCTTTTTAAGTGAGTTATGTAAAAAAAAATGCATAACTCCCTTAAAAAGAGAGTTATGTACTTTTCTAAAATTTTAACTCCGTTTCTGAACTTATGTTAAAAATAATACATATAACTCTCTTAAAAAGAGAGTTAAATATATTATGGTAACATTGTAAATACATGACATATTTTGATATTTTTTTTAGTTTCACGGCATATTTTGGTTCTGGACTCCATCAAGCTCCTTAGACACTTTTAGGAGCTTGATTTATGTCTGTTTGAAGGGTTCATAAGTAGATAACAATGTACAATCCTAGGAGTTCAAATGGTACATATGGAAGCATGGATCAGTTTATGCAATGTTTATAACTACGATACACGGGATTTAATTTGGGGTGGCGAATGGCTCTTGGCGAATTAATCCATTTATTCTTAGTAAAATTATAATTTATTTTTGAAAGGTCTTAGTAAAAAGGCCATAACAAAACCAATAAGAAGAAGATAGATTGCAAGTAGGGTGTTCACTGGGAACTTACCTTTTGGTACTGTATATGGGATCTTCCTATCATGTTGATATGGGCATCATGAATTTCTTTCAGAGTCTGATGTGGATGCCTTAGTGAAACTTTATTGTGTTGTTACAAATTTCTATTTGATCAAAAGTTTTTACATGACTCGTCCTATTTGTTAACTTAACGGTTTCATGCCTCCTACGGTAGACCACTACTAGTTGCTAGGGATTCCAAAAATGTTCAGTCAAGGATGCTGAAGCAGGTGTGTTCATTTCTACTTGCATATGGCCTTCATAGTTTGGATCTCTTCTCATCTAGATTCAAACTGAAAGGTTTTTCTTGACAGGTGATGCCTTTTCTCCTTCATCGGACTAAAGATGAAGTCTTATCTAATCTGCCAGAAAATTATTCAGGATAGATACTGTGACCCGAGTCCTGTTCAGTTAAAACTCTATCAACAATTTTCTGGTTCACATGCAAGGCAAGAAATTTCCAGCATGGTGAAGTCAAAAAAATTATTTGTATAATTGTTGAGCATAATTTTACTTCGTTTGTTTCATTTTGAATGTGTAGGATCAGTAAGGAGGGTCAAATTTGAATGGTGGGCGCCACAACTCAACGTGATCTAGATTGAAGTGAATAAAGAAGAATTTTTTAATTAGAAATTACGTACTAACATTTAATATGCCTAATGCCATTTCTGTAAAATGTGGCTTGAACTATCAAAATTTATGCAATATTGCTACACTTCAAAAGTGTGGCTATAAAAGACTACGTTTTTAAGTGTGGCTAGTAATAAAGAAAGGCCACATTTTTTAAGTATTGTTATAGAGATGCTACAAAAGGCTACACTTGTGAAGCGTGTTCAATAGTAAAACAAAGGCAACATTTTTTAAGTGTTGTTACAGAGGTGTTACACAGGGCTACGCTTGTGAAGCGTGCCCAACAACAAAATAAAGATAACACTTGCAAGTGTAGCTTTATCAAATAAAAGTATTGCCAATGATAAGGTGCAAAGCGTGACCTTTAAACCTTAATGACCATGCTTTTTTAATGTAGCTGATATGGCAGCACTTGAAAAGTGTGGCCTTTGATCAAAGGTTACGCCTCTTTAGGCCATCCCCTAAAAAGTGTTGCCTAAAGTTCGAAAGTATAGCCTTTGATCAAAGGCTACACTTTCTACTATTTTAGGTCACACTTTACAAGAGTGACAATAGAACTAAAATGTTGTAGTGGATGATGGTAATAAGAGAATTTATTTCTTATTAAAAATATAAATAATTAATTGAAAGATTGAAAGATCAACTTTGTATGTGCATGAATTTTCACCTATCATCTTTTTACTTTCAAATCTTCTCACTTTATATAAAAATAAATAGTACTCCTTTTGGTTAATCATTACAAAATTGGTGTCCAAAGATATCTCTTTCTTAATTTTTTATATTATAATTCTGAAATTCAGGACATAATTAAAGTATTTTTAGGCATAAATTTATTTATTCTATTTTTAATAAATATCAGTAATGATTAAATATATTTATATTTAATTTTAAATTTTAACACATAAATCAAGGAAACAAATAGAAAGATCGTAATAAATTCAATTGGAGTTGGTACCTTTAAGAGAGAAGCCAACAACCTCCAATTTTATTAATCCTCTTCCTCTCTGCATCGATCACGTCTGGTTTAGTTCTCTCCTTATCCTTGAGGTAAGTAATCAACCCCTCTTTTTTTTTTTTTTTTCATAAGACATGTTTAAAAACTTCCAACGTTCGTCCTTGATCCTTTTGTCTTGTCCTCCAAAGAATAACCAAGCAAAAATAATGCATTAACTAAAACAATGTGCAAAAAAGAGTATTGATTTTCTTAAGACACAACAAACATAGGACTTCAGTCATTTAACATGTCCGTGCATAAAACTGAATTTGACACAAGATCACTATAGTGTTTCATTCCAAAGCATTGGCTCTATCAGACAAGAGCCAAGATAACGTACGAAGTACTTTATGAGATGAGGAGATTACTTTACCTGAATAGATGGTTCTCATTCATAAATACTATCTCTGTGTTTTGATTTTCCTCCCACGAATGCCTTCGAACTCATATGGAGATACCAAGTGTATCGATATATAAAAAATACTAAGTATGAATTCAAAGGAAAAATAAGGATCAAAAAGTGACATTGCATTCAAATTTTTTTATACGAAAATAAGGGTGTCAAGTGGGCTGGGCTGGGTCAATCCAAAATCGGACTGTGAATGTTAGCCGAGTTGTGGGACGGTCCGAATCCGGACCTGGTTAAACGGGTCGGTTCGATTCCAAGCCCAATAGTAATTTTTTTAAAAACAACCCTGAACCGGCCCACTTAACCCAACCCGGTCCAAACCACATAAACCCGATCAAAATCGGTTAAAAATTCGGTCAAAAAAAAATAATTCTCCAATATACACTATATATACCCACCTATATACATTTTAAATACATTAAACAATATAAATACACTATATATAGAGTATATACTACATTAGAATATAAAAAATATATACACATATACACAATTACATATGTAATTGTGTATATGACTATACGTTAGTTAAATATATATATTACTCTAAATAAAACATATACTACAAGATATATACTACAATATAATGATATATATAATAATTTATAAAACATATACACATATATACGTTAAATATATAAGTCTATAAAAGATATATACACAAATATACATAACCATTCAATATATACATACTACTTTAAATAAAATATACTACAATATATACACACATTATATATATAGTTATAGACTAATATATAAAACATATGCACATATATATGTTAAATATATACGTCTATAGAAGATATATACACATATATATGTACCATTCAATATATACGTACTATTTTAAATAAAATATACTACAATATATACACACACTATATATATCGGTATATACTAATTTATAAAACATATACACATGTATACGTTAAATATATACGTCTATAGAAGATATATACACATATATACGTGCCATTCAATATATACGTACTACTTTAAAGAAAATATACTACAATATATATACTACAATATACACACACTATATGTATAGTTATATACTAATTGATAAAACATATACACAAGTATACGTTAAATATATACGTCTATAGAAGATATATACACATATATACGTACCATTCAATATATATGTACTAATTTAAATAAAATATACTATAATATATATATATACTACATTGTATATACACACACTATATATAGTTATATACAAATTTATAAAACATATACACATGTATATGTTAAATATATACGTCTATAGAAGATATATACTCATATATACGTACCATTCAATATATACGTACTACTTTAAATAAAATATACTACAATATATATACTACAATATATACACACACACACTATATATAGTTATATACTAATTTATAAAACATATACACATGAAAACATTAAATATATACGTCTTTAGAAGATATATACACATATATACATATCATTCAATATATATGTACTACTTTAAATAAAATATACTACAATATACACACACTATATATATAGTTATACACTAATTTATAAAACATATACACATATATACGTTAAATATATACATCTATAGAAGATATATACACATATATACGTACCATTCAATATATAAGTACTACTTTAAATAAAATATACTACAATATATATACTAAAATATACACACACACACACACTATATATAGTTATATACTAATTTATAAAACATATACACATGTATACATTAAATATATATGTCTATAGAAGATATACACACATATATATGTACCATTCAATATATATGTTCTTCTTTAAATAAAATATACTACAATATATATATATATATATATATATATATATATATATATAATTATATATATACTATAATATACACACACACTACATATATAGTTATCCGCTAATTTATAAAACATATACGCATGTATACATACCATTCAATATATACGTACACATATAAGATATATGTACTTCTTTAAATAAAACATATGCTACTTGATATAATAAGTTAATAATACTTTATAGTAAATTAGTTATATATTAAAATTAAGTATTTAATTTAAACTAAAAATTTAATTTAAATCATTAAATGAAAAAAATTACAAAGTAAGGAATAAGGAGTGAATGAATGTTGAATTTTATTTATTGCAAAATGATCCCAAATTTGTAATTTATATGGATGAAAAATCTATAAATTTTGCATCATTTTTTCTAACTCATTTATGTTAGTATTAACGGGAACTTGCCTAGGATAGTCAAAGTCAATGAGGGTAAAACCATGCATTATACTTGATTCTGCGAAGTTCTCCCGTGAAGTCATAATTTCTTCAAGTCTCTGCTCGTCGTTCGACTCTACTTCCATTTTTTGATTTCTTCATTCTGCTCTAATCCAATATCTAAGACAAACTAGAATATTCATTGCATTGCTTCCCAATGAATGTCGGTTGTCTCCAAGCTGTTGTCTTCCGTGACTAAATGCGCTCTACGATGCAATGGTTGACATTGGAACATTCAGGATATCTCTAGATAATCTTGAAAGCACAGGATATTGTGCTTCATTGTTCCTCCACCAATCCAACGTGTTGATCCGTCATCTGCGATCCTCTAGCGGCGATCGGAGATAATACTTTAGCTCTTCCCGATAAGTTGATATGTAAGATCCCCCCTCAACACTGTTTCAATAAGGTAAATCATAAAAGTAATCAGGAAAACCACTATGTGCCTGCCTTTTAGAAGATGATGACTCTTCGGGAGGACGAGGAGCGACAGTTGGAGTGAAATTTGTCGGCACAGCTAAATCGACATAGTGGTTATATAATTTATCTATGTAATCGTTCGCATCGGCCATAGCCGTCCATAAATGAGATTTTTCTTGTTCTTCATCATCAGAATCATTGTTAGTATTTATCTCTAAGTTAACATAAATAAGAGTACTAAAGTGGCACATAGTAGTATATTACATGTACGGATTTAGCATAACACCAATCAAGTAAATAGGTAGAATCGGATTTTTTTAAAAAAATTTAGCAAACATAGCACTAACAACTTCTTTGTAACCATCTTTATTTTTATATTCTTTGAGCAAACCAGAAATATCGGCTATAAATGACAAAATATTACAAAAAGTAGGATAATAAACATCGAAAAATTCAACCGTAGCTATATAATATTTTTCAAAAACTTAACAAGATCATTAATTACAGTCCAATCAGAATCATGTAGCATGCAGTAGGAAGAATCAACAAACGATCCACAATGTTGGTTAAAAGATAGCGTGTAATAGGAACTCTATATTTATTGCAAGTTTTTAAAAAAATCATACGTAGCATTCCATCTAGTATCACATTCTTCAGGCATCAATATCAGGGCAAGTTCATTTTGTTCACATTTAAGTTTAAAGTCTTTAATTCTTCTTCTATGATTATTTCCTTGAATAAAACCAACGGCAAGCCGAATTTTTTCAATATAAAGTTCAAAAAACTCAAGACCATCTCTTACAATTAAATTATATATCAAGCACATTTAACATGAAAAATTTCAGGTAACGGTCGAGATAACTTAGATTTTAACTTTGTTATAGCAGTTTTTTTGTTAGAAACATTATCAAAAGCAATACATAATATTTTATTTTCAACACCGTAAAATTCTGTAACTTTAGCAATCGAATCAACAATAAAATCTCCAGTATGTTTACAATCTTCATCTATAAAAAAGCAAGAATACGTGTTTGTATAACAAAATTATTATCTATCCAGTGACAAATAATGGTTAAATAATTATTTTTATTTACAGAACGACTAAGATCAGAAGTTAGGGACATTCTACATTGAATATTTTTTAACAATGTTGATAAATAAAAATAATATTGTGAATGAAGTCTAAAAATATCGGACCTACAAGTAGTTCTAGGAATACCATTAAACATAGGATTATAAATTGCTTGAATATAATGAATAACGACATCTGAAGAAGGAAAACTAAAAGACAAACAACCCACAGCTACCATTTTAGCTATTTCTTTCCGGTCCCTCAATTTATTATACATTTTTGTTATCTGATCGATTGCTGAGTCCATTCTAGTTTGCATTGGCCCACCAACATCCCTACCACCTGTTGCAATATTTAACTCTCTTTCGTGATTATCACTTATATGTTAACGTACCCGTACCCCCTTACTTGCCTCCTCTTTTATGCTTATATATTTGTTGATAAATATTGCATTGCACCTCAATATCTGATATACGTTCAAAAAATTGCCATGCAATACTATTTGGTTTACGAGCTCTTGGGGCATAGGGAGGATGGGGAGGGAGATTAACCGATTCAGATCTAACGTTAGCATTTTCTATTGTGGGTGTCTTACCAATATTTTCATCATCTTCGTCTAAATTAACCGCATCTACTTCATTTTCTTCTTCTATACTGTAATTTTCATGAGCTTCTACATAATCCATATCGTGGGCACCTACACCTAAAGGTGCACCTACTTCTTCCTCAAAAGGTTGGTCAAGCGGTGCCGGAGGCACACAGGTATATCTACTACTTGAAGTACTTTTACCGCTAGTAATTCGTTTTTTATTACCACTACCACTTTCGGAACAAATTTTTCTAACACCTTTAGTAGCGAGGTTTCTTAATTTATCCATAATATAAATTAAACTAAAAAAAATCAGAATAAACAAATATAATAAAATTAAATATTCAACAATTAATACACTAAATAAAAATTAAACGTAAGAGATGGAACGACAATACCAAATTTTGAAAGTATCCGAAGATTGCGAATTTAGAAACTTCCACTCGTACTTTGTAATCGCAAAATTAAAAAAATAAAGTGAGCACTTTAGAAAATATATAGAATATTTGAGAATTGAGATTTGAGAGAATGAGAAATTGTGTGAAAAATGATTTGAAAGTGTAGGGTATTTATAGGATTTTTTTTGGGTTTTACAAAATATTTTAATTGATTTTTTTTTTAAAATTAAAAATGGACAATTAGCCATTTTTAGGGCCCAAACAGTAATATAGCCGTTGGGCCCAACGGGCAAAAAAACTGTTTTTTTTAAAATCAACCGGGCCGGTTCTAGGCCGGTTAACCGACGGACTTGGACTGAGTTAATTGGGTCCAAAACCAAAACTAATTGGCCCGTGACCCGATACGCTACAACCCGTGGGTTGACTAGGCCAGTTTTTCTAAGTGGGCCGAGTAGGGACGAGTCGGGCCGGGTTGACACGGCCCATTTGACACCCCTATACGAAAATAACAAAGAAAAGAACAAAACCTTATATGAATATGCATGTGACGAATATCATACCTTTAGGCTTTTAGGTATTTCTCCGATAAAGAATCAAAGGGTGAATGAATAAAATTTTAGATTTTAAGCCAATTAATAGGTTTGCTCATGATGTAAATATAATATAAAAAACAAAGAAAACATCAAAAAAGAAGAAGAAAACATTCCTAACGTATGTGCTTTGTGGTTAGATGCCTGATTTTGGTGTGAAAACATCTCTGTCGTGTATTTATGTACTTTTGTTAGAACTCCTTAATTAATAGTTTTCCATAGATTCTTATCATACATATCTCTTTAATCTAGACCCCTTGTATTCGTAGGACCTTTTTAAAGGATTCCTTAATAATTATAATTCTCCTATAATATTATCATTCTTTTTTTTTTTCTATATTTAAAATTAAAAGAATAGTGAAAAGATGATTTTGTCTAAAGAAAATACTTTTAATGAAGGACAAAAAGTTCAAACAATATTTCTAAGGTTCTTCACACTTTTAATATATTATTATAAATATAGATATATTTGATCCATTTACTAAAAATGGATTATTCAATTCATATTTAGTGAGGATTGAATTTTGATATATTTTTAACCATTTTGTCAATCCTAAATACAATAAAGGTGTCCTCAAAAAAAAAAAAAAAACTTCAAATATTTCATTACATTTGAAATTGAAGAAAAATTGTAATTGTCTATCCTCTTGTATTATCGTTCTTCTTATATTCATAGTCGAAACAAGCCCTTCTTTAGTAATCGTACTTTATTAGCTTATTGTTAGTAATACTAGTTTATAATTTTACTAGCAGCATATATATATCTTGCTCTTTTGACATTGAAAGCCCTCAATGGATGCGAGTGTACTTTCTTTGAGTTGGAACTACTTTATACTTAGGTACGATCGATCAAATTTTATATGTACCTCATATTAATTGTGCCCGCACCAATCGTCATAAAGTAATTGTCAATGTGCTACTCATACTTAGTGATGTAATAAATTGACATAGAATACAAACTTGTCAAAAATATCAATCCATTAGTATTAAGTCACGTGTCATGTTTTATTGGGTTGTTGTAAAATATTATGTGGCATAACGATATGACAAATAGAGTAGTGGCATTGCAGGATGATGTGGATAGGTGAAAGTAATAGAGTTCCAAATCTAACCGACAAGTTTTTTAATTTAAAATTTGAAAGGTGCATATGAAAATAAAATAAATTTTAAAAAGGATAAGGTAAGCATAGAATATAAGCCATAAGGTAAAATTATGATTTTACCTTATAAGATAAATGAATTCACTTACCTTTATTTGTTTATTTTTTTTATTTTGAGATATCCAACAATACTTGTTCAGTTTATAAAATTAATGGATAATTTATTCATGTTTACCTATTTTATACTTAGTATTAAATACAATACATCACTCATGCGTGACTTACCTGTAATGTCAACATAGGCTTGGGGAGCCGCTGCGCTATCGTACCTCTACTTTTATTTGTGTCATGTGTCGATGGAAAAGTCGCACTGCATTAGTGATTTTGTTTCGTTATTACAGATATGTGAACTTTATAATATTTTTTCCCATTTTGTACTACCTAGTTTTACTATGGTGATAAATAATGTTGATTACATTTTTTTTTTTTAGGTATATGGGCATAGAAGCGTATTGTACCATTGCAGCCACTTTCGCTGCCTCCGAACGAGAAAAATCCAGAGGTTACAGCACATGCATGTAAATGATCTCAAGGTAGAGCTCATCAAAATGAGGTGCGTAGTGTGCTTGTCATAATAAGATATGTATTAGACAACCTTACTAAGAAGCAAGTATTTTTTATATTATCATATCATTTTTTTGGTCTTAATTTGTTCTATTTATAGTGATATAACACAATGCTCCACCAACTAAATAAAAGTCATATTAACTATTGCACTTTGGAGAGTCCTACCTTACAAGGTGAGAGTCCATACTTGACTTACAAATAAGTCCCATCAGCCAGCAAAAGGAAATTTATTCCTCTCCCTCGTCAGCAGTAAGTCCCAATCTTACAGCCACTTCTTCCCTAGGAAAATTTATTTCCCAGTTTTTCAGTCAAAGAATAAATTAAGTGATTTCATTTACCTCGTAAAGTAAAACTGTAATTTTACTTTGCACTTTACATTATTCCTTTTGAAATTTTTTTATTTTTATATGCCTGTCTGAAATATGAAAAAAAGTTGCCCTTTGGACTTTGAACTCAAAGTAATATGGCAAATAGGCCAAGCAAAAGAGATGTATGGACCAAGGAACATGAGTTAGGTTGTCAACTTAGGGAAGAAAGGTTCAACCATGTGGGGAAAAGAAATGGAGGGTAGAATGAGGAATGCACAATAATATAAAGTTGGTTAGTCCTTTATCCTAAAATTGTGCTGAAATTGTTATAAAAGACTTAAACCACATAAAATAATTTGATCTGTAGTGGATTTTTCAGTAGGAATTAAATTTCGATGAAATTTTGACCATTCCAGAAAAACATCTATTTGGCATAATTATCGCTTTTCGACGGTTATTTTGAGTTAGAGGAGGCAACAGATACATTTGAATCCTTAATGTTGAAAAATTATACTACTTATATTAACTTATTCTTAATGAACTTTTATTTTGAAAGGCTAGATGAAGGTAGAAACAAATATTTCACCATTTTTGAATCTTTGACTTTCTACTTTTATCCATATTTGTTTGACATTTCATAACATTAATTAAGTCTTAGTTTCTCACTTACAATTACTTCTAAGTTAGGAAAAATATGTTGTTGATGTAATATATTATAAATAATAAAATTACAGTTGAAAATATAAAATAAACAAAAATGAAGAAAGCAAAAGAATCTTCTTCTTGGCTGATATGCGAATAGCTCCCTCTCTTTAAGAAGATGCAAGCCCACTGTGACATAATCTACACCGATCCAGCAGTATTAACTCTTGACTTGTCCCCATTAGGTGTCACACCTCAAATCCTATTGGGGCTGACTGACACCCGTAATCGAGGAGGCCCGGGAGAACCAGCTCATAACCTTATACTTCCCATGCATACCTCTATGACAACCCGAAATTCGGACAACATCATGTCACATATAAAAGAAAATAATCACCTGTATAAGCTCGAGCACACATATATATGTATATACAATACTTGGCCGTTGGAGCCATCACGTCTATTAACAAAACACCACTTTGACTGTACATTAGGTCTACAAAGCCTCTAGACAATACACAGGGTTTAACTAAGGTCGGGACACACCCCTCCATATAACTAACTTCTATACAATACCAAAAGTGATTGGATATGACACGGAAAGCCCTGAAGCAAACTAGAGCTCACCAAAAACAGCTGGATATCCTCGCTCCTACTTGTGTGGTGTATGAGCTGAGGTACCTGTGCCTGCAGTATGAAAAGCAGGTCCCCCGTGGGGGACGTCAGTACGAAATATGTACTGAGTATGTAAAGGTGTAGATAATCACATATGATATAGGAGCTCTATAGAAATCAGAAACAAGTGAATAAATCGTAATAGGAGTGGATCACACTTACTAGAACTTGTGACAACCTATACATTGTATTTATTCAATCACTTTACCTTAGTTCTTATCATCTTTGTAATCATTAATGTACTGTACCGTGACCATTAGGCTGCCTCCAGTACATATCAACTGGGATCGACCCATGATAGGCTTATGCCCCTAGGATACCACCCATAAACACATAAATAGGGATTGACCCATGATAGGCTTATGCCCCTGGGATACCACCCGATAAGAGAGAACTTCCATCACTTAGTTCAATTAATCTTTGAGATTGTTATTTTGGTCGCCACTGTATTTTTGATACTTTGAAATAATGATACATCAATAAGAGACCTATAAATACACCATCAATGCAATAACAATGAAGTAAGAACTCATTGGCACATCAATGAAGTGTTTTGGAGTCATCAATGCCATAACAATGAAGTAGGAACTTATTGGTATATCAATGAAACGTTTTGGAGTCATTAATAGCACATGGATCTTGTTTGAGTAACCGGATACCTTATGACATTCATTAGTGCAATAAACATGTAAGATTTGGAAAACAAGTAAGTATTGGAATGTCTTGACATCTTGTAGGGTGGAAACAAGTTCATTGGTAACGTAGGACATCATACAAAATCATTATGGATCATATGTTACTGAATAACTTTGGAAACTTTCTTAGTAGAACAATTGTTCACTTTCATTCCAAAGATATGGTATAGAGTATGCTTTACATACCTGACTATCAACCTTCAATAATAGTCCCAAATGGACTTCCCATATTTTCGGATTACTTATCTACAATGAACATATATAGCAATCTAGTATTAGCAACCAAACGTCACAATTCAATTATTTGAATTCACCAAACTAGTGGTTGAGTAGTAAGCCTTAATTACACCATAAAGGGTGTCACTTTAACCTTATTATACTCCAATTACATTCACATGCCATGCATATTCATGCAACAACCTCCAATATCAAGTTTGGATTCATTTATCCTTCCAACCAATCCATTAAACCAAATTGAGCCATAGACATAAATAATCATCAATTCAATAGTATATCACCATATCCACCTTCCATAACTCAATTACCATATCCACCTTCCATAACCCAATTACCATATCCACCTTCCACAATTCAATACAACCAAATTATGTAAAATAGTCCATAACCCTATTTCCATCAACTTTCAATAACAACCAATACATATAATCCTCTATCAAACATATACATATGGAAGAGAACAAAGACAAACAATATTCATACCTTAGAATTCACCTCTTGATTATGCAATCCTGTTTGCACAAATAATGAAGCTCTCGAGATGACAAACGCAGTTATCGGATTACTTTGGAATTTCTATGGTTGAATCAAAAGTAATTTAAAGGTCAAATTTGGCTAGGGTTTGTTCTTTCTCAATGATTTATGATGAAAATGAGTTTTTGAACTCATTTACATGTATATATACACATATTCTCGTCCATAATATAATAGAAAATGACCAAAATGCCTTTAAAATTTAAATAATGCCAAATTTGTCCTTTGGTGGACTGTTTTGATAAGCTAAAGTAGATCGACCATAACTCTTTGCTCCGATATCATATTTGGGTGAAATTGGTATCGTTGGAAAGATAATTCAAAGGGATTTCATTTCATATAAAGTAGGCCACCCAGCTCGGCCTGTACAAGGAGTTATGGTCGTTTGAAGTTGACCCTAAAAGTCTGTTTTGAGAGGCTGAAGTTAAACAAGTATAAATCCTTACTCAGATGTTGGATTTGGATGAAACCTATTGCATTGGAAAGAAGACTCAAAGATATTTCTTTTCATAGGTCTAAACTCTTCCAGTTCATTATATTATGGGAGTTATGATCATTCGAAGTTGACCTAAAAAATTGGCTGGCCTCAGTAGTTTGTGTGCAGGAAATTTTCCTGCACATTTACTATTCCCAAATATCCCGGCCACCGTTTTATAGTTTCAAACGTGCTCGATTATATCCGAAACCTATCCGTTTTTGGAAATATTTTTATCGTCAGAAAACTTATTCAATAACCTTCGCATGGAACCATCGACGGGCAAATTATGATATAAATAAAATAAAAAAATTAATTCCATATAAATAAGACCAATACACGTACTTGAATACGCCAATACATGTACTTGAATATGGGGTGTTACATCCTTCCCCCCTTTAGGACATTCGTCCTCGAATGTTAGCGTAGTTATTCAACCAAAACAAGTTCAAGTCCATCATTAACATTCACATCATCACATAAATACTATGCATATATAAAAAAACACTTACTTGTTAATGTTCTAAATCCGTTTCTTGTACTTCCTCTTCATCTTTGAAAAAATGTGAGTACTTAGATTTCATTGCTTCCTCAGCTTCCCATGTAATCTCTTCCCTTTGACGATTTCTCCAACGTACTTTCACCGATGCTATCTCTTTATTTCTCATCTTCTTAACTTGGCGATCTAGAATAGCAATAGCCACTTGATCATAGGTAAGATCTTCCACAACTTGCATATCCTCAGTATAAGTGATATGTGATGGATCTCCGATGCACTTTTGAAGCATTGATACATGAAATACCGGATGTACTGATGAGAGCTCTTGGGGTAGCTCTAATTCATATGCAACTTGTCCAACCCTTCTAGTGATCTTATATGGGCCTATATAACATGGACTCAACTTCCCTTTCTTGCCAAATCTCATTACCCATTTTATTGGTGATACCTTCAAAAATACCCAATCACCTATAGAAAACTCTAGTCCTCTCCTTCTACTATCCGCATATGACTTGTGTCGACTTTGGGCTGTTTTCAGTCATTGCTGAATTACTTTAACCTTCTCTATGGCTTGATAAACAAGATCCGGTCCGAACAAAAGAGTTTCACTCACTTCGAACCATCCTATTGGTGATCTACACTTCCTTCCATATAAAGCTTCATATAGTGCCATTTTGATACTTGAATGATAGCTATTATTGTAGGCAAACTCAATAAGAGGTAAATGATCATCCCAGTTGCCCTTAAAATCTATTACACAAGCTCAAAGCATATCTTCAAGTGTTTGGATGGTATGTTCTGCTTGTCCATCTGTTTGAGGGTGAAAAGTTGTACTCAACTTCATTTGTGTTCCCAAACACCTCTGAAAAGACTTCCAAAAGTTTGCGGTAAATTGAGTTCCCCGATCTGATATAATAGAGATTGACACTCCATGTAATCAGACTATCTCTTTAATGTACAGCTTCACATACTCTTCAACTGTGTAAGTGGTCCTAACTGGTAGGAAATGTGCAGATTTGGTAAGCCTATCAACAATCACCCATATAGAATCAAACTTCCGGGATGTACGAGGCAAACCAATAACGAAATCCATGTTGATCAGGTCCCACTTCCAGCTTGGAAGATCAATGCATTGGATATAACCTTCGGGTTTTTGGTGCTCAACTTTAACTCTTTGACAATTTGGATATTTAGCTACAAATTCTGTAATGCTCTTCGTCATGTCATTCCACCAATACATATCTTTCAAATCTTGATACATTTTGGTTGATCCTGGATGAATGGAATACCTTGAAAAATGTGCCTCTGTCATAATCTTCTTTCTTAGCCCGTCTACATTCGGCACACATAATCGGTTTTGGCACTGAAGTACTCCTTCTCGCGTAAGATCAAATGCCTTGGTCGCACCACTCTGAACGTTCTCCTTAAGCTATAATAAAATAGGATCTGCATATTGCTTCTCTTTCACTTCAGCTACTAATGAAGATTCCGCAACATTATGTATGATAAGCTCTTTATTCGGAGTTTCAAGAAGGCAAACTCCCAAACTAGATAACTGGTGA
This sequence comes from Capsicum baccatum var. pendulum, assembly GCA_030864225.1. Lineage (NCBI taxonomy): Eukaryota > Viridiplantae > Streptophyta > Magnoliopsida > Solanales > Solanaceae > Capsicum > Capsicum baccatum. The sequence goes on along the minus strand of CM061557.1, from coordinate 40,616,221 downwards.
AGATCTTTAATCATCCCTTGCCTTACTATAGGCTCCATTATAGCCTTACGACTTAATGCATCACCTACCACATTTGCTTTCCCTGGATGGTACAAGATATCAACATCATAGTCCTTTAATAGTTCAAGCCATCTCCACTGCCTTAAATTTAGATCCTTCTGATTAAAAATATATTGCAAGCTCTTATGGTCAGTATATATATCAACATGAACCCCATATAAGTAGTGGCGCCATATCTTTAAAGCAAAAATAACTGCTGCCAGCTTAAGATCGTGTGTAGGATAATTTTTCTCATGTGGCTGCAATTATCTAGAAGCATATGTTATTACCTTACCATGCTGCATCAATACATATCCTAAACCAATTCTGGAAGCATCACAATACACTGTATACCCTTCGGTGCCTTCTAGAAGTACCAACACGGGTGTAGAAATAAACTTGTTCTTTAAATCTTGAAAACTTTTCTCAAAGGCATCATTCCATTGGAATTTGGATGCTTTATGGGTTAGCTTGGTTAAGGGTGCTGAAATGGAAGAAAAGCCTTTAACAAACCTTTTATAATAATCAGCCAACCCGAGAAAACTACGAATCTTCATAGGCGTTGTGGGCCTTGGCTAGTTCTTCACAGCTTCTATCTTTTGAGCATCAACCTTTATCCCTTCACTAGATACAATATGACCCAAAAATACCACCGACTTTAACCAAAACTCACATTTAGAGAACTTTGCATAAAGCTTAAAATCACGAAGAGTCTGCAATGCCTGTCGTAAGTGATTGGCATGGTCCTCTTCTGATCTAGAGTAAACTAGAATATCATCTATAAAAACTATCACAAATACATCCAGGAATGGATTAAACACCCTATTCGTCAAATCCATAAAAGCTGCGGGTGCATTTGTTAGCTGAAATGACATACCTAGAAACTCATAATGACCATACTGTGTTCGGAAAACTGTCTTGGGTATATCCTTCTCTTTGACCCTCACTTGGTGGTAACCTGACCTCAAATCAATCTTAGAAAAGCACTTGGCGCCCTGTTACTGATCAAATAAATCATCAATTCTTGGGAGAGGATATTTATTCTTAATAGTCACCTTATTCAATTGTCAATAATCAATACACATCCTCAGCGAGCCATCCTTTTTGCGTACAAATAACACTGGTGCTCCCCAGGGGGACATACTAGGCTTTATGAATCCTTTCTCTAGCAAATATTTCAATTGCTCTTTCAATTCTCATAATTATGCTGGGTCCATTCTATACGGAGGAATGGAGATTGGTTGGGTGCCTGGTATTACCTCAATACCAAACTCTACTTCTCGTTCAGGAGGCAAACCTGGAAGATCTTCAGGAAATACATTAGAAAATTTATTTACCACCGAAACAGCGTGAAGAGTTGGTGGCTCCGCTTCTGTATCCCTTACTCTAACTAAATGATATATGTATCCCTTGGAAATCATTCTTCTTGCCTTAAAATAAGAAATAAATCTACCTCTTGGCACGCTAATTTCACCTTTCCATTTAAGGACTGATTCATTTGGAAAATGGAAATATACCTTTTTCGTGCAGCAATCAATTGTGGCATAACAAGACGCCAAACAGTCCATACCCATTATAACATCAAAATCTACCATTTCTAACTCTATAAGATCAACCATTGTATCACGACCACAAACAGTTACTATGCAATTTCGGTAAACCCTTCTAGCTATAATAGATTTCCCAACCGGTATGGACACTTCAAATGGATTAACTAATAGTTCGGGTATTCTTTTGAACTTTCCAGCAACCAATGGAGTAACATAAGATAATTTAGAATCGAGATCAATTAAGGCATATAAATCGAATGAAAAGATAGACAGCATACCTGTAACCATATCTGGTGAAGCCTCTAAATTCTGTCGATCCGCTAGAGCATACGAACGATTTTGAGCCCTGCTAGAACTCATGGCTCCTCTATCACCTCTAACACAACCCATTGGTTTTGTACCCCTTCCTGAATAAGGCATTGATGATGATGATGATGCAACAAATGACCCCGTAGGTCGTGCCATACCCCCTAAGCCCCTTCATGGGCATTCTCTCATCATATGCCCCGACATACCGTACCAAAAGCAAACATTGGTCCCTAGCTGACATGCGCCTAAATGATACCTTCCACATTTATTGCATGGCTCTCGAGGAGGTCTCGATTGGCTCCTATTCCCTTGCCCTTGGTACCCCACTTTCTGCGAACTCTGACTCTCACTTCTGTGCCCAAATTGATTTCCTCTAGACCCTTGGAACTGTGGTGGGGCACTATCTACAGAATAAGAAGATAATAGCCTAGGTGGTCTAGCAGAAAACTGTGGTCTGAACCCTCCTTGGGATGCCATGAACTGCCATGTAGATCTGTCCCTCTTGGAATATCCTCTTTCTAATTCCCGTGTTCTTCTCCTCTGCCTCTGATTTTCCATTTTCTGTGCAAAAGCTTGGATCCTTGCTATGTCCATATCTTTGTTCAAAGCGGCAATAGTACAATCTCTAACCAGATATGGATCTAGCCTATCCACATATTGATGAACTCTGTCATCCATAGTAGCTACAACATTAGGAGCATATCTCAACAAGGAATTAAATCAGAGGCTGTACTTCCTCACGCTCATATTCCCCTGACGAAGATTTAAAAACTGATCTGCACAGGCCTGACGAATCTCGAATGGAAGATAATGATTAAGAAATGCCTCTTTGAACTCTTTCCAAGTAGCTGGGGGTGCATCAATACCCCTAGATCATTTCCAGTCCTCGTACCAATATATAGTCTCCCCTTTAAATCTATACGCCGGTAACTCCACTGTCTCTTTACCCGTTACATGCATAACATCTAAGGCCCTTTGAATTTGATCAATAAAGTCCTGTGGGTCCTCATGAAGATCTGATCCAGTAAAAGTGGGAGGATCCATCTTAAGAAAATCCTGTGTTCGAAGGCTAGCCGCCCTATCTGTACCACTAGGACCCGCGGTAGGAATGGTTTGCCCTTGAGCTTGCCCAGCAACTATACGAGTCAAAAGTTGCACTGCATTTCTAAGATCTTGATCAACAACATTAATAGGTGGCTCTGGGGATATAGTTCTCCTCCCCCTTATTTCTTCTGGAGTGGAAGAAGTTTCTGATCCATGCTCAGCTGGAGCCTCACTTTGATTAGCTGGTATAGTGGTTGACTTACTAGTCCCCTCTCCGGTATCCACATCTACTTGATTACCGGTATTCTTGCTTCTGGTAATTGGCATCATTACTATAATAAGAGAAACAAACGGATTCAGTGGTCAACTATGACTTCATATACAATATAGGCTCTATCGCACGATCTAAGACATAAAGAAAAGAAACAATTCCTAAATGTCCATAGCCTCCTATTTATAGATGCGGTGCACGACACACCGATAAACAAGACTCTACGTAGACACGGCTTTGTAGACTCACTAGGACGAACTTCTCTGATACCACTTTTGTCATGCCTCAAATCCTATTGGGGCAGACTGGCACTCGTAACCGAGGAGGCCCCGGAGAACCAGCTCATAACCTTATACTTCCCATGCATACCTTTATGATAACCCAAAATTCGGACATCATCATGTTGCATATAAAAGAAAATAATCACCTGTATAAGCTCGAGTACACATATATATGTATATACAATACTTGGCCGTTGGAGGCATCATGTCTATTAACAAAACACCACCTTGACTGTACGTTAGGTCTACAAAGCCTATAGACAATACACAGAGTTTAACTAAGGTCGGGACACACTCCGCCATATAACTAACTTCTATGCAATACCAAAAGTTATTGGATATGACACGGAAAGCCCCGAAGCAAACTGGAGCTCACCAAAAGCAGCTGGATATCCTGGCTCCTACTTGTGTGGTGTATGAGCTGAGGTACCTGTGCCTGCAGAATGAAATGCAGGTCCCCTGTGGGGGACGTCAGTACGAAATATGTACTGAGTATGTAAAGTTGTAGATAATCACATATGATATAGGAGCTCTATAGAAATCAAAAACAAGTGAATAAATCATAATAGGAGTGGACCACACTTACTAGAACTTGTGACAACTTGTACATTGTATTTATTCAATCACTTTACCTTCGTTCTTATCATCTTTGTAATAATTACTGTACTGTACTGTGACCATTAGGATGCCTCCAGTACATATCAACTGGGATTGACCCATGATAGGCTTATGCCCCTGGGATACCACCCATAAACACATAAATAGGTATTGACCCATGATAGGATTATGCCCCTAGGATACCACCCGATAAGAGAGAACTTCCATCATTTAGTTCAATTAATCTTTGAGATTGTTATTTCGGTCGCCACTGCATTTTTGATACTTTGAATTAATGATACATCAATAAGAGACATATAAATAGACCATCAATGCAATAACAATGAAATAAGAACTCATTGGCACATCAATGAAGTGTTTTGGAGTCATCAATGCCATAACAATGAAGTAGGAACTTATTGGTATATCAATGAAACGTTTTGGAGTCATTAATAGTACATGGATCTTGTTTGAGTAACCGGATACCTTATGACATTCATTAGTGCAATAAATAGGTAAGATTTGGAAAACAAGTAAGTATTGGAATGTCTTGACATCTTGTAGGGTGGAAACAAGTTCATTGGTAACGTAGGACATCATACAAAATCATTATGGATCACATGTTACTGAATAACTTTTGAAACTTTCTTAGTAGAACAATTGTTCACTTTCATGCCAAAGATATGGTATAGAGTATGCTTTACATATGTCACGCCTCAAATCCTATTGGGGCGGACTGGCACCCATAACCGAGGAGGTCCGGGAGAACCATCTCATAACCTTATACTTCCCATGCATACCTCTATGACAACCCAAAATTCAGACAATATCATGTCGCATATAAAATGAAATAATCACCTGTATAAGCTCGAGCACACATATATATGTATATACAATACTTGGCCGTTGGAGCCATCATGTCTATTAACAAAACACCACCTTGACTATACATTAGGTCTACAAAGCCTCTAGACAATACACAGGGTTTAACTAAGGTCGGTACACACCCCGCCATATAACTAACTTCTATACAATACCAAAAGTGACTGGATATGACACGGAAAGCCTCAAAGCAAACTGGAGCTCACCAAAAGTAGCTGGGTATCCTGGCTCCTACTTGTGCGGTGTATGAGCTGAGGTACCTGTGCCTGCCGCATGAAATGCAGCTACCCCGTGGGGGACGTCAGTACGAAATACGTACTGAGTATGTAAAGCTGTAGATAATCACATATGATATAGGAGCTCAATAGAAATCAGAAACAAGTGAATAAATCGTAATAGGAGTGGACCACACTTACTAGAACTTGTGACAACCTGTACATTGTATTTATTCAATCACTTTACCTTCGTTCTTATCATCTTTGTAATAATTACTGTACTGTACTGTGACCATTAGGCTGCCTCCAGTACATATCAACTGGGATCGACCCATGCTAGGCTTATGCCCGTGGGATACCACCCTTAAACACATAACTAGGGATCTACCCATGATAGGCTTATGCCCCTGGGATACCACCCGATAAGAGAGAACTTCTATCACTTAGTTCAATTAATCTTTGAGATTGTTATTTCGGTCGCCACCACATTTTTGATACTTTGAAACAGTGATACATCAATAAGAGACATAAATAAACCATCAATGCAATAACAATGAAGTAAGAACTCATTGGCACATCAATAAAGTGTTTTGGAGTCATCAATGCCATAACAATGAAGTAGGAACTTATTGGTATATCAATGAAACATTTTAGAGTCATTAATAGCACATGGATCTTGTTTCAGTAACCAGATACCTTCTGACATTCATTAGTGAAATAAACATGTAAGATTTGGAAAACAAGTAAGTATTGGAATGTCTTGACATCTTATAGGGTGGAAACAAGTTCATTGGTAACGTAGGACATCATACAAAATCATTATGGATCACATGTTACTGAATAACTTTTGAAACTTTCTTAGTAGAACAATTGTTCACTTTCATTCCAAAGATATGGTATAGAGTATGCTTTACATACCTGACTGTCAACCTTCAATACTAGTCCCAAATGGACTTCTCGTCTTTTCGGATTACTTATCTACAATGAACATATAAAGCAATCTAGTATTAGCGATCAAACGTCACAATTCAATTATTTGAATTCATCAAACTAGTGGTTAATTAGTAAGCCTTAATTACACCATAAAGGGTGTCACTTTAACCTTCTTATACTCCAATTACATTCACATGCCATGCATATTCATACAACATCCTCCAATATCAAGTTTGGATTCATTTATCCTTCCAACCAATCCATTAAACCAAATTGAGTCATAGACATAAATAATCATCAATTCAATAGTATATCACCATATCCACCTTCCATAACTCAATTACCATATCCACCTTCCATAACCCAATTAACATATCCACCTTCCACAATTCAATACAATCAAATCATGCAAAATAGTCCATAACCCTATTTCCATTATCTTTCAATAACAACCAATACATATAATCCTCTATCACACATATACATATGGAAGAGAACAAAGGCAAACAATATTCATACCTTAGAATTCACCTCTTGATTATGCAATCCTGTTTGCACAAATAATAGGTGTCATTCGAAGCTCTCGAGATGACAAACGCAGTTATCGGATTACTTTGGAATTTCTACGGTTGAATCAAAAGTAATTTGAAGGTCAAATTTGGCTAGGGTTTGTTCTTTCTCAATGATTGATGATGAAGATGAGTTTTTGAACTCATATACATGTATATATACACATATTCCCGTTCATAATATCATAGGGAATGACCAAAGTGCCTTTAAAATTTAAATAATGTCAAATCTGTCCTTTGGTGGACTGTTTTGACAAGCTAAAGTAGATCGACCATAACGCTTTGCTACGATATCGGATTTGGATGAAATTTTTATCGTTGGAAAGATAATTCAAAGGGATTTCATTAAATATAAATTAGGCCACCCAGTTCGTCCTGTAAAAGGAGTTATGATCGTTTGAAGTTGACCCTAAAAATCTGTTTTGAGAGGCTGAAGTAAAACGAGTATAACTCCTGACTCAGATGTTGGATTTTGATGAAACCAATTGAATTGGAAAGAAGACTCAAATATCGTTCTTTTGATAGGTCACAGCTCTCCCAGTTCATTATATTAAGGGAGTTATGATCGTTCAAAATTGACCCAAAAAATTGGTTGGCCTCTGTAGTTTGTGTGCAGGAAATTTTCCTGCACATTTACTATTCCCAACATCCCGGCCACCGTTTTATAGTTTCGAACGTGCTCGATTATATCCAAAAACTATCCGTTTTTGGAAATCTTTATATAGTTGGAAGGCTTATTCAGTAACCTTTGTATGAAATCATCGGCGGGCAAATTCCGGTATAAATAAAATAAAATAAAAATTAATTCCATATAAATAAGACCAATACACATACTTGAATACGCCAATACACGTACTTGAATACGGGGTGTTACAACATACCTGACTATCAACCTTCAATAATAGTCCCAAATGGACTTCCCGTCTTTTCGGATTACTTATCTTCAATGAACATATATAGCAATCTAGTATTAGCAACCAAACGTCACAATTCATTTATTTGAATTCACCAAACTAGTGGTTGAGTAGTAAGCCTTAATTACACTATAAAGCATGTCACTTTAACCTTCTTATACTCCAATTACATTCATATGCCATGCATATTCATACAACAACCTCCAATATCAAGTTTGGATTCATTTATCCTTCCAACCAATCTATTAAACCAAATTGAGACATTGACATAAATAATCATCAATTCAATATTATATCACCATATCCACCTTCCATAACTCAATTACCATATCCATCTTCCATAACCCAATTACCATATCCACCTTCCAAAATTCAATACAACTAAACCATGCAAAATAGTCCATAACCCTATTTCCATCACCTTTCAATAACAACCAATACATATAATCCTCTATCACACATATACATATGGAAGAGAACAAAGACAAACAATATTCATACCTTAGAATTCACCTCTTGATTATGCAATCCTGTTTACACAAATAATAGGTGCCGTTCGAAGCTCTCGAGATGACAAACGCAGTTATCGAATTACTTTGGAATTTCTACGGTTGAATCAAAAGTAATTTAAAGGTCAAATTTGGCTAGGGTTTGTTCTTTCTCAATGATTGATGATGAAGATGAGTTTTTGAACTCATTTACATGTATATATACACATATTCTCGTCCATAATATAATAGGAAATGACCAAAATGCCTTTAAAATTTAAATAACGCCAAATCTGTCCTTTGGTGGACTGTTTTTATAAGCTAAAGTAGATCGACCATAACTCTTTGCTCCGATATCGGATTTAGGTGAAATTTGTATAGTTGGAAAGATAATTCAAAGGACTTTCATTTCATATAAATTAGGCCACCCAGTTCGTCATGTACAAGGAGTTATGGTCGTTTGAAGTTGACCCTAAAAATCTATTTTGAGAGGCTGAAGTAAAACAAGTATAACTCCTTACTCAGACGTTGGATTTGGATGAAACCAATTGCATTGGAAAGAAGACTCAAAGATATTTCTTTTAATAGGTTGCATCTCTCCCATTTCATTATATTATGGTAGTTATGATCATTTGAATTTGACCTAAAAAATTGGTTGGCCTCAGTAGTTTGTGTGCAGGAAATTTTTCTGCACATTTACTATTCCCAAATATCCCGGCCACAGTTTTATAGTTTCGAACGTGCTCGATTATATCCAAAACCTATCTGTTTTTGGAAATATTTATGTTGTTGGAAAGCTTATTCAATAACCTTCGCATGGAACCATCGACGGGCAAATTTCGGTATAAATAAAATAAAAAAATTAATTCCATATAAATAAGACCAATACACGTACTTGAATATGCCAATACATGTACTTGAATATGGGGTGTTACATTAGGATACAACAATCCATCAACGATGTACACCTCAAATAACTCCGAATTAGTTGAAGAGTCCAAAATTTCATCACAAAAATACCTTTCTTTAATGTATAATTACTCTCTTTGTATAGTGAATATAGTTAAAGACTTAGAGATAACAAAGAAAGAAACACTATTATTTTGTAGGCGAGGACTTCTTCCATGTATTGAATAGGATGAATAAGGTGTAGTAATGTGGGTAGATAAATACTTTTGATGTTACATATGTTATATGCAACCAATGACCACAAAGTTCCAAAAAACTAATGGTCATATGAGTTACAAGAACTAATGATCATTTTTTTACCACAATTTATACCCACTAACACCAAAAGATAATATGGTAAGTTACAAAAATAATAACACCACTTTCTCCACCTTATAACTACTAATTGTCACACATTTTAATATTTTTATTTTAATAATAAAATGCACCAACATATGTCCATGTTTGATATCAGATTAAAATGAAGGATAAAGTTGAATAATATTTTAACAAAGGTATTCTCTTGTTTTTCACAATTGAATGACAAATTTAAGCCAATTTGAAATCTACAGTATAAGAGTGTTTGTTGATACCTTGGAGGTTGCACCACACAGTGAGGGACCAGGTCTCTCAAGATCAGTCACAAGTAATAAGACAATAAATTAACCAGGAACACAAAACAGTATAGAAAACTTAAAGAACACAAGATTTAACGTGGAAACCTCCTCACTCAAGGGAGGAAAAGCCACGGTTTGCTCTCACAATCTCTCAAAAGTTCACTATAATCAACCTCTTGATTATAGACTCGAACTTGAACCTCTAGGATCTTCCTGCTTGTAGTAACTCTACTACAACCTCACCTTGATAACTCTACCAAGACTCCCTCAACATTGATTAACTCTAACCAGTTTCAAGCTCATGCAACTTTACCTAAGCACTCTCAAATGAATATTACTCTTATAGAATAACTAATTCAGTTACAGACCCAATCTTGACACAAGAACACTCTTTATTTCTGCACATAAAAGAAATAAGAACTTGAGCAATATTGAATGATGGGTTTTTACCTCTTTCACTCTTCAACTTTCTGATTTTGCAAAAACTATCAATTGAAAAGCATTCTTTACCTTTATAGTAGAGTAATGATTAGGGTTAACATGCAATTAGACCAGTTTTCCTATATAGTACAAGCAACACCTGCATATTTTGTTACACTAGATGACAAAATTGTGCAGAGGCATGCCAGCTGTACTTTAGCCTTGAAGATCCAGGGACTTGGTCTCTTGTTGTATACTGATCATCATAAAAATAAGATATAACAATTTTTATCCTTTTTTATAATGGTAAACCGACCAAAAAGCTTTTGAGCCTCTACATTCAGTTATCACATTTAATCAAAGTGATTACCACTACTAAAGATAAAACTTCCCCTTATCATCCAATCAACATGCTTCCATCATCGTGCAATTTAGGGACCTGGTCCCTTGTTGTCAATTGATATCAACAATTTCATTTACTTCCCCAATCATTCATTTATTTCCCCCTGTCACTATACTCACTTCCCCCTGTCACTATTCCTTCATACCATCTATTTGACACACCACATACTTTCCCCTATTAATATGACATACACATCTGCAATTCAATATTTACGCACTTGGTATCTGGTCCCTACTACATGAAATTAGTATTCCCCCTTCTGGTATTATTGAAAAGTGAAAACAGTAAACCAAAAGTAAAATAAGCACAGGTTAGTTAACTCATAGCTACTGAGGCAACACTAACATGAAGAATAATTTTAAGAAAAAGAGAAAACAGATGAAGCACACAAACATAAATTCATTCTTGATTAAGCAGGATCAGTACCATTACAATACCAAAAAAATATAAAACAACTATTTGCAAAGGCCACAATAGGACAGGATCAGAAAACTTTTGCCTAGAGCTTTGAATTTTTTGCTGTAATTTCCTCGGTGAAACCTGGTCCCTCAAAATATAACCTCTGATTTTGCATCTTTAGTTACACTATATCCACATCCTTAGCAGCCAACTTGATCCTTAATCCTTCATTTCCCTGCCCAACTTTTCTTGAGTATCCAACAACTCAGACACTGTTCTAACCTTGCCTTCTATGCATTTATTTTCTATCAGAGTTGTTAGACTGAACATCTGCTTGATTGTTCTAGGTATTCCCTTAGTTCCAATAACATAAAAAATACTCAAACACTTTGTTCAAGAAATATCCATATAGCATCCTATGCTTTTTTTTCATGAAGCACCTTGAGCATATGCTCTATCATTAGAGCAGACAGACTTATCAGTTCAAATTTACTTAAGCATTTAATCAAAAATAAGTCGACAACAGATGCTATGGTTCTTTTCTCAGATCTTGGCAATAGGACCTTGTTGATGAATTCGAATACCATCTGAAACTCACTTATTAGAAATTTCTTTTTTACTAAAACTATTTATGTACCTCCAACCTTTGAGACATTAATCATAAAGTCAGTTGAGGGTTATTGCTTTGCAACTGTCCTCACACTTATCACAGGTACATCCAGGATTTCTCCAAATGATTCTTCATCCAGTTTGATAGGCTTCCCTTACACCTGAGATATTAGACTTAGACCATCTTCTGAGAAATCTAGTAAGTAATAGAATCCTCTAAATTTATTTTCAAAAACTTTAGGTGTTGATTCCTCAAATAGATACAGCCAACCCTAGTGCCTGGCATACTTAACCAGCTCTATCATCCCAGGCGTCTCATATATTTTGGGATAAAAAACTCTTCCTGGCAAAACCTTTTGTGCTTTTAGGCTTCCAATCTTTCTTTCTTTAGACATGCCTTTATTTTTTCCTCCTTTTTATTCTTTTGGGCTCATTACTTGTCTTTTTCTTTTCATCAATTTTTCTCTTATTGGGACCAGGTCCCTTAAAGACTTTTTTCTTCTTAACAACAATATGTTTCTGTTTCATTTTTGCAGGGCTTCCAGACTTTGAATTAGAATACCTGGTCCTCTCTGCTATATAAACTTCTTGTCCTCTCTTCTCAGTTGCAACAATAATGTTAAATCAATATCCTCACCTTTCCTAACCTTCACAACTTCAATATTCTCCTTCTTTTCAACCACAACAACTTTCTTTAGTCTTATTCTCTTAGTAGTAGAAGACTTACCAGCTTTCATGTGATCTGCTGGTAACTTCTTTTCAGACCCCCTAGTAGAATAGGATTTAGCCATTTTTACATCAGAGTCCACAACTTTCTCCTTACCTTTTATTCTCCTCTACTTTTTCACAAACCATCTCAGAGTCAGTTCATCTTCATCCTCCTTATTTAGAGGTAACAACATTTTTTTACTGTTATTCAATTCATCCTTATCACCTACTTCCTGTTCTTCTCCACTAACTAAGCTTTTCTTGGTATCATATGCAAGCAGAAGTAAACTCTCAGCTACCTAGTTCTTATTAAAGGAAAGATCAACCCCTTTTACAGGATTTCTTTACCAAGTAACTGAGAAAAATTAGGGTTTGAATCTAAGGGAGCAGGAGAGCCAGGTACTTGTAGGGTCTCAGAAATTTTGGCTTTTTTGAGTTTTTCAGATGACACAAGGATCTGAGAATCTTCAGGTACTTTTGAATTTTTAGAAGAAAGGGGAATTTTGGGTTGAGAGATTTCCTACTCAATGTGTAAACTAAAACCTTGATTTGGATCCTGTATCATGATTGGTTGAACATAGATTTTTAAGGTTGAGGAAGGTTCAATGAGCATTGACTTATTTAAGAGTTTTGGACTTTCTGGAGAGGGCTCAGTGGGCTGAATTAGTACAAGTTCTTATTGAGGACTTAAAGAAATTTCTTCGAAGGTACTAGGGTTTAAAGAATCAGATTTTTTGCTTTGGGATTTTTTTGAATTTGGCTCATTTTGTGTGTTTGAAACTTCAATTTAAGGTGGAATGGGTGAAACATTCTATGATTCTTGACAAAGATCAGGAAATAATTCTTTCATGGGTTTTGAAGAAGATGGGATTTCTGCAATTTTGAACTTTTGTGCGAGGCAAAGAAAAGAACCAGTTTAGATTAAGGAAAGAAATGATTTAGAAGGATGCTCTGAGTTAATTGAGAAGATAATGAAATAAAAGGATTTGGTTTTATAATTAAAGAGGTAACCGTTTGACTTTTAAGAGGTACTTTTTTGAATTGATGTGTTTGATTATAAAGGTGCGACTCGTTACATTTGGTTTGAATTGAAAGCTTTTTTTCATATAGGAGAAGACATGTGGCCTTTTTTAAATAGAGATTTTATGAATATTTAAGGCACATTATTTTGGTACTAACCTAAGAGATGGGACCAGGTCCCTCTCTTTCTTAAGTGAATTCTCAACTATTGTTGGTTTAACTATTTTCCTCCAATGCTATTCCCATGGGTGTACACCTGCAAAAGTATGGTACTGAGTTAGACTAATATGCACCTACCTTATCAAGGATACCCGTCTCCTTATCAAAGCTAATTTTGTGGAGAGATACTGATTCACATGTTAGGTCAGGTCAGTTTGATCAATCTATACTTTAGCCTCTGCATACCCTTTTTTATTTCAAAACTTGTTCTCAAACCATGTCTGGGACTAAGCCTCAGACTTGACTTTATCCAACCTGAATGAGTTTCATAAGGACCAGGTCCTTTGAAATTAATTATTTCAAAATGAAACACTTCTACCTTGAAGTGCTTGAGAGAGAGAATACAGTCAGACCTTCCAATATTAAGCTTTGAAATCATATTATCAATGAACTATTTTTGACTGTAATCTCTTTTCTCATATCTGGAATCAAGATCACTTGTTGAATTTGGGAACCCACTTGAGTTTGAGTTCCTAGTAGGAAGATAGTGGTGTAATCAAATCCCCTTTAAACCATCTAGGCAGTGATAGCTTCCTCACATTATTGAAGGGTTTGGAACCCTTAGGATGGGAATTCTCTTGCTGGATATATCTAGAACCATCCATTCTAGCTCTAAGCCAACTTTGACAATTTTTCTTCATGTGCCCATCTTTTCCACAATGAGTACAAAAAGGTTTGTGGACTTTATGTCTAGAATCATGAGCAACCTTCACTTGAGACCCAAGAACTTGGGCTTTTCCTTAATAACCAAGACCTTTCCCATTATTTGCACCTTGACTAGCTAAGTTACAAGGGATTTGTGAAAAAGTAGTCTATTTAAGAGATTTATTGAGCTCTTTTCTTATACAGATCAGGTCCCTTTCTAACTCTTCATTCTTATGACTAGATAGTATGCTCGTGCTCTGCACGGGCCCAATGCGTATCACTCTTTTAAGAACACGTATTGTCTTCACTTTTATCATATCATTGCATACCATTATCATGGACATATCATCGAATCCCAAAAGTATATATATTTTATAGAATTCTGGAAATCCCATACTACTGGATGCTAAAATGACATTCACATATCATAGTGACTGTTGCTCTACAAGAAGCTATCCGGATATCAGCCTTCTTTAAAACAGGAATATCATCAAAATCACTACCAATCATTCCACATACATGTTTCCTAGACTACAAGTGCTTTGTTATCTCATATTTGCGCTCAGGGTGGACATATCTAACAAAACATTGACCTTCTATATGACTTCATCAGTTGATAGATCATCATCAGCAACAATTGATTTATCTTGATTGGTATTTTGTCCAAACAGAGCAGATGAAGAATACATATTTGTTCCCATTCCCAGGCGACGCCCAACTTCTTTTCCAATTACCAGTTGATCCCTTGTAATTATTTTAACATTCATTTTAACATTTACTCCACAGTTCAATAATTCCCTGATTGAGCTTACATAACTATCTCTTGGCGGATCAACAAAAGGCAGAAGACCAATGAATTGATATGGACCCTCGGTTTTCTTCTTTGCTCTATGTGGAACTTCCTGGTATGCCTCCATGATTTAGTGCAAAACCTTCTCAACAAATATGTCAATCATAGAATGAACTGTTTGTTTTATATCTGATTGAACTTCCTGGAATACCATAGTGATTGA
Source organism: Capsicum baccatum var. pendulum (assembly GCA_030864225.1). NCBI lineage: Eukaryota > Viridiplantae > Streptophyta > Magnoliopsida > Solanales > Solanaceae > Capsicum > Capsicum baccatum. The sequence continues at coordinate 40,601,128 of CM061557.1, read as the reverse complement.
GTGCAAAACCTTCTTGGTAAACATGCCAATAAGTCTTTGCAATAAGTCTTTAATAAAAATCACCTGCAAAATTATAAGGTAAATGTAAATACTCATATAATCAAGGAAAGGGGGCCATATTTTCCTTCAAAAAATTTCATGTGAACCATTTAGGCTACAAACTGAAAAAGTTGAGTTTTTTAGGCAAATTGATATGTATTAGATTACTTTCAGCAATGCACTTAAAATACCATCAAATAACAAGGAAACAACATCATCACAACATCAGATAATCCAAAGTCCAACTAATTAGTTGTGCAATGGTACTACATTTCAAGGAATACAAGCTGAAGTGACACTTTCCAGTCGAAGGGGCATTCATCCACAATTTCAGACCACAAGCGTCTTAGAAAAGAAACAAATGTAGCTTCAAAAAATAGTACCAGATTCAATAGCATACTATAACTCTTTCAGTTCCTGCTCAAATTGAAGCAATATTTGTTGAAGAGATCGCAGAAATTGCTTCATATTCTATTTTATCCGATGTTTATCTTGTTGTCCAAGATCCATGTCTTCACTCAGACTCACTTCAATCTACAACTTAAGAAAAAAAGATAAATAAAAATTATCTTCAAAAAATAACATTAGAATATTTTCTTTCCCTATGTTGTTTGGGAAGCACAAAGAGGTCCCACATTTGGGGAGGAAGGTTGTCAAATCTTTGAAATGAGGGAAAACACATCAAGAGTTCTTTTTTAGGGGAAAAACAACACCAACTATATTCTATTTAAAAAAGCCTTAGCTACGTAGAATTCCAGTCTACTGCCTACAACAATATACGCCAGACAAAATTGGGGCTGCAATAAAGGGCAATGATAGCTTTTCTTATTTCTGAAAAACCATTATCACCCTGTCAGATACTTTAGTTTCCAACTTTTTCCTTAAGTATAAACAAATGCCTAGAAAAATACCTGTAAATCATCTAACTCGCCAAATTGAGAACTCTGGTATTATCTATATGGCCCTTGATCACCTTCTTCTCATCTCCAACAAGCGATTTCCCTAATTACAATTTAACATTATTTGCTTATTAAATGAAAATAGAAGAACATGGAAACAATTTGGAAAGTTGAAGAAAGAACATGGAAACAATTTAGAAAGTTGAAGAAGAATAAATGAAGACATTCAAGACTGCAAAATACAACACATATGTTGTGAAAGTGCATGGTTATGACTGTTTGATATCATCATATCATTTTAGCCCATTTAAGAGATTACTTTGAAAATTGTTTATCAAGTGAAAGATATAACTGTTAATTTGAGGAATTCAACAAATTGAGGATTTTTGATGTGTACCCTTCATTGATTTAAGTTTCGGATGTTTCACAAAAATGAAAAACAAAGGGCTTTTATTGGTCTTGACTGTCACTACACACAAGCAACAAAAATATGCACCAAATTACAATTTATGACAATGCAGAGGACATAGATAACACTTCATTGGGTGAAGGCATGTGCCGTACAACTATTAAAATTCTTGCAAATTATTGTTTCATCACTCCAGACCATCTAATTTAGAAGGAAATACCTTCAAATGGATCCACTAAGTCAACTATATGATGTACTAATTCCTGCAAACCATATAAAAAACAATCCACTAATCGCATCTCTTTAATCATCTAATACAGACTAATAAACTATTGTCACGACCTGAACTAGGGTCTGGCTGTGACGGACATCCTGAACCAAGAAGTACCGGGCGTCCTACTCTATCTGGTAATCATGCACAACATTCACATAATAAAAGAATATGTGAAAATATAATCTGATACGGAAACATGGTCATACTCTGGATTAAGTTTAACAATAAGGAATGAAATTGGTAAACCACTAACAACATTTGGAACAGTCTGCAAAATATCTACTACATGATCTAAAGATAACTGTCTGAAAAGCTAGGACAAAGACCCCAGTATACCAAAACCATAACTGATAATAAATGTCTGAAAATAACTAGGCCTTCTGAAATATAGAAGCCTTACCGACTAGACCCTGCACTTCTATCTGAAGAAATCTACTGCTTATCAGGACCCCTAGACTGTGCCTCAGAACCTAGAAGGTAAGGCGGGTCAATACAGATATACTGGTCCACAGAGTAATCCAAAATAAAGCTTTTAATATAAATAAAATAGTTGAGAGCTAGTCATAAAACATCACATACGATATAAATTCCAAAACACATGGGCATTTTGATAATCATAAAAACCTTTCTGTCAGTGTAATTTCTGATCTTTGTATTACTTCTGAGTTAGGTGGTACACCCCTACAAGTCTAAAATACAACGGGCTATATGGATTCCGACATTGACTCAGCGGGGAATCCCCTAACCCAAGTGTGCCACAAAGGTTGGAGTGTCTGAGTCTAATACGCCACAGGGCACTAAGCCAACGTAATATAATATACCCAGATCGGTGAATCACGCTTTTGGGCAATGAGTTATATGAACTCGTGCCTTCTTTGAGGTACCACCTAAAATCTCTTTATGCCTAATTTTATCTATTTCTAAACATATATCATTCTGAAATCTTAAGTCATGAAAATCTGATTTCTATATTTATCTGGGTCTGTTATGGCATTGTCTATTTTGGTATCGTCATACCAAGACTTTGCAACTCATGTTTTCTAAGACATAATGCAATAAGCATGATCTTTTCATTAACACATAGTTCAGACCACCCAAACATGCAATTCACATAAGAGATTTCGTGTTCCAAAAACATAAGTCAAAGCTATGCAAAAGTTCTCATCCTTTTAATAAATAAGTGGTGGTCATGAAATATTTAACAAACCATGCAACTCTTTTCATTATATGATTATGTTCAACATTCATCAACATAAACAACCCTCTCTTTTTTGGAATCAAAATCATAATCCAAATATAACATTATTCAAGACATTTCATAACATGCTTTTCAAGATGCATTCAAACGATTTCATAGTATATCATAAGTAAATGAAAATAATCACAAGAGAGGGATTTTTTTATGAATCATGCTCTCAATTCAATCATCAACCTTAAAATACATGCTTACATATATATATAAAATTTCAAATCAATTTGGGGGAAGGCCCAAAGGCCAAAACAATATCATCAACGCTTATAAAACATGAATATATTCATAAATCCGAAACCCTTTTCTTAAAAATATGATTTCTATGCCCATGAGATTTTAGAAAAACTCCGTTGTAACACCCCGAATTTTGGGCTAGAATAAAAACCATGATTTTGATGCGTTGATAATCCCAAATCCATAAATCCTATGCGAATATGGCATGTTAATTATTTGCATAGTATGTGAATCCATTCAATCTTGAATTTAGACCATAGAGGTCCTTCAATTCAAGGACGAGTAGAAACTATTTCGATCGATTAAGTTCTAGTGGACGTTGTAATTTGTGTCAGCTTCCATCGACCATAAATATCTGTATATATCAAATTAGAGAGACTACTATGTGTCAAATTATAGGTCTTCGAGTTAGCTTTCCAACGATACCAATTTTGCTAAAATCTGGCACCCGAGCAAGAAGTTATGACCTTTCAAAGTAGTAGGCGGCGCCTATGTAAACATAGGCTATAGTATAGGCGGCGCCTATGTAAACATATGCAATAGCATGGCCGGTTCCTATGTAAACATAGGCGATAGCATAGGCAGTGCCTATGTAAAGGTTTCAGGTGACTTAAATGCTCCGTTTTTGGGGCAAAATGGTCCTTTTCCACCCTTACTTAGCCCTAAATACGAAATTCAGTTCCCAAAGACCCCAAAATACACCTTCATTCATCAAAATTGTTTAAGAACTCTCTCTAGGGTTTCAAAATAAAAACCCAAGCAACTCATGATTCAACCGTGGGTTTTAGAAACTAATTGCATATTTGGAATCCTCTCAACGTAGGCTTCAAGGAGCACCTAATATTCATAGTAATAGAGGTACGTGGGGTTATCCAAAAATCTCATGGGTCTTTAAATTCATGTTTTACAAATGGGGGTTTTGAAACTACGAATATAATTATGTTTTGAATGTTTCTATAATATTGAATTTGGTCTTTAGGCCTACTTCCGAACGATTTGACATATTATATATGTATATGCGTGTGTTTTGAAAAGGTGATATTTTGAGCTCATGAATTATATGAAATCCCTCTCTTGATGTGAATTTGTTTTGAATGTGCATATGATGTAAATTGTTTGAAAACATCTTGAAAATCATGACATGAAATGTTTTGAGAATTGATATGATTTTGACTTGAAAACGAGAGGGTTATTTGTGTTGAAACATGTTGAATACAATGGTTGAATGAGAAGAATAATGTGATATTGATGGATTGCAAGTCGGGTATGAAGATACCCTACAGAATATGATATCTGATTGAATCAGATGAAATTTGAATGCATTTATTTAACATGAGATAGGTGGATGCCCGAAGAAGGCGTTTAGGTGTAAGGGCTCATTGTTGGAAACCGTGTTTTCCTACACGGGAATTTGGTACCAGGCTAAGTGATCTTGAGTACTCGACTTTATGTCATTCCCAAATTGGGATTATAGGTAGGAGCCCGGGCTAAGTGATCTTGGGCACTACCATTGGGTCGAGACACCATGCTGTGTGATCTTGTGTGTCTTCCCCTCACGTATACTCTAATCTCGGTGGCAACTGGGGTTTGACAGTTGGTGTAAATTATGTAGGGTATTCCACCTAGTTCAGCTGCATTTCATTGTTATTGAAAACAATTACATTATGCCCATGTGTTTTCAAATGATTTGATATGAAACTGCTTTATAATGGCTCTCACCTATATTGTGTAAAAATATTATACTTCTGTTTTGATTTTTCTGCGTACCAGTACTTTTGTATTGGCCCCCTTCCCTCCCAGGTTCGGAGGCACAATCTAGGGGTCTAGATAACCAGTAAATTTCTTCCGACAGATCGTAGAATCAAGTGGTGAGCCTTCTATATTTCGGAAGTCCTGCCGTCTGCTATTTCATTTATCATTTATTAGTTTTGGGTTTGCTGGGGGCCTTGTCCCAGTTTTCAGATAGACATTATTTCAGTCAGGTAGTAGAGATTTCGCAGACGATTTTAGAGATGTTGATTGAGATTGTGGGACATTGTTTCCCCATCTTCTTCTCTTCAAAAACTCATTGTGATCATTAACCATTGAGTGAGTCCGACAAATCCAATAATGTGAGGTACCGCTATTGTTGAATTGAAAGTCATTTTATCCTGGGAGAAAAATTCCATAACCTCGGGTACTTGAGGGAAATTATTTCCTTAAGGATACCCTGTGAATTCGAGGGACTTGGCTTTAACTTTCTGTTTCATCTTATTTCTGAAATTATAACACACTTCTTGGATAGATCATTTTTGATCTTGTGTTGAAGGTGTTGAAACTTCAAGTTCTATTGACAAGTTTGGTCTTGATCTTAGTTGAAATGTATACTACATAACATACAGATTTTGTGTACCCGAAAATATTGAAAATAACACTTTATTTGGATAGACCACATGCTAGCCATTTGAATCAATATGTTTATACAGAAACACCATACGAGACAACCCAGTTATAATCAGTGGATGATAATATTAAATTATATTCACCAATATGAGTAAAAAACATTAATAAAATTAGTAAGCAAAAGTAACTGAGAAGCATAGAGACAACAACTCATATTTTATTCGACTCTTTAAAAAGAAAATCACAGAAAGATTCAGAGAGAGTTTTTCAGTCACATATAACATAGATTATATCAGTGGGGAAGCAACATCGAGGAAGAGAATGAGAAGAGCGTGCTATCATATTACAGCAGTTAAATTGAAAAGAACTTACAACATTAATTTGACGGTGAATGATTTATCTGAAGTTTAACAGTGAAATTAGACAATAGGTATTGAGATAATTCCATAAATCTGATAATAAATTGCAATTCATAAACTATTTTAATAAAATGAAGACCCTAAAAGGGTAGAAAGTTTGATGGAGAAGTAATAGGGAATTACTTCCCTTGCCCGAGAGCAACTTTTTGGCAAACCATGGATTCATGTTTGAAGCGTAGTGTTGTTTGTAGGGTTAGATTTTTTTTAACAATATTTTCAACTTTTCATGTCTGAAGCGTGGTGTTGTTTGAAGCATTAGTTTTTTTTTTTTACTTTAATTTAATGAAGTATTTATTTAGTTAATAATAGAGGTATTTTAGTAATTTCACTTTAAGTTTTTTGTGTTGGTGCTTTTAAGGTAGTATGATATATGAAACAAGAGATGAATGGTGAATAACATTGAGGTTTCATTGCAGCGTGGAAAGCTAAATTCATTTCCCATATATGATAAATTACTTAGAGGGCAACACAAAAAAGTGATCCGGAGGACTTTAGGCTTAAGGAAAACCTGGTAAGCCAAGGTATGATCATTATTGATTACTCTAGCTTTCAGCTCTTTCATTATCAAGAAAATGCACTCCTCCATCTGATCTCTATATGGATCACCAACATCTTCAACATAAATAATTGGTACTCCATGTGCACTAAAGAAAATCATGACCTGAAAATACATCCCTGTTAGGATTGAGTTGGAATAGTAAAAAATAACCCAATGATAATAAAGAAAGGTTCATCACCAAACTAAAAGCAATGATCAGAAACTAATGCCACAAAAAAGACGGAATAAGATATGCTACCTCCTCAGGCTAAGCGGAATTAGGTAACTTCTCCTCAATCAAGTTTGCCATGGAATTGATGTAGCCTTGTCCTTCGTATCAGGATTCAATGATAGCAACTGACAATCGGGATAGATAAGAGTCATCCCTGAGAGTACACAAAAGTTAAGATATCAATTAGAGACAGGTAAAAGTATAATGCATACACTTCAATTTAAAAACATGACGCTCCATACTGCAGTAACCAAATTGAAAAGAAAAAAAAATTACTTGCAAATATTTTGAAGGGCACGAACACTCTATCCAATTGTAGAGATGGAGTATTGAGGATACAAAGGCAGTACAACAAGCTTTGTAATCCCAGCTCTTTTTATCTGCACCACATCAGGGAACTTTAATTCAGATCAAACTTAAGACCAACGTCATTTCAAGCTCACAGGAGATGAGTGAATCTTCTGTCCATTCAATCCCAACCATTCAACTTGACGGGATAACTAATGGTTGGGATAAAGTAGGTTTAGAAAACATATCCCCCCCCCCCCCCCCCGTCCAAGAATTTCAACACATACGATCTCTTTAACTAAAGAAAGAAAATATCTCAAATCAACAGTTGGCAGTTTATTAAAATTATCAGCATATAACTATTCGACCATATATGTACATAAAAGCAGTGAAATTGTATTGCAAACTTGCTAATAAAAATAGAGGACATTAACAAGACTTTGCCTACCAGAAACCAGAACTATAAGATCTTATAAACACCACTGAGCTTCCCATTTTTCTAAGATTTTCTCGGAATTGTATTTGGGAAAATTGAAAACAAGTTTTACTTGTTTTCACTTTTTTCACTCATACTTGGCAGGTGTGCAACAGAGGTCAATTATAAGCTTTATCGATACACATGTTGAGGGTGAAGAAGAGACAAGGAGAAGTAGAGAACAAACCTAGCTCAAAGCCTGCATTAAAATGTTTAGTATTGTGCTCTAGCTCTTGAAACTCAAGCTTAAATTCAGACACTTTTTCTCGACCTGCCTGTGGGAACCATGACAATCATCTGCCAACTCCGCAAGTTCTCCTCTTTCACAAAATCCAGCAAACAGTTACAGTTAGCAGTCTGCAAAGCAGGATGAAGTTTGCAAGCCTTCAACTTATATGTATCCCTTCCAAAATTATTCAGCAAGTTAGAATGGCTACAATATTGCTGAGAGTAACATTTTAAAAAGTCATTGTAATTTTGAAGTATCATTCCATTGAAGGGATCAAGATTGCTCCTAGCAATCCCTAATGCCCGTTCGTGCACTTTTTGCTGCCTTAAAAGACTTTTACAAACATTAATTCTCATTTAGGAACAACTGTAAATGCCATACCGCGTTGGAATTGGCCTGAATTGCCTCTCAGAATGAAGGCAAGGCTTTTAGCGCAAGATCTGTCGCATCATTCAAAGTACGGGGGTCATGAGAGGGTGATGACAATACAGGATCAGGAATATCAATTATTTCAACTTGCTCAGGTAATGGAGGTGATAACAACAATGAATTAAATCAGGATACCACAAATATGTTCTTGATTTGTTATTTGTAATGTGTTCTGCTCACCTTAATAGGAAATACGAGGATAGGTGTAACGCCCCGAAGACGGGTCCTGAGACGTCACACGGTGCTTAGGGTCACAAGTAACCCCAAGCTAACCCTTCAACTGGCAAACTCATAAGCAACTGAATAAAAAGCATAAATTTGAAGAAAATCAATGGAAGATAACTCTTTTCTGAATCTGATCAATATAAAACTGAATTCACATGATTATAACTCTGCTTTTACAAAGAAAAAGACTGAAACTGAATGCATTAACTCTACTGACTGTCTATGAAGCCTCTACTAATACTGACTATAGATAGCAAGGACGCGACCCCAACTATCACTAATCAATACATAAGAATAAGAAAGTAAAGAACAATAATAAATCTAACTGAAGTCCCCGAAATAGGAGGACTCATCATCTGCTGGCTGGAATCTACGGCTGTCTGATTTTGACTGCACATACTACAACTTGTACCTACATTATGAGACAATGTAGCACATAAACATATCTGTGGATCAATACTTTGAGGATGTACTGAGTATATGGGGGTGCATGCAATAAGTAAAATAATATCTCAATACCATCATTTATAAAATCATGCATGCTAAATGTAAATGACTCACATAGCTTGAATAATCTGAAATCTAAAACTCATAAATCATGAATAGTAAAGCATGTAGTATAAATCTTGTGAGTCATTACACTTAGGTCTAAGATCTGTATTCTCTTCTTATTCCCAAATCATATAGGCTAAGTGGAAAAAGTCTCACCTTTATTTCTGAAAGCTAAAAATGTAACTCTGTGATTTGAGATCTTAAGTAAAATAATATCTGAATAAATTATGAGCTTCTACACTTAGTTTCTGAAATTAGTAAAGTACTCTGTCTTAAGCTTTAGAAATCTTAAAGCTTATTTTGTGTGGAAAACATTTTATCTCAAGACTTTAAATAACTAAAACTGTTTTAAGAGTAAGGGACATCTTTTGGGAGTTTATTCTAACCAACATAAACCATGTGAGCTGACATAGAGTCCAACATTTTGTCCTCCTAAAAAGAAGCCTCACATTGGGGAGAAGCGTTATACTCTTGCCAGGGAGTATAACCTTAACTTAGTGATCACAATCTCTGCCTCAGGCCCACAAATCTCAATCCTACGGTGGCACGTAGTTCTGGGGTATGAGACCTTGGAATCATACCCAACTCGGTGCTAAATACTATTCCCATACTCAGCTCAGAACTTTTAGGAAATCCACCTCAAAATAACTCAAGGGTCTATAATGAAGACCAAATTATGCTTCTCTTTGCTTTAGATCATAAGTAGTGTGGATTCCTATCTTAGCTTAAAATCAAAAGATCAATCTTTGCTTTTGAAAGCACTTATCAAACTTGTCAACAAACTTGAAATCATAATCTCCTTATAAATTCATCAATAGTACTTAGGACTCAAAATATAAAGCTTTAATGCATCAAATTCATATTTAAACTTCATGCTCAACAATCATCTTAAAAGCTTTCAATCATGTCAATCAAGATATTGGAAAATAACTCATAATATAAATCTCATGATTTCAACATCTCAAACTCATGCTTGATAACAAAATATTCATAATCATCTTAAAATCGGGAAATTTCAGCTATACATACCAAAATATAAACATACTCATGTAATTCCACTTCTAAAACAATGAAAATCTCATAATCTCTTGAATAGAAACATAGAGTATAAACCCAACTTCAATTTCATATGAAAACATATAAAATCAAATAACTCTCGTAGTAAAATTAAGTTTTGGGCACAAGGACGAAAGGATTGTCCTTGTTGAAACCCCGCATACCTTAGATTGATAAACTTGGATGAATAACTTGCTTGTGAGATGTTATTAGAACTATTAAATGAGGGTTCTTGGAATTCTTGCACTAAGAACTTGGAATCTTGACTTAAGTTGGAGAATTGATGGAGAAATCTTGTGTTTCTTGGAGGAGAATTTTGACGAACTAGGGTTTTTGGTCGAAGGATTTTGAGAAAAAAATGGTATATGATGCTTGTAATGACCTTAAATCAGGTATTTGGACGATTTAAGTGGCTTGGACAAAGTCCAAAATACCCTTTTTTTAACTTCTGAATGAAACTTAAAAAATATAACTGGGAGCCCAATTTTATGGGCCACCGCAACGCCCACTATCGCGGTGGCTCACTGGAAATTGATGAATGGGAATCTGAGGGTCACCGCGATGCGGAGCCATTGCGTTGTCCCACTGGTTGGGACCTGAAACTTCAGCGCGACGCGCCACAATCGTGCTAGGCTACTGAAAACTGACAATTGGGATATTACTCCTCTCCACGGCGCGCTAAAGGTCTGAATGATGATGTTTTATGACTGAAACTTCAATTAGCCATAACTTCTTGTCCGGTTATCGGATTTGGGTGAATCTTATATCGTTGGAAAGCTAATTCAATTTTTCACACTATAAAAAGTCAAAATTAAAAAAATTCTACATAATTTAAACATTACTCACTTTGGAAGTCATTCCTCAATCTTATAGAGATGAAATTAGGCTTAAGGAAAGTTCGGGGTATTACAATAGGAGAGAATGGCTGAAAATAATGCATTATGCTACAATATTTTGCAATATCATTACGTTTATATATCAAATAGATTATGAAAAATTAAATCAGTAAACTTGTTATCTTTGGTATAAATAAAATGAGCTCATTAAGAATAAAAGTAGTGGAAGAAATTTATAATTTTCAAGTCGTTACTTAATTGACAATTGAAAGGGTTGTTGTCCCTTTATACCTCCTATATATACAAAGCCACAACATATACACACATCTTTTTTTCCTTTTTCCATCTTGTTTTGATAGACTGTAAGTAATTTCTTGTCCCTACAATCCATATTTTCTCAACATATTGCTGCTCTTTTTCTTATCTTAATTGACTTATGAGAGTTAACCATAGGTTATTTGTTTGCTCCATTATTTTCTTACAACATATAGTGAATCGATGTATATCAGGAGAAACGTTGGAAAAATGTACTGCACAATAGCTACACTTTTATTTTAAAAAAATCACATACTTCCTCTTTTTCATTTCTTCTTAGTTCCGAAAGATTAAATCCCTTTTCCAAACAAAGAGAACCCTTAAAGCACTTAAACAAAAACTCTCTAGAAAGTAAGAAATTTTGTACTCCCTCCGTTGTCAAATTTTCTTCAGATCTATAATTCACTAATCAAAAAGCAACAAAAAGAAAAAGATGATGAATTTTAGCTATGTATTTGTTTCAATTTTATTCCAATCTACTTTGTAATACCAAAAACTAATCTAATTTCTAATTTAGAATAAGATTTTTCGTTCTGACCTAAATTCAATGAAGAATTGTTTTGAAAAAAATAAAATTACAGAAAAACATAGAAAATTGAAGATATTTATCTCTAAAAAAGAGTGAAGATGATAAAGGAATGAGAATAGACAAAGAATGAATGAGGCAGTGGAGTAGTAGCTAGAGATAGACAAAAAATAGATGAGGCGGGGGTATATAATTGTAAAATTGGAAGCTCAAATGGCAGATATACATGGTAAACTTGGAAGCTTAAATGATAGATATACTCCTCAATGCCAGGAAGGCATGTTGAAGAGGTGTGTGGTTATTGCCCTTTATCATATAGTAGAAATAAGATTAAATTATGTACACAGAAGTTTGGCCCAATACTCATACTAGGTATCTGATCAACCCAAGACAAAAGAAACAAAACAAAAAATCTAGAGAACTCTTAAATGGAAAGAAAAGTCAAAAAGCTAAAAAACTAAAAAGGAAATGGGTGCTAAATCGCTCTGTTGTCATCGTCATCCCAAGCTATGATTTGAGCTCTTCCTTAGCTGTAGATGGAAATTGAAAACCTCCTTGTGCTGTTGATCTTAAAAATCAGAAAAATGAGTTGAGATTTGGGCATTTTCATCTAAGACGTTCAAAATTCCCACAAACATCATGAAATTAGGCCAAGTGAAGGCTTCTTTCACTCAACCTGATTCTGACTTGTATTAATCAACAAGATGAGTAATTTTCCTTTTTAGTTGTTGTGCAATTTGTAAATAACTATCGATTTCTTATCAATTTTAATGTCTTGACGTATTAAGCTTACTTTGCAGCTAATACCACTGCCTAAGAGAGTAAAATCAGCAATCCATCAACATTTACTTCTAAATTGAAGTCTGGCCTTAATCGTCTCTACAGCAGGTGTGTATATTTGAATTTTTTCTCCACTAATTACTGCCTGTTGATTGTTGTTGAAATGTACCTGATGATGTAATTTTTGCAATGCTTTGTGGGTACAATTTACGTATATTAGTGATTTTACTTCGTTGGTATATTTGTATCCCTTGTACTGATAATTTTAGAAAATAGAGTACTCTAATAAATATTTAAGTGTTACCTCTAACCTGACTTAATCCTTTTTGATGTCGTCTAATCAATAACAAAGTCTTTATTCTGTATCTTTTTCAGTCTAAGATTCGAAACTTGATCATTGTCCAATTTTAATATGACCTTAGCTCGTCTTTGTAATTGCTGAAAAGTATAAAACTTGATTAACTCAGTACTTGCAAAAGAGAAAACATGGTTAGCTAAAAAATCTACCATTTGATTCCCTTCTCTGAATGTGTATTCAAACTCCACCTCTTTCCCCTTCATCAACTCAACAATTCTCCTTATTTCATCGGAAATACACTAAGGAACCTGTCATCGTCCAATCAAGAACCTGTGAACTGATGGTGAATCTGTTTCCAAACTAACTAGAAATAGATTATTAGTTACACAGTGTTCTAATTCCATTCTTATTGTCACCACTTCAGCAATCAAGTTAGATGTGTTAGCAATTCTTCTAGTTTCCACAAACACAAAATCACCATGATAATCTCTAATACCAAAAACAACTGAACTTGGTCCAGGATAGCCTTTTACAGCTCCATCTGAATTGCACTTATAATGGTGAGTATTAGGCAACTTCCACTTCACAACTATACTTCTTATTCTGGGATTATATTCAGATAACAACTCACCAATTCCACGCAGGAATCCAGGATATTTTTGTAATACCCCGTATTTCCCTAGCTTAGTTTAGCTCTAAGTATTGGAGTTATCCTATATAATTTTTTCTAAATACACAGTACTTTTCAATTTAGATCTTACCAATGCGTAGGAAATTCATCCATCTTTCCAATGATATAAAATTCGCCCAAATTAGATACTCAGGTGAAGAGTAAGAGCCATTCTTGTAAAGCAGTGTGCCAACTGGCATTTCAGCGCGTCACGGAGGCCAGCCAAATGGAAATTGTCAAATTTTAGTGTTGCTCCGTGATAATGGCGTGTCGCTCCATAGACCCAGTTCGCAATTGTCAATTTCCAGTGAGGCAACGTGATTCCACCGTGTCGCACCAAGGTCCAAATTCCCATCCAATAAGGCTTCGCGATTCCACCGTATCGCGCCAAGCTTTCAAGTCCCAGTTGTCATTTTCCAGTGACACAGTGCGATAGAGCCGCGTCGCGCCATCATGCCAAATCAGGATTTTTCAGTCAGTTCCAAGTTTTAATTTCAGGGGCTTTTAAGTCCTTTTTCGTCACCCCAGTCAGTCCAAACATGAAATTTAATCCCTAATAACCTCATTAGTCATTACTTTATTCAATTATTTTTAAAATCAAGAACATTCTCTCAATTAGCAAAACCCTAACCTTCAAGAATCAAGATCAAATTTCAAGAACTCACCGTCAATTCTCATGAATTCGTCAACCCGGGTATGTTAAATGTTCATCTGTCGGTTCCTTTCATTCATGGAGTCCAAGTATCTATTTTTATGTGTACAATTATCATTTTTTCAAGTTATCTTGATTTTTAATCATGTTTCCAACCATGAATCTCCACGAACTTGGATTTTACACTATGTTTAAATGGAACTATTGTTGTTATCAAATTTCACATGCTTTAATGTTATTATTCATTGAATTAAATCATGATTTGGTGTCATAGATGTTGAATTCATGTTGTTACTTCAAGTTCCATGTCATTCCCATGATTAGACTAAGCTTTGAATTACAAGTGTTTGATAAAATGCCCACAAGAATGAGTACTTGATAAAAGTTCTCATGTTATGTCCTCTAGGCTTGATATTATTTTTCTATTATTGCTTTTGAGCCCTGGGGATTTTAATACCCGAACACCATAGTTGTTTACATTATTATTATCGCAGTATCTTTGGAATAACTTTAAAATGTATTATGAGCATTATTAGATCAGTCAGTTAAACTCCAAATAGTTTAGTAACTCAGTGTCATTCAGTAAGTTAAACTCTGAATAGTTTAGTAACTCAGTGTCATTCAGTTGGGAGTAGGATTTAGCACTGAGCAGTAGAGGGATGACGGCTTCCTCGTCAGATAAGAAGAGTCATTAGTAGCAGTACTTGTGGTCCAGAACTATATAGACAGCATAGGATATGAGAAGTCACCTGTTAGTTTAGGCTTGACTATCTCATATGGGTCACCCGTCAGTTCAGACTTGACACCCTTAGTCCTTTAGGATAATAGAGTATATCAGTATAATGGATCCACACAGACAACGTTAGTACCCGTGGCATGGTACCAGTACCTTTCTAACTGGGGTTATAGGTTGGACCCCAATTAGCTTAGATTAGGGCATGTCGGTTAGATGATACCTCCCACAGTCTCAAGTTACAGTCTCTATTCAAAAATCAGTTCAGTAACTCAGTTTTAGGTTGCTTAACCTTAGCATACAGATATCAGATATTCAGTCATCAAAATTTTAGTATTTCAGTTTACAGACTACATTCAGTTCATGTTATATGCTTGGTTATGCATCCTTAGTATTTACAGATTTGTTGTATTCTAGTATCTATAGACTTCATGCATTATATTCAGTACCTTATGTTATTCGTATATATATTCAGATGATTATTTGTTCATGTTCATGAAACCATGCATATTCGTCTACCTCATTTACCATACTAGTATATTTAAAGTACTAATCGCATACACTTTTCTTATGCTTTGATGTTTCATATCATAGGTTCAGACGTCCAGTTCTCGGATCGCGCTTAGTCTTCTTAGGCTTTCAGTAGTAGCAGTGGTGAGTCCTCATATTTCAAGGATAGATAATCTATTTCATGCTTTCCGTTTAGTAGTCAGTTAGAGTTAGTTGGGGCCTGTTCCATCAACTCATATTTAGTCAGTTTAAAGGCTTTTTTAACTACAGTCAGTTATTCAGTATTCAAACTTCTTGTCAGATTATTTTATCAGTTTGGCATTTATATATTTTATTAGTTTTCATTACTTTAAACCTTATGGCATAATAGTTGTTCTTCTGCATTATCATTATATTATTCAGTACTCATAGCAGGTACCAGCTTATGGGTTAGCTTGTGGTCCCTCGGGACTGTAAGCACCGTGTGATGCCCAGGGTGTACTCTCAGAGTGTTATAAACTTGGTATCAGAGCCTAAGGTTTTAAATTTTCCTAGAAAGTCTGAAAGCCGCTTCAAGTAGAGTCTTATGCATGGGTGTGTAGCACGCCACACTCATGGACAATAGGCTACGAGGCATTTAGGAAAAGTTTCCCTTCTTCCTGTAGTCACGTCGTGCGATTGAGCATGATGTTCATGTTAAACTCTCTATCTAATTCATTTCTTCCTTCTATTTACAGAACATGCCTCCCAAAAAAAACAACGGAAGAAGACTAAGAAACCAGCCAGCACCTCCTCCCATTTAGGTAGATCCTCTAGATAAGTATGTCTCCCATGAAGAATTCAGAGCTGCGTTCACCACTCTAGCCAATTTTGTAGCAGCTCAGAATGAACGAACAACCGCTGTTTAGGCTAAAACAGTGGCCAATACTGCTGTAACTAGGATTTGGGACTTCACCCAAATGAACCTCCTTTCTTCATAGGATCCAAGTTTGAAAAGGATCCATAAAATTTTTTAGATATGGTTTAGAAGGTATCAAATATTATGGGGTGATATTTAGTGAGAGTGCTGAATTGGCTACATATTGTTGTAGGATGTAAGCCTATACATAGTTTAAGCAGTGAAAGGCAGATAGGGGTGCAGATGCAGGGCCTATAGAATGGGAAGAGTTTGCTACAATCTTCTTAGATAATTATTTCCATTGGAGTTAAGAGTGGCCAAGATGTTAGAATTTATTAACTTGAGATAGGCAGCATGAACGTGAAGGAGTATTACCTCAAGTTTACTCAATTAGCCAGATATGCTCCTCATGTAGTAGCTGACAACAGATCCAAGATAAGGAAGTTTGTGTCTAGTGTATCTAATAGTGTGGTCAAGGAATATAGTACCGAAATGTTGATTAGGGAAATGAAATTGTCTAGGTTGATGGTCCATGCTCAATAGATTGAGGAGCAGAAGACCAAGAAGAAAGAGAGAGAAACAGAACAAAAGGGCTAGAATAGTAGTTTTAATTTCAGTCAACTAAGGTCAAAAGGTAGTAACCGCCCTCAGTTTTGTTAGAGATCTTCAGCCCCAGTATCCTCTTTAGCTAGTTCCTCAGTTCCCAATTCAAAAATGATAATCCGGATAGGGCTCCAGGATTTAAGTCCCAAGGCAGTTAAAATAGTACCCGTACGAATCTTCTATGTCAGAAATATGGTCGGAACCATCAGGGCGAGTGTAGAGCTGGCAGTGATGTGTGCTTTGGGTATGGCAAGCCAGGACATCGAATTCGGGAGTGTCGATTATTTTCTCAGAAAGGTAGGGAGTTGCACTAACAGGGCCAGTCCCATCAGTCGTCAGTTCCAGTCGGTCGCCTAACTCAGCAGGGTGCCGCTTCTAGTGATACCAGTGGTAAGTGTCCAAATAGATTGTATGCTCTTCAGTCCCGACAAGAACAGGAAAATTCTCCTGATGTAGTTACTGGTATGCTGCACGTCTTTCATTTACATGTTTATGCTTTATTAGACCCTGAAGCTTCTCTTTCTTTTGTAACCCCTTATATAGCCGTCAACTTTGAAACCAGCCCTGAAATCTTAACAGATCCCATTTCAGTGTCTACCCCATTAGGTGTTTCCATTATATCCAGGCAGGTATACAGGAATTGTCCGGCCACAATATCTCAGAAAGTTACTTCAGTTGATCTTGTAGAATTAGAAATGACAGATTTTGATGTCATTCTTAGCATGGATTGGCTCCACTCATGCTAGGCTTTAGCTGATTGTAGAAATAGAATAGTTCATTTCTAGTTCCCAAATGAACCAATCTTAGAATGGACAGGTAGTACTACAACGCTCAGGGGTTAGCTTATTTCATACCTTAGAGCGAGAAAGATGATATCCAAGGGGGGTATTTACCATCTTATTCGAGTAAAAGACTATAATTTAGAGACTCTAACCCTTGTGTCCGTTTTAGTAGTCAGGGAATTTCTAGATATGTTCCTTGAAGATCTTCCCGGAGTCCCTCTCGAAAGGGAAATCGACTTCAGAATAGATCTTCTCCCAGATACTCAGTCTATCTCTATTTTGCCATATAGAATGGCTCCAACCGAATTTAAATAATTAAAAGAATAGTTAAAGGATCTCCTATATAAGGGATTCATTAGACCCAGCTTCTCCCCATGGGGCGCACCAGTTTTATTCATGCATAAGAAAGACGATTCTCTCAGAATGTGTATTGACTGCCGTTGGTTGAACAAAGTTACCATCAAGAATAAATATCCACTTCCTAGAATCGATGACTTTTTTAACCAACTTCAGGGCGCTAGTTAATTTTCTAAGATAGACCATAGGTCCAACTATCATCAGCTTAGAGTCAGAGAATGTGACATTTCAAAAATAGGTTTTCGAACTCGGTATGGTCACTTTAAATTTCTAGTCATGTCCTTTGATTTTACTAATGCCCCAATATCTTTCATAGACTTAATGAATTGCTTGTTTAAGAAGTACTCATACATGTTTGTTATAGTCTTCATCGATGACATTCTTGTCTATTCCCGTAGCTAGAATGATCATGCAGATCACCTCAAAATCATATGATCATGCAGATCACCACAAAATCATACTTCACACTCTCAGAACTCATTAGTTGTTCTCCAAATCCAGTAAGTGTGACTTTTGGCAAAGGTCAGTAGCATTCCTTGGCTATATTATTTTCGGTGATGGCATTAGAATTGATCCTGAAAAGACCGAGGTGGTAAGAAACTAGCCCAGACCTATCTCTTCATTAGACATCAGGAGTTTCTTAGGTTTAGCTGGCTATTACTATTGATTTATCGAAGTGTTTTCATCTATTATGTCCCCCATGTCCAGATTAACTCAGAAGAAAGTTAAGTTTCAGTGGTTCGATTCCTGTGAGAAGAGTTTTCAAGAGTTAGACTCGACTCACTTCAGCCTCAGTTTTAACTTTGCCAGATAGTTCAGATGGGTTTGTTATGTACTGTGATGCTTCCAGAGTTGGGTTGGCTTGTGTTTTGATGAAAAGAGGTAAGGTCATAGCCTATGCCTCTAGATAACTTAAGCCCTATGAGAAGAATTACCCCACCCATGATCTTGAATTGATAGTTGTAGTGTTCTCCTTAAAGATTTCGAGGCACTACTTTTATGGGGTGTATGTTGATGTGTTCACAGACCATAAAAGCTTTCAGTATGTCTTTTCTCAGAAATATTTGAATTTGTGTCAGAGAAGGTGGTTGGAATTGCTGAAAGATTATGATATGAGTGTTCTGTATCATTCAGGCAAGGCCAATGTAGTGGCAGATGCTCTCAGTAGATTGTTTATGGGTACTATTTCTCATGTTAAGAATTGTAAGAAGAAGTTAGTTCAAGAAGTTCATCATCTTTCCCGACTAGGCATCCGATTAGTCGGTTTAGTAGAGGGTAGTATGTGGGTGCAGATTAGTTCAAAACCATCTCTAGTTTTTGAGGTGAAGGAAAAGCAGGATAAAAATCCCAATCTAGTGAAAATGAAAGAGTCAGTAAAAGATCAGAAGGTAGAAGTTTTATCCCAAGGAAGAGATGGTGTGCTGCGTTGTCATGGTTGGCTATGTGTACTAGATGTAGATGACTTAAGGCAAGGAATTCTTGCAAAAGTTCATAGTGAGCATTACCCTATTCATCCAGGGGCCACTAAGATGTACCGCAATTTGTGGGAGATCTATTGGTGGGGCGAGATGAAGAGGGATATTATAGAGTTTATAGCTAAGTGTTCGACATATCAACAAGTTAAGATTGAGCATCAGAAGCCTAGTGGGTCCATGCAGGAGTTCAGTATTCCCACATTGAAATAGGAAGAAGTGAACATGGACTTTGTGAAAGGTTTTACCTCGTACTCGTCATCAACATAATTTGATTTGGGTTATCGTTGACAGGATGACCAAATCAGCTCATTTCTTGCCAGTTCATACCTCTTATTCGGCCGAGGACTATGCCAAACTCTACCTCAGAGAGTTGGTTAGGTTTTATGGTGTTCCCTTATCTATTATCTCAGATAGACATACTCAGTTTACCTCTCACTTTTGGAAGGCATTCCAAAAGGGTCTCGGTACGCAAGTTCACCTCAGTCAACCTTCCACCCTCAGACAGACGGTCAAGCAGAAAGGACTATTCTGACTTTAGAGGATATGTTAAGAGACTGCATTGTTGATTTTAAAGGTTGTTGGGATGACTACTTGCCTTTGATTGAATTCACATACAATAACAACTATTATTCTAGTATCCAGATGGCTCTGTTTGAAGCTCTTTATGGTAGGAGATATAGGTCTCCGATTAGTTGGTTTGGAGTGGGTGAGGCCACAGTAGTAGGGCACTTGGTGTTTGATGCTTTAAAGAAAATCCAGTTGATCAGAGAAAGGCTTAGGCTAGTTCAGAGATGACAAAAATCATATGCAGATATGAGGAGAAAAGATCTTGAGTTTGAGGTCAGTGATTTTATGTAATTAAAAATATCTCCCATGAAGGGAGTGAAAAGGTTCGACAAGAAAGGGAAACTCAGTCCCCGATATGTCGGTCCTTACAGAATTCTCAGTCATTTTGAAAAGGTAGCTTACGAGCTTGAGTTGCCTTCAGATCTAGCTTCAGTACACCTTGTGTTCCATGTCTTTTTGTTGAAGAAGTGTATTGGTGACCCAACTGTAGTTGTTCCCTTAGAAAGTGTAGATGTTTTGAACAATCTTTCCTATAAGGAAGTTCCAGTTGAAATTCTTGATCATCAAGTTCGTAGACTAAGGAACAAAGAAGTTCCACTAGTTAAAGTTCTTTGGCAGAATCAGTTTATTGAGGGAGCTACTTGGAAAGCAGAAGCGGATATGTAGACCAAGTATCTTCACCTCTTATCCTCAAACTTAGACTCATCTTGAGGTAACAATCCTCCTTAGATTTACTCATTTCCACGTTCAGTTATAGTTACAAATTTCAGTTATCGTTGCATATCATTCCCATGTCAGTCATGCATTCATGAATCAGCTTAACCATGTATTCATGCATCATATATGCATGTTCAGTATGTTAACTCAGTCTATCAGTATTTCTCAGCTTAATCAGTCTCATTCGAGGATGAATGTTCCAAAGAGGAGATATTATAATACCCCGTATTTCCCTAAATTAATTTAGCTCTAAGTACAGGAGTTATTCTATATAAATTTTTCTAAATACTCAGTATTTTTTATTTAGAGTTTATAATTGCAGAGTAAATTCAGCCAGCTTTCCAATGATATAAAATTCGCCCAAATCTGATATTCGGGTGAAAAGTTAGAGCTATTTTTGTAAAGCAGTGTGCCAACTGGTACTTCACCGCATCGCGGAGGCCAACCAAATAGCAATTGTCAAATTCCAGTGTTTCTTCACGATAATGGTGCGTCGTACCATAGATTTAGTTCACAATTGTCAATTTCTAATGAGGCAATGCGATTCCACCGCATCGTGCCAAGGGCTAAATTCCCATCCATTGAGGCTTCGCGATTCCACCGCGTTGCACCAATCTTCCAGGTCTTAGTTGTCATTTTTCAGTGACATGGTACGATAGCACCACGTCTCACCAGCATACCAAATCAAGATTTTTCAATCAATTTCGAGTTTTAATTCCCAGAGTTTTTATGTCCTTTTCCCTCACCCCAGTCAACCCAAACATGAAATTTAATCTCTAATGACCTAATTAGTCACTATTTTATTTAATTTTTTTCCAAAATCAAGAACATTCTCTCAATTAGCAAAACCCTAATCTTTAAGAATCAAGGTCAAACTCAAGAATTCACCAATAATTCTCACGAATTCGTCAACTTAGGTATGTTAAATGTTCATCTGTTGGTTCCTTTCACCCATGGAGTCCAAGTATCCATTTTTATTTGCAAAATTATGATATTTTCAAGTTATCTTGATTTTAAATCATGTTTGCAACCATGAATCTCCATGAAATTTGATTCTACACTATGTTTAAATGGAATTATTGTTGTTATTAAATTTCACATGTTTTCATGTTATTATTCATTGAATTAAATCGTGATTTGGCATCATAGATGTTGAATTCATGTTATTACTTCAAGTTCCTTATCATTCCCATGATTAGACTAAACTTTGAATTACAAGTGTTTGATAAAATACCTACAAGAATGAGTACTTGACAAAAGTTCTCATGCTATATCCTCTAGGCTTGATATTATTTTTCTATTATTGCTTTTGAGTCCTGGGGGTTTTAAATACCCAAACACCATAGATGTTTACATTAGTCTCATCTCAGTATCTTCAGAATAACTTTAAAATATATTATGAGCATTATTAGATCAATCTGTTAAACTTCGAATAGTTTAGTAACTCAGTGTCATTCAGTTGGGAGTAGGATTTAGCTCCGAACGAGTGCAAGGATGACATCTTCCCCGTCAGATAGGTAGAGTCCTTAGTATCAGTCCCTGTACTCTAGAACTATGTAGCCAACGTAGAATATGACAAGTCACCCATCACTTTAGGCTTGACTATCTCACAGGGGTCACCCGTCAATTCAAGCTTGACACCCTTAGTCCTTCAGGACAATACGGTACATCTATATAGTAGATCCACACAGCCAGCATTAGTACCCATAGAATGGTACTAACACCCTTTCAACTGGAGTTATAGGTTGGACCCCAATTAGCTTAGACTAGGGCATGTCGGTTGGATGATACCTCCCACAGTCTCAAGTTACAGTCTCAGTTTTGAAATTAGTTCAATAACTCAGTGTTAGGTTGATTGACCATAGCATACAGATATCAGACATTCAATCATCATAATTTTAGTATTTTAATTTATAGACTACATTCATTTTATGTTATATTCTTGGTCATGCATCCTCAGTATTTGCAGTTTTGTTGTATTCTTAGTATCTACAAACTTCATACATTCTATTCAGTACCTTATGTTATTCATATATATATTCAGATGATTATTTGTTCATGTTCATGAAACCATGCATATCTACCTACCTCATTTAGCATACCAGTACATTTAAAGTACTGATCGCATACCCTTTTCTTGTGCTATGTTGTTTCATATCATAGATTCAGACGTCCTGTTCTCGGATCGCGCTTAGACTTCTCAGGTTTTCAGCAGTAGCAGTGGTGATTTCTCATATTTTGAGGACATATTATTTTATTTCATGCTTTTAGTTTAGTAGTCAGTTGGAGTTAGTTGGGGCCTGTCCGAACAACTCATATTCCATCAGTTTAAAGGATTTTAGACACTACAGTTAAGTATCCCACATCGGAAGAGGGAAGGGTCCTTGGTCTCCTTATAAGGCTTGGGCAATCCTCCTCCTCATGAGCTAGCTTTTGGGGTGTGAGTTAGATCCAAGACCAATTTTATCATTGTATCAGAGCCAGACCCATTCCAAATATTCGTTCACCGATGGTGGACCCCCATATATATTGTCCAAGCTCCAGTTATCCTTTGCGTGTTGTCCATGCTACAGTAACCTGGGCGTGCGAGGGAGTGTTAAGTATCCCACATCGGAAGAGGAAAGGGTCCTTGGTCTCCTTATAAGGCTTGGGCAATCCTCCTCCCCATGAGCTAGCTTTTGGGGTGTGACTTAGGCCCAAGACCAATTTTATCATTCATTTATTCAGTATTCAGACTTTAGTTGATATTATCAGATTATTTTATCAGTTTGGCATTTACAGATTTATCAGTTTTCATTACTTAAAACCATATGGCTTCTTCAGCATTATCATTATATTATTCAGTAATCACAACAGGTATTAGCTCATGGGTTAGCTTGTGGTCCGTCGGGACTGTAAGCACCGTGTGACGCCCAGGGTGTACTCTCGAGGCATTACAATTTTTAAGCCATGGATGTTATTGGCTATGTAAATCAAATTCCTTGTGATCTCTATCTTCATTCAAACATAAGATGTTTTACCACCATGATTGTTGCAGTTTCTCCTCTTCCAGATTTTCCACAGAACAAACATAGGGACAACTTTGAAAATTGACATGAGCTTGAAACTAGTGCTGAAATAGTGATGTCGAATATGGGAAAGGCTACAAAAATGCACTCAAAAGAATAAGCCACTTTTTTCTTTTTAAGAAAAAAATATTCAAAAAGCTAAAAGAGTGTTTGAATTGACTTATTTTTAGATATTTTTTAATTTTGTGCACTTTTAAATTTTTAGAGATGTTTGGCAAAGACAAAATTCTTTTAAGCAATTTACTTTATGCTTAAAAGATATAAAAAAAAACTCAAACGCAGATAGCTATCCACTTTTAACTTTTTAACTTATAGGTCACTTTAAAAAAGCTAATCCAAACACTCCCTAGGATTAAGCTATAAGATCCAACTTGATCCCAGATTGGTTAGTTTGACATTTGACCATTATAATAGGACCATACTTTATAAACTTGAGAGATATGATCATGCAGAATGACTATCATAGTAGTCAAATATTTGTTTCCGCCTAACTAATTTCTGAAAAGAGTTATTGAATCAATGTATTTGTAATTAGTTTTTCAATACTTGACAAGCTTTCAGTAACGAATTTTTAAAAAAGAAAAGTGAAACCTAAGAGACCCGAGCATATGAATTACTGATAGCATTCTTAAAAGTTAAAATCTGTGAAGCTTCATATATGAGTTCAATTGGAGTCAATATGTGTGTTTTATTGAAATTTATTTTTAATTAGTATGAAACTATTTAATTTTTAAATTTGATCTTTATTGTTTCTGTATTACATTATTTATTTTGGTACTTAAATAATTTATTCATTACTCCCTTCGTTTAGCAATACTAATCCACTATTGACTTCACACACGTCTTAAGAAATAATAAATAATAAAGTAATTTTATAGTATCACCCTTTGATTATAATAAATTTAATGCTTTGAAAAATAAATTTCATAATGGATAATAGTTAACATCAAGCAGAAAATTGGCACAAATAGATAAATTATTCATTGCTTTTTCAAAATGAACAAATATTATTAACACTATTTTAAATATAATAGATAAGTAAACGGAGAGAGTACATATCAATTAAAATTTACAAAACTGATTATTTTGATTGCGTGAAGCGCGGGCCAATTACTTAGATTATATATAAAGAAGAAACAAGACAATGATATTGAGACACCTATGGCCTCCATTCTGTATATCTTTTTTTTTTTCCTTTTTTTTGGGGGGGCATAGTAGCAACAAAGATCCGCACAATAAAATCTAAATAATCTCAATTATTATCATGCAAATCTGTCATATTCCTAACTGAAAAACATTAAGAATGCCGGTTTCTACTCTTATTCTGTTTAATGGTATTTATTTCACATCATTATCTATCTTTTAACTGTAATACCCCGTACTTCTACCTAGCTTGAAATCATCCCAAGAGTGTTAGAAACTTACTTTGAAAGATGAATTCATTTTTATACACGTGGAATTACTAAGATTTTAACTTTTTATCATGTGGAAGATTGAATTAGCTTTCCAACGATACCAATTTCGTTCAAATCCGACATCGGAAGAGAAAGTTATGGCCGAAATACAAAAAGCAGTAAAAAACTACCCAGGTGCGACGATGAAGGCCGACGGACCGTTGAGATAGCGATGGACCATCGTCCAAGCCGTCGCAGCGAGGCAGTGATACCATGGTTTGCCAAAGAGAGACGTCCCAGGCCGACGGACCGTCAAGCTAGCGATAGATCGTCGTCCAAGCCGTCACAGCAGAGGCAGTGAACCCCTATTCTGGATAGGTGCAACGGTCAGGACCGACGAACGCTCAACCCAGCGATGGACCGTTGCACCCATCGACGCATATTTCGTTCAGTAATTTTAAAGTTATTTTAAAAGGGTATTTGAATCTTTTTTCACCCGTTTTAACCCCTAATTATATCATACCAAGGCTGATAAGTTCATTATCCATCTACAACATCAAATTAGGATTTTATCTCAAAGATAATCCCCAAGAAACAAGATTCAAATATTCTTCAAAAAAACTAAGATATTCAAGTTCTTCAAGTCTAAGGACTTCAAGAAACTCACAACCCAGGTATGTCACGTGTTGATTCATAGGTCCCTTTCACCCATAAAGCTCAAGAATGTCTTTTCAAAAATACAAGATTTGTGTATTTATGAATGTTCATGATTTAAGTTGAATTGAAATTCATGTTCATGATGTTGTGGGGTCTTGATTCATGTTTTAAATTATATATTCCAATGATTGACCCTAGTATATGAAGATTTGCATAAAAATCATGATAAACCCCCCTTTAATATACAAGTTGATTGATGTATCCATGATTATTAGATGTGTTGATGATTGTATAATCAAAGCATGCTCCCTATGTGTTTGATTAAATGCCTATGTGAAGGAAAAGTGTCATACTAGTATAATAATATGAAATCCCCATTCATGTACAAGTTCATGCATGTCAAATGTTTGATGAAATATCTTAGATAATGAATTATGGATATATGTGTAGCCATTTTGGTATTTTAGAACTTGTACTTCATGAAATCTTCAACTTATTGTATTATGGATTTTGATGTTGGTTATGCATTCAAGAAAGTCATGCTTTGTCAGTTTCTCCCCATCGAGTCTTAGGGGTATTTGTACCCGAAAAATATAGTTGTGTGCCTAGATTCAGTGTCATGTTTTCACGATATCCTCAGTCAAGCCATGATACATAGAACTCAGTTAGTCATATGACTCAAGAAAGCTCAGTAATACATAATCTCAGTACTATTCTGTTAGTTAATAGAACCCAGTAATTCAGTCCAGTTCAGTTCAGTTATACATATTCAGTGTCTATTCAGATGGGAGTAGTAATTAGAACCGAGTGAACCCAAGGATGGGAACACATACTATCAGATGAGGGTGTGATTCTTAAGAGTAGTATTTGCGTTCCAGAACTATGTAGCAAGCATAGGTTGAGACATCAACACTGTCAAATAAGGGTTGATGAGGTGGACAAGCACTATTAGATGAGGTCCCCACCATTCACTTTTGAGGACACTATCAGATGAGGGTCACTCATAACTTGTCTTTAGCAGTGGCACGGTATTAACACCCTTCCAATTGGGGTTAAACATTGGACCCCAACTCAGCCATAATGGCGTATTAGGGGTATGTCGATTTAATGACTACTTTCCATAGTTTTAGTTACTGATCAAGATTGTCCGATACAGTTATTCAGTATCAGTAATAAAAATTAGATAATTCTATAGAATTTAGGACTGTCAGATATAGTCAAGTCAGAACAATATGAAACTCAACTAGTTCCATCAGAATCTAGACAGTTAGCTATAGTCACTCAGTATCAGTTATTTCAATTATATAGTTATCAGTATCTCATGTTATCAGTACTCAAGTTTAGTAATCATGCTATCACGACCTCAGTTACAGTTATTATATATTCATACATGTATTCTCACATTCAGGTTGTCCAATCAGTTAGTATAGTTCATGAATGTGAACCCTTTGCATTTAGTCTACCCCATATGCATACCAATACATTCCAATGTACTGATGCATTTGCACTATAGTGTTTTCTACCATAGGTTCAAAAGCACGATCTCAAAAGCATCAGTAGCATTCCAGTCTAAGAAATTTGAGTTTGTAGTGAGTCTTCATCCTTTGAGGATGTGACCATTACTATATTGTCTCACTAATTAATTTATTAGTTGGAGTTAGTTGGGGACATGTTCTATCAACTCCTTATTCAGACAGTTTAGTCAGTCGGAGGCTTTTCAGACTATCACGTTCAGTTAGTTATTTTATTCAGTTGTTTTGGGTATTTTATACCCCACCTAAATGTTATATTTTTATCAGATATTATGTCTTAGTTTTGAACCTTAGGGCCTTACAACCTTTATTTCAGCATTCATATTGTATATTATGCAGTGTTCTGGTACATATATCAATCATGGGTTAGCTTGTGGTCCTTTGGGGTCATGAGCACCATGTAGTGTTTCGGGCACCAGATTTGGGGCGTTACAAACTTGGTACCAGAGCCTAAGGTTCAATAGATTCCAAGGAAATCTGAAAGCCACGTCTAGTAGAGTCTTGTGCATGGGTGTGCTGCACACCATATTTATGTACAAGAGGCTATAAGATGTTTTAGGAATAGTTTCCCTTCTTTAAGTATTCATGTCATGCCAGTGAGCATAATCTCAAGTTAACTCTCAGTCTAATCCGTTTCTTCCTTTATTCTACAGAACATGCCTCCTAAAAAAAGAAACAAGAATCAGTCATCCCCTCATCCCAGAGATTCTTTGGGCAAATATGTTTCTTATGCAGAGTTCAGAGCTGCATTTACTACTTTTGTTCAGTCAGTTGCTGCTCAAAATAAATGACCAGCTGTCATTTTGGCCAACCCAGTGGCCAATTCAGCTGCAACCAAGATTCGAGACTTCACCTGAATGAATTCTCTATTCTTTCTTGGGTCTAAGACGATGAGGACCCTCAGGAATTTCTTGATCAAGTTCAAAAGGTTACCGATATCATGGGGGGTTACTCCTAGTGAGAGTGCTGAGCTAGATGCATATCAGTTGCAGGATGTTGCTCACACTTGGTACAAGCAGTGAAAGTCAGAAAGGCCAGATGATGTAGGGCCTATTAAGTGGGAGGAGTTTGTCACCATATTAATAGATAGATTCTTTCCCCAAGAGCCGAGAGAATCTAAGGTATTAGAATTTATCAACCTCAAGCAGGGAAACATGAAAGAGTATTCTCTTAAGTTTACTCAATTAGCTAGATATGCTCCTTATGTGGTTGTAGATAGCAGGACCAAGATGAGTAAGTTTGTTTCTAGGGTGACTGATTGTCTGGTCAATGAGTGACGGTTCACGATGTTGAATAGTGACATAAACATAGCCAGGATTATGATGCATGCTTAGCAGATAGAAGAGCAAAAGATTAAGATGAGGTAGAAACAGAATACGAGAGTAAGGACAGGTAGTTTCAGCTTTGCTCAGCCTAAGTCAAAGAGAGGTAACCTTTCTCAGTTTTGTCCTAAGTAATCAGTTCCAGCTCCTTCTTTAGCTAGTTCTCCAGCTCCTAAGTTCAGAGATGGTATAGATAGTGCACCAGGCTCTAAGTCTCAGGGAAGTGTCAGCAATGCCTGAACTAATTCCCTTTGTCAGACTTATGGTAAGAACCACAAGGGTGATTGCAGAGATGGCAGCGATGTATGATTAAGATATGGCAAGTCTGGCCATAGAGTTAGAGATTATCCCCAGTCAGGTTATCAGGGTCAGCAGAACCATTCCTTAACTCAGTTCGATCGTCTAAATTAGCAGGATTCCACTTCCACTGCTACTAGTGGGCAACACCCAAATAGACTATATGCGCTCCAGTCCTGACAGGATCAGGAAAATTCTCCTGATGTGGTTACTGATATGTTACAGATCTTTCATATGCATATTTATGTTTTGCTAGATCAAGGAGCTTTTTTGTATTTCATTACTCCTTATATAGTAGTTGATTTTGGAGTCGGTCCCAAAATTCTAGCAGAGTCCTTTATAGTCTCTACCCCAATGGATAAAATAATCATAGCCTGGTGGGTATACAGGAACTGCCAAGTTATGATATTTTTGAAAGTCACTTCAGCAGACTTAGTTGAATTAGAGATGATTGATTTTGATGTCATTCTCAGTATGGATTGGCTTAATTCCTGCTATGCCACAGTTGACTACAAAAATAAAGTTATCCAATTTTAGTTTCCGAATGAATCCGTCCTAGAAAGAAGGGGTAACGCTTCAGCTTTTAGAGGTCAGCTTATTTCCTACCTTCGGCCAAGGAAAATGATATCTAAGGGATGTGTCTATCATCTTGTTCATGTCAAGAACTCCAGCTCTGAAACTCCCAGTTTTGAATCGGTCCTAGTCATGAGTGAATATTTAGATGTCTTTCTCGAAGATCTTCTAGGAATTCCTCCCAAAAGGGAAATAAACTTCGGCATTAATCTTTTTCCAGATACTCAGCCTATATCTATTCCTTCATGAAGAATGGCACCAGCAGAACTCAGAGAATTAAAAGACCAGTTGAAGGATCTCTTAGATAAGGGATTCATCAGACCCAGTGTGTCCCCGTGGGGCACACCAATCTTATTCGTGCGAAAGAAAATGGTTCTCTCAGAATATGCATTGATTACCATCAGCTTAATAAAGTCATGGTTAAGAATTTTTTTCAAATTTGGTTGATTAAGGAGTTTTGGTTTAGTTCTGATTTATTTGAAGAGTTATTTTGGCATTTTGATTCAAACAGTGACCTGTTTCTGTCCATAGACTCGTGGTCTATGAAATCGACCCGTGGTCTATGAAATCAAAAAGCCCTAGATTAGAATCAATTTTTAGACGTATGAAATTCTTTTAAAATATGGTTGCTGAAATAGTGGAAATTGAAGGATTAATAGCTAATTAGTTTGATTAGGTGCACTAGTTTGATTTTTAGAAATTTTTGTGTTTTGATACTCATATTGGATTTTGGTTCAGTTATTGATGTGTGTAGTGAACTATTTGATGGTGGTAGAGTTATTTTGGCATTTTGATTCGAGCAGTGACCTGTTTTTGTTCGTACACTTGTGGTCTATGAAATGGAAATGCCCTAGATTGAAATCAATTTTTAGATGTATGAAATTTATTTAAAATTGAGTTATTTCTGTTGATAGGCTTGTGGTCTATGAACTGCAAATGGGAGATTTGTTCTGCAGGTGTAGATTATATTGAAAATGGATAAAAAATACATCCTTCCTAAATGCAAAGCCAGTACCGCTTCTAATTTTGCTGGTAGCAGTAGAAAAAAAAAAGTTGAGGCAATTGGAAATATCTCAAAAAAAAAAAGAAAAATAAAGACTCAGTGTTTGAATCAGATTTGGAGTTAAAGGAGATAAGCAACTACGTCGATTTCGATGAAGATGTTGCAAGCACAGTGCTAGTGATAACAGTGAAGAGAGCAAAGATAATGGAAGACAAAGTGTTGATGGGGATAATGATCCCTTGTCCGTGCCATCTCTTTCAAGGTTCATTTCTGTGAAGCGGTATGACCTTCGAACGATAATAGATGAGGTCGGATCTTTCCCAAAAAAGATATCAGTTAAATCAAGAATGTCTTCTTATCAAGAATTCCAATAAGTTCTTGTCAACCAAGAGTTGAAGAAAAGATTCAAGCGGTCCTATTTTGGACACCTGAGAAACCTGCCAGAACATCTCAAGTTCAATAGGCAGTTGGTCTATTATTTGTTGTTGCGATGCATCAGGAATGATAAGAAGCATCACGAGATGTGGTTCTGCGTTAACAACAAGCCTTCCTATTTTGTCTTGAAAGAGTTTTGTTTGATCACGGGGATGAACTGCTCATAATACCTCAATGAATAAAAAATGAAGAAGGTGTTAGCAAAGAGGGAGAATTTTTGCTTTAAGGTGATGAAAAATAAAAATATTACGGCGGCCGACTTGCTACACCTGAGCAGAGGGAATAAGCTGAAAGAGGACCAGAAGTTTAAGTGTTGTTTACTGTGGTTCTTGCACATCATGTTGCTTGCAAAATATTTGACAAAGGTTATCGACACGAAACTGATTCGAATGGTTGATTCTTTGAGTTTCTTCGAGAATTATCTATGAGGGAAAGAGACATTTCAACTGACCTGAACTATCTACAGAAGACAAGTGACCTAAAGAAACAGAGGGAAGCATTTGATGAGAAGCATAAGGCATCCTATGCTTTATTCGAATTTCCCTAGGCATTCATGGTATCTACCATAAACCCTTTAGTGAGTTTATCGTAGATTCTTTGTTTATTTATACTCTGCCATAGACTCTGAGTTCTTTTTTCACTGATGTACTGCTTATAGGTTTGGATCTATGAGGCCTTTCCTAATCTTGAAAAATTTGCTGGAAAATCAACGGATGAGTCCTTTCCCATTTCCCGCATCCTCAGATGGCACACTACAAAAAGTGACCAGATAATTGAAGGCGACCCATTCAAGTACAAAGGAAAAGTTACCGAGGTATGAACTTATTTTTTATAATGCAATAACAATACTACTGTTGTATCGAATGTTATGTAATTGTTAATCGATATTTTGTAGAACGTGCACCCGTACATCATCCCTACTCTTCATGAGACAAAGATGAATTACATGATTTCCTTTGAGCCATATATGGAAGAGGTAAAGAATAACGTCCTCGACGGCTTAAAGAAAGAGTTAGAAGGGGTGACTGTACTTATTTCAAATGAGGACAGTGATGATGACGGAGATTTGGGTCGTAACCCCGTTGAAGTACGTGTGGGTGATGATGATACTCCGAGCACCTCCAAATATGCAGAGGGAATCTCATCCTCCGGGGATTTTCATAAGCATGTTGCTGCGCTCGAGAAAGCGGTGTTGGATATTGTTGTCTATATTAGAAAGAAAAGACTGAAGAAAAAGGAATAAAATGAGCGTCAACACGAGCGAGGTAACTTCATTCAATAATTGATGTTGTTAATGAATTTTCAGCTTTAAATAGTAGTAACACTTTGTAATATGATGATACAGTGCATGTGGACCTTCGTAAATCGAAGAGGAATGAAGAAAAAAAAGAAAAAGAAAAAGGGAGAAAAATGGATGAGTTGGCTTCTGTTGTGATGGGAGAGGAAAAAAAAGAAGAAAAGAAGGATGAAGAAGAAGGAATAAGGATAAAAAAGAAGAAATAGAAGAAGATATGTGCCAAGAAGAAAGTTCAAAAGAAGCAGCTGCAGAAGTAGGAGAAGAAGCTGAAAAAGAAGTAGCTGCAGATGTTGAGAAAAAAAGGAGAAGAAGGTGAATAAGCATCAGTCAAAGAAGCACCAGCTACTGCAGATGATGAAATAGAAGGAGAAGAAGGCAAGCATAATGAGAAAAAAAGGGCTAAAGCTGACTAAAAAGATGTGGTCATGGATATCGTAGGTGAAATTAATAGTAACATTTTTGTTGATGAGGAAGATAGGGAAAAAGACATTTGAATGCTAATATTGTTAATGTTTTGTTCAATGATCAGTAGTTAGGATTGGACAAATATTTTTTTTATTTGACAAGTATGAAAGTTTAAGGATTTGATGGTAGGATATTAGAAACATTCTTTTATTTTAGGGTAGTTGTTATGATTCTTCACTGAACCTGTCTATATCAAATTGATTAGTGACATGGCCATTTGAATATGCAGGGTGTTTTCATAATTGGTACAGTGTATGATTAATGTCATAGAATGCATACTTAATCTTTCATATACTGCATGCGTAGTCTATCATTACCATGCTGGTCGATTTTAAGCCGACGTGTTGTTTAATCGACCATGATTCTATCAAACATAGTATTAACATTATAGAAAAATAGAAGTATTATTATTTATTCAATATCACTACATATATGTTACACCTTTCCAAAGAACGAATACTAGCATTATAACACGTAACATCATTTTTAGGTCATTCTCCCTATCTTCGGCCAAAATCAATTTTTGTTTTAGTTGATCCCTCTCTATTTTGGTGCCATGTAGCAACACTTTAAAGTGATTCCTCTGTTCTTCGGCTTCTTTGAACAAAGTCATAATAAAATCTTTATTTTCTTTGCATTGTTGGAGCCTTTGTAGTAGATTAAATTTTGCCAAGCTTTGAAAATTTGATGTCTCGGGTCCCGGACTCAATGTTGATGGACTGGTTGGAGGTGATAGCTTATCAATCCATTTAAAAAATGAGCATGTGCCATTATCCTAGAACAAAATAATTACATAACGACTAACTTAAATTCATAAAAAAGAGATACAGAGCTCACCTTCGCAATTGCACAATTATAAAATTTACGACCTGGATTTGAGTCTGTACGTGACGTCCTCAGAACAGTCGCATTTTCATAATGACAAATTAGAGTATTTTTAGAATTGGATGTTTGAGAGGCTTGAGACATTGTAGAATTTTTAAAAATAAAACAAAGCGAATGAAATAAAATAATGAGGGATGACCGACCTTATATATGAAGTAAAAATGAAGTGTTGACACTGATGGATTATAAAAGTAGTCGTTTATTACTGTTGGAGCAGTAATTTTTTTTTTTGAACTAGTGGTGACACTTAACAGACCGTCATAAATCATGACCTATGTCACCCATCGATTTGTCTAGTCTACCGTAGACTTACACCGTCAGTAGTGCAACAATTGATCTTCTGATTACGCGTAGAATACGGTGATCTATGTACTAATATATAGACCATCACTTGGCTGGTGGAAGAAAATAATTACATTAAAAATAATTTATATAGATAATCGTATGTTTTGGGGCTGATGGAAGAAAATAATTAAATTAAAAATGATTTAAATAGATAATCTTAAACTGTTGGTGACACTTATAGACTCCCATCGTTGTTGACCCATATCAAAATCATGTAAAAAATATACTTATGCTTTGAGGGTCCATCGATTAGACTAGTCTACCGTATACTTACACCTTTAGATGTGCATCGATTGATATTATGAGTATGCGTAGACCACGTAGATCGATGTACACTACCATAGACCGTCACTTGAATGTAGTTAAAAAATAAATAAATAAATTAAAAATA
Source organism: Capsicum baccatum var. pendulum (assembly GCA_030864225.1). Lineage (NCBI taxonomy): Eukaryota > Viridiplantae > Streptophyta > Magnoliopsida > Solanales > Solanaceae > Capsicum > Capsicum baccatum. The sequence continues at coordinate 40,566,834 of CM061557.1, read as the reverse complement.
AATGTAGTGTTGATTTCTACACATGTGAGTAAGTGTAAACAAGACACAATTATATTAGAGCTTGTACAAAGTGAATTAAGGAGTGTGTGGATGGGTAGTGGTTGAATGTTCAATATGCTAAGATTAATGTTTGTCAAAGCACAAGTATGTATTAAGGATATATATTGTAGTGAGAATGATGATTGTTCAACCACTATTCATTCCATACACTATCGATGATTTCGAGGGCCGTTAGTGGCGTATATACTCAGACCTTATCTTGCCTTATGAATATGATGAATCGTCTTGAATTGAAGATTTTTTGAACCAAAAGCTTGGTCGATAACATATCAAAAAAATGTACAATGTATCCCATAATATATGCTACTAACTCCCAACAGTCTTTGGACAGACTTACTCCCCAAAGATGATCCACACAGATGATTAGAAAGACCGATGTAAATTCTTTGAGCTTGAAATTATAAGCACTTCACCAACATACCTCCATTTCATTATTTTTGTTTCTTTTTGTTATTTTGTACTTTATCTCTTTCTGTATTTTATTAATTATTTCAAACGTCAATCCTCTTAGCAGTTCAATTCTCTTATAAAATAATTATTAATTGATAAAATATGTATTTGGCTTCGGGCATTTTAGAGTGGAAGATTTGGAAAGTATCGGTTTGTTTTTATTCATTGTGATGTCTTTGGAATTTGCTTCATTTCCGCCAGTATTTTTCCGTCACTTGTGCAGTTCAAAAGTAACTAAATATTTTTATGTGTTACTAATTTAACAAGGAAAAAAATAAATTTTCTCTTCTCTCAACACTAAGCTCTTATTTGACTATAGATTTTGAAGTTATGATTTTTATGATTTAAAATTATGTTTGATTATGCATCTTATTTGAAAAATATTTGAAGTTCTGTAAGTGGAGTGAAATATCTCTTTGAAACAGGTCTGCACTAAGTTTGGTAATTTGAAAATATTTTAAATATAAATAATTAAACTTTGATTAAATTTCATGGACAAATAAATATATTTGAAGATAAATGATCAAGATCTATGACCCAACTCTAGCTTAGTATTTTTAATTTCTTTTTAAACCATTATTAGTATCCTATAATGCTGGGAGAATTGTTAAGGAATAACCTTTTCTGTTGAAATTGTATATAAAATATTTATCAACATGTAGTAAATGCCCTAGTCACCCTATGTTTTCCCCATCTAATCCTAATGATATATACTTTTTATTCAATTAAGATTGAAAATATTTACAATATTTTTTAGGTCTCATTTTTTTTTTAATATTCATGTTAGTAAATATCATTAATTCATTTAATTATTGCATGAAGAACAATCAAATTATCTAGTTATTAAATAAATATGTTAGTAGAGATAATTAATTCATTTAACTATTGTGCGAAGCGCAATCAAATTACCTAGTTGTTAAGTAAATTGGGTATATAAAAGAGTAAATGAAAGAAACGCCAAAAAGTCAGGGGAAAAGTGCATACATTTTCCATTAATGTTTAAACGGATGACCATTGAGTTTAGACTCATAGGACGTTACATCCTTGTTTTTATAATATTTATTTAAAACTTTTATTAATTTTAAAACGCAAAAAAATATTAAAATTTTGAGAAAATAGATAAATTTATTTCCTGATCATTGATACATGCCACGTCAACAGGGCTATATATATCTATGTGTGTAAATATATATATATATATATATATATATATATATATATATATATATATATATATTTGTGATATTTATAAAAGTTAATGTATTATATCAAATTAAATTATTATTTAATTATGTACATAATGTTAGTTTAGTATATTAACTTCATTTAATTAAATAAATGTATTAGTTAAGACCGTCACATTATTTTTTAGGTGTGATTATTATAAAATTCGGTCAAATTAACTTTTGTGATGGTTCGAGCAAAATAAAATGACTTTGGTCTAATGAAAAAGAAGTGACTTTTGTGTAATAGATCCAAAGCTAAGTGATCATAGATGAAATTTTCTCTTCATTCATGCCGTTATTTTTTTAATTGTGGTTTACGAAATTATTTTTGCCACGTGGTCTCTTTTAGATGTTCACGTTATTAATTTTAAATCAACCAATCTTACTTAAATTTAAAATTAAAATCAGATTCATTGAAATAAAATCCAAACCACACAATTAAAATAAAAATATGACCCATTAATTGGGCATGGGTGTGGGCGAATTTTATTTTAACACTCCGATTTGTGATTTTAAGCAAAAATTGAAAGGGGGGGGGGGGGGGGGGGGAGGGGGGGTAAGTTGTTTGACAGTGATAGAATTTTATGTATATAGATATAGTAGTCTTTAAAATAATGTAGTGAATGTTTTCAATGTGAGGCAACTCGTAATATTTAATACCCGGTCAGGTAACTACAAAAATTTTACAAGAGCTTACTGAGTTGGACCAAAGGTTGACAACGCGGTGTTGTTACACTTTCTAATGCTATTAACAAAATTAATCACATTCCTTAAACGTGCTTTAACAGGTTAATAATTTGATTAAGCTATTAAAATAATAGCATCATGGCTTGTGTAAATGGAACAAAACATTCAGTTAGTTCCATCTCAAATCCAATTACAAACTGTATTTTGTTTTCAAATATCCACAGTATTATAGACACTATTATTATTTAGAAACATGGATATGTCATCGGTGAATTTGAATTGGTCAGCGTGCTTGAGCTTTTTAGTAATTGTCAATCTTAAAGTTTGATGAAGAGGAGGTGATCCTCAACAGTACTGAAGCCAAAAGTGTTACATGTACCATATAATATGTAGTTAAAATAATAATTTGTCTTTCACATTCAATTCCAAATTAAACACTGTCCTCCCTCAGGAGTCATAATGGATTATGAATGATTTGTGCCTTTGTTTTCGTTTAATATTGTCTCATGTTGATTTTCATCCAATATTCACTCATGTTGATTTTCGTTTAATGATTTTCCTCAATCTTGGCCAACCAACGTCATAAAAGATGGACTTAACTTTTGCTTTTTTCTTTTACCATTTAGGTAGTTAACTTTTGCTTTTTTCTATTAGAGTTAGTATTGTAATTTTTTTATTTTTTTTTATAATGATACTAGTAATTGTTAATTTTTTCAAGGACTAGTCTCAGAACTTTGAGACTATTTAAGGGCTTTAAGACGTGAGTTAACGTATATTTTAATAATATGAATTTGAGGGAATGAAATAAGATTTTATTCAAGTCCCTTTGGAGTTGATAAAAAAAAAAGGAAAACAAAAACAACCATGAGAAGTGAGATAAGTTACAACTCGTAAAACAATGAGTTAGGTTCTTAACGTCTAAAAAATTTAAGGTTTAATACAAATAAAAGTTAACGATGAAGTTGGAAAGTCCTACAACCATCCATTCATTATAATAAAATTAACATACCATTTCAAAGCCGAACTGATTGGTATGAATAAATTTTTAAAACATGTTAGATGCTCATTTAGACTTGGGAGAAAATGAGAACGATCCATGAATGCCTCAAAGGCGCAAGAAATACATCAAAACTCATGGTAAGAATGGAAAGTACTGTTATCGATAAGCCACACACTAATATAGTAAGACAATTTTAAAATACATTTTAAAATAAATATAAAGTGGGATACAATCAATGTTTAGGCTAATAAATATTACATATCAAAAATATTAATTTAAGCCAGACTTAAGTCATTTAAGTGACCGTGCTAGAACCACGGGATTCGAGGGGTGCCTCATATCTTTTTCTCTATCAACAAAATTTCTTACTCAGTCTTCTGTTTTTGCAGACCAATAAAGAGTTATTTTCTTTTGACTCCGGATTCAATAAGGTGATTTGAAACACCATAACTCAATTTCATGTGGAGACTCTGTAAATAAAATAATTCATTGTCAAAACCGTCACTTTAATTGGATGAACTAACCTTTTCAACCTTCAACCTGTGCCGAAAAAGGGGTATGACATCTCTGGCGCCTCTCCTAGGGATAACTAGAATTCAAGCTTTTATATTAACTTGTTTGAATTTATTTATTTTGACATATTGTATTTGTTGGCCTAAATGTCTTATTTGTCTAATTGTTTACCACTTTGATATTATAAATTGCAATATAAATTGTCTTCTCTCGCGCACATATCTGAGTCTTCTGAGATATTTGATATTCGAAGATGCGGTATACACTCTCGATCCTTAAGATACCAGAGATACGGCAACGCTCCTGGGAAGGATTCTATAGTCACACATGTTTTAGGATGGGGAGAATTAACGGTGAGGTCGAAAAGCACTGCTACTGGTAATGATGTAAAACGAGATACAAAATAAAGAGATTGAATGAATAATCAAGAAATAGATTGTAATGACCCTTCAGGTCATTTTTCATATTTACATTTATTTCTGCCGTTTGAGATTCGGCATTGCAGCCCCATGTTATTTATGAGTCGCTGGGACTGACGATTCGGTCACGGGGTAGTCCGTTTGATATTTTGAATCAATTGTCTATTTAGAAGTCTTTGTCGATTCCAAATGACCGTCGAGTGAAAACTTTAGTAAAATAATTTCTGCTGTAAATTTTAACTACGGCAGCAGCTACGGAATATCAATTTTAGGATAGGTAAACCCTTGGTTTGGATCCCACAACACCCGAGCTCATTTCGACCAATTAGTCAAAAAGTTAAAATCAAATATATGAGTGTGGGACCCACAAGTGTCCTAAATAACCTCAGATGGAAAGTCCGACTTTACTTATGCATCCGAAATATCAAATTTAGTGGGGTTACATAGTTCGTTTGTGAAAAATGGAGTCTAAATGAGTCCGGAAGATCAAAAATAAGTTTCGACCTTGCAGTGCCATTTAATCTCGTATAAATGGCCCTTTTGGCCCCTTTTTTTGGGCATTCTCACTTCTTTGAGAACCTAGCAACCATAAAAGATTATTGACTTAGAAGTTAGTCTTGTGGATTGATTAGGAGCTTGAATAACTTGTGTGATTCATTTTTGCTACAAATCTAAGATTTCAAATTTGGTATTAATTTCTTGATTTCTAAACCTAAAAACCTCAAATCTTTGAGGCTCAATTGTATCCACAAATGTGATTGATTTCCTTAATATATTTTAGGGTTATAGCTCTTTAATGATGTTTGAACAATGGGTTGGTCTTGGAAACTCATTTTTCGAAGGTGGAACCCACTTGGGGGTTTGATGTCATTTTAGACCCATGACATAATGATACCATAATGGGAGTTGTTTTTTTTTTAATGATGCTTAGATTATGTTGTTGATAGCCTGACTTGTGGAAGAAGAAACTTCCAGAAAAAGAAAGGCAAAGCTTGTTGGTTCGTGAGCCATTGGACTCGAGGTACGTTAGACTTACTTGTAGATAGATTGAGCTTGATTGTAGTATAATCATTTATATCTCATGAGATTGGATGGGGTCTTCGATGATAAATGGATGATTGGTGATACTTGGAATTTGTTGATTCTTCTAGGCTATTAAACTTGCAAAATGTGATGTTTGACCTTTATCCTAGAACCTTTGGTAGTTCTACTTGCAGTCTCATGAATAGTATGAGATACTCTAGTTGCTCTAATAGTTGGGAATGATGTTGTTGGCTAACCTTAAGAGTATTTTGACCTAGATATGACTAGTTATGGAATGACCTTAGTGTTGGGATGACTTAGAAAGAATACTAGAAGAGGATTTTCCCTTATAGGCCATTGTTGGCATTAGTGTAAATTTATTGTATTATGGCATACATGTATAATATATTCACAATGGTTGTAGTTCTTTTTCTGTAACACACTATAACTGTTATGGTGGCTTCTGTGGCATCACATAGTGTGTATTAAATGCTATGGGATCTGTAGGTAGTGTGAGTTTATGTGTGTTTCATAAAATTGCTGCAAAATTAAAAATATTACAACTGTAAATACGTATGAATATATATGCCATAGTAATAGTGCTGAAATTGGACACTTAACATTGCTACCATAATTGAGTTTACTGTCACTGTTAGAAATAATGAAGTTGTCAAACTGAAAATTTGATAACACTAAAACTGTTATGATTTGTTATGTATGTCCATGTAACCAATAATGGGATGTGTTATATCATTATATGAGTTTACAGTTGTCCATGTAACCAATAATGGGATGTGTTATATCATTATATGAGTTTACAGTCACTGTTAGAAATAATGATATGTTATATAACTAAAGTGAGTTGAGCGGACAAATTCAAGGGAAAAAGATATCTTTTCTGATAATAATAATATATCATATTTGATATGCAAATGTTGTAAGAAAAATACAAATAATGTTGACTGTATGTGGTATATGGTGTTGATTGTATACTTTTTGACTGTAAATATTTAGTTGTAGAAATTCTGTATACTTATAAGGCATTGTGAAAAACATATAAGATTGGTATCTATATTAAGAGTAGTGACCGATAATAAAATATTATGAATTATGTAATGAAGAATGTTAATATACTTAAGTGTATAGTGTAGGGTACAGAAAATATGTCATGTTATAGGTGCAAAGTGTATGTTAAGTTGATTATATGGTACATGTGGGTTGTACAGGTATTTAAAATTGGAAATACACATTTATGATAATGTTTATGTTTTTACTTATTGACATTGGAAAAGTGGTGATGGCGTATATCATTTAGATATTCATGCCCATGAATCTATTTATATTACGTAGTGATGACCAATTGTAAAGTATGACGATATGTGTTACCTTGCATCACTTATACTCTATTATTGTGGTTTGTACATGTTCATTGATTTGACTACATATATATGTGAATGTTGGTTGTCTTTGAAGATGTGCTGATAATATGATGATGCCCGGTGAATTCGGAGGATATATTGATGTTATGACGATTCACTGTGAATTCGGAGGATATGTTGATGTTATGATGATACACTGTGAATTTGGAGGATATGTTGATGTTATGATGATGCCCAGTTAATCCGGAAGAGAAAATGATGTTATGATGATACCCGATGAATCCAGAGGATATAATGATGTTATGATGATGCCCGGTGAATTCAAAGGATATGTTGATGTTATGATGATGCAGGGTTAATCTGGAGGAATGAATGATGTTATGATGATACCCGGTGAATCCAAGGATATAATGATGTTATGATGATGCTCGTTGGATCCGTAGGATATGTTGATGTTATGATAAAGCCCGGTTAATTCAGAAGAGGTAATGATGTTATGATGATATCTGGTGAATCCAGAGGATATAATGATGTTATGATGATGTCGAATTTAGAGGATATGTTGATGTTGTGATGATGATCGGTTAATACGAAAGAGATAATGATGTTATGATGATACCGTGTGTGGTGAGTATATATGAAAATATGGACATATGTGGGGTAATGCCGTGTGTGGCAAAACCTATTTGTGTACTTGGGACATGATACCTTTCTTAGTAGATTATTAATCATTCTTCGTCACTTATCACTAGTTAAGAGGTGTGACCCGTATTAATTCTAATTAATAACTATTGAGTGGATTATGCCGAGTATTGGGTTAAGGCTAATTGATATGTGTAATCCTATGTAGAACCAAGGGCTCACCTAGTAAATCTATTTGAATTGGATAAATGGTCATGTTATGAAATTTTGCCTAATAAAGCAGCTTATGTGATAACTAGTTGTCTCTAATAGATGACTATGACTTGTGGGCTAGAAGCCTAGTAAACTAGTTGCTGGACCTTACTTTGTTAAAATTTGGAATCTAGTCCTCAAGGTTTTAACATGCCTAATGATATTGGACTTAGTATTGTATGATGAATACTTAAGTTAACATCTAGCATGTGATACCGTGGAGGCTTAATTGACGACTTATATAATGAGGATGCTAACTAGAAATTGATCTTAAGATAGTTGAATAAATAATAGTATTGGCCTTAAGGTTTGACGTTTCTACCAAGGTAACCCATTAAATTAGCTCTGAATTATGGTGTCGTCTTACCTACTAGTGGGTTATGGTAGGTGTCATCATGACTTGAAAATCGAGTCGTGATGTAAATGGAAGATAGAGAAAAAAAAAGAAACAATCCCACAGTTGAAGTAAATTAGAGATAAATATAGATTTGTAATTCTCTGATTTGAACAAACAATTACATGATTGATTTCAAGAGAGAGGAGAATTGAACTCATACATGAATAATCTTACCTAAAGATATTCAAGAGAGATTCAATATAGGGACAAAGGAAAAAACTCAGAAACTCACCAAAGATTGTTCAACCTAAAAATATTGTCTAAATAAAAATAATGTCTATCTAATTCTACTTATAGTGTTAGGGTTAGCTAAGATAGAAAATGACATAAATTCCCTTAGTTACATTTGCATAATAATGACCAAAAAGGACCCTAAAATATAATGTTCATATTTTCTTATATTAATTATTTGGTTTCACAATATCTTGAAACACTTAAAACTTTTGATGTCAAGTTGAAATCCTTCCATGCAATTAGCATTTTCTGAACTTGCATCAGATAAGCTATCTCTGCCCGACTCGAGTTGTCCACTTATTTTACAACCAGTCTATACACCTATCTCCATTAGGTTAAACCTAGTAGAACTAAAACTTAGATGTGTCTATCCCTATTAGGCTCCTCTTTATCAATATTATATGCATTTAACTTAGCGAGACTCAGCACAGTGGACGAGTTTATCTAGGACAGGTGTCCCTTTTTATATGGCCAATATGTGTACCCTATGTGATCTTTGACATTTACTTGGAAGACCTATTCGATAGTTGACTGACTTTAGGCAGATTAGTGAAACAATGCAGAGTACTTTCTCCTCAAAGTTTGATAACCATTTTCTCAATAAATAAAATTTTTGGAAATAAAAAATAAGTTTTAATGGTTTTCACGAACTACACACACCTGATTCTCACCTTGATGAATACGTTGAAAACCCTTATCGGTTCGGTGATATTCTTAAGAAAACTTTTGAAAATATTATACCTTGACCCATTTTTTATTACCAAAGTAAAAATAGTATTAAGGTGGTTGGTTCTATGCTAAATCCGTGAATGAAATATACTACTATGTGCTACTTTAGTACTCTTATTTATTTTAACGTAGAGATAAATACTAACAATGATTTTGATGCTGGAGAACAAGAACAACTAGATTTGAGGACGGCTATGGGTGATGCGAACGCTTACATAGATAAATTATATAATTGTTATGCTGATTTACTTAATTTAGCGGTACCGACAAAAATCACTCCAACTGTCGCTTCTCATCCTCCCGAGGAGCCATCATCTTCTAAAAGGCCGGCACATAGTGGTTTTCCTGATTACTTTTATAATTTAAATTATTGGAACAGTGTTAAGGCGGGAACTTACACAACAACTTATCGGAGAGAGCTTAAGTATTATCTTCGAACATCTCTAGAGGATCTCAGATGACGGATCAACGCGTTGGATTAGTGGAATAATAATGAAACACAATATCCTGTGCTTTCAAGATTAGCTAGAAATATATTGAATGTTACAATGTCAACCGTTACATCGGAGAACGCTTTTAGTCAGGGACGACAACAGCTTGGAGACAACCAACACTCATTGGGAAGCAATACTATGAATATTCTAGTTTGCCTTAGAGATTGGATTAGAGCAGAACAAAGAAATCAAAGAATGGAGGTGGAGTCGAAAGACGAACAGGAACTTGAAGAAATTATGACTTCAAGGAGAACTCAGCAGAATCAAGTCCAATGCATGGTTTTCCCCCCACTAACTTTGACTATCCTATGCAAGTTCCCGTTAATATCAACACGGATGAGTTGAAAAAAATGATGAAAACTTTGTAAATTTTTCATTCATGTACATTATAAATTTTGAATCATTTTACAATCAATAAAATATAACATTCATTAACTCCTTACTCCTTAGTCCTTACTTTGTAATTTTTTTCATCTTTAAATTGAATTTCTAGTTTAAATTAAATACTTAGTTTTAATATATTACTAATTTACTATCAAGTATTATTAATTTATTATATTAAGTAGCATATTTTTTAAAGTAGTACATATATTTAATGGTACGTATATATGTGTAAATATTTTCTGTAGACTCTAAAGTAGTATATATTTAACGTATACATATGTATAGGTTTTATAAATTAGTATATAACTATATATATAGTTCTTGTATATATTGTAGTATATGTTTTATTTAAAGTAGTACTTATATATTGAATGGTACGTATATATGTGTATATATCTTCTATAGACTCTAAAGTAATATATATTTAACGTATACATGCGTATATGTTTTATAAATTAATATATATATCATTATATTGTAGTATATATCTTATAGTATATGTTTTATTTAGAGTAGAATATATATTTAACTAACGTATAGTCGTATACACGATTACATGTGTAATTGTGTATACGTGTATATGTTTTTTAAATTCTAATGTAGTATATACTATATATATAGTGTATATATATTGTTTAAGATATTTAAAATGCATATAGGTGGGTATATATAGTGTATATTGGAGAAAAAACTTTTTTTTGGGGCTTTGATCTGTTTTGACCGAATTTTGAACCGGTTTTGATCGGGTTTAGACAGGTTGAACTGGGTTAGGTTTAGTGGGCCGGTCCCGAGTTGTTTTTTTAAAATTTACTATTGGGCCTGGAACCCGACCGACCCATTTAACCTGGCCCCGGATCTGACCCGGCCCACAAACTGGCTAAATTTGACCGGGCCTACTTATAGCGACAGGAAACACGCTACTTGTTGTAGAATAACACAAGATGAATCTGTGCAGCATCTCTGTCTATAGTGAACCTTCCACCTACCTTTGGAGGAAGTTTGGCGACTCTTGTGGAATTCAATTTCAAAGATCTACTATTAACGATCAGCTCAATAAGTAGTGGCAAGCTAATTATGAGAACAATGTCGACTAAATGCCCTTGCAAATCCACATTACTGCTGAGGTTTTAGCTACACGGTATGGAATTCGTTGGTGCTCTCAAACTGAACATTTCTCTTGCATTATTGAAATGAATTCTCTTATTGTGGCTAACATGCTCTAAGAAGGTCATATACCAAAAATCTCAACCTTCTCTCTTTTGTCGAGGATACATATCAGATGGCTGCTCGCAAAGTATGTCATCACAACTGATTGGGAATTTCTTTTCACTGATTATCCACAGATTCCTAGAGATGCTAAAGGATTTTTCCAGCTAGATAAGTGGCAGCTCCCAAGTATCAGATTAAGATATGATAGTGCCAATATTTTTGTAAGTTAATAAACTTGTTTATATATTTAGCGGCCTTCTTGTTAGGCTTAGTCCCCTTTTTTTTGTTTAGATTGTCTTAACAATCTAACAAAGTTGTATTCCAAAGGTAGGTTTTGGCTTCCTCTATTTTGTGTTGTTGATGATGTATATATCATCCCCAGGATCTCCTCCTGGTTTTATTTTATAAAAATACAAATACATTCTATACACGTATCTCCTTGTGGTTTCTGGTGATGATAAAAGTGTATTTCATAAAATATAAGCGTCATACAATAGCATGGATAAAACTGTGTTTTTCTTGCGTGGAAAAAATATTTTTTGCTTGCACACGAATATCGTGTATTCTGCTACCTTTCAGAAAAAACATTGCTACGTTTCATAAATACAAAAAACTATCTCTAACTTTGCATCTAATGATTTTGGTTTTTTACTCTTCTACCAGATTACACCATCACAAAATTAATAATATTTATCTTTTTACCAATTAGAAATATTTCAATATATCATATTAACTAAAATAATAGTAACTATTGTCAACAAAACTCTTCAAGCATTTAAATTGTTTTACATTATTGGCTATTTCAAGCAAAAATGTTAATCATAATAAAAAATACAAAAACGAACTTATAATTTTATTATTATCTTATTTTCCTTTACCCATATAACCTTTTTAGGTTAATAACGTATACTTATTAGCAAATTATAATTAAAAAAAATTGATTATGTGCTAAAAGTATTTGCAATTGGAAGAGGTTCAAGGTAAAAAAATCACTAATTGAAGAAGAACGAATTAAGAGATGAGAGCTAATAATTACAAATAATAGTGATTTTCTTTGAAGTTTTAATAAATATAAAGTATTTAATTTAAAAGATATGTAAAATTGTAATTTTTTACTTTATGAGAATTTTCCTAAAAATGAATTAAATTCTTAAAAGTATGAATCGATCGGTTGTGAAGTTGTTATGAAAATTGTATATTAACGATATAATAAAAATGGTGACGATATATTTTTTGCTTAGTATAAATAATACATGTATCCAATAAAAGTTTAATGGTTCATCTTCATAGATTAGGGAACATTCAGTCATCTTGATCTCGATAAAGATGTCACCAAATAATGATCTGCATTGATTAGTTACCTAAATGTGCACTTTTGCTTATTTTAAATTTGTCAAATTCATCGATAGGACCTCAAACTTGTTCCGAAAATTCATTTAGGCCCCCAAACTAAGGCTTGTACCTATCAGACCCCTAAACCCCCAGAATTTTATTTCAATTAGGCATTTTTTTTCCAATCAGCTAAAGGCTCAAGTATGTGTTGCGCACACACGCTGACGTGGCAAAAACAGTCAATTGGAAGCTGACACATGGCATTTTGGGTCAGATATATCAAAAAATAATTATAAAATTATTTAAAATTAAAAATAAAAAACTAATTATTAATAAGAAATTATAAAATTTAAAAAAAATTATTAAAAATAATTATAAAATTATTTTAAAATAAAAATAAAAATATAATTTTTATAAAAAAATGAAAATAAAAATGGCATTGAGGGTCCAAATTATTAAAAAATAATTATAAAATTATTTTAAAAATAAAAATAAAAAACTGATTATTCAAAAGAAATTATAAATTTTTTTTTAAAAAAATTCATTGAGGATCCAAATTATTAAAATATAATTATAAAATTATTTTAAAAATTAAAAATTGATTATTAAAAACAAATTATTAAATTAATTTTTAAAAAAAACAATTATAAAAAAAATCATAAATGAAAATAAAAAATGGCATTGAGGATCCAAATTATTAAAAAATAATTTAAAAATAAAAATTAAAAACTGATTATTCAAAAGAAATTATAAAATTTTAAAAAATAAAGATAAAAAATTGCATTGAGGATCCAAATTATTAAAAAATAATTATAAAATTATTTAAAAATAAAAATAAAAAATAGATTATTAAAAAGAAATTAAAAAGAAAAGAAACACCCCCCACCCGCCCAGTCTTCTTCTTCACCCCCTCCCCCCTCCCCCCGCATTGTCTTCACGCACACAAACAGCAACTCCATTAATAACAGTCAGCAACACACACACACACACATACATTGTCCTCTTCACACACTCTTCCCCCGTCATTTATACACACACAGAGTCAGCAACACACACACAGTCAACAACACATACACATAATTGTTGTTAAATCAACAACTCCATTAACAACCCCAATAATAAATGAAAAATTCTTTAACTGATTTTGTCAAAAAAAGAAAGATTTTTTTTTTTTACATCTTTGATGTTGTTGACAATGGTAAAGATTGATGAGTGATTTTGTTGTTGTTAATAGAGTTGTTGATTTTATTGGTAATGGAGTTTCTCCATTTTAATGCTTAAAATTAATTTCTCAATCTTCAATGGTTTCTTGTTGCTTCAGAAGGCTCCATCTTCAATGGTTTCTTGTTGATGTAGAAGAAGACACGGATGGGGGTGGAGGTGAGGGAGGGTAAGGAGGTGGGGCTCTTTTAAAAAATAATAAAAAATTATTATTAATTAAAAATTATATTAATAAAATAATTTAAGAATAAGTTTTTTAATTTTAAAAAAATAAAAATATTATTTAATCTACTATTCACACACCCAAGGAGAGTGTACACACTCTCCTTGCCACATCAGCATTTTGTGTCTGATAGGTACCAATTTTAGCACTTGAGGGGCCTGATAGGTACATGCCTTAGTAGAGGGGTCTAATTGAATTTTCGGGATAAATTTGAGGTCCTATCGATGGGTTTGGCCTTCTAAATTTTATTGAGATAAGCATTCAATACCCCTTGAACTCTGATCAAAGTTGCTACAACAAACTTTAACTTCCCAGGGGGCCTATTTCCCTACCGAACTCAATTTTAACACATTTTTGACACCTTTTTATGCGGATGTGGCACCTTTATAACATAAAAGGGGCCCCCACTTCAAAGGTACCACGTCAGCACAAAAGGATGACAAAAATACGTAAAATTGAGTATCGGGGGTGGGGGAGGGGGGAATAGAACCCCATGAAGTTGAAGTGTGTTGTAACAAATTTGATCATAGTTCAGGAGTACTAGATGGTTCACTCAATTTTATTTCAACGAGTATTATTAATATTTAACAGAATTTATATTGCGTAACTAGACATACACATGCGACGCACGTGTCGAGAAACCAGTTTCTCAAAAGAGACCAAATGAGTTAAAGTGTGGGGTTATACACGATTTAGTGTTACACATTTTTTTAAAATTTTCCATATTAAGGCGTGTAGCTCCACACGACTTGTAAGACACGACTTTATTTTGTATTTGAGAATTGCGAGGTAACAAGGATTACTTGTAATCGCCAACTAATTACAAAACAAATATTACTGATCAGTTTTATTTATAACTATTTTGATGAAGAGGCAAAATGCATTTTGCATTTTATAAATTAAGTAGTGTTGTTTATTTTGCTAATATGTTTTATGCAGATTTCCACCTTACGTGAAAGATTGGCCGACTGTTTGATGGGCAATGTATACATTTTTTTTTTTTTCTTATGTCCAAATTTCCTTAAAATAATTAACAATGGCTTGTGTAATCTACTTTTGCATTGTCTTACTAATAGGAAAAAGGAGAGGTGATTTCTTATAGGTTTTTTGTTAGTGGTTATACGTTTTGTATCATGCAACTTTGTGGACATGATGGATAAAAACAATAATGATAATAGGGAAAAGACTTAAATATGTCAGTGAACTATCACAAATGATTCATTTATGTTATCCGTTAAAAGTTGGACTCATTCATGCCATCGCCGTTATAAAATTGGTTCATCCATGCCGTTACTTTTTAACTGTGGTTTTCTAAAAACCTCCTTTGCCACATGGCCTCTTATTAGAGGTACACATCATTTTTTTTTTTTTTTTTTTTTTAGTTTTGATCCATTAAGAAGAATTCACCCACACCCAACCTATCACCTTAACCCACTTTAACATTACTCTTAATTTTGACCCTAGATTTAAACATATATATATAATCATTTAGTCATCGAACATAAAATTTACACACTTGAATACCATGTTTAAAATAATATAGGTTAGAATAATTAATAATTTAAAATGACAAATGAATAAATTGTGATTAAAAATTAATTTGTGTTGACTCTCGAAATTCGAACATCATCACATAATTTAGGACGAAGAGAATACCATATGCATGAGGGACCACAACTTTTAATTAGGAAGAATACCTAAAAATCCCTTCTAAATTTGGATTATAAGTTTTATAATTGAATTATTGGTAGTCTTAATTATTTTGTGAATTTGACTATTTGGTAGCCTTTATACTCTTTAACGTGGACTAGATGTAGAGCATAACTTTTTTCTGCGTGGGTGGATTCTTTAATATACACATTAAAGATCCATTAATATACACATAAATAGTGTCTGCGTGAGTAGGTACCAAACAACACAAAAACATATGTGGATTGAAAACACCCTACGTACCTGAATGATGGTCTTTTATTTATTTTATATTTTTTTAAACTCTAACACGCCTAAAAATAAATTATGCTCTACGTCTCGTCCACGTTAAAGAGTATAAAGACTACCAAATAGCCAAGTCTACGAAATAATTAAGATTACCAATAATTCAATTATACAACTTATAATTCAAATTTAGAAGGAATTTTTAGGTATTCTTCCTAATTAAAAGTTGTGGTCCCTCATGTATATGATATTCTCTTCGTCCTAAATTATGTGATGATATTCGGATTTCGAGAGTCAAAATAAATTATTTTTTAATGACAATTTATTCATTTGTCATTTTCAATTATTAATTATTCTAACCTATATTATTTTGAACGTAGTATTCAAGTGTGTAAATTTTATGTTCGAAGACTAAATGATTATATATATGTTTAAATCTAGGGTCAAAATTAAGAGTAATATTAAAGTGGGTTAAGATGATAGGTTGGGTGTGGGTGAATTCTTCTTAATTGATCAAAATTTAAAAAAAAAAAAAATTAAAAAATGGCGTGGACCTCTAATAAGAGGCTACGTGACAAAACAGTTTTTTTAGAAACCATCGTTAAAAAGTAATGACATGGATGGACCGGTTTTATAATGACGATGGCATCAATGAGCCCAACTTTTAACGAATGGCATAAATGAATCATTTCTGATAGTTCAGTCGCATATTTGAGCCTTTTTCCATGATAATATATCTCATGTAGTATTACAATTGAGATATGAAGAAGATAGTATATACTCAGACCTTACCTTGCCTTATGAATATGATGAATCGTCTTGAATTGAAGATTTTTTGAACCAAAAGCTGGGTCTATAACATATCAAAAAAATGTACAATGTATCCCATAATATATGCTACTAACTCCCAACAGTCTTTGGACAGACTTACTCCCCAAGAATGATCAACACAGATGATGAGAAAGACCAATTTAAATTCTTTGAGCTTGAAATTATAAGCACTTCACCAACATACCTCCATCTCATTATTTTTGTTTCTTTTGTTATTTTATGCTTTATCTCTTTCTGTACTTTATTAATTATTTCAAACGTCAATCCTCTTATAAAATAATTATTAATTGATAAAATATGTATTTGGCTTCGGGCATTTTAGAGTGGAAGATTTGGAAAGTATCGGTTTGTTTTTATTCATTGTGATGTCTTTGGAATTTGCTTCATTTCCCCCCCAGTCTTTTTCCATCACTTGTGCTGTTCAAAAGTAACTAAATATTTTTATGTGTTACTAATTTAACAAGGAAAAAAATAAATTTTCTCTTCTCTTAACACTAAGCTCTTATTTGACTATAGATTTTGAAGTTGTGATTTTTATGACTTAAAATTATGTTTGGATATGCATCTTATTTGAAAAATATTTGAATTTCTGTAAGTGGAGTGAAATATCTCTTTGAAACAGGTCAGCACTAGATTTGGTAATTTGAAAATATTTTAAATATAAATAATCCTAATGATATATACTTTTTATTCAATTAAGATTGAAAATATTTACAATATTTTTTAGATCTCATTTTTTTTTAATATTCATGTTAGTAAATATCATTAATTCATTTAATTATTGCATGAAGAACAATCAAATTATCTAGTTATTAAATAAATATGTTAGTAGAGATAATTAATTCATTTAACTATTGTGCGAAGCGCAATCAAATTACCTAGTTGTTAAGTAAATAGGGTATATAAAAGAGTAAATGAAAGAAACGCCAAAGAGTCAGGGGAAAAGTGCATACATTTTTCATTAATGTTTAAACGGATGACCATTGAGTTTAG
The DNA here is from genome assembly GCA_030864225.1 of Capsicum baccatum var. pendulum. Lineage (NCBI taxonomy): Eukaryota > Viridiplantae > Streptophyta > Magnoliopsida > Solanales > Solanaceae > Capsicum > Capsicum baccatum. Next base: position 40,549,201 of record CM061557.1, on the reverse strand, counting down.
GCTCATAGGACGTTACATCCTTCTTTTTATAGTATTTATTTAAAACTTTTACTAATTTTAAAACGCAAAAAAAATAAAAATTTGAGAAAATAGATAAATTCATTTCCTGATCATTGATGCATGCCACGTCAGCAAGGCTATATATATATATATATATATATATATATATATATATATATATTTATAAAAGTTAATGTATTGTATCAAATTAAATTATTATTTAATTATGTACATAATGTTAGTTTAGTATATTAACTTCATTTAATTAAATAAATGTATTATTTAAGACCGCCACATTATTTTCTAGGTGAGATTATTATAAAATTTAGTCAAATTAACTTTTGTGATGGTCGGAACAAAGTAAAATGACTTTGGTCTAATGACAAAAGTGACTTTTGTGTAATAGATCCAAAGCTAAGTGATAATAGATGAAATTTTTTATTCATTCATGCCGTTATTTTTTTAATTGTGGTTTTACAAAATTATTTTTGCCACGTGGTCTCTTTTAGATGTTCACGTTATTAATTTTAAATCAACCAATCTTACTTAAATTTAAAATTAAAATCAGATTCATTGAAATAAAATCCGAACCTATAACCCATTAATTGGGCATGGGTGTGGGTCGAATTTTATTTTAACGCTCCGATTTTTTATTTTAAGCAAAAATTGAAGGCGGGGGGGGGGGGGGGGGGGGGTAAGTTGTTTGACAGTGATAAAATTTTATGTATATAGATATAGTAGTCTTTAAAGTAATGTAGTGAATGTTTTCAATGTGAGGCAACTCGTAATATTTAATACCCGGTCAGGTAACTACAAAAATTTTACAAGAGCTTACTGAGTTGGACCAAAGGTTGACAACGCGGTGTTGTTACACTTTCTAATGCTATTAACAAAATTAATCACAGTCCTTAAACGTGCTTTAACAGGTTAATAATTTGATTAAGCCATTAAAATAATAGCCTCATGGCTTGTATAAATGGAACAAAACATTCAGTTAGTTCCATCTCAAATCCAATTACAAACTGTATTTTGTTTTCAAATATCCACAGTATTATAGACACAATATTATTAATTAGAAACATGGATATGTCATCGGGGAATTTGAATTGGTCAGTGTGCTTGAGCTTTTCAGTAATTGTCAATCTTATATGTATTATGTTAATATTTAGCAATAAGCATACTGGAAAACTAAACTGGACTAGAGAAGCAGCTATAGCAGCAGAGAATGTTGCCTCTACTAGTTGCTCAGGCCATGGAAGGGCTTATTTAGATGGCTTAATCACTGAGAATGGAAGACCTATTTGTGAGTGCAATGCATGCTATACTGGCCCTGATTGCTCTGTCATCGTACCTAATTGCGCCGTCGATGCAGACAGGTAATTAATTCTACTGCACTTGAAATTAAGATTATGTACGTTACTATTGGGAAATTGCGAATTTAATTTTGACCATCTTTTGCATTGGAACTCCGTTGAAAATCTTGGTGGAGCGTATTCATCAGAAATTCACGTTTTTTTCTCACAGTGAGCGTACAATGAATCATAATTGGCATAGATTAAACTAACTCAACGATACTCTTCCTTTTTAATTTGTTACAGTGGAAATCCAATGTTTTTAGAGCCATTTTGGAAGCAAAATGCAGGGAGTAGTAGCATTATGGTGGCTGGGTGGCACAGAATGGGATATGAATTTGAGGATGGATCTCTCATCTCTAAGCAATTGGAGAATGTAATCCATAAGTTGCATGAAACTGTAGGAAATGCAAACACATCCAACAAGTACATACTATTTGGTTCTGGCTCAACTCAGCTTCTTAATGCCGCGGTGTATGCTCTTTCCCACACCACCTATTCATCTTCATCCTCCACCAAAGTTGTTGCTTCCGCTCCTTACTATCCAGTTTACAAATCGCAAACTGAGCTTTTGGATTCAAAGAAATATAAGTTTAGTGGCCATACATCCTCGTGGAGAAACAAAACAAGGAATGACAAATTCATTGAGTTTGTGACTTGTCCGAACAATCCAGATGGTCGCCTAAATAAGGCAGTCCTCCACGGCAAATTCACAAGGCATATTTATGATTTAGCTTACTATTGGCCACATTACACCCCGATTCCAGCCCCTATGGATGAAGACCTCATGTTATTTACACTTTCTAAGCTCACTGGTCATGCCGGTAGCAGATTTGGGTAACAACTTTAACTAAAATCACTCGTAATGATTCTCATATATGGTACGTCATGATCAATCACCTTAAATTAACGAATTTCCTTTTGATATATAGATGGGCCATAGTCAAAGACAAAGCTGTGTATGATAAAATGGTGGAATACGTAGATTTAAACACTTATGGTGTTCCGCGTGAAACACAGTTGAGAGCTTTAAAACTCTTAAACGTTGTCGTACGAGGAGATAAAAAAGAAATGTTTCGATTTGCACATACAGTTATGAGGTCTAGATGGGAAAAGCTCACGGAGATCTTGTCTACTTCAAAACGCTTCTCAATGGAACAACTCCCCTCCCAACATTGTGCATTTTCAAAACAAGTTAGGCCACCTTCTCCGGGTAATCACTAACTCCGTTCCCTTTTACTTCTCCACTATACTAAACATAGCTTTTCACATTTACTAGTCACGAGAAAACATATTTTTTTTCCCCAGTTTTACTCTCAACATTAATTAGTTATTCCTCAAAGTGAAAGAGGGACTAATAAATTTTTAACATTAATTAATTAAGCATCAGCAACAAGTAAAATTCAACTACTTACCAGTTTTTTTCATGATTGTTTGCAGCTTTTGCGTGGTTAAAATGTGAAGCGGATGAAGATAAGGACTGCTTCAATGTGCTAAGGGCAGCAAATATCATTGGTCGAAAAGGTGCTGTATTTGGAGTCGAAAATCGCTATGTTCGGCTTAGCATTGTGAATAGCAGAGATGATTTCGATTTATTGCAGCAACGACTGCAAGATCTAGTCTCTAAAGATCGATCCATTGTCGAGGCTGTCACCTCATTATGATCACTTTCTATTTCTTATATTAGGAGAGAAACACTTTAGACGGTTAATCAATTCAACTCTAGCTAATAGTAATAGACTGCCACAAGAAGTGAGCATTGTATAAAATCATACTGAAACATGTTTTATATAATATTGAATTCTTTTATTTTGTTTCAGTAGTAGAGGTTTCACTCAAGTGTACTTGAGTTTCACCGGTATAATCTGGCAAAGCTCAAAAGTTAAACTATGCTTGCATTAAGGTTGGCTAAACAACCACTGTAATCATATTACATTTTATTTTATGTCGGAATGTTTTGTTGCTATGGGATTTAAACAATAGTTAAATAAGATAATTGAGTTGGATGAAAAAAGAGAAAGTGTTTTTCTTTTTGGTTAAAAGGAAAAACAAAGTAGGTGTTTTCTTGAAATGATTTTCCTCAATCTTGGCCAATCAACGTCATAAAAGATGGACTTAACTTTTGCTTTTTTTTTTTTACCATTTAGGTAGTTAAATTTTGCTTTTTTCTATTAGAGTTAGTATTGTAATTTTTTTTTTTTTTTTTTATGATAATGATACTAGTAATTGTTAATTTTTTCAAGGACTAGTCTCAGAACTTTGAGACTATTTAAGGGCTTTAAGACGTGAATTAACGTATATTTTAATAATATGTACTGGAGGGAATGAAATACGATTTTATTCAAGTCCCTTTGGAGTTGATAAAAAAAAAAAAGGAAAACAAAAACAACCATGAGAAGTGAGATAAGTTACAACTCGTAAAAGAATGAGTAAGGTTATTAACGTCTAAAAAATTTAAGGTTTAATACAAATGAAAGTTAACGATGAAGTTGGAAAGCCCTACTACCATCCATTCATTATGATAAAATTAACATACCATTTCAAAGCCAAACTGATTGGTATGAATAGATTTTTAAAACATGTTAGATGCTCATTTAGACTTGGGAGAAAATGAGAACGATCCATGAATGCCTCAAAGACACAAGAAATACATCAAAACTCGTGGTAAGGCTGGGAAGTATTGCTATCGATAAGCCACACAATAATATAGTAAGATAATTTTAAAATACATTTTAAAATAAATATAAAGTGGGATACAATCAATGTTTAGGCTAATAAATATTACATATCAAAAATATTAATTTAAGCCAGACTTAAGTCATTTAAGTGACCGTGCTAGAACCACGGGATTCGAGGGGTGCCTCATACCTTTTCCTCGATCAACAAAATTTCTTACCTAGTCTTCTATTTTCGCAGACCAATAAAGAGTCATTTTCTTTTGACTCGGGATTCAATAAGGTGATTTGAAACACCATAACTCAATTTCATGTGGAGACTTTGTAAATAAAATAATTCCTTTTCAAAACTGTCACTTTAATTAGATAAACTAACCCTTTCAACCTTTGACCTACGCCGAAAAAGGGGTATGGCATCTCTTGCGCCTCTCCTAGGGATAACCAGAATTCAAGCTTTTATATTGACTTGTTTGAATTAATTTATTTTGACATATTGTATTTGTTGGCCTAAATGTCTTATTTGTCTAATTGTTTACCACTTTGATATTATAAATTGCAATATAAATTGTCTTCTCTCACGTACACATCTGAGTATTCTGAGATATTTGATATTCGAAGATGCGGTATACACTCTCGATCCTTAAGATACCAAAGATGCGGCAATGCTCCTGGGAAGGATTCTATAGTCACACATGTTTTAGGATGGGAAGGGTTAACGGTGCGTCCGAAAAGCACTGCTACTGGTAATGATGTAAAACGAGATACAAAATAAAGAGATTGAATGAATAATCAAGAAATAGATTGTAATGACCCTTCAGGTCATTTTCCATATTTACATTTATTTCTGCCGTTTGAGCTTCGCCATTGCAGCCCCATGTTATTTATGAGTCGCTAGGACTGACGATTCGGTCACCGGGTAGTCCGTTTGGTTTTTAGTATCAATTGTCTATTTAGAAGTCTTTGTCGATTCCAAATGACTGTCGAGCAAAAACTTTAGTAAAATAATTTCTGATGTAAATTTTAACTACGGCAGCAGCTACGTAATATCAATTTTAGGATAGGTAGACCCTTGGTTTGGATCCCACAACACCCGAGCTTATTTTGACCAATTAGTCGAAAAGTTAAAATCAAAATATATGAGTGTGGGACCCACAAGTGTCCTAAATAACCTCAGATGGAAAGTCCGACTTTACTTATGCAACTGAAATATCAAATTTAGTGGGGTTACATAGTTCGTTTATGAAAGTCTAAATGAGTCCGGAAGATCAAAAATAAGTTTTGAACTTTCAGCCCCATTTAATCTCGTATAAGTGGCCCTTTAGGCCCTTTTTTTCAGGCATTCTCACTTCTTTGAGAACCTAGCAGCCATAAAAGATTATTGACTTAGAAGTTAGTCTTGTGGATTGATTAGGAGCTTGAATAACTTGTGTGATTCATTTTTGCTACAAATCTAAGGTTTCAAATTTGGTATTAATTTCTTGATTTCTAGACCTAAAAACCCCAAATCTTTGAGGCTCAATTGTATCCACAAATGTGATTGATTTCCTCAATTTTTTTTTAGGGTTATAGCTCTCTAATGATGTTTGAACAATGGGTTGGTCTTGGAAACTCATTTTTCGAAGGTGGAACCCACTTGGGGGGTTTGGTGTCATTTTAGACCCATGACATAATGGTGTCATAATGGGTGTTGTTGTTTTTTAATGATGCTTAGATTATGTTGTTGATAGCCTAACTTGTGGAAGAAGAAATTTCCAGAAAAAGGAAGGCAAAGCTTATTGGTTCGTGAGCAATTTGACTCGAGGTTTGTTAGACTTACTTGTAGATAGATTGAGCTTGATTGTAGTATAATCATTTATATCTCATGAGATTGGATGGGGTCTTCGATGATAAATGGATGATTGGTGATACTTGGAATTTGTTGATTCTTCTAGGCTATTAAACTTGCAAGATGTGATGTTTGACCTTTATCCTAGAACCTTGGGTAGTTCTACTTGCAGTCTCATGAATAGTATGAGATACTCTAGTTGCTCTAATAGTTGGGAATGATGTTGTTGGCTAAACTTAAGAGTATGTTGACCTAGATATGACTAGTTATGGAATGACCTTAGTGTTGGGATGACTTAGAAAGAATACTCGAAGAGGATTTTCCCTTATAGGCCATTGTTGGCATCAGTGTAAATTTATTGTATTATGGCATACATGTATAATATATTCACAATGGTTGTTGGCCTTTTTCTGTAACACACTATAATTGTTATGGTGGCTTCTGTGGCATCACATAATGTGTATTAAATGTTATGGGATCTGTAGGTAGTGTGAGTTTATGTATGTTCCATAAAATTGCTGCAAAATTGAAAATGATACAACTGTAAATACGTATAAATATATATGCCATAGTAATAGTGCTGAAATTGGACACTTAACATTGCTACCATAATTGAGTTTACTGTCACTGTTAGAAATAATGAAGTTGTCAAACTGAAAATTTGATGACACTAAAACGGTTATGCTTTGTTATGTATGTCTATGTAACCAATAATGGGATGTGTTATATCATTACATGAGTTTACAGTCACTGTTAGAAATAATGATATGTTATATAACTAAAGTGAGTTGAGCGGACAAGTTCAAGGGAAAAAGATATCTTTTCTCATAATAATAATATATCATATTTGATATGCAAATGTTGTAAGAAAAATACAAATAGTGTTGACTGTATGTGGTATATGGTGTTGATTGTATACTTTTTGATTGTAAATATTTAGTTGTAGAAATTCTGTATACTTATAAGGCATTGTGAAAAACATATAAGATTGGTACCTATATTAAGAGTAGTGACCGATAATAAAATATTATGAATTATGTAATGAATAATGTTAATATACTTAAGTGTATAGTGTAAGGTACAGAAAATATGTCATGTTATAGGTGCAAAGTGTATGTTAAGTTGATTATATGGTACATGTGGGTTGTACAGGTATTTAAAATTGGAAATACACATTTATGATAATGTTTATGTTTTTACTTATTGACATTGGAAAAGTGGTGATTGCGTATATCATTTAGATATTCATGCCCATGAATCTACTTATATTATGTAGTGATGACCAACTGTAAAGTATGACGATATGTGTTACCTTGCATCACTTATACTCTATTATTGTGGCTTGTACATGTTCATTGATTTGACTACATATATATGTGAATGTTGGTTGTCTTTGGAGATGTGCTGATAATATGATGATGCCCGGTGAATTCGAAGGATATATTGATGTTATGATGATGCACTGTGAATTCGGAGGATATGTTGATGTTATGATAATACACTGTGAATTTGGAGGATATGTTGATGTTATGATGATGCCCGGTTAATCCGAAAGAGAAAATGATGTTATGATGATACCCGATGAATCCGGAGGATATAATGATGTTATGATGATACCCGGTGAATTCAGAGGATATGTTGATGTTATAATGATGCAGGGTTAATCTGGAAGAGTGAATGATGTTATGATGATACCCGGTGAATCCGAGGATATAATGATGTTATGATGATGCCCGTTGGATCCGTAGGATATGTTGATATTATGATGAAGCCCGGTTAATTCAGAAGAGGTAATGATGTTATGATGATATCTGGTGAATCCAGAGGATATAATGATGTTATGATGATGCCGAATTTGGAGGATATGTTCATGTTGTGATGATGATCGGTTAATACGGAAGAGATAACGATGTTATGATGATACCGTGTGTGGTGAGTATATATGAATATATGGACATATGTGGGGTAATGCCGTGTGTGGCAAAACCTATTTGTGTACTTGGGACATGATACTTTTCTTAGTAGATTATTAATCATTCTTCGCCACTAATCACTAGTTAAGAGGTGTGACCCGTATTAATTCTAATTAGTAACTAGTGAGTGAATTATGCCGAGTATTGGGTTAAGGCTAATTGATATGTGTAGAACCAAGGGCTCACCTAGTAAATCTATTTTTATTGGATAAATGGTCATGTTATGAAATTTTGCCTAATAAAGTAGCTTATGTGATAACTAGTTGTCTCTAATAGATGACTATGACTTGTGGGCTAGAAGCCTAGTAAACTAGTTGGTGGACCTTACTTTGTTAAAATTTGGAATCTAGTCCTCAAGGTTTTAACATGCCTAATGATATTGGACTTAGTATTGTATGATGAATAGTTAAGTTGACATCTAGGATGTGATACCGTGGTGGCTTAATTGACGACTTATATAACGAGGATGCTAACTAGAAAATGGCCTTAAGATAGATGAATAAATAATAGTATTGGCCTTAGGGTTTGACGTTTCTACCAAGGTAACCCAATATATTAGCTTTGAATTATGGTGTCGTCTTACCTACTGGTGGGTTATGGTAGGTGTCATCATGACTCGAAAATCGAGTCGTGACATAAATGGAAGATAGAAAAAAAAATAACACCACAATTGAAGTAAATTAGAGATAAATATAGATTTGTAATTCCCTAATTTGAACAAACAATTACATGATTGATTTCAAAAGAGAGGAGAATTGAACTCATACATGAATAATCTTACCCAAAGATATTCAAGAGAGATCCAATATAGAGACAAAGGGAAAAACCTAGAAACTCACCAAAGATTGTTCAACCTAAAAATATTGTCTAAATAAAAATAATGTCTATCTTATTCTACTTATAGTGTTAGGGTTAGCTAAGATAGAAAATGACATAAATGCCCTTAGTTACATTTGCATCATAATGACCAAAAAGGACCCTAAAATATAATGTTAATATTTTCTTATATTAATTATTTGGTTTCACAATATCTTGAAACACTCAAAACTTTTGATGTCAAGTTGCCATGCAATTAGCATTTTCTGAACTTGCATCAGATAAGTTGTCTCTACCCGACTCGAGTTGTCCACTTATTTTACAGCCAGTCTCAACACCTATCTCCATTAGGTTAAACCTAGTAGAACTAAAACTTAGATGTGTCTATCCCTATTAGGCTCCTCTTTATCTGCATTATATGCATTTAACTTAGCGGGACTCAGCACAGTGGACGAATCTATCTAGGACAGGTGTCCCTTTTTATATGGCCAATATGTGTACCCTATGTGATCTTTGACATTTACTTGGAAGACCTATTCGATAGTTGACTGACTTTAGGCAGATTAGTGAAACAATGCAGAGTACTTTCTCCTCCAAGTTTGATAACCATTTTCTCAATAAATAAAATTTTTGGAAATAAAAAATAAGTTTTAATGGTTTTCACGAACTACACACACCTGATTCTCACCTTGATGAATACGTAGGAAACCCTTATCGGGTCGGTGATATTCTTAAGAAAACTTTTGAAAATATTAAACGTTGACCCATTTGTTATTACCAAAGTAAAAATAGTATTAAGGTGGTTGGTTTGTGGTTAAGCTGACATCTCATCCATATGATATCAGGTCCGAAGAACAAAGATGGTGTAAAGTCTGACAACGGAGAAGACCAAAATCAGTTAATTTCACAAGAATTCAAAGCAACAGAGGAGAATAGATTATTGAAACAATAACTAATAGAAATGTATCAAGCTTGGATGAATGGTCAAACCCCGCCTTTCTGACATTTAAACAAGAATGATCCAAGTTCCACTCAAGCCCAAACTGGTAATCCACTGTATCCACTAGGATTTGGCCTATATACTAACTTACCTAGCTCTGTTGACACCTCTACCATACGTCCTCCAAATCCTTCTCACACAAACAATCCACTTTTTATTTTTGTAGCGCCAACTAATGCGAGCTCTCAACTGACGATACTGAAGCCTGTCGATGATCCAAATCATGATCAATTATATCCTCCAAAATTAAATTTCAAACCACAAAATTCATATTACCCTCTCATCTACATGGTTCCTCTATCGTGATTAAGAAGACTGTTAAGATTGAGGAAAAGAAGAGATGGCTAAAAAACTGAAAAGTCTAGAGCAAAATATGAGAAATATGCAAGGACTAGGAGGGAAAGAGTGTTTCATACTAAGATTAATGTATTTTTACTGATGTACATTTGCCTCTAGGGTTTAAAAAAACCTAAGTTTGACTAGTACGAGAGATATGTCAATCTTTTGACTCATTTGAAAAGGTTTTGTAAATAAGAGGAGCAGGAGAATAAAAGAATTATTGATGGTTTACCTCAGAGAGAGTTTGATAAGGATAGAATTAGGATTATTCATTAATAAAGATGTCTCTCATTGGCATATTTGTGATGACATTGTAATACCCCAAAAAGTTTTTGTTGAAATTTTGTCCATAAACGTGTTGGGTTCTATCTTCTAGAATGAATTATAAATTTTTCATGTGGAATATATTATATTATGACCCACCATTGCATAGAGTATCGAATAATATTTCCAAAGATATGTGGATCATCCAAAACGGACACCCGAGCAACGAGTTATGAACATTCCGATCGAACCGTGAATAGTAGTGAACAGTAAAACGTGCAGGAAAAAGTACTGAGGCCTGGCGTATTTTTGATCCAATTTTAAATGATCATAACTATTTGTACATAATAATCTGGGTGATCTACTATAGATCAACAGAAAGCTCTACGAGTCCTCTTTCCAATGAAATTGGTTTCATCCAATTTGTCTATCGGTGCAAAAAGTTATGGTCGATCTACTTCAGCCTAGCAAAAGCGAATTTTTGGATCAACTTCAAATGATCATAACTCCTCGTACACAAATGATCTAGGTGAGATACTATATATCAATGAAAATATATGAGAGTCCTCTTTCTAATGAAATTGGTTTCATCCAATTTGGATATCGGAGTAAAACGTTATGGTTGATCTACTTCAGACTATCAAAACAGTCCACCAAAGGATAGATTCGAGAATTATTTGTTTTTTTAGAGGATTTTTGGTCATCCCCTCTCACCCAAAATCCATCCAAACCATATATTAAAGCCTATTAGAAGCATTATATATTATATTTCATCAAATTCCCTCAAAAAGAAAACCCTAAGCTCCTACATTCAACTTCAAGAATCTCCAAAGTTCACCATTAATTCTGCAAAATTTATTCAAGATTCCAAGTTCCTAGTTCAAGAACTCCAAGAACCATCATTCAAAAGCACGATTAACATCTCAAAAACGAGTATCGATCTAAAGTTCATCATTCAAGGTATGTGGGGTTTTTCAACAAGAACTCTCTTTCGTTCTTATGCCCAAAAGTAATTTTCTTTACAAAGGCATGATTTTATTTGATTTTTTACGAATTTGAAGCATGAACCCATATATTATGATGATTATTATGAAATCTTGATGTTTATGATTTTGAAAGATGAATTTACATGTGTGGAGATATAAAGCATGAATCTTGAATGATATTTATCATGATTTTGATATTTGGGTCGTGAATCCCCATTGGAAATTATGTTTTTTTTATAAAGTGTGTGTTACAAGTATGTTGATGTTGAATATTTGAGATATTTTGAATGATTTGACCTTTTGGTCTAAATGGAGTTGTTTTGAACTCGAGTGTGAAAGAAATTCACGACGTGGTTGATTTTGATAGATGGGAAGCATGATGGCTCCCGATGTATAGCATATACAATGCATTTGTTAAAAAATAATAGGCAAATATTAAGATCAGTTTGACCATTAGACGTGTATAAGAATTGTTAATTATCAAAATTAATCTAGTAACGGGGTCGATCGTAAGTTGTGGTTGGAAATGGAATATTGAAGTTCTATTAGAGTTAGTAATGTAATTTTTTTAATATAATGATACTAGTAATTGTTAATTTTTTCAAGGCTAGTCTCAGAACTTTGAGTCTAATTAAGGGCTTTAAGACGTGAATTAATATATATTTTAATAATATGAATTTGAGTGAATGAAATACGATTTTATTCAAGTCCCTTTGGAGTTGATAAAAAAAAAAACAAAAACAACCATGAGAAGTAAGTGAGATAAGTTACAACTCATAAAATAATGAGTTACGTTCTTAAAGTCTAAAAAATTTAAGGTTTAATACAAATGAAAGTTAACGATGAAGTTGGAAAGCCCTGCTACCATCCATTCATTATAATAAAATTAATATACCATTTCAAAGTCAAACTGATTGGTATGGATAGATTTTTAAAACACGTTAGATGCTCATTTAGACTTGGGAGAAAATGAGAACGATCCATGAATGCCTCAAAGGCACAAGAAATACATCAAAACTCGTGGTAAGGCTGGGAAGTACTACTATCGATAAGCCACACATTAATATAGTAGGATAATTTTAAAATACATTTTAAAATAAATATAAAGTGGGATACAATCAATGTTTAGGCTAATAAATATTACATATCAAAAATATTAATTTAAGCCAGACTTAAGTCATTTAAGCGACCGTGCTAGAACCACAGGATTCAAGGGGTGCCTCATACCTTTTCCTCAATCAACAAAATTCCTTATCCAGTCTTTTGTTTTCGCAGACCAATAAAGAGTCATTTTCTTTTGACTCGGGATTCAATAAGGTGAATTGAAACACCATAACTCAATTTCACGTGGTGATTCTGTAAATAAAATGATTCCTTTTCAAAACTGTCACTTTAATTGGATAAACTAACCCTTTCAACCTTCGACCTGCGCCGAAAAATGGGTATGACATCTCTGGTGACTCTGCTAGGGATAACCAGAATTCAAGCTTTTATATTGACTTGTTTGAATTTATTTATTTTGACATATTGTATTTGTTGGCCTAAATGTCTTATTTGTCTAATTGTTTACCACTTTGATATTATAAATTGCAATATAAATTGTCTTCTCTCGTGCACACATCTGAGTATTCTGAGATATTTGATATTCGAAGATGCGGTATACACTCTCGATCCTTAAGATACCAGTGATGCGGCAATGCTCCTGGGAAAGATTCTATAGTCACACATGTTTTAGGATGGGAAGGATTAACGGTGCGGCCGAAAAGCACTACTACTGGTAATGATGTAAAACGAGATACAAAATAAAGAGATTGAATGAATAATCAAGAAATAGATTGTAATGACCCTTCAGGTCATTTTCCATATTTACATTTATTTCTGCCGTTTGAGCTTCGCCATTGCTGCCTCATGTCATTTATGAGTCGCTGGGACTGACGATTCGGTCACCGGGTAGTCCGTTTGTTTTTTAGAATCAATTGTCTATTTCGAAGTCTTTGTCGATTCCAAATGACAGTTGATCGAAAACTTTAGTAAAATAATTTCTGATGTAAATTTTAACTACGGCCGCAGCTACGTAATATCAATTTTAGGATAGGTAGATCCTTGGTTCATATCCCACAACACCCGAGCTTATTTTGACCAATTAGTCGAAAAGTTAAAATCAAAATATTTGAGTGTGGGACCTACAAGTGTCCTAAATAACCGTAGATGGAAAGTTCCACTTTACCTATGCATCCGAAATATTAAATTTAGTGGGGTTACATCGTTCGTTTGTGAAAAACGGAGTCTGAATGAGTCTGGAAGATCAAAAATAAGTTTTGTCCTTGTAGTCCCATTTAATCTCGTATGAATGGCCCTTTTGGCCCCTTTTTTGGGTATTCTCACTTCTTTGAGAACCTAGCAGCCATAAAAGATTATTGACTTAGAAGTTAGTCTTATGGATTGATTAGGAGCTTGAATAACTTGTGTGATTCATTTTTGCTACAAATCTAAGGTTTCAAATTTGGTATTAATTTCTTGATTTCTAGACCTAAAAATTCCAAATCTTTAAGGCTCAATTGTATCCACAAATGTGATTGATTTCCTCAAATTTTTTTAGGGTTATAGATCTCTAATGATATTTGAACAATGGGTTGATCTTGGAAACTCATTTTTCGAAGGTGGGACCCACTTGGGGGTTTGATATCATTTTAGACCCATGACATAATGGTGCCATAATGGGTGTTGTTGTTATTTTAATGATGCTTAGATTATGTTGTTGATAGCCTGGCTCGTGGAAGAAGAAACTTTCAGAAAAAGGAAGGCAAAACTTGTTGGAAATGGATCATTGAAGTTTTATTAGAGTTAGTATTTTAAAATTGATTTTTTTTTTATAATGATACTAGTAATTGTTAATTTTTTCAAGGACTAGTCTCAGGACTTTGAGTCTAATTAAGGGATTTAAGATGTGAATTAACGTATATTTTAATGGAAAAAGCACATGGGGTGGCCATTTTTTAAAAAAATTGACACAATTTGAAAAGATGAACAAATGTAACCTGTCGGCTAAATTTAAGTTTAAACAACATAAATCCCCCAGACAATGAAAATAATTACACAAAATCCTTTCTTATTTTCTCTCTCTTTTTTTTTTTTGCAAACATACTCATACATTCAGTCACATAATATACATTGGTCGAATATATGATGTTACAGCTAATCCTAAATTTATGGTAATTGAAATAATTACTTATTTTAAAGTTCCTTAATTGAAGATAATAATTGGGCAACTTTAACTCTTTTTTGAATAAAAGTAGTATCTTGATATTGAATTTCAAAACTTTTTTGAAAGTTCAATTTTTTTTTTTGTAATCTTGAATTCAAGATTTGGAAAGGAAAAAGCAATAAATTTCTTCTACATACGTTTTTCAGTACTACTTAAATCAATATGAATATCCCCATACTGCTGCGACATGCTGGAATTTGGGAATAAAAAATAAGTTATGAGTCATATAAAAGTGACACAATAATTGTTTCGGAAGGTATTACTTTCTTGAAATTGGTTTCTACGATCTCCATGGAATTGGATATCGATGAAGTATGAAAAAAATAGAATTTAAATATGTGGTTGAAGGAAATTCTTCTTCAATTGTCATAAGAAACAACAATGGAGTGAGGGTTTACGTTGAGTTGAAGAAACAATTTTGTGGATTGGTTAATTTTCAGCTTTGTATTTTTGATATTTTAGATCTAGAAAATTATGCCAAATTCTTGGATTTTTGTGGGAAATAACTTGTATAGTATTTTTGTTGAGCTTCAAAGAAAGTGGAATTCCTAAGAAAATCTTAGACTCTTTCTCATTTGTGCATCTTTATACTTCTTTTGATGATTGGTGTGTTCTTGCAGATTTAATTGAACTCTACTTATTTATTATTTTGTGTTATTTCAGTTCTGGAAATGTTTAGTTAGATTTACTTGTTTACCTATTTGCAGGCTCATGTAATTGGATAGATTTCAATAGATTCTGCTTTGAATATTGGAAGAAGATAGAATAATCTGTGGATTTTGAAATAAAACTGTACCATTCCAGTTGACTTACGAATGTATAATATGTTGTTATACATTCATATCATTGTATAATAAAAATCGTGCTAATCCAGTAAACATTCGAATGTATAATATTTGATTATATATTTGTCTATGTGTATAATAAAAACTGCCGCAATAACAGAAAATGCATTTTGTTCTGGTTTTATTATTTGTAACATGTTTGTTTAATCCATTGACTCAATTTACAAAAATTTCTGCAGCTATGTACTGATTTGTCGTAACAAAGACAACAAGTGGGTACACGAGTGATAATGAGGATCCTCATCAGCTGTGGAATAGTTTTCTCCAAACAATTGATGAAAGTGCACTTGTTACTTTAGAGTAGAATTTTTTTTATAATATCATCATCTTGAAAGCAAGTCAAGAACACCAAAAAATAAAGCAGGACTAAGCAACTAATACACAAAATCCACAAATTATTCTATCTTCTTTCAATATTTAGAGCAGAATCTATTAAAATCTATCCAATTACATGTTCCTGCAAATAGGTAAACAAGTAAATCTAACTAAACATTTTCAGAACTGAAATATCACAAAATAATAAAAAATTGGAGTTCAACCAAATCTGCAAGAACATACCAATCATCAAAAGAAGATCCAAGAATTTGGCATACTTTCCTAGATCTAAAATATCAAATTAATATAACTTACCTAGCTATATGACTAATTCAACAGAAGTGAAAAAAGCAAAAACCATATTCAACAAAATCAAGAACAGAAAAAACACATAAAAATCCAATCTTGAAGTAAAAGCTTAAATATTTACATCAAATCCAAAGATCAAACACAATTATTTTAATAACAGAATAAACCCCATATGAAAAATCAACACCAAATCCTAGTAAAGATCTCAAATTTACCACAGGAAAATAAATATTTTCAAGAAATAGTTGTACAGAGGAGGAAGAAGAACACCTCAAAAATATTGTACTACTTTTTTTTTTTTTTTGCCAAAACCAGTATTTCACATGTGTAATGATTAAAACAGAGAAATTTAAAATTAAAGGAATTTATGTGGGAGCATATGAGGGAGTAAATTATGGAAGGGATATTGGAATTGTGAGATGTATAATGTTTAAGAGAGAGAAAGTTGAAAGTAAAAGAATTTATGTAAATAATTTGGGATATGTGTAAATATTTTAGCAAATTGGTATATAATGTAATTAGGTAATTTTATTTAGTGTATATATGTAAATTCTAGAAAAATTTAATTCCTTTTTTTTAGACATTTGGCCCAATTGGGCACATGCTGCCTCTATACTCAATTGATGCACTTTTGTACCAAATTGATACACTTTTATATTATATTGATACAAAAGAGAAAGTAAATTCTATGCAAGCACATGCAGTCCCTATACACAATTGGTACTCTTTTATACCACATTAATACACTTTTATACTATATTGATACACTTTTATACTATATTAATATACTTTGATACCGTATTGATACACTTTTATACTAGATTGATACACTTTTATATCACGTTGCTACAATATATATACCATATAAATACATCTTTTACCGAGAAAATCTATGCAAGCATATATAGTAATTCGTTATTCGTGAATTTGTTAACTTCACCTAAATTTTTGTGAAAATTTGTGCAAGCATATATAAAATTCATTAAACCCTGTACATTTACTGTCCAAACATTCCTTAATTTTTTTGATTAAAAAGTGAGAGATAGCAGGAAAAAAAAAAGTTAAAGTGTCATTATAGTGTTAACTCATATGAAAAGAGATAGAGTAATTATGGGTGGACATGTATTTCATATTTTTATTTTCGTGATCGCATCTGAAAAAATAAATGGGTGGACAGAGTGGACTTTTTTCAAAAAATAAAAATAAAAATTATCAACATTAAATAAAAAAAATAGTGAAAATCAAACAAAAAAATTAGGAAGAAAAAGAACGTAACATGTAAAATAATTGACATAAAAAGTTAAACAATAAATAAAGAAAAGACAAAAAAAAGGGGGTAGTAGCAACAGAAAAGCTTAAATGGCTATCTATTGGAATTGCCAAATCAATGGCTATATTAGTGGAAATATTTTGGGCGAGCTGACATTTATGTCCTTTCCCCTTTTTTAATAATATGAATTTGAGAGAATGAAATACGATTTTATTCAAGTCCCTTTGGAGTTGATAAAAAAAAAAGAAATACAAAAACAACCAAGAGAAGTAAGTGAGATAAGTAATAACTCGTAAAAAAATGAGTTAGGTTCTTAATGTCTAAAAAATTTAAGGGTTAATACAAATGAAAGTTAACGATGAAGTTGGAAAGCCTTGCTACCAACCATTAATTATTATAAAATTAACATACCATTTCAAAGCCGAACTGATTGGTATGGATAGATTTTTAAAACATGTTAGATGCTCATTTAGACTTGGCAGAAAATGAGAACGATCCATAAATGCCTCAAAGGCGCAAGTAATACATCAAAACTCGTGGTAAGGCTGGGAAGTACTGCTATCGATAAGCCACACATTAATATAGTAAGATAATTTTAGAATACATTTTAAAATCAATTTAAAGTGGGATACAAACAATGTTTAGACTAATAAATATTACATATCCAAAATATTAATTTAAGCCAGACTTAAGTCATTAAAGAGACCATGATATAACCATGGGATTTGAGGGGTGCCTTATACCTTTCCCTCAGTCAACAAATTCCTTACCCAGTCTTCTATTTTCGTAGACCAATAAGGAGTCATTTTCTTTTAACTCGGGATTCAATAAGGTGACTTGAAACACCATAATTCAATTTCATGTGGAGACTCTATAAATAAAATAATTCCTATTCAAAACTGTCACTTTTTAATTGAATAAACCCTTTCAACCTTCAACCTGCACCGAAAAAGAGGTTTGACATCTCTGGTGACTCTAATGGGGATAACCAGAATTCAAGCTTTTATATTGACTTGTTTGGATTTATTTATTTTGACATATTGTATTTGTTGGCCTAAATGTATTATTTGTCTAATTTTTTACCACTTTGATATTATTTGAATTGCAATATAAATTGTCTTCTCTCGTGCACCCATCTGAGTCTTCTAAGATACTTCATATTCGGAGATACGGTATACGCTCCCGATTCTTGAGATACCAGAGATGCGGCAACGCTCCTAGGAAGAATTCTATAGTTACACATGTTTTAAGATGGTAAGGATCAACGGTGAGGTCGAAAAGCACTGCTACTGGTAATGATGTAAAATGAGATACAAGATAAAGAGGCTGAATGAATAATCAAGAAATAGATTGTAATGACCCTTCAGGTCATTTTCCATATTTACACTTATTTCTGCCATTTGAGCTTCTCCATTGCTGCCCTATGTCATTTATGAGTCGCTGGGATCGACAATTCGATCACCGGGCAGTTCGTTTATTTTTTAGAACCAATCGTCTATTTAGAAGTCTTTGTCGATTTCAAATGACCACCGAGCGAAAACTTCAGTAAAATGATTCTGGAGGCAAATTTTAACTGTGCCAGTAGCTATGTTATATCAATTTTAGGATAGGAAAACCCTTGGTTCGGATCCCATAGCACCCGAGCTCATTTCGACCAATTAGTCAAAAAATTAAAATCAGAATTTATGGGTGTTGGACCAACAAGTGGCCTAAATGACCTCAGATAGAAAGCCCAACTTTGCCTATGCATTCAGAATATCAAATTTAGTGTGGTTACATAGTTCGTTTGTGAAAAAACAGAGTCCGAATGAGTCCGGGAGGTCAAAAATAAGTTTTGACCTTGCGGCTCCATTTAATCTCGTATGAAAGGACTTTTTGCCCCTTTTTTTTGGAATTTTCATTTCTTTGAGAACCCTATCAGCCATAAAAGATT
The DNA here is from genome assembly GCA_030864225.1 of Capsicum baccatum var. pendulum. NCBI lineage: Eukaryota > Viridiplantae > Streptophyta > Magnoliopsida > Solanales > Solanaceae > Capsicum > Capsicum baccatum. The sequence continues at coordinate 40,530,034 of CM061557.1, read as the reverse complement.
GTTGACTTAGAAGTTAGTCTTGTTGATTGATTAGGAGCTTGAATAAATTGTGTGATTCATTTTTGCTACAAATCTAAGGTTTTAAATTTGGTATTAATTTCTTGATTTCTAGATCTAAAAACCCCAAGTCTTTGAGGATCAATTGTAGCCACAAATATGATTGATTTCCTCAAATTTCTTGAGGGTTATAGCTCCCTAATGATGTTTGAACAATGGATTGGTCTCAAAAACTCATTTTCCGAAGATGGGACCCACTTGGGGGTTTAGTGTCATTTTGGACCCATGGCATAGTGGTGCTATAATGGGTGTTGTTGTTCTTGTAATGATGCTTAGATTATGATGTTGATAGCTTGGCTCGTGGAAGAGGAAACTTTCAGAAAAGAAAAGACAAAGCTTGTTGGTTCGTGAGCAATTGGACTCGAGGTAGGTTAGACTTACTTGTAGATAGATTGAGCTTGATTGTAGTAGAATCATTGATATCTTATGAGATTGGACAGGGTCTTAGATGATAAATGGATGATTGGTGATACTTAGAAATAGTTGATTCTTCTAGGTTAATAAAACTTGCAAAATGTGATGTTTGACCTTTAGCCTAGAACCTTGGGTAGTTCTACTTGTAGTCTCATGAATAGCATGAGATACTCTAGTTTCTCTAATAGTTGAGAATGATGTTGTTGGCTAACCTTAAGAGTATGTTGACCTAGATATGACTAGTTATGGAATGACCTTAGTGTTGGGATGACTTAGAAAGAATATTTGAAGAGGATTTTCCTTTATAGGCCATTGTTGACATCAGTGTAAATTTATTGTATTATGGCATACATGTATAATATATTCACAATGGTTGTAGTTCTTTTTTTTGTAACATACTGTAATTGTTATGGTGGCTTCTGTGGCATCACATAGTGCGTAATAAATGTTATGGGATCTGTAGGTAGTGTGAGTTTATGTGTGTTCCATAAAATTGCTGCAAAATTGAAAATGTTAAAACTGTAAACACGTATGAATATTTATGACATAGTAATAGTGCTGAAATTTGACACTTAACATTGCTACCATAATTGAGTTTACTGTCACTGTTAGAAATAATGAAGTTTTAAACTAAAAATTTAATGACATTAAAATTGTTATGCTTTATTATGTATGTCAATGTAACTAATAATGGGATTTGTTATATAATAATAATATATCATATTTGATATGCAAATGTTGTAAGAAAAATGCAAATAATGTTGACTGTATGTGGTATATAGTGTTGATTGTATATACAACTTTTTGATTGTAAAGTTTTAGTTGTAGATATTCTATATATTTATAAGGCATCGTGAAAAACATATAAGATTGGTACCTATATTAAGAGTAGTGACCGATAATAAGATGTTATGAATTATGTAATGAATAATGTTAATATACTTAAGTGTATTGTGTAGGGTATAGAAAATATGTCACGTTATAGGTGCAAAGTGTACGTTAAGTTGATTATATGGTACACGTGGGTTGTACAGGTATTTAAAATTGGAAATATACATTTATGATAATGTTTATGTTTTCACTTATTGACACTGGAAAAGTGGTGATTGCGTATATCATTTAGATATTCATGCTCATGCATCTACTTATATTATGTAGTGATGACCAATTGTAAAGTATGATGATATGTGTTACCTTGCATCACTTATACTCTATTATTGTAGCTTGTACATGTTCATTGATTTGACTACATATGTATGTGAATGTTGGTTGTCTTTGGTGATGTTCTAATGATATGATGATGCTCGGTGAATTCGGAGGATATATTGATATTATGATGATGCCCGATAAATTTGGAGGATATGTTGATGTTGTGATGATGCTCGGTTAATTCGTAAAAGGAAATGATGTTATGATGATACCTGATGAATCCAGAGGATATAATGATATTATGATGATGCCCGATGAATTCTGAGGATATGTTGATGTTATGATGATGCAGAGTTAATCAGGAAGAATGAATGATTTTATGATGATACCCAGTGAATTCGGAGGATACAATGATATTATGTTGATGCCCGGTGGATCCGAAGGATATGTTGATGTTATGATGATGCCCGATTAATTCAAAAAAGGTAATGATATTATGATGATACCCGGTGAATCCGGAGGATATGATGATTTTATGATGATGCCCGGTAAATTCGGAGGATATGTTGATATTGTGATGATGCTCAGTTAATTCAGAAGAGATAACGATGTTATAATGATACTGTGTGTGGTAAGTATATATGAATATATGGACATATATGGGGTTATGCCGTGTGTGGCTAAACCCGTTTGTGTACTTGGGACATGATGCCTTTCTTGGTAGATTATTAATCATTCTTCATCACTAATCACTAGTTAAGAGGTGTGACCCGTATTAATTCTAATTAGTAACTATCGAGTGAATTATGTCGAGTATTGGGTTAAGGCTAATGGATATGTATAATCCTATGTTGAACCAAGGGCTCACCTAGTAAATCTACTTGACTTGGATAAATGGTCATGCTATGGAATTTCGCCTAATAAAGCGGCTTATGTGAAAACTGGTTGTCTCTAATAAATGACTATGACTTGTGGGCTAGAAGCCTAGTAAAATTGTTGGTGGAACTTAATTGGTTAAAATTTGGAATCTAGTCCTCAAGGTTTTAACATTCCTAATGATATTGGACTTAGTATTGTATGATAAATAGTTAAGTTGACATCTAGCATGTGATACCGTGGTGGCTTAATTGACGACTTATATAATGAGGATGCTAACTAGAAAATAGCCTTGAGATAGGTAAATAAATAATAGTATTGATAACTTGTCGGTTTTCCTTATTTGATGACTAGTAAACTATAAGACTTGTAAACTAGAGTTTTATGGATATAGAAATTAGCTAATATAGACTACACTTGGAGTTTATCAATGAAATAGAGAATAAGCAATTATATAACTATGCTATTGTGATATCGGCTTTGTTGTGTTAAATTGCGGTATTGATAATTATTGTAGACCTCGGTAAGAGGCCATGGCGGGAATGTGCAACCCACGGATTTGGTGAGTTGCTTGTGTAGTTGTGCTCTCCGGTAGTATGGAATGCCGTGATGATTTCTTGTATTGCATTATTTTGGTATAATCTCCGGTGGTACGGGATGTCGTGATGAGTTCTTTATTATGTTATTTTCCGTGTACTTTCCGTCGGTATGGGACGTCGTGGTAAGTTTTTGTGCTTTATATTCTAATGATGGTTGGTGTTGATTATGGTAAATGCATGGTTGTTATTGTATAATATGGCTTTATGCTTTCAAAATGATTACTCAGTTTTATGATGATTATGGTATATGTTGATATGATACGTTATGCTATTACCCTATTAGATTAGTTATTTTATACAGTGATATCGGAGAATATTCAGGTTCAATCCTATACCTTGACTTTAAGTTGTTTCCTTGCTTTATATCGTCCTTATATTATAATTTAGCTCAGTTGGCCGATGATACCTACTGAGTACCCATGTTTTGGTACTCATACTACACTTCTGTACTTTTTTGGTGCAGACCCGAGTTCTGGTTGCCGCCGTTTAGTTAAGATTAGGCTGTGTTGATTATCAGGAGATAAGGTGAGTTCTTGGAGCTTGAGTTTCCCTTTTCCCCCTCTATCTTTATTCTCTATTTGTATTCGAGATGAATGTATGCGATTATTTAAGAATATTTAAGCTTATTAGACTTCGAGTGGTAATTTCTGCTGTCGTATTTAGAGTTGCTCTTGTACTTATACTATCAGGTCACGGAATTGGTATTCGAATGTCAGTTGTTGTTTTTGTGGAATATTGTTGTTATATTGTGTTCCTATTAGGGTTCAAGATGGACATTTCTACCAAGGTAACCCATTGCATTAGCTCTGGATAATGGTGTCATCATGAATCAAAAATCAGGTCGTGACATAGATGGAAGATAGAGAAGAAAGAAAGAAACAATCTCACAATTGAAGTAAATTAGAGATAAATATAGATTTGTAATTCTCTAATTTGAACAAACAATTACATGATTGATTTCAAGAGAGAGTAGAATTGAACTCATACATGAATAATCTTACCAAAAGATATTCAAGAGAGATCCAATGTAGAGACAAAGGGATAAACCCAGAAACTCACCAAAGAGTGTTCAACATAAAAATATTGTCTAAATAAAAATAATGTCCTTCTTATTCTATTTATAGTGCTAGGGTTAGCTAAGATAGAAAATGAAATAAATTCCCTTAGTTACATTTGCATCATATATGACCAAAAAGGACCCTAAAATATAATGTTAATATTTTTTTGTATTAATTATTTGATTTCACACTCTCTTGAAACACACCAAACTTTCGATGTCAAGTTGAAATCCTTTCATGCCATTAACACTTTCCAAACTTGCATTAGGTCAGCTGTCCCTACTCAACTCGAGTTGTTCGTTTGTTTTATAGCTAATCTAGACACCTATCTTCATTAGGTTAAACTTAGTAGAACTAAAACTTAGATGTGTCTATCCCTATTAGGCTCTGCTTTATCTACATTATATGCATTTAACTTAGCAAAACTCGACACAATGGATGAGTCTGTCTAGGATAGGTGTCCCTTTTTATATGGCCAACATGTGTACCTTAAGTGCTCTTTGATATTTACTTGGAATGCCCATTCGATTGTTAACTCACTTTAGGCAGATTAGTGAAACAATATACAGTACTTTCTCCTCTAAGTTTGATAACCATTTGCTCAATAAATAAAATTTTTGAAAATAAAAAATAAGTTTTTATGGTTTTCACGAACTATGCACACCTGATTCTCACCTTGATGAGAAAAGTAGGCAACCCTTATCGGATTCGATGATATTCTTTAGAAAACTTTTGAAAATATTAAACCTTGACCCATTTATTATTACCAAAGTAAAAATAGTATTAAGGTGGTTGGTTTGTGGTTAAGATGGCTTCTCATCCATATGATATCAGGTCCAAAGAAAAGGCAAGATGATCCACAAAGATGGTGTAGAGTCTGACAACGGAGAAGACCAAAATAAGTTAATTTCACAAGAATTCACTGTTGACACCTATTTTGTCCTCCACGACTAAATTTAATCCTTGGTTTCTTTAATTTTGAATAAAAGTAAAATATTTATTTCATCTGGATAAATATGCTCTAAAATATTTATTTATGTTAATTTTGTCATTTAAGTGACGATTATACCTTTTTGTATTCACATATACGAGATTTTATAAATTTTGTTACTTGAATGAATGTTTTTATCAAAATTTAAGCTTTTACGGAGATATGCTTGAAAATTAATTTGAAGGGCTAAAGTCTTGATTTAAATATAATTTATTCTCAAAAATAATTTATTTGGATAAATATGTGTTTGATTTTATTAAATCAAGAAGCTCGAAATTAAAAAAAGTATTAATTCGTATCGAATTTCAATTTAATTTAGCCAATTTATTAGATTTGTCCATAATTGAAATCAAATTGGCCATAATTGCAATGCAATCCACCAATTGATTTTTAATTTGGTCAAAATTAAATAAATTTGGCTAAATTTTAAATTTCAATTGGGGTTATATTTTAAATAACCCCCAAATTCCCAAAAACTCTCATAACTTCTACCCAATTCCCACGAAAATAATTTTAAATTTGTACTAGATTGTACAATTTTCCCTCAACTATGTCCTTGTTTCAATTTTGAAATTCAAAAATTATACTACATTGTACAATCCCCCCACCCCATCCCACCTTATCTTCCACCTCACCTTATCTTCAATTTTAAAATTTCAAAAACACCCCTAAATTCTCTCTCCCATATTGGTGGATGAAAAGAATTGAATCTCTATCCTTTCCTATAAATACTACCACTATTTTGGTAGAAAGATCAAGTCTCAAGTTTGGAAAAAGGCCTTTGAGCAAAGAAGAATTTTTATTTTAGTAAAAATTTTCCCTTTGCATGAAATTCATGGGCTAATTCAAGTTTTCGAGTTGAACGCTTTCCGGTGGTGATCAAGACTCCGAAGAAATCTTGTAGTCCCATTTTGCTGCCCCAAAAAAGGTAAACACACCTGTCCTTTTTTTTAGTTTTGTTATCGTTTTCTTCTTCATCTTTTTTTTCTTCGTAGTTTGTAGTTATAATTTTGTTTGCTGGGATTGTTTGTTGTAGACGGTTTTGAAGGCCATAGGACATTGTGGTATCAATATTATGGTTATTTTTATGTTCATGGTATAAAAATGAGTTAGCAATAGTTGTACGTGCCTTTTTGACTTTATTCTTTGATTATTATAGATAAAGTTTCAATCTTTGCCTAAAAGATGCACTTATGCTTTGTTTAAATTCATTGTTGGAGGATATGTTTGTTGTTAGCATGTAAAGTTGTTTTCTTTATGTTGAAAAAAATAGTTAATATTGATTGTTTTTCCTTTTTGACTTTATTCTTTGATTATTATAGATAAAGTTTCTATTTTTGCTTAAAAGATGTACTTATGCTTTGTTTAAATTTATTGTTGGCGGATATATTTATTTTTAGCATGTAAAGTTATTTTTTCTTTATGTCAATAAGAATAGTTTCTATTATTTGTTTTGCCTCAATAAAATAGTAATTGGTTAAGTCAAGAACTTGTTATTTGCTATCTAATTATTTTAATAGATTTCAAAATCCACATATGAGAGATGATGTGCTAGCTATTTTTCATCCAAGATGTTTATTCCTTTTTTTTCCGCATGTTGACTTGTCAAAATGATGAGAAAGTTTGGGCTTTTGTGACTAAATAGAATTATTTAGATATATTCGAGTCATGTATAGTATAATTGTTGAACCATATTTCACTTTTAGAAATGCTAAACTTTTATTCTAATTTTCTTACTCCCTTTGGATTGTTATATGTGCTCTTTGTGTGTGTAATGACTTGATTCGTGTCTCTCTTTGATTCATAATATCAGAAGAGAATCAACGATGTCTTAGAAAGATAAACCATAGGCCGTTACACGTTTCTCCCTAAAATGTTGTTTGTAATTTAGATGTATGAATCTTAGTTAATGTCGACGTAATTCAATTTAAAAATTCCCTTTCTTGAAAAGTTAGCCTTTATTTTTTTTTTTGTTTTATGGAGTAGTGTCTATGTTTGTTCAATTTTAGAAGTCATGGTTAATTTTCTTATTGCCTCATCCCTTTACCTTCGCAAGCTTGCATTGTTTGTTCTCGCATTAATTCATTGAATTTGGTCTTCTTCCTTTTACCTTTACTCATTCTTAATATGAACATAAATAATGAGGCATGTAAGTGGGTGTCTTTGCTTTGCATTTTATCTGTTGACTCTCATTCTTGTTATGCGTGTGCAAGTGCGCTTATCATTGTCATTCAAAGTAATGGTGTGCGGGTGCTAGAAGGTAGACAAAGAAGGAAAATGGGTCAAAACCCATAGATGAGGTCACTAAGAGACTTGAAAAGTATCGATTTTTATTATTGTCTTCTTTTTATTTAATCATTTATTTATTCATTCAGGCCTCGAAGACAATGTTGTATCTTAATATAGGTGAAGCCGATTCTAGGCCAATGGATCCGTAAAAATTGTTTAGGACAGGTTACGGTCCAAAACCCGATATTTAGATTAAGACAGGTGCAGGTGGGCCAAAAGCCCAATTAGATTAGGATAGGGTTGATGGATTTGGACTTACGAGCCTAAGTCTTCTAATTCTTCCCTTTCCCCCTTACATTCTTATTTGCTATTTATTTTCTTAGAATTCGTTAAATTCCCTACTAAGTTGTCAAAAATAGATTTTATACAAGTTTCGTCCTAAATCACTTTCATTTTAAAAATTAACTTCTCTTTTTTTCAAAGTTAGTCAAAGTGGTTTTCAAATAGTCTGGACAACCGCAAGTTAGCGGACATTTTAGGTGTCTTAAAAACCTTCCTAAAATATTAATAAGAACCTCTTACCCAAACTTTTATTAAAGGCCAAAGTCTTTTTCTATTTTGAGACTTAGATTTAAAAAGTTTTCTTAATTTCTTTTCAAATAAATTAAGTGGCGACTCTGTAATTTCTTAGATTGTTTCATAATTTTCTTTAAAATTTGAAATAGTTTAAAAAGTCAAAATCAATGTTTTCCAAGCAGATGTGTTACATATAAGATATATGATAAAGAAAATGTGTTAGATCCGATACATTGCTTTTGTGTTATTTCACTTTACAGATAAAAAAACTACTTTGTGTTGAAACAAGCTGGTAGAACATCCCTACTTCACCCAATCAAAAGTGCATAAAATTCCATCACCTAACCATCATTCAAATATGACTAAAACTGACGAAGAAAATGTGTTGGCCATCAGGGACAATGTAATAGTGGAACAACGTGAGATGATTACTGAACTCACGAGGAAATTAGAAATGCTTTAGGAGGAGATGAATCGTACTGGATATTTGGAAAATTTAGCCATCACTGTCAACACTCATGTCCCTAGAAGACACGTGCCTCTGCTCCATATCCCTCCCCTCAGTACGCCTATTCTCAGGGATCATACAAATAATATATCGTCTGCCTCCGTTCCTCAATTTGTTCAAAATACCAATCGAGAAAATAACACAGATGCTTACTATCCACAAAATCCATCCCTAACCCCACAAAATCCATCTCCAAATCCACAAAATTCATTCCCAAATCCCCAAAACCCATTTTCAAACCCATAAAACCCGCTCCTAAATCCAGAAAATCCATTCTCAAATTCACAAAATCCATCTCCGAATCCACAAAATTCATTTCCAAATCCACAAAATACCTCTCAGATTCCACCAAACAACTTTCAAATTCCACAAAATGTTCTCAATTAACAAAATATCCTCCCACCTACCACCCAACCTCTTATCATCCTCAAAATCAAGCTACCCTTTCAAATCCTTCTCATGCCATCATATCCCCTGATATCTATAATTCCTTTCCCAATCCCGAGATATACCGTTATGAGGAGAAGGAAAAAGAGAGAAGGACTAAGTATGAAAAAAATTTATTGGCCATGAATAACGAGATTATGAGGATCAATGAATCTCATTGGGCGGGTAATAATGATTCTTTGGGGTACGATGATCTGTGTGTGCGCCACAGAGTAGATCTTCCAGAAGGGTACAAGGTCCCTAAATTTAAAGTTTTCAATGGTATCAGAAATCTAATGGCCCATCTAAGAAGGTATTGTGATCAGATAGTTGGGGTAGCAAGAAATACGACTTTATTGATGCACTTATTTAACCAAAGCTTAAGTGGTGAAGCCTTAGATTGGTCCATGTCTCAAGAACTAAAATATGGTCTAGTTGGAGGGCATTGGCTAAAGGATTTCTTGATAGACCCCGAACAATATTCATTAGACCAGATCAAGTAGAAGAATGATGAGTATTTTCAAGACTATACCTTCCATTGGAGAAAATAAGTTGCTAGGGTACAACCTCTCATGTCTGAGAAGGAAATGGTATCAGTTTTCACTAGTGCTCAGGAGGGATAATTTTATACTAGGATGGTCTCCGCGGTCAGGGCAACTTTTATAGACTTGGTAAGAATCGGGGAATCGCTAGAGGAAGGCATTCAAACAGGAAAGATTATCAAAACCTCATCATCATCTGAGTCTTCCGTGTTCCCAAAGAAGAAAAGAGAAGATGTGACTGCGGTCTCTACTGATTCTATTACTAAATTGAAGAAACAAATTTAAGCCTAGGAACATTCTCTCCTCTCCACCATCAAAAAGTTTTCAGCATGTATTCTACACCCAACCCCAGTACTAAGCTCCACTTCCAAATATCCAATCCCAGTACCAAGACCTACTTCCAAATATACAACCCAATACCAAGCTCCACTTCCAAATATCTAATCCCAATACCAAGATCCACACCCAAATATTTTATCCCAATACCAAATTCCACAGCTAAATTATCAGTCTCATGTTTAATATGCCCTTCCTAACAACTGGACAAATGTATAAGCGTCTTCAAAATATAATAAAGTACCTCCTTCAACTAATCAAAATCATTATAACCCTCATGTACAAACCATAAAAAAAGACCTACCCAAAATATCACGCCATTGGCTGAAAGTCGCACCCAACTCTACGAAAGATTGAAGAACGTTGGTCATTTACAGCCTATCCAATTAAAACTTATCAATCCTAATTCCTAATTTTATCATGCCAATCAAAATTATGCCTATCATTCAAGAGTTGTGGGTCATAGTACCAAGGATTGTATTATCCTAATGTAATACCCCATACTTCTGCCTAGCTTGGATTTATCCTAAAAATATTAAAGATATGTTATAAAGTTGAATCCACTTTAATACATATGAAATTTTCAAGAATTTCACTTTTTTTCATGTGGGAAATTCAATAAGATTTCCGTCGATATAAGATTTGCCTAAATTCGATAATCGGATAAGAAGTTATGCCTATTTCAAGTTTTCGTCATAAAACAACGCCATATTAGTCAGTGGCACACCGCACTACAAGAGAAAATAGTATTTGTCAAATTCCAGTAGGGGTCCACGATAGTGTCACATCGCGCCAAACTTATAGGTCGTAAATGAAGTGGTAGCGCAATGGCTCCGCGTCGCACCATCCCCCAATTTCCCAATTGTTAAATTCCAGTGACACGGCGCGATAGTGCCGCGTCGCGCTAGGGGTCCTGTTCGGGAAATTTTCACAAATTTAAAAGACGTGTCTAAGGGTTAAAAGGGTCAATTTTTCACCCCTATTTAAACCCAATAACACATGATTCAACCCTATTTCACCCAAAACATAATTTTTCTCTCAAATTTCTCTCAAGAACAAGCTAGGGTTTTCAATTGGGGACTAAAATTCAAGAGTCTCTCCATAAATCTTCATAGAATCAAGAACTAAGGTATTCATAGTGTTCATTCATGGACTCCATTTGTCCATGAAGCCCAAGAATCTCTTTTTAAACTTCAAGTATATAGATTTTTATGAATTTCATGTTTGGTGATAAATCTTAAGTGGAATGAATTATTATAGGTGTAGCTTCATGCGAATCCATGATTAAACCCTCGAATGATGAAATTAGAATTGAATAATGATGTTTACTTGTTGTGTAATGTTGTCTACATATACTGTGCTCACCATGTGTTTGATTAAATGCCTATGTCATGGAAAAGTGCCCTACTAGTATGATAATATGAAATCCTCATTCATGTACAAGTTCATGCATGTCAAGTGTTTAATGAAATATCTTAGTCACTGAATTATGGTTATATGTGTGGCCATTGTGGTGCTTTCGAACTTGTACTTTATGAATTCTCTAGCGTATTATATTATGAACAATTGATGTGATCATGTATTCATGCCTTGTCAGTTTTCTTCCATCGAGTCCTAGGGGTATTTATACCCGAAAAATATAGTTGTGTGACTAGATTTAGTGTCATGTTTTCAAAATATCCTCATTCAAGCCATGATCCACAGAACTCAGTCAATCACGTGACTCAGGAAATCTCAGTAATTCAGTGATCTCAGTACTATTCCGTCAGTCAATGGAATTCAGTTAATTTAGTCCAGTTCAGTTCAATAATCCATGTTCAGTTTCTATTCAGAGGGGAGTATAAATTAACACTGAGTGAACCCAAGGATGGGAACTCACCTATTATATGAGGGTGTGATTCTTAGAAGCTATCCTTGTGTTCTAGAACTACGTAGCCAGTGTAGGTTGAGATACCATAGCCTGCTATATGAGAGTAGATAAGGTGGCTTAACCTGTTATATGAGGGTTCCCACCGTTCTCACTAGAGTTACCTATTATATGAGGGTCACTCACAGATTGTCCTTACTAGTGGCGTGGTATTGACACCCTTCCAATTGGGGTTACAAATTGGACCCCAATAGCTATATTGCATTATTTAGGGCATGTCAGTTAGATAAATACTTCCCATAATTTTAGTTATAGAATTTAGGACTGTCAGATACAGTCATTCAGTCTCAGTAATAGAACTCAAATAGTTCTATAGAATTCAGGACTATCAGATAAAGTCAACTTAGAATAGTATAGAACTCAGCTAGTTCCATCAGATTCAGGGCTGTCAGATATAGTCACTCATGTTATTAGTTATATCAGTCATCAGAATTTAGTTACCGGTCATGTTAGTTATCAGTAAATTCATGTTATAACAATCTTAGATATAGTTACTATGTATTCATACATGTAATCTTACGTTCATATTAGTCAGTTAGCTAGTATTGTTCATGCATATGAACCCTATGCATTCAACCTACCTCATATGCCTACCAGTACATTTAAAGTACTGACGCATTTGCGCTATGGTGTTTTATACCATAGGTTCAAAAGCACAAACTCCAGAGCATCAGTAGCATTCTAGTATCAGCAGACAAAGTTAGCAGTGATTCCTCATCTTTTGAGGACATGATCATTACTTTATTATCTAATTAATTAATTTTTTAGTTGGAGTTAGTTTGGGACATATCCCATTAACTCCTTATTCAGATAATTATGTTTTAGAGGCTTTTAAGACTATCAAGTTCAGATAGCTATTTTAGTGTTTTGGGTATTTCATAGCCCATCCATATGTCATGATTTATCAGTTATGTTACGGTTTTGAACCTTATTTCCTTTCAGTTCATGTTTCTGTATTTATATAGTATATTATGTAGTGTTCAGGTACAGATATCAGTCATGAGTTAGCTTGTGGTCCTTTGGGATCATGAGCACCGTGTAGCATTTTGGGTATACAAATTTGGTATCAAAACCTAACATTCAATAGAGTCCTAGGAAGTCTGAAAGCCGCATCTAGTGGAATCATGTGGAATTTCCCTAATTTGTACTTTTTGCCATATAGAGCATTGAATAAGCTTTCCATAGATACCAAATTTGCTCGAATCGAACACTCGGGTGAAGAGTTAGAGCCATTTTAGTGAGATAGTGTGCCACCTGGCACCTTAGCGCGTCACAGAGCTAGCCAAAATGGCAATTGTAAAAATCCAGTGAAACTCCATGATTCCACCACATTGCGGTATAGTTTCAGTTTGCAACCAAATATGGCAATGCGATTTCCACCGCGTCGCACCGTCATGCAGTTTCCCAATTGTCCAAATTCCAGTGAACTGGCGCGATTATGGCGTGTCGTGCCAGCATGTAAAATCAGGAAATTTTTAGTTTAATTCCAAGGGTTTTTTGGTCTTTTTCCCTTATCCCCAACCTCTATAAATACCTGGCTAAGGGATTTTAGCCTCATTTTTTCTTCTTCCACCCAAAGACTAGGGTTTTCAAAATAAAAAATTCTCTCTTCTCCATCCACAAAAAAATCAAGAGAGATTAAGGGAGAAATCAAGAGGAAATCAAGAATCCTTCCAAGAACCTTCAAGAAAAGAGTTTCCCCAGGTATGTAGATGTTGATTATTGGGTCCCTTTCATCCAATAAGCTCAGGTACCCTTTTATAAAACTAAAAAAATTTATGTTTACGAGTTGTTAATGATTCATGTGAGTTGAAACTGATGTTCCATGTGTGTTTGAGTTTTGATTCATGTTTGTTTACAAGATTCATGATATTTGACCCTTGTATGTGAAATCCATGTGATATTTGTGATGAATCTTCCTTATGTTGTTGTCTATGTGATGTGTTCATGACATTTGGGTGTATAAATGGTTGAATAAATAGATCATGTTCCCCATAAGTTTGATTAAAAGCATAGGTGAATCATAAAAGGGCCATTTTAGTATGTTAAAGATGAAACCCCAAATTGTGAGTTAGTTTATGCATGCCTAGTGTTTGATAAAATGCCCAAGTGGATGAATTATTCCATGATAGTGGAAAATCCCCATATAAGTCTGAACCCGTGCATGTCTAGTGTTTGTTGAAGGACCTTAGTGAACAAGTGGAGATGTGATGGTAGTAAATTCCCTAATTATGTGCTCTTTGATATATGCTAAGCTTTTAATACATGCCAAGTGGTTAGCAATTAAGTTGAGACATGATAGTGCGAAGTGTTCCCCAAATCATGTGATGTCCAAATACATGTCAAGACTGATTTACGTGTGAAGTACTTGAGGTAAGACCTTGTTGAAGGAAGTATAATCTAGTAGCATGTTTCGCTGCGCTAGTATATGTTGATGTTTCCTAAATGTTTGACGCGATGCCTTAATGATTGCAAAGGTAAAGGTATGTTATGTTTCCTAAATACTTGAAGAGATGCTTTAATGATAATGATGATGAATGAATGACTGTGATGAAGAATGAATGATTGTGATTATGATGATGAATGAATGGTTGTGATGATGGAGGAATGATTATGCTTTATTTTATATTATCGAGTTCTGGGGGTATTTATACCCGACAACTTAGCTGTTGTATAGAGCCTGTGTCAGTTTCACGATAATTCCAATAAAGCCATGATTCTCAGAACTAAGTGAACTATAGAACTCTATATCCTAAGACAAGTGCAGAACTTAAGAAAGCTCAGTAATCTCAGTTATCTTTGTAACCTCTGTATCGCTAGTGATCTACACTCAGTCTTGTAATCAGCTTAGATCGAATAGTATAAAATTGTTCAATTCTAATCTAGTAAGTTATTCAAATAATCTATTCAAGTTCTCTATCGTCAGTCAGATACCGTGATCTTATAGCATTCTATCAGATATAAAACAAAGTGATCTCAGCGTAACTTAGTCAAATCTCTTAAGAAATATGATCAGTATCAGATTTAGCTCAGTAGTGTTTAGTTAAAAATTCAGTTAGAGTCTTTTAGTTGGGAGTAGAAACTTGTACCAAGCGAGGGAAGGGATGGAGACTACTCCTATCAGAGAGAGAGAGGTTGGAGTCGTTAGTAACAATCCCTGACCTTCAGAACTGCGTAGCTAGTATAGGATACAGGAGTCACCATCAAGAAAAGACTGTCACCTCTAGAGAGAGAGTGTTTGACTATTATATTACCTCAGGTCAACTGCCTGGTAAGGGTTATCCATTAGAGAGGATTGACCATAGAGAGGTCTTTACTCGTGGTACGGTATTGACACTCTTCCAGCTGGGGTTATAGGTTGGACCCCAGCTGTGGTAGTTTGGGGCATGTCGGTTAAGTAACTACTTTTCACAGTTTTAGTTACAGTTTTTGTTTCAATATCAATCTTCAGAAATCAGGACTGTCAGATACAATCATCTATCTTTATAAGGAACTTAGATAGTTCCATTGATTAATGGACCATCCCGTCATATAGGCTTGGTCTCATATACAGTTATTTGATATCATATTCAGAGATATGCATCCAGATAGGCTTGATTCACAGTGTCAGATTCTATTGAGTATCCTTGTTGTCAGATTCAGATATATTCATATTTTTTATCATTGATAATAGTTTCTGAAATCATCCGTTAGAGAGGTTGATCTCTAATCCTGTCAGTTGAAATCAGTAAGATCAGAATTCAGTCCTGGATGTAAGTGCATCCAGATCCTCAGTTATTAGTATCAGATGAGTTAGTGATTCAGTATCTCAGTGTCAGTAGTGAGTTCAGTCTGTAGTAAAGTGGTATCCGCGTTTCAGTATCTAGAGTTGTTATGATTGTAGTTATGGTCTGTGCATTCATGTATGTGTTCTCGTGCGATATTTTTATGATTATTCAGTTTAGATATTCTTTAGGCATGAGCCCTTGCATTTAGCCTTACCTCGTCTACATACTCAGTAAATCCCTGTACTGACGTATTTGTGCTATTGTGTTTTATTTGGCACCATAGGTTCAAAGGCACAACCCAGAGTTTCCTCAGCAGTTCAGTCCCAGTCAGCAATAATAGTTGTAGCAGTGACTCCTATTCTTTCGAGGAAGAATCTCAGTTTACTATTATGGCATCAGACTTTGTTTATATTTTCAATAAAGGAGTTAGTTGGGGACTTGTCCCATCAACTCCACAGTTCAGAGAGTTTAGAGTCTTCTCAGACAGATGTATTCGTATTCAGTTTTCAGTTTTGAGTATGTATGGATGTGTTGAACCTTATGGCCAGTTTCCATATTTATTTCAGATATTAAGCAGTGTACATGTTTAGATATCAGAAAAGGGTTTGCTTATGGTCCTTCGAAGTCATAAGCCCCGTGTGATATCTCGGGGTGGGATCTCAGGGTGTTACATTAGTAGAGTCTTGTACACGGGTGTGTTGTGTACCACATTTATGTGCAGGAGGCTATGAGATGTTTTAGGAATAGTTTTCCTTCTTTCAGTATTCATGTCGTGCCAGTGAGCATATTCTCAATTCAATATCTCAGTCTAATTTGTTTCTCCCTTTCTTCTAAAGAACATGCCACCCAAAATAAGAAATGGGAATTAGTCAACCCCTTAGCCCGAAGATCCCTTGGGAAAACATGTTTCTCATATAAAGTTTAGAGCTGTATTCGCTACGCTTTCTCAGTCAGTTACTGCTCAAAATGAATGACCAGCTATTGTTCCGGCCAACCCAGTGTCTAATTCAGTTGCAGCCAGGATTCGGGACTTCACCTGAATGAATCCTCCATTTTTTCTCGAGTCTAAGTCAGATGAGGACCCTCAGGAATTTATCGATTAGGTTGAAAAGGTTACTATCGTTATGGGTCTTACTTCGGGTGATAGTGCTGAGCTAGCTGCATACCAGTTGCAGGATATTGGTCATACTTGGTACAAGTAGTGGAAGTTAAAAAGGCCAGATGATACAGGTCCTATTGAGTGGGAGGAGTTTGTCACCGCATTCTTAGATAGATTCTTTCCCCAAGAGTTAAGAGAAGCTAAGGTGTTAGAATTTATCAACCTCAGGCGGGGCAACATGATGGTGAAAGAGTATTCTCTTAAGTTTACTCAATTAGCCAGCTATGCCCCTCATGTGGTTGCAGACAGAAGGGCCAAGATGAGTAAGTTTGTTTCTTGGGGGAATGATAGTGTGGTCAACGAGTGTAGATCTGTGATGTTGAATAATGATATGACTTTATCCAAGATTATGACTCATGCTCAACATATAGAAAATCAAAAGGTTAATATGAGTGGAAGCAGAATAAGAGAGAAAGGACAGGTAGTTTCAACTTTGCTCAGCCCAAATCAGAAGGAGGAAACCGTTCTCAATTTCATCCTAAGTCATCAGTTTCGGTTCCTTCTTCAGCTAGTGCTCTATCTCCTAAGTTCAGGGATGGTAAAAAACATAGAGTTCCAGGATCTAAGTCTCAAGGCAGTATTAGCAGTACTCATACCTATCTTCTTTGCCAGACTTGTGGCAAGCACCATCAGGGTATTTATAGAGCTGGCAGTGGTATTTGTTTTGGATGTGGCAAGCCAGGACACAGAGTCAGAGACTGTCCTCAGCCAGGTCTTTAGGGTCAGCATAACCATTCTTCAATCCCGGTAAGATTAGGAAAATTCTCTTGATGTAGTTACTGGTACGTTACAAGTCTTTCATGTGCATATGCATGTTTATGCTTTGCTAGATCCAGGTGCTTCCTTGTATTTTGTTACTCCCTATATAGTAGGCAATTTCGGAAACAGTCCCAAAATTCTTGCAGAGCCCTTTATAGTTTCTACCTCAGTGGGTAAAACCATCATAGCCCGATGGGTATATAGAAACTACCCGGTTATGGTATTTTAAAAAGTCACTTCAGCAGACTTAGTCGAATTAGAGATAACTGATTTTGATGTCATTCTCGACATGGATTGGATTCATTCCTGCTATGCCACAGTCGACTGCAAAAATAGAATAGTCCAGTTTTAGTTTTTGAATGAACCCATCCTAGAGTAGAAGGGTAGTGTATCCACTTTTAGAGGTCATCTTTTTTTCTACCTTCGGGCAAGGAAAATGATATCTAAGGGATGTGTCTATCATCTTGTTCGAGTTAAGGACACTAGGTCCAAAACTCCCATTCTTGAATCAGTCCCAGTAGTACGTGAATATTCATATGTCTTTCCCGAAGATCTTCCAGGGTTTTCTTCCAGATACTAAGCCTATAACTATTCCTCCATACAGAATGACACTAACAAAACTCAGAGAACTGAAAGAGCAATTGAAAGATCTCGTAGATAAGGGATTCATCAGGCCTAGTGTTTCCCCGTGGGGTGCACTAGTTTTATTCGTGCACAAGAAAGAGGGTTCTCTCAGAATGTGTATTGATTACCATTAACTCAATAAAGTCATAGTCAAGAACAAGTATCCACTTTTCAAAATCGATGGATTGTTCGACCAACTTCAGTGAGGCAGTTATTTCTCTAAGATAGACCTCAGATCAGGCTACCATCAGCTCAAAGTTAAAGACTGTGAAATTCTAGAAATAGCTTTCCGTACTCGGTATGGTCACTTCAAATTCTTAGTCATGTCCTTTGGTCTTACCAATTCCCCAGCAACTTTCATGGACTTGATCAAAAGCGTGTTCAAGAAGTACTTGGACATGTTCGTTATACTCTTTATCAATGATATTCTGGTCTATTCCTGCAGTGAGCGTGATCATATAGGCCATCTCAGAATTGTACTTCAGACTCGTAAAGATCATCAACTATTCGCCAAATTCAGTAAGTGCAAATTTTATCCAAGGTCAGTAGCATTACTTGGCCATATCATTTCCGGTTATGGCATCAGAGTAGATCCTCAAAAGATCGAAGCGGTAAGAAACTAGCCTCACCCTGTCTCTCCATCAGATATTAGGAGTTTCTTGGGTTTGGCTGGCTATTACAGATGGTTTGTTGAGGGATTTTCTTTTATTGCATCCCCTATGTCCAGATTGACTCAGAAGAAAGTCAAGTTCCAGTGGTCAGATCCTTGGGAGAAAAGTTTTCAGGGGTTGAAGAATCGACTCACCTCAACTCTAGTCTTAGCTCTTCCAGATGGTCCAGATGGGTTCATAGTGTACTGTGATGTATCCAGAGTAGGTTTGGGTTGTGTCCTCATATAGCATGTTAAGGTCATAGCCTACGCCTCCAGAAAAATTAAACCCCATGAGAAGAATTATCCTACTCATGATCTTGAGTTAGCAGCCGTAGTATTTGCCTTAAAGATTTGGAGGCATTATCTATACGACGTTCATGTAGATGTGTTTCCAGATTATAAGACCCTTCAGCATGTATTTTCTCAGAAAGATCTTAATCTTCGTTAGAGAAGGTGGTTAGAGCTCTTGAAAGATTATGACATAAGTTTCTTTTATCATCCGATCAAGGCCAATGTAGTGGCCGATGCTCTCAGTAGACTGTCTATGGGTTGTGTTACTCATGTTGAGGACAGTAAGAAGAAGTTAGCTTAGAAAGTCCATCATCTTGCCAGAATAGGTGTTCGCTTAGTCGATACAGAAGAGGGTGATATATGAGTTAGAGTAGTTGAGAATCATCTCTAGTTTCCGAGGTGAAAGAAAAGCAAGATAGAGATCCCAGCCTTGTCAAGTTGAAAGAGTCAGTCAAGGATTAAAAAGTAGAGGTTTTCTAACAAGGGGGAGATGGTGTTCTGCATTGTTAGGGTCATCTGTGTGTTCCAGGTATAGATGACTTAAGGTATTGAATTCTTGCAGAAGCGCATGGTGCGCGTTACTCTATTCATACAGGGGCCACAAAGATGTACCGCAACTTGTAGGAGATCTATTGGTGGAGTGGGATGAAGAGAGATGTTGCAAAGTTTGTGGCTAAGTGCTCTACATTTTAGCATGTTAAGATAGAGCATCAGAAGCCTAGTGGGTCCATGCAAAATTTTAGTATTGCTACTTAGAAGTGGGAAGGAGTGAACATGGACTTCGTGATGGGTTTGCCTTATACTTGTCATCAGCATGATTCAGTTTGGGTCATTGTAGATAGGATGACCAAATCAGCTCATTTTCTTCTAGTTCATACCTCTTATTCAGTCGTGGATTACGCCAACCTCTATAGTATAGATTTGGTTAGATTTCACGGTGTTCCGTTATCCAATATTTTAGACAGAGGTACTGTAACGCCCCGAAAATGTGTCCCGAAGCATCACACAGTGCTTAAGGCTACAAGTAGCCCCAAGCTAACCTTTTGAGCCTTTTTCATACCATTCAACACTCATCGAAAGGATTACTATAATCAAACATCAATATATTACCCATAATATTATAATTCAAGACGAAACAGATGCGGAAAGTAACAAAATACGACCTCTCCACAAGACAATCAATCTAACCATCTAGTCTGACATGCCTCTACAAAACTGTATAACACTGAGCCATTGGTACAGACCCCAACTGACCCTAACATCAGGGAATAAAATGCTAACTCAAAATAAAAGAGTGAAATCTGAAATAACTAGTCCTCGAACCATGAGGACTCACCACTGCAGAAAATGTATACCAATGTGCTAGAAGAATCACGTCAAGCCTGGGAATGAGCACCTGGACCTACATTATAGGGAAAATATAGCCCACGTACGAATACATGGGCCAGTACCATAGAATATGGACTGAGTATATAAGGGTGTATGCAAGTTTTCATAAAACTCCTATATCACAAATATTCATAGAAAAATATGCATGCTATAATAAGAGACTCACATAGCTTGAAAGAAAATCATCATAATCATCATAGAGTAAAACACATCGGTGAAAACATGTGAGTCATTATAGTAAATCCTAATCACTTTCATAATCATTTTCAAGTCATCAAAACGAGTAGTTTTCATAACAATTCTCTTTAAGATATAGAAATATTCATCAAATTCTTCAAAAATGATAACTTTCTCAACTCACACTTTCAAACTATTACATTTTTCATCTCAATCAGAAGAATACACACACACACTGCGAGTCTTTTACAACTGACACAAACCATGTGAGCTACATGGAGTCCAACGTCCAAGCCACGTTAGGGATAGATGTCCTATCCTTGCCATTGGAGTAGGACCTTAATCTTTTGTTCACTAGTGATCACTATATCAATCATCCTTAGGATCACATCCTACAGGGGCACGTAGTTCTAGGGAAGTACCAATCACAGATATACCTCCCACTCGATGCTAAAGACTACTCCCGTACTGAGCTCAGATCATTTCAAAAGAAAATCCACAACAACACAATTCAACAATTCATATCGGGAGCCATTATGCTACCGCTTTTTCATAATAAATCAACATGTGGATTACTTTTCTCATTTGAGTTCAAAAATAACTCTTTCAAGACCAAAAGGTCAAATCATTCAAATATCAAGGTGTGTATAACACATTACTTCCCCAAAGATCATAATCTCAAAGAGGGTTTAAATCCCATATATCAACACTTGAGCAAAACATTTCATGATTCATACTTTGTATAGCAAACAAGTATAACTCATATGAAAATCTGGAAATTCAACTTGAAACATGATATTAACATCAAACTCAAGGAATTTATCTTTAAGACATCATAAAAATATCATAGTTTCTTGAACAAGAATATAGGATAATAGTTTCCATCTCAAATTCATAATTAAACAAGTAAAATCATGTATCTTCGTAAAATAATACAAATTTTTGGGCACAAGAACGAAATGATGTTCTTGTTGAAAACCCCACACACCTTTATGGTGATGGATTCGTTGAAAGATTGGACCCTCAATGTTGATTGTGCAACCCTAGTTGTTTTTCTTCTTTAGTGCTCTTGGATGATGAACTTAGATTGATAATAGGGTTATGATGTGTTTAAATTCTATTAAATTCATAAGGTTAAGTTTAAGGGTGTGTAAGGAGTGCCAAAACACTTAATTGCCTTCAAAATAACATAAAATGGAGTGTTTTTACTACCTGAAACACCAAGTGTGCGCCACATTGCTTATCACATACATTGACTTATGCGCCGCATTTCTTATCTCACACATATAGGTATGCGCCGCATTGCTTATCGCACACATTTAGGTATGCGCCTCATTTCTTATCACACACATTTAGGTATATGCCGCATTGCTTATCGCACACCTATTCCAGTAGCTATGTGCGATTGGTTAGGCGACACACTCTACTTCGCAAAGCCATAACGCCTTGCTCGGGTGTCAGATTTTGATGAAATTGGTATCGTTGGGAAGCTAATTCGATTCTCTATAAGTTGGTGGGTAGAAATATGTAGAAATACCACATATTTATCAAGTTATGCTCATTCAAAGATGACCCTTGCGAATTCAAATAATAAAACTTGATGGAATTTGAAACTCTTAGCTTGTACTAACTTAAGTGACTCATATAACCACACTTAACACATCATAAGCTCTATTATAACTAGGGTACTATTGGTAATTCATGTGCCCAAATATGACTTACAGAATTGGGGCTTTCACATGTACGAACAATGGTTTGCTTTCTAGCTTAGGAAAGTGCGAGGCATTACTATATCTCGCCCTTGGGGACATTTGTCCTCGAATGACGCTGGGTATACTAAGAGTAAAGAGAAATCGAAGGGTACACAGCAGAAACAACTTGCTAATCTTGCCTCTAATTCATTCTACATTTTAGACATAAAAAGGAGTGCATGACTCATGAAATCACAGCTGAATAGTATAAAATAACTGCTGAACTACTGCAACTCTGCATAGAAAAGGTATGATTTAGAGAAGAATGGTACTTTCGGCTTGATTGGGGCTTGCGAAAAATAGGTGCAGATACTTGGATTGCATATCCATCTCGGTTTCCCAAGTTGCACCTTCAACAGATTCGTTTCGCCACAAAACCATGACCAAGGAAACTTCTTTGTTCCTTAGTCTTCGGACTTAGTGATCTAAAATCTCAACAGGAACTTCCTCAAAAGAAAGACTATCTTGTACATCAGGGTTTTCTGAAGGATCTACAACAACACAATCACCAAAGTATTTCCTAATCATGGAGACATGGAAGACAGAGTGAACGGAAGATAACTCTAAAGGTAACTCAACCTCATACACTACCTTACCAACACGGCTAAGAACTCTGTAAGGGCCAACATAATGAGGACTAAGTTTCCCCTTCTTCCCGAATCTCTTCACTCCCTTCATGGGTGAAATCTTCAAATACACCAAGTCACCAACTTCAAATTCAAGGTCTCTTCTCCTCACATCAGCATACAATTTCTGACGACTCTGTGTAGTTTTCAATCTTTCTCTAATCACTTTGACTTTTTCCATAGCCTCAAAGACCGAATTAGGACCACTCATGGCAACTTCACCCACTTTAAACCAACCTATGGGTGACCTACATTTACTCTCTTACGAAGCCTCAAATGGAGCCAGGCCAATGCTAGAGTGAAAACTGTTATTGTAAGCAAACTTTATCA
This sequence comes from Capsicum baccatum var. pendulum, assembly GCA_030864225.1. Taxonomy (NCBI): domain Eukaryota; kingdom Viridiplantae; phylum Streptophyta; class Magnoliopsida; order Solanales; family Solanaceae; genus Capsicum; species Capsicum baccatum. The sequence goes on along the minus strand of CM061557.1, from coordinate 40,506,821 downwards.
ATGGTAAATGCTCATCCCAACACCCCTTAAAGTCAAGAGCACACGCTCTCAACATATCCTCTAAGGTCTGGATGTTCCTCTTATCCTGACCATCTGTCTATAGATGGAAAGCAGAAATCAAATGCACTTGGGTACCAAGACCTTTCTAAAAAGCTCTCCAAAACTGTGAAGTGAACTGAGTACCCCTATCTGAAATGATGGAAAAGGGAACTCCATGCAATCTAACAAATTCCCGGATGTACAATCTAGTGTAATCCTCAGTAGTATAAAAAGTATGCACAGGCAAGAAGTGTGCAGACTTAGTCAATCTATCCACAACAACCCAAATAGAATCATGATGGCGTTGGGAAGGAGGTAAACCAGTCATAAAATCCATGTTTATCTCTTCCCACTTCCAAGTGGGAATACCGAACTCCTGCATCATACCACCCGATCTTTGGTGTTCTACCTTAACCTGTTGGCACGTCGTATATTTATCCATAAATTCGGCTATATCCTTCTTCATGCCACTCAACCAATAGATTTCCCGCAAGTCACGGTACATATTTGTGGCACTAGGATAATAGAATATCACGCGTCATGTGCTTCAGCCATAATTCTCTATCTCAGATCATCGACATTCAGAACACATAATCTATCCTACAATCTCAACACACCATCTCCCCCTTGGGAGAAAACCTCCACCTTTTGGTCCTTGACTGATTCTTTCAATCTGACCAAACTAGCATCTAAGTTTTGCTTCTCCTTTACTTCCAAAATCAAGGAGGATTCGGAACTAATCTGCACCTCTATACTACCTTCAGCAAAGTCAAACAACCTAACCCCCAGTCTAGCCAAACGGTGCACATCACGAGCCAACTATTTCTTACCCTCTTCAATAAGTGAAACACTACCTATAGACACCCTGCTTAGGGCATCTTCCACTACATTGGCCTTACCCGGATGGTATAACACACTCATATCATAATCTTTTAACAACTCTAACCACTTTCTCTACCTAAGTTTCAACTCCCCATGGGTAAATACATATTGCAAACTCTTATGATCAGTTAAAACATCAATGTGAACACCATACAAGTAGTGTCTCCAGATTTTTAGAGCAAATACAACAGCAGCTAACTTAAGATCATGGGTGGGGTAATTCTTCTCATGGGGTTTCAACTGTCTAGAAGAATAATCTATCACCTTACCCTTCTACATCAATACACAATCCAAACCAACTCTAGAAGTATCTTAAAATACTACAAAACCCTCAACACCATCAGACAAAGTCAAAATAGGGGCTAAAGTGAGTCGAGTTTTCAACTCATGAAAACTCTTCTCACAAGAATCGGACCATAAGAACTTCACTTTCTTTTAGGTCAACCGGGTCATAGGAGATGCTATAGAGGAGAAACCTTTAACAAAACAGCGTTAATAGATAGCTAGACCTAAGAAACTTCGGATATCAGTCGGAGAGATAGGTCTAGGCTAGTTTCTAACAGCTTCTGTCTTTTGGTGATCAACTCTAATACCCTCGGAAGAAATGATATGACCCAGAAAGCAACTAACCTCAACCAAAACTCACACTTGCTAAATTTGGAGAACAATTGATGGTTTTTAAGAGTTTGACAGATAATTCAGAGATGATCTGCATATTCATTCTCACTACGGGAGTAAACCAGAATATCGTCTATAAATACGATAACAAGCATGTCAAGATATGGTTTGAACACTCAATTTATGAGGTCCATGAAAGTTGTCGGGGCATTAGTTAACCCGAAGGACATAACAAGAAACTCAAAATGACCATAGCAGTTTGGAAAACTATTTTTGGGGTGTCGCACTCTCTAACTTTGAGTTGATGATAGCCAGATCGAAGGTCTATCTTTGAGAAATAACTTCCACTATACAATTGGTAAAAAAAACATCTATTCTAGGAAGAGGATAGTTATTTTTGATAGTGACTTTATTCAACTGGTGATAGTCACTACACATACGCATGGAACCATCTTTCTTTCTCATAAATAACACAGGAGCACCCCAAGGAGAAACACTGGGCCTTATGAAACCCTTATCTAATAAATCTTTGATTTGCTCTTTCAACTCCTTAAGTTTTGCAGGTGCCATACCATAAGGAGGAATAGAAATGGGTTGAGTATCGGGAAGAAGATCGATCCCAAACTCTATCTCTCTATCAGGAGGTATCCCCGGGAGATCTTCCAAAAAGACATCAGAAAACTCATTGACAATGCTAACTGACTGGAGAGTTGGAGTCTCAGACGTAGTGTCCTTGAATCTAACCAGATGATAAATGCACCCTTTGGAAACAAGTTATATAGCTTTAATATATGAGATAAAATGACTCTTGGGAGATACAGAACTCCCAGACCACTCAAACATAGGTTTATCTAGAAACTAAAACTTGACCACTCGGGTATGACAATCTATAGAGACATAACAAGAATGAAGCCAGTCCATACCCAGAATAACATCAAAATCCACCATGATTAACTCAATCAGATCAGCCAACATGACTCTATGAAGGACTGTAACAGGACACTTTCTATACACTTTCTGGGCAACAATCGAATCATCCACTGGGGTAGAAACTAAGATAGGCTCAGGAATATTTTCAGGACTCATTTCAAAATTCATAGCAACCAAAGGAGTAACATATGAAAAACTGGACCCAGGGTCCAACAAAACATAGATATCAAACTGAAGTATACGGAGCATACCACTAACAACATCGGGAGAGTCCTCCTGCTCCTGGTGAGATGGCAAAGCATAGAACCTATTCAGTCACTGACCGCCAGTTGTGCTAAAAGGGGAGCCCTGAGATGGTTCTGGGCGAGTCACTTGAACTGGAGCACTATCAGTCTGAGTCTGAGTCTGAGGGCGATTATCACGATGCCCTTCCCTGGCATGTGGGCACTCCCTAAGTTTGTGACCCAAGTCACCACACCCAAAACAACCTTTCTTCTCACCCCAACACTTACCCGGGTAGGTCCTACCATACTTAGGAGTCAGAGGATAATTTGGCTTACTGCCAACACTATACTGGGACTTAGCTGCATATGACCTTCTACCTTTCTTCTGCCCACCCCCAGGTATAGGCGCACTAGCTGACAATGGTGCTGGTGTAGAAAAACAGTTCTAAACCTGAAGGTGATTCCCTCTTTGCGATTTAGTATGACCCTGTCCATGCTTCTCAGACATAGCTCTCTTATTCCCTCTCATTCTATCCCTTTCCTTGATCTTGTCTGATTCAATCTGTTGGGCATGAGTCATTAGCCTTGAAAGATTCATCTCACTATTTAACATAGAAGACCTGCACTTCTTAACAACATAGATAGACACTCCTGTCATAAATTTACTCATACTAGCCCGATTATCAGCTACTAAGTCAGGAGCATATTTGGCCAACTGATTGAACTTTAGAAAATACTCTTTAACAGTCATAGAGCCCTGTCACAAGTTCATGAACTCCTATACCTTTGCCTCTCTCATCTCTAAAGGGAAAAACTTTTCCAGGAATGTATCTTGGAACTTTTGCCAAGACGTAGGGGCGACACCCTCACCTCTACTCTTCCTCCAAGAAACTACCCAATCATAAGCAAGTTCTTTCAACCGATATGCTGCCAACTCCATACTATGCTCCTCAGAGACATACATCACCTGAGTAATTTTTTGCACCTTCTCCAAGTACAACTATGGATCCTCATCTGGCTTGGACCCATAAAATTCCAGTAGATTCATCCACATAAAGTCACGGATCCTCACAGCAGCTGAATCACCTCCCTTCTGCTGTAGAATCGCGGCCGGATTGGCCTAAACATTTGCAGTGACAGCTTGGGCTAGCATCTGAAAGGCTGTCTAAAATTCAGAATGGGACACATTTTTATTCAGTGGGTCAGCAGGCTGGGGTTGCTGACCATCATTATTTCTTCTAGATCGGTGAGAAGGCATATTCTGAAAAAGGAGAGTAGGAATTAATAGCTAAAAGGAAACAACTGTAAGCACGATGGACTTCTAAAAGAAAGAAATTACACTTTTTCCTAAAATATCTCACAGTCTCTTTCTCACAGATGTAGCACGCTACACACTAATGATCAAGACTCTACTTAATGTGGCTTGCTAGACTTCGTAGGACTCAAATAACCTTAGGATCTGATAACAAGTTTGTAATGCCTCGAAAATGGGTCCCGAAGCGTCACACAGTGCTTAAGGCTACAAGTAGCCCCAAGCTAACCCTTTGAGCTATTTTCATACCATTCAACACTCATCGATAGTATTACTATAATCAAACATTAAGATATTCTCCATAATATCATAATTCAAGATGAAAGAGATGCGGAAAGTAACAAAATATGACCTTTCCATAAGACTGATCAATCTAACCATCTAGTCTGACAAGCCTCTACTAAACTGTATAACACTGAGCCATTGGGATAGACCCCAACTGACCCTAACATCAGGGAATAAAATGATAGCTCAAAATAAAAGAGTGAAATCTAAAGTAACCAGTCCTCGAACCATGAGGACTCACCACTGCAGAAAATGTAGACCAATGTGCTCGAAGAATCATGTCAAGCCTGGGAATGACCACCTGGACCTACATTATAGGGAAAATATAGCCCACGTACGAATACATGGGTCAGTACCATGGAATATGGACCGAGTATATGAGGGTGTATGCAAGTTTTCATAAAAATCCTATATCACAAATATTCATAGGAAAATATGCATGCTATAATAAAAGACTCACATAGCTCAAAATAAAATCATCATAATCATCATAGAGTAAAACACATCGGTGAAAACATGTGAGTCATCATTGTAAATCCCAATCACTTTCATAACCATTTTCAAGTCATCAAAACGAGTAGCTTTCATAATAATTCTCTTTAAGATATAGAAATATTCATCAAATTCTTCGAAAATGATAACTTTCTCAACTCATACTTTAAAACTATTATATTTTTTCTCTCAAGAAGAAAAATACACACACACACTGGGAGTCTGTTACAACCGATATAAACCATGTGAGCTACATGGAGTCCAACATCCAACCCACATTGGGGAGAGCTGTCCTATCCTTGCCATCGGTAGGACCTTAATCTTTTGTTCACTAGTGATCACTATATCAATTAGCCTTAGGCTCATATCCTAGAGAAGTACCAATCACAGCTACACCTCCCACTCGATGCTAAAGACTACTCCCAAACTGAGCTTAGATCATTTCAAAAGAAAATCCACAACAACGCAATTCAACAATTCCTATCGGGAGCCATCATGCTACCCCTTTTTCATAATAAATCAACATGTGGATTTCTTTTCTCATTCGATTTCAAAAATAACTCTTTCAAGACCAAAAGGTCAAATCATTAAAATATCAATGTGTGTATAACACATTACTTCACCAAAGATCATAATCTCAAAGAAGGTTTAAATCCCATATATCAACACTTGAGCAAAACATTTCAAGATTCATACTTTGTATAGCAAACAAGTATAAATCATTTGAAAATCTAGAAATTCAACTTGAAACATGATATTAACATCAAAACTCAAGGAATTTATCTTTAAGACATCATAAAAATATCTTAGTTTCTTGAACAAGAATATAGGATAATAGTTTCCATCTCAAATTCATAATTAAACAAGTAAAATCATGTATCTTCGTAAAATAATACAAATTTTTGGGCACAAGAACGAAATGATGTTCTTGTTGAAAACCCCGCATACCTTTATAGTAACGGATTCATTAAAAGATTGGACCCTCAATGTTGATTGTGCAACCCTAGTTGTTTTTCTCCTTTAGTGCTCTTGGATGATGAACTTAGATTGATAATAGGGTTATGATGTGTTTAGATTCTATTAAATTCATAAGGTTAAGTTTAGGGGTATGTAAGGAGTTCCAAAAGACTTAATTTTGCTCAAAATAACTCAAAATAGAGTGTTTTTACTACCTGAAACACCAAGTGTGTGCCGCATTGCTTATCGCATACATTTACGTATGAGCCACATTGCTTATCACACACATTTAAGTATGCTCCGTATTTTTTTATCGCACATATTTAGGTATGCGCCGCATTGCTTATTGTACACATTTAGGTATGCACCGCATTTCTTATCGCACACCTATTCCAGCAGCCATGTGCGATTGGTTAGGCGACGCACTCTACTTCGTAAAGCCATAAATCCTTGCTCGGGTGTCAGATTTTGATAAAATTGGTATTATTGGTAAGCTAATTCGATTCTATATAAGTTGGTGGGTAGAAATATGCAGAAATACCACATATTTATCAAGTTATGATCATTCAAAGATGACCCTTGCAAATTCAAATACTAAAACTTGATAGATTTCAAAACTCTTAGCTTGTACTACCTTAAGTGACTCATACAACCACACTTAACACATCATAATCTCTCTTATAACTAGGGTACTCTTGGTAATTCATGTGCCTAAATATGGCTTACAGAATTGGGGGTTTCACATGTACGAACAATGGTTTGCTTTCTAGCTTAGGAAAGTGCGGGGTATTACAGGAACCTAGTTCACCTGTCACTTCTGGAAAGCATTATAAAAGGGTCTTGGTAGCTAAATTCATCTCAGTACAACCTTTTATCCTTAGAAAGATGGTTAAGAAGAAAGGACCATTCAGACCCTAGATGATATTCTAAGGGCGTGTGCAATTGATTTCAAGGGTAGTTGGAATGAACACTTGCCCTTGATTGAGTTTACATACAACAATAGCTATCATTCCAGTATTAAGATGGCTCCATTCAAAGCTCTCTATGGTAGGAGGTGTAGATCTCTAGTCTGTTAGTTTAAAGTTAGTAAGGCCTCAGTTATAGGGCCTGACTTAGTATTTAATGCCTTAGAGAAAGTCAAGTTCATCAAAGAAAAAATCTAGGTTGCTCAGAGCCGACAGAAGTCTTATGCGTATGTTTGCAGAAAGGATCTCGAGTTTAAGATTGGTGACTACGTTTATCTAAAGATCTCTCCCATGAAGGGAGTAAAGCGGTTCGGCAAGAAGGGATATCTTAGTCCTTAATATGTCGATCCCTTCAAGATTCTTAGTCGTCTTCGCAAGATAACTTATTAGCTCGAATTATCTTTAGATCTAGCCTCAGTTCATCCAGTCTTCCATGTCTCTTTGCTCAAGAAGTGTATAGGTGACCCAACAGTTGTAGTCCCTATTCAGAGCATAGATGTTCAGAACAACCTCTCTTATGAAGTGATTCCAGTCAAAATCTTACACTATCTGACTCGTGGACTGAGGAACAAAAAAGTCCCTCTATTCAAAGTTCTTTGGCAAAATCAGTCCGTCAAGGGAGCTACTTGGGAAGCAGAAGCAGACATATGTACCAAGTTTCCTCACCTTTTCTCCACCAACCCAGATTTAGCTCAAGGTAACAGTTCTCCTTAAGCTATTCAGTTTCATGTTCAGATTTTAGTATTCATTATAAACTTGGTATTAAATACCATTGCATATTCAGTCATGCATTTATGTATCAGTTTAGTTATATAAATCATGCATCAGACATGTATTCTCATTGTGAGAACCTTGGTTTATCAAAACTCTCAGTCATGCATTCATGAATCAGTTACACATGCATTAGATATGTGTGTCCAGTCTGTTATATTAAGTTATCAGTCATGTGAGTCATGAAATCATGTTTCAGGCATTTATGTAAAGTTTGTACATCAGTTTATCTTTTCTCCCCTCTCCCAGTCAATCTCATTTGAGGATAAATATTTCCAAGAGAGAGATATTGTAATACCACGTACTTCTACCTAGCTTGGATTCATCCAAAAAATGTTAAAGACATGTTTTAAATATGAATCCACTTTTATACTTGTGGAATTTTCAAGATTTTCACTTTTTGTCATGTGGGAAATTCAATAAGCTTTTCGTCGATATAAGATTTGCCTAAATCCAATAGCCGGATAAGAAGTTATGACTATTTTAAGTTCCCATCGTAAAACAGTGCCATATTAGTCAGTGGCGCGCCGCGCCACAAGAGAAAATGGCATTTGTCAAATTTGAGTAGGGGTACGCGATAGTGGCGCATCGCGCCAAACTTCCAGGTTGCAAACAAAGAGGCAGCGAGATGTCTCCACATCATGCCATCCCATAATTTCCCAATTGTCATATTCCAGTGACACGGCGCAATAGCGCCGTGTCGCGCCAGGGGTCCAGTTTGGAAATTTTTTACAAATTTAAAAGACGCATTCAAGGGATAAAAGGGTCAATTTCCTACCCCTATTTAAACCTAATAACACGTGATTCAAATCTATTTCACCCAAAAGATAGTGTTTCTCTCAAGAACAAGCTACGGTTTTCAATTGGGGACTCAAATTCAATACTCAAATTCAAGAGTCTCTTTGTCAATCTTCGTAGAATCAAGAACTAAGTTATGCATAGTGTTCACTAATGGATTTCTTTTGTCCATGAAGCCCAAGAATCTCTTTTAAAAGTTCAAGTATATGAATTTTTATGAATTTCATGTTTGGAAATAAATCTTAAGTGGAATGAATTATTATAGGTGTAGCTTCATGCGAATCCATGACCAAACCCTGGAATGGTGAAATTAGAATTGAATCATGATGTTTACTTATTGTGTAATGTTGTCTACATATATTGTGCTCACCATGTGTTTGATTAAATGCCTATGTGACGGAAAAGTGCCCTACTAGTATGATAATATGAAATCCCCATTCATGTACAAGTTAATACATGTCAAGTGTTTAATGAAATGTCTTAGTCAATGAATTATGGATATATGTGTGTCTATTGTCGTGCTTTAGAACTTTTACTTTATGAATTCTCCATCGTATTATATTATGGATTGTTGATATTATCATGTATTCAAGAATGTCATGCCTTGTCATTTTCCTTCCATTGAGTCCTGGGGGTACTTGTACCCAAAAAATATAGCTGTGTGCCTAGATTTAGTGTCATGTTTTCAAAATATCCTCAGTCAAGACATGGTCTATAGAACTCTGTCAGTCATGTGACTCAGGAAATCTCAGTAATTCAATAATCTCAGTACTATTCTGTTAGTCAACGGAATTCAGTTAATTCAGTCTAGTTCAGTTCAGTAATCAATGTTCAATATCTATTCAGAGGGGAGTAGGAATTAGCATCAAGTGAATCTAAGGATGGGAACTCACCTGTTATATAAGGGTGTGATTCTTGGAAGCATCCTTGCATTGCAGAACTACATAGCCAACGTAGGTTGAGACATCATAGCCTGCTATATGAGGGTAGATGAGGTGGCTTAACCTATTATATTAGGGTTCCCACCGTTCTCACTAGAGTTACCTATTATATGAGGGTCACTCATAGATTATCCTTACTAGTGGCGCGAAATTGACACCCTTCCAATTGGGGTTACAGATTAGACCCCAACTCAGCTCTATTGCAATATTTAGGGCATGTTGGTTCGATAAATATTTTCCATAGTTTTAGTTACAAAATTTAGGACTGTTAGATACAATTATTTAGTCTCAGTAATGGAACTCAGATAGTTCCACAGAATTTGGGACTGTCAGATACAATCAACTCAGAATAGTATAGAACTCAGCTAGTTCCATCAGATTCAAGGCTGTCAAATACAATCACTCATGTTATCAGTTATATCAATCATCAGAACTCAGTTACCAGTCATGTTAGTTATCAGTAAATTCATGTTGTCATAATCTCAGATATAGTTTTTATGTATTTATGCATGTAATCTCACGTTCATATTAGTCAGTTAGCTAGTATTGTTCATGCATACGAACCCCATGAATTCAGCGTACCTCATATGCATACTAGTACATTCAAAATGCTAATGCATTTGCGCTATGGTGTTTTATACCATAGGTTCAGAAGCATGAACTCTAGAGCATTTGTAGCATTCCAGTCTCAACAGACAGACTTAGCAGTAAGTCCTCATCTTTTGAGAAAATGATCATTACTTTATTATCTTATCAATTAATTTATTAGTTGGAGTTAGTTGGGGATATATCCTATCAACTCCTTATTCAGACAGTCATGTTTTAGAGGTTTTTTACACTATCATGTTCAGATAGTTATTTTAGTGTTTTGGGTATTTCATACCCCATCCATATGCCATGATTTATCAGTTATGTTACAGTTTTGAACCTTATGCCTTTCAGTTCATGTTTCCGCATTTATATAGTATATTATCCAGTGTTCAAGTACAGATATTATTCATGGGTTAGATTGTGGTCCTTTGGGGTCATGAGCACCGTGTAGCATTTTGGGTACCAGATTCGAGGCGTTACACCTAAAGCATATGATTCAAGATTTGATTGATCAGAAAGTCATCACGCTTCAGTCACCGGCACTAAATATCTATAGTAATCCATTGCCTAATAATGGGGGAGCCACAGTTAACATAATGGAAATAGAGGGTAAATGAGTTTTAGTAAAACCATTACTAAGGTGGATTCAGAAAATCCCAAAAAGACAGAAGGAGTGGAGAAGATAGAGAAAGTCATGGATGCCTTGAGTGTCTTGGGTAAGAATTTGGAAAGAATTATTGAGCCCATTATGGTCTCAGAAAAAGCATCTAAGCATGGGTTATGATACCATCTAGGAAATAGAGATGAGATTAAAGATGAGTCAAAAGATGATGGTTTTAAGGATGGGATAGGAAATCTGTTCGAGAGATAAATGCTATACTATATGATTTCCCGAAGTCCATTGGGGTAAGGAAGGTTTCACCAGGAGAGGCTCTGCAAAACTGGACCTCCACTCCACTCATAACTCGTCGGCCATCGTGTTAGATGAAAGGGCAATTAGTAGTAGTTTTTTTTTAATCGGTGATAATATGGAGGAGGCCCCATGATCCACCCCTTTAAGTCTCAATTTTTTTTTCGTGTTTTACAGCTTTAAAAAGGCACGGGTTAGTATTTGCGTGGGTCATGAGCCATAGTTTTTAATTATTTCCCAAATTTCAATTAAAGGGCCTCCCTTTATTTAAGAAGTTATTTTGAAATATGATTATATTAGTGTATTTTATTGTCTTGTTATCATCTAACTTGGTTTGTTTGTTTATTATAGTAACAATAGTTTAAAACATGCCAATGTCATGTCATGTCAAGGGTTAGACGAACAAAGTAGGGGAATGATGATGAATGAAAAGAAGGTGATGAAGAGCAGTTAGTGGAAGATATAGAGGAATTTGAGAACCAAGAGAAGCCCACCTAGTAGGAAACTAAAACAGTCAACTTGGGCGATCATGATGAAATCAAAGAGACAAGTGTCAGTGTACACTTAGCAGAAACACACAAAAGAGAACTCATCCGCTTGTTGTGGGAGTATATTGACATGTTTTCTTGGTCCTACGATGATTTGGCAGGATTGAACACCAACATCGTATCGCATAAGTTACCAATCAATCCCGAGTTTGACCTAGTTAAGCAAAAAATGTGAAAATTAAAGCTGGACTTAAGTTCGAAGATCAAGGAAGAAGTGACGAAGCAAATTTAATCTAATGTTATGAAGGTCACAAAATATTCAATATGGCTAACCAATATTATCCCAGTGCCAAAAAAGGACAGAAAAATCAAAATTTATATTGACTATAGAGATTTGAATAGATCCAGTCCAAAAGATAATTTTATGCTACCCAATATCACATCCTCATCGATAATTGTGAAAAGCATGAAAGAAATTCTTTCATGGATTGTTTTGCCGGGTATTATCAGATATTAATGGATAAGGAAGATGCAGAAAAAATGGCTTTCATTAACCCTAGGGTGTTTATCATTACAGGGTAATATCGTTTGGTCTCAAGAATGCTAGTGCAACATACACGAGGGCTATGATGATGATTTTTCATGATATGATTCATAAAGAAATTGAGGTGTATGTGGATGATATAATTATCAAATCCCGCAAAAGTTTAGATCATTTGACATATTTGGAGAAGTTCTTCAACTGACTAAGGAAGTATTACTTGAAGTTGAATCCTGCTAAGTTTGATTTTGATATGTCATCCATGAAATTACTAGGGTTCATAGTCAGTAGAAGGGGCATTGATCTAGACGCATCAAAGATCAAGACAATTCAGGATTTACCATTGCCAAGGACTAAGAAAGAGGTTATGAGTTTCTGGTTCGTTTGAATTACATTAGCAAGTTCATTTCCCAATCGACAGTCATATGTTGGCCAATTCTTAAAATGTTGAAGAAAGATGCACTGAGTAGACAAAAGAATGTCAGAAGGATTTTTATAGAAAAAGGATTATCTATCCGCTTCACTTTTTTTAGTTCCACTCAAGGATGGAAGTCTATTGTTGCTTTACCTATCAGTCTTAGAAAATGCTTTTAGTTATGGCCTCGAGTAGGATGATGAGACCGATAAGAAATAAAAAGAAAGATACTACTTGAGTAAAATGTTCACGCCATATGAGGCTCGCTACACTTTTGTAGAAAGAACGTGTTATGCTTTGACCTGAGCCTCAAAAAAGTTGAGGCATTATGTATTCTCGTACAACATATCTCATTTCCAGAATATATCCATTGAATTACATATTTCAGAAAGCCATGCCCACGGTAAATGGGCAAATATTATTAAGTGTGATCGACATCATGTATGTGACTCAAAAAGCAATCAAGGGGGCAAGCCTTAGCGGATTATTTAGTTGAGAATCTGGTTGATAATAGGTATGAGTCACTTCAAAATTACTTCCCAGATGAGGAGATTTTATTCATGGGAGAAGACATTGTAGATATGTATCCCGGATGGAGATTGATCTTTGATAGAGAATTCAACTTCAAAGGCTCAGGAATCAGAGTAGTTTTGGTGTCAGAAATATGCCAACACTATCCAACAATCACTAAGTTGCGCTTCCCATGTGCCAATAACATGGATGAATATGAGGCTTGCGCCCTTGACCTCAAGTTAGTACTTGATATGTGTTTTCGTGAATTGCTAGTCATCGGAGACTCAGATTTGCTGGTTCACCAGATACGGGGGGAATAAGCGGTAAAAAACTCCAAGATTACCCCTTATGTAGAGCTGGAGCAGGTTTTATGTAGAAGAATTAAGGAAGTTGATTTCAGACATATCTCGAGGATACAAAATGAGTTTGATGATGCTTTGGCTAATATATCCTGATTTGATTCAGTACCCATATCAGAGTTACATTGATCCTTTGGAAATAAGCTTGAAGGAACAACCTGTACATTATGCGCACTCGAAGAGGAGCCTGACAGAAAGACATGGTACAATGATATCAAAAGGTATTTAGAGTATGGAATATTTTCTGAAGAGGCCAGCAATAATCAGAAGAAGATAATCCAGCGTTTGGTGAAGAATTATTTTCCAAGTAGGGAAATCCTTTTTAGAAGAAATCCATACTTAGGATTCTTAAGAGGTGTTGATGTCGTGGAAGCCACGAAATTAATAAAGGAAGTACACACTAGAGTCAATGGGACCCACATGAATGGGTTTGCCCTTGATAGAAAGATCCTGAGAATTGGTTACTTCTGGATGACTATGGAAAATGATTGTAGCAAGTATGTGCATAAGTGCCCATAATGCCAGATACACAGAGATTTGATTCGAATGCCTCCACATGAGCTTAATGCGATGAGTTCACCTTAGGGTATGGATGTTGCGGGACCAATAGAGCCACCAACATAAAATGGGCATGGATTCATTTTGGTTGCCCTTGATTACTTTACTATGTGTGTCAAAGCTACTTCATATAGAGCCATCACCAAGAAGGTGGTTGTAGATTTTGTCAAGAATAGCTTGATTTACTAATTTGGAGTGCCAGATCCAATCAGTTCAAACTACGTTTGACCTGAATTCCCATAAAAGAAATACGTAGGAGGCCTATGTCGTATTCGGTCAACCCCTTAGGAGAATTTATCCTTTTCTCTTATGTATGAACTACGTGATGACCTGAATTCCCAATAAAGGGATACATAGGCGGCCTATGTCGGCTTTGGTCAACCCATTAGTTTTTTCCATAAATCTCTAGCGTAGTATTGAACTATGTTTGACCTGATTCCTACTTAAATGGGATATGTAGGCACCCCAATGACTCAGTCATAACACCCCAGTAAATGAAACTGGGGCAAAATTTTTTAGAAGGAATCTCAAAAATTCACAAGAGAAAAGTCATCATCCAAAATGAAGATAAAGACCTGCGAAGGCCGCTGATCCTCTCAAGCCAAGGTCATCTCCAATAGTATTAAACTGAGGCAGACATGATACTATGTTCCTCCCCAAAAAATATTATATTCCATTACATCCCCTCAGTACCCTATTTATAATGCATAACCGTATGCCGGGACCCTTTCTTAGCCGCAATAGTGTGGACTGACCCCTCAGAAGCATTCTCTACCTCAACAAACATATCAAAGCCCCTCTATACTCAATTTTCAATCCAAGTCAAATAACGAAAAAAAGACAGAAACCAAGGAATAGTTTCATAGCAATTGGAGAATAGTATACCAATTTATTAAAAAAAAAAATTGAGACAAGAGGGAATGATCACTCCTCTCCTTGGTTACACTCCAGACCCACATTTAAGAAATTTTGATCCTAATGTATGATATTCATATCATTCTGATATTCAGCTTCACAGTACTCGTTCTTTAAAAAGAGAAATAGAAAAAATGATTCAAGATAAATTGATTACGGTCCAAGATATTGACAGTGGTGAAAACTCTAGTCATGCTAGTGTGCAAACTGACTAAGATGTCAAGCTCAACAATTGAGAAGTCACTCCTCCCTTTACTAGGAAGGATTTGTGGTAGTTTATTTTGTTTTTCTCTCTATCATCCAAATTATTTCAGGATTGCAGTTCAGAGTCGATCTTGTCTTGTTTCTTTGTCATTTATGTTCAAATTTTGTCATCTTTTCTTTCATCAAAATGTAGTTTCCTAGTTTTTATTTTATGTTGTTTGTTTGTCTTCTTTACACTATTCATTTTATGTTAGTTCTAGAGATATGACATGCTTGTGGAATTTTCGGTAATATCTTAAAATAGAATCTAATTATAAAACATTGAATTAGAAATAGGAAAAAGCAATATGATAAAATAGATTAAGTGTTGATACATTTGGTGACCAAGTTAAAACCTCACTTGTATAAATCTAAGCAATCACTGTGCGAGTTAAAATGACTTGGTCATCAATGAGAAGGTTTATCTTAAGAATTTTGAATGGGATCAATCAGATGATATATAGTCCCTACTTTCAGGAGAAGAAGCAAAAAAAAAGTTAGCTCCAAAAGGGCATGAGTTCTGCATTGTGAGGAAAGTATAATATAAGTGGACCTGTATGTTTCACAAGCATAAAAGAAGTGACAAACGTGCACGTGCCTAGTCAAGGTTAATGTTGAAAAAGATATGTGTGATCTTCATGTTCCACTCTAAAATTGAATGTTATGTACTTGCATTTTTAAGGATTGATATTACGAAGGCATTTTATTCTGCTATCGAAATGTCGTGTCATCCTCTGTTACCTCTTTTGAGCTTTAGTTTTATTTTCTTTCATAGGCCTCTTTTGGAATACAAATATAGATTGTAAAAATAAAATTAAAAAAAATAAAAATATCAAGAAATAGAAATAGAGTCATAAAAAATTCTCAAAAAAAAAAGAAAGTCAAAGTTAGAGTCAAAAAAAATATTTCTAAACTATGTTTGACCTAATTATTGCTATGACAAGATATGCAGGCAACTCTACTCTGGGGTTCGGTCCAAGTAAAATTCAAGTTACCCAGTATGAAATAAAACTGGGGCAAAATTTATTTTCTTTATGAGTTGATTCCAAAATTTGCAAATCTTACCCTATCTTATGTATATTTTGAGCCTCATGCCGCCCTTTCTTTCTTACCTTATTAAAAAGCCAAGTTACAACCAAAGAAAAACCTTTAGATAAATCATTGAGAACGTCAAGGCCAAGCATGCTATGGGTATATGATATTTCATATTTTGGGCACCACTATCCTTCATCGACATTAAAAAATGTGTGAGAAATATAAGGAAGATAATTTAATTGGTGAAAACTCTCATAGACACTGTAAGGAGATGGTGAGATGAAGAAAATAAAATAAAAGTCTTATTGGTGAAAATCCTCACAGACACCAAAAGGCGTTAGTGAGTCGAGAGAAACAAAAATGAGAGAGGCGTGTCGACGAAAATCCTTAAAGGCGTCACTAGGTGAATGAGGCTTATGAGTACAATAGGCTTAAGGAAGCAACTCAGATTCAAGTTTACGGGCTCAATAACAATTGGTAAATAGATTCGATGGAAAGATCAGATGGCTTAATCCAAAATACATGTCACAATTACTAGATTAGATGGAAAGATCAGATGGATTAATCCAAAATGCATGTCACAGTTATTGGATTAGCTGTCCCATTCAAATAAGTTTTTATCCATTTTAAAAAAGAAAACATTCATTGTTTTTTCTTCTTCTATATTTCTATTTTTATTCTTTTGATTCTGTTATCCAAAAAGAAAATCATTATCATTTTTTTCTTGTCTTTGAGTCAATTTCACTTCAAGACAAGTGATAAATAATTTTAAAACTTGCAACCGGCTCCTTTAATTGCACAAAGCAAGGCAAAAGGCTCGTACATAAACACGACATGATTCAAAGTAAAGCAAAGTATCCAACAAATTTTCATCAGCCGACCGGTTATGAACTCATGATATACAAAGTTTAAGAGATAACATGGGATAGAGATACTATTTTTTCTTCAAAGTCACTCGTAATAGTCTGGGTTTGGACCATTGGTGCAGCAATTGAATGGTAGGTCAACATTTTTAAGCAAGTTAAATGTTACAAGTGCAAGAGCGATTGCTTCCAAAAGCTAAAGCCATAAACCATCCACCTTGTTTTTAAACTTATAAGTTTTCTTTGTATAAAAAATGGAACACATGTTACTTTCAAATCAAGGGCTTCAAATCCTAAATAACAAAAAGAGCAATTCTCACTTTTGTAAATGCAAAGAGGGAGTATTTCTATGCAAGTTTGGTAACTATGTTCATAGTAAAATCTCATAATCCTATACCCCTAGGAGACACATTTCTTTGTCTGGGTATTTCAGGTCTCATTCGTTAGGTAGTGTACTTCCTAATTTAAACCTTCACTCCTAGAAGGCACATTTTCTAGTTGAGTCCTTCCATTTACCCCGTAGTAGACACACTTCCTTCCCTGGGTATCTTAAGTCTTCATTTGTTAGGTAACACACTTCCTAGCTTGAATCTTCACTCCTAGAAAACACACTTTTTAGTTGACTCCTTCCATGTAATCCTTAGGAGATGCACTTCCTTCTGTGGGTATCTCAAGTCTTAATTTTTTAGGCGACACACTTTCTAACTTAAACTCTTACTCATAGAAGACGTATTTTTTAGCCGTGTCTTTCCCTTTAACCCCTAGGAGAGCACTTCCTTGTGTGGGTAATTCAAGTTTCGTTTGTTAGGTGATGCACTTCCTAACTTGAACCTTCACACCTAGAGAAGACACACTTTTTATTAGAGTACTTCCATTTAACCCCTTGGAGACACACTTCCTTATCTGGGTATTTCAGATTTTATTTGTTAGGTGATGAACTCCCTAACTGTAACACCCATTTTTTTGTGCTAAAGTTGAACCATCATTTTGATATATATAGACCCGAATCAAATGGTTTCTATCTATAAATAAGTGTGAATAACGACGCTTTAGTGTTAGAACATCTTTGGACATGAGTGTACGTCATAAAAGTCTCCTAGATCAAAGTTAAATTGAGCACTTTCTTACCGATTGAGTTTTAGTTGGTGATTTTTCCTGGGTCAAATTCCAATGAGCATTACTCCTAGAATATGAGGAGTTATGTGGACCATAATACATTAAATTAAATATATTTGAGTTCTATTTCAAATTCAGCTGACCGTTTGTCAATCCGAGTTCGAAGTCAAAAGTTACGAGTGTTTTAGTAAGACACTATCCGGCACTACTAAAAAATCACAAAAACCAACCACAAAAAACCAATCACTTGATGTGGTCGGAAAAAACCGACCACATGTGGTCAGTTTTTTAATTTTTTTTTTTGTAAAAAAGCGACCATATGTAGTCGCTTTTATATTTTAAAATATCCAAATAGTCATTTCAATAATTTTTATTTTAATTATTATTTCTTTAACAAATAAAAATAATTAAAAAAAATGACCCCATGTGGTCGGTTTTCTTTAAAAAATTATAATTAAAAAATATTTTTAAAACCGATCACATGTGGTTGGTTTATTTAAAAAAATATTTAGTTAATTTTTTTAAAAATACCGACCACTTGTGGTCGGTTTTTAATTTTCTGGGGGAAAAATATATATTTTTAAAAAACTGATCACCCGTGGTTGGTTTTTAACAAAAAAAAAAAATTAAAAATCGACCACTTGTGGACATTTTTTAATGAAATTAAAAAATAAATTAATTTTAAAAAATCGACAACATATGGTCGTTTTTTAAATAAAATAAAAAGAAAATAATTTTTAAAAACCGACTACTTGTGGTCAATTTTTAATGAAAAATAATAATTTTTTAAAAAAAATTGACCACATGTGGTCGGTTTTTAATTAAAATAAAAATAAATTTTTAAAAAACGACCACTTGTGGTTGGTTTTTAATTAAAATAATAAAAAATAAAAAAGGCTCAAAAATACCCCTGAACTATCTGAAACAGCTCAAAAATTCCCCTCGTTAGATTTTTGGCTAAAAAATAGCCCTCCATTAAATATTTGGCTCAAAAATACCCCTCCCTCTAATGGAATTCGGACAAGAATCAAAAATACTCCTGAACGATCTGAAATGGGTCAAAAATACCCCTCTGTTAAATATTTGGCTCAAAAATACCCCTCCCCTTACTGAAATTAAATTATTTTGATTGAATTAAACCCTAACTTTAACTTTTTAATTCTAATACTTTAATTATTTTAAAATAAAAGTATTTTTTTTAATTTTAAAATTAAATAATGAAAAAAAGTATTTGAATTATAATATAAATTGCTCGAATTTGATTTGGGAAATAAACATACATTTATTCTAAAAAGGTATTTTCACTTTACATCTTTTTAATCTTTAAAGAAATTAACGAAATTAACGAAATATAAATTTTCACATAAATAAATTACCGAAATAAAAATTAAATGATGAACTTTATATAAATTAACAAAATAATCAAAATAATTTATTTTCGTTGAATACCCCTCTGTTAAATATTTGGCTTAAAAATACCCCTCCCCGTAATGAAATTAAACTATTTCGATTGAATTAAACCCTAACTTTAACTTTTTAACCCTAAAACTTTAATTTTTTTTACATAAACGTATTTTTTTAATTTTAAAAATAAGATAATGAAAAAAATTAGTTGAATTATAATATAAATTGGTTGAATTTGATCTGGAAAATAAACATACATTTATTCTAAAAAAGTATTTTCACTTTACATCATTTTAATCTTTAAAGAAAATAACGAAATATAAATTTTCACTTGAAAAAATTAACGAAATATAAATTAAATGATGAACTTTATATAAATTAACAAAATAATAGAAATAATTTAATTTTGTTAAAAGGGAGGGGTATTTTTGAGCCAAATATTTAACAGAGGGGTATTTCGACCCATTTCGGATAGTTCAGGGGTATTTTTAATCCTTTTCCGAATTTCGTTAAAGAGAGGGGTATTTTTGAGCCAAATATTTAACGAAGGAGTATTTTTGAGCCAAAAATCTAACGAAGGACATTTTTGAGCTATTTAGGATAGTTCAAGGATATTTTTGAGCCATTTTCGTAAAAAATATAATTATTAAAAACCGACCACATGTGGTCTATTTTTAATTAAAATAAAAAAATATTTTTTAAAAATGAACCACTTGTGATTAGTTTTGGTATTAAAAAAAAAGAAAAAAAGAAATAATTACTTTTATAAAATAATTATATCATCTAACATTTACTTTATGTAATCTAATTATTATTAGTAGTAAAAATAATACATTAGATTATATGTATAATCTAATGTATTTACTTTATTAAAAAATAATCTAATATGTTATTTTTTAAAATTATATTGATTACACGTAGTCAGTAATCAATATAATAATAATGATAATAATAAAAATCAATAAATCTTAGATTTTGTGAAAAAAATTACACTAAAAAATATAACAAATATAATATACAAATTACGTTCAACCTAATCTTTATCTTTTACTTATGTTTCAATATATAAAATAAATATTTTCCTTTATATATACATTAAATGACGCTAAACATGCATAATCTTTGTATAATGAATATGTGTGTGTGTGTGTATATATATATATATATATATATATCATACCGTTGGGATAGATAATTGAAAAATTATGTTTATAGTACGTATTTGAAAGCTGAAAACTGATATTTATATAGTACGTATTTGGAAACTGATGTTTATAGTATTTATTTGCAGTCATAATAATGTAATATGTAACTGATAATTCACCAGAATATAATGAATGTGTTCTATTATAAGGTAATATACTTGTGGATATGATGTACGTAATACTATGTTAAAACTAAAGCTAACGAAATATATCCAGTTATATATTGAATATGCTAATATCATGCGATCGACCAAGGTGATATGTAGTATACTATTGAAGGTATAATAACATAAAATAAACTAACCAATGTATATCATGGGGTAGTAAAATGGTGTATGTGATTGATGTATATAGTACGTATTTGGAAGTGTTGACACCCAATTTTGACCTCTCGATGCTCTCTTAGGCTGCTATTTTGTCAAAATTATTTAACCTTTAATATATATATTTTTATGCATTATTTTGATATCAAATAATTTTCAACAAGCTACATTTATGATTTAAAAAATGTATAAAGTATTTTATTAATTTTTAGTATCATTTTTATAAATTTATTAATTCAAATACAATATTTTACATAATTTTATTAATATTTATTAAATTATTTTTTCACATACATTTTCACACTCACAATTTATAAATACATTGACTATTATTATTATTATTGTTGTTGTTATTGTTGTTGTTATATTTATTAAAATTGCAATCAGTTTCAATTTACTCCCCTATGTAGTTTACTTTCTAGTCATTATTGTACTCAATTTGTGTCAATTATGATCAAAATTAACATCAATTTGGCAAACAAATACCGACCACTTGTGGTCGGTTTTTTAAAAATCTTTTTTAATTTATTTTTAAACGCATAATATATATAGAGAGAATTATTTTTAATTCTCGATTATGTTTGTAACTTATTTTTGATATTAAGCATCTAAAGATAAATTTGTTGTTAAAATAGAAGTATGTATCACTTTTATCTCTCTCTTTATATATATTATGCAGTGATGTACGTAGTGCGTAGTTATAAGCTTACATTTATATATATATGTATGTAAACATATATTAACATGTTTATTTTATTTACATTTACAGTTATAAACTTACCATTTTTTACTATTTATAAATTCAAATATAATATTTTATTATTTTCGTAAACATGCACATTCACAATTGTTATACAAAATACATTATCTATTTTTATTGAAATAATGGGCATTTTTTAAATTTGTGTATTTTCTAACTCAATTTTGCCAATTTATAACAATTTTAAATTAAGTTTACCAAATTTATTACAATTCTAGCCAAATTGTATCTAGTTAGACTCAATTTATTTACCTTTTAACCCAATTTTATCCAAGTTCTTACAATTTTAGTCTATTTTATTTAATTCATTACAATTGTAGCCAATTTATTACAATCATAGTCAATTTGTGATTCAATTTTTATCAAATCCTAATTAAATTCTCAACCTCTAGATCTCAATCGTCGATCAAAAACCGATCTGACGATTGAGATCAAAGGAGCCTATTCTTTCCTTTTAAATAAAAAATTCTCAAAACCTAACCTTAATCTCCTCATTTTATCCGCCTCCTTCCTTTCTCTATACTTCTTTCTCTCTAAGACCTCTTCATCATCAATGGCGCCGTCGCTGCTGCTCAACCGTCACCACCATCATCTCCATGCAACCACCAAATAATGAACAACCAAATAGTCCACGCACCGCTACCCATCGAGGGCTCTTCATCTTCAGGGCCGCCAACCTCCTCTCCACCATTGACTAGCAAATCTCCACTTGCCATCCGCCTCCGGCGCCTCCCACACCTAGTGGTTATAAATGATAAGGCATATCTCAATCCTTACTAATGCATTATTTTTCTATTGAAGTATGCTTAATAAAGTGATTACTCTTTACCTTTTCTTGGCTTGTTGTTCTATACAGAAATTAAAGTCAATATACTAAATCTCCTTTCTTAAATCATGTCATTCACACTATTTTTGTCATCTTCCTGGCCAGTCAAATTATGTTATTAAAATAGGACTAAATTGTGGCCTATTGTATATATCTTAATTAAGGAATTACGGACATTTTTTGTGTAAGTAAAGACACTACATAGTGGATCATTTTAAACAAAGTTTGTCCTAAATGATTTGAATTATAATATTGAATGTATTTATCGATGTGATACAGGAAAATGATCATTTATCCTAACAGAAACACACGTGGTAATGGAAGTGGACATATTTCAGTTTACTTGGCCATTTTAGGAACAAGTTCTCTACCTGCTAGTTGGGAGGTCAATGCTATGTTTACCTTTTTTATGTTCAATCAACTTTGTGGAAATTATCTTTCAGTCTGAGGTACATTATTAGTGTGTTAAACATCTTCTTTCCTTAGAATATTTCTTTTTCCTCTAGTGCATCTTATCTCAACTGAATTTACTAAAGTGTGGTCACTTGAGTATTCAATTAGTGACTCGAAAATGTTTTACGTTTAGGTACTTGAAATGTGAACTTGTCAATTGAATTTACTAAAGTGTGGTCACTTGAGTGGTAAATTAATGAATCGAAAATGTTTAAGCTTAGTTAGTTGAAAGGTGAATTTGTGTTTTGAATTTACTAAAGTGAATTAGTGAGTCAAAAATGTTTAAGTGTAGTTACTTGAAAGGTGGACTTGTGTTTTAAATATAGTTAAGTGCGGTCACTAGAGAAGTGAGTTAGTGTGTCAAAAATGTTTAAGTGTAGGTAGTTCAAATATGGACTTGTGTTTGAAATATAGTTAAGTGTGGTCACTAGAGAAGTGAGTTAGTGAGTCGAAAATGTTTAAGTGTAGGTACTTGAAATGTGGATTTCTGTTTTGAATTTAGTTAAGTGTGGTCACTTGAGAAGTGAGTTAATGAGTCGAAAATGTTTAAGTGTAGGTATTTGAAATGTGTACTTATGTTTTGAATATAGTTAAGTGTGGTCACTTGAGAAGTGCATTAGTGAGTCAAAAATGTTCAAGTGTAATTATTTGAAAGTTGGACTTGTATTTTGAATATAGTTAAGTGTGGTCACTTGAGAAGTGAGTTAGTGACTTGAAAATGTTTAAGTGCAGATACTTGAAATGTGAACTTGTGTTTTGAATTTAGTTAAGTGTGGTTACTTGAAAAGTGCATTAGTGAGTCGAAAATGTTTAAGTGTAGTTACTTGAAAAGTGGACTTGTGTTTTGAATTTAGTTAAGTGTGGTCACTTGAGAAGTGCGCTAGTGAGTCGAAAATATTTAAGTGTAGTTACTTGAAAGATGGACTTGTGTTTTGAATATAGTTAAGTGTGGTCACTTGAGAAGTGAGTTAGTGACTTCAAAATGTTTTAAGTGTAGGTTCTTGAAATGTGAACTTTTCATTTTGAATTTAGTTTAGTTTGGTAACTTGTGAAGTGACTCAGTGACATGAAAATGTTTAGGTGTAGGTACTTGAAATGTGAACTTTTCATTTTGAATTTAGTTTAGTTTGGTAACTTGTGAAGTGACTTGAAAATGTTTAGGTGTAGGTACTTGGAATGTGAACTTTTCATTTTAAATTTAGTTTAGTTTGGTAACTTGTGAAGTGAATTAGTGACTTGAAATGTTTAGGTGTAGGTACTTGAAATGTGAACTTTTCATTTTGAATTTAGTTTAGGTTGGTAACTTGAAAATGTTTAGGTACTTGAATTATGGATTAGTGACTTTTGTTTGAATTTAGGTACTTGAAATGTGAACTTGTGTTTTGATTTTAGTAAAGTGTGGTCACTTGATAAGTGAATTGGTTACTTCAAAATGTTTAAGTGTAGGTACTTGTAACGTGAACTTTTTATTTTGAATTAAGTTTAGTTTGGTAACTTGTGAAGTGTATTAGTGACTTGAAAATGTTTAGTTGTAGGTATTTGAAATGTGAACTTTTGTGACTTGAACTAATTACTTGAATGTAATTGATCATGTAGATGGAACCTGATTATAGATGGATATATCTATGAAATATTGATAATAGAATGGGTGAGGCTGAGAATGAAGATGCGGATGGTGAGTTGTAGTTTTTAGGCTTTTGTATGCTTTATAGTTTGGATTTGGAACCTCTGATAAATTTTGTAAATAATTTGATTTTAAATGTTTGTATTCTTATGGTGTTTGGTTGATTATATATTAAATGATTGGTGCACTGTATTGCAAATAATTTGATTTGATTTTTAATGTTTGTTAATGATTGGTAGACTGTATTGTAAAAAATTTGATTTTTAATGTTTGTATTTTGAAAATTTTCAATATTTTTTTTAAAAAAAATTATCAAAAAAACTGACCACATGTGGTTGATTTTTCTGAAATTGTTTTACAAAAAACTGACCACAAGTGGTTGATTTTTTTAATAAATTAATTAATTAATTAATTTAAAAAAATCGACTATAAGTTGTCGGTTTTTATTAAATTAATTAATTAATTTATTATAAAACCGACCACAAGTGGTCGGTTTAATATTAAAATTAATTAATTAATTTAATTAAAAACTGACCACTTGTGGTTGTTTTTTCCCTAATTTTTTTAATTTTAATTAAATAATAATAAATTTTAAAAGTATATATATTTTTTGAAAAAACCGACCACTTGTATTTGGTTTTAAAAAAACCACCACTACTTTACCCACCACAAATATTGGTTGGTTTTGTGGTCAGAAATTTGAGAAAACCATCCACTTGTGGTCGGTTTTCCCTTTTTTTTTAGTAGTGCAGGGTCTGCTTTCAACCCACGCCACAAATGAATGGACAAACTCTACTGGAATAGGTTGGTTTTGTCTATGCGTCTGCAACCCTGAGGTTGATTTGGATGTGCGCCGCCAAACCTGAGGTTTTCTTTGGCCATGCGCAACCAAGCAAAAACTAAGTGTCAAAAAGTGCTCCGTTTTATTTTATTTTAATGGCATTAGGGGCTTTTCACATCCTATAGACTTTCCGTAACATATATGGATAAAATTAAGGTCTTAACACACATTATTTAACTTCTCAAATCTCAAATCATCTTTTCTTAAGCAAGGGAGGAGAAACCACCTAGGGTTTGAGAATTTCGATTTCCAAGGGCAAATCTCTCTACGTTCTCTTCGATTTTTATCCATCAAAAGGTATATGGGACTATCCTAAATATCATGAGCGTAAGTTTACCGTTTTAACAAGTTTTAAAGATATACAATTATGTATATGTAATGAGTTTTGGGAAATTGTTTAAAGAGCAGCATCATGAACCCAATTTGATGAAAGTGTGCATTTGTCATGGGTTTTTTCCCATAAGATTGATTTATAATCATGTGCATATGTGATATAAGTTTTGAAAAGTTATTTATGAGCATAATTTTTAAATTTCCTTCCTTATGATGAAATTCATGGTCTTAACATATTGTGAGTTGTGAAATGCGTTTGAGAGCATGAATTATAAGTTCATTTTTTGATCATGAGATTTATATGTGTCTAATATTGGGGCTGCATTATGAATAATTATATTTCTTAAGTTATAAATGCCTCTTTATGAATTATGCTTCGTTATTTTGCATGTTTTCAAAGAGATGATTCTTATGCTAAAGGCTCTTGTGTTTTAATAAAGAAATTGCATGTGATTAATGAAAGAATTGACCACCAGGCGTTAAAGTCTTGAAAAGAGAATGTGTTTTCATAAGTTTCATATGCTTTTGAAACTAAGAACTCTCGTGTGATTTAATAAATCTTTTGGTGGTCATTTGCATAATTTTGAATAAGAAGAGTTATGGTTTTGATATGATACGACTTGCAAGTCTAAATTTGATGATACCTATTATGGAGTGCCCTTAATATGAAAGAAATGAATACTTTGATCATGAAATATGGTTAAAGGACTAAAATTGGCTTAAAGAGAGTTAGATTGTTACCTGAATAAGACATTTGATTGAAAAACCTCATTGCTGGAAACCGCATTTGCCGACATAGGTTTTATTTTGCCTCGAAACAAGGGATTTTACGCTCGAGACGGCCTTTTGGTGTAGTAGATATCAAAAATTCAACCCTTGCAACAAACTTGGGTTGGGGGCTTGGCCACTGAGTCTAGGGTGAATTCCATATAGCCCGTGGAATTGTAGATATGTAAGGTGTACCATCTAGCTCAAAAGTAAAATAAAGAGTTGATTCATTACTTACAAGAATGCTTTGAAGCTCATTGATTATGCTCATGTGTTTCTCTCTCTCTCTCTCTCTCTCTCTCTCTCTCTATATATATATATATATATATATATATATATATATATATATATATTATGATAAATTATTTTCATAATGCTCACACTTGTTTTACATAAAGTATGTGTTATTTTTGGATTGCTCTACACACTAGTACGTTCGAGTATGGACCACCTCTCTACAAGTTCAGAGGCTCAGTCCCGGGGTCCAGCTCAGTAGTAGATTATACCAGAGTTCCAGAATTTGGTGATACTCTCTTACACCGAAAGACATTCTATCTATATGTAATCTCAGTCAGTTTTATGGTCCGGCCGGGGGCTTTGTCCCAATTTAGTTAGGCTAGTGTTTTCCAGTTCAGTAGAGGCTTCGTAGACTGATGTATAATGGATTTCTGTTTACTTATGGAGTGATGTCCTGAGTTTATTAAATTTTGATTATGGGATTGTTATGCTTCAGTTTATCTTCCGCACTTTGATTTATGTATGGATTATGCTTATAATAGTATGATAAGGGGTTTCTCAGGACATTGTGGTTTGGGATGCCCGTCGTGTTCAGGACCTCGGCTCGGGTCGTGACACTAACTTAAACCTTTACTCTTCAAAGACACACTTTCTAGTTAGAGTCCTTCACGTTAAGTTTTAGGAGATGCACTTCCTAATTTTTGTAATTAGAACTCTTAGGAGACACACTTACTAATTTTGGTACTTAATTTTAATCTCAAGAGACGCATTTCTTTGTCAAAGTGTTGATTCACCCTCACATTATGCATTTTGCAATTTGTTATGATTTGTTTTGACAATCACAAAATTTTTCTGATGATAAACTAGGGAAAAAAGCTTTGCTCATGTTGTTTGGGATTTTACTTTTTAGCTTAGGACCCTCCTAGATAATGAGAGATTACTTTTCAGCTTAGGCCCCTCCTGGATAATGGAAATTTACTTTTTAAACTCAGGACCCTCCTGGATAATGGGATTTTACTTTTTGACTTAGGACCTTCCTGGATAATGGGACTTTACTTTTCAGCTCAGGACCCTCCTGGATAATGAAACTTTACTTTTCAGCTCAGGACCCTCCTGGATAATGGGACTTTATTTTCAGCTCAAGACCCTCCTGAAAAATGGAACTTTATTTTCAGCTCAGGACCCTCCTGGATAATGGGACTTTACTTTCAGCACAGGACCCTCCTGGATAATGGAACTTTACTTTCAGCGCAGTACCCGCCTGGATAATGGAATTTTACTTTCAGCTCAGGACCCTCCTGGATAATGGGACGATACTTTTCAGCTCATGCCCCTCCTGGATCATAGGACTTTATTTTCAACCCAGGAACCTTTTGTATAATAGGACTATATTTTCAGCTGAGGACCCTCCTGTATAATGGGACTTTATTTTCAATGTAGGACCCTTCTGGATAATGGGAATTTACTTTCAACGCAGGACCCTCTTGTATAATGGTATTTTACTTTTAGCTCAGTACCCTTCTTGATAATGGGACTTTAATTTTAGCTCAGGACCCTCCTGAATAATGGGACTTTACATTTTAGCTTAGGACCTTCTTGGATAATGAGATTTTATTTTCCAGCTTAGGCTAGATAATGGGACTTTACTTTCAGCGCAGTACCCTCCTAGATAATGGGATTTTACTTTTAGCTCAATACCCTCTTGGATAATGGGACTACATTTTTTTATCTCATGCCCATCTTGGATCATAGGACTTTATTTTCAACCCAGGACCCTTCTGGATAATGAGACTTTATTTACAGCTGAGGACCCTCCTGTATAACGGGACTTTATTTTCAGCGCAGGACCCTCCTGGATAATGGTATTTTACTTTCAACGCAGAACCCTCTTGTATAATGGGATTTTACTTTTAGCTCAGGGCACTTCTGGATAATGTGACTTTAATTTCAGCTCAAGACTTTAATTTCAGCTCAAGACTTTAATTTTAGCTCAGGACCCTCCTGAATAATGGGACTTTACATTTTAGCTTAGGACCCTCCTGTATAATAAGCTTTTATTTTTCAGCTCAGGACCTTTCTTAGATAATGGGATTTTACTTTCAACTCAAGATCCTCCTAGATAATGGGACTTTACTGTTCTAGTTTATTTTTTATTTTGAGTTGAGGAACACATTTGGAGAACCAAAATTACTTTTTTTTTTGAAGCTCAAGAAACCCATTGAAGAATAGGGTGAAAAAAGTGTAAGTCAGGATACCACCTGAATAACAGGTTGAAGAAGTGGCAAGTCAGGAGCCCGCCTGAAGAATAGGGTGAAAAAATAGCATTTCAGGACCCACCTGGAAAATAGGGTAAAAAAATCGCAAGTCAGGAGCACGCGTGGAGAATAGGGTGAAGAAAGAGCAAGTTATAAGCCCGCTCGGGAAATAGGGTGAAGAAATTACAAGTTAGGAGACCGCCAGGAGAATAGGGTGAAGAATTTAAAAATTACAAGTCAGGAGCCTGCTGAAGAATAAGGTGAAAATTTCAAATTGCAAGTTCAGGAGACCGTCTGGAGAATAGGGTGAAAATTTTCAAGTTCAACTCAAAATAGCGACTATCTCACCACTTGAGAAATCATGAAAATTCAAATCAAGATTCCAGAAAATTGCATAAATAGGATCTTTCACTTATATATTCAATTGAATTTTTGTATTTCGTTTGGATGTAAAAGCAGAAGCCGCGAACCAGAGACTCAAAGGAACCTCACTCGACCTCTAACTCATCGTCTTACTGTTTTACCTCATTGAACTACACGCGACCTGATTCTCTTATACCCCGAGATATGTAGGTGGTCTAAAAATAAGACTCGACCACATCTCTTTTCTTTTTCATCTACCCTTTCAAACAACCGGAGGATCGAAATTTGTTTCGTTGTCTACTTCTTTGTATGGAAACACTTTGTGTATTTAAATAAAGAGGAACAAAATGCAGACATGTAATATTTGACCCTCCTCTAACTTTTACCTATTTTTAGCATCAAAAATTTATTTTTGATCTAATGTTCTTTTTCAGCTTTTATTCTCATTTTAGTAGGTTTTATTTGAAAAAAATTAAAAAAAATAGAGTTATATTTTAGAATATGTTTCATTTCAAATAATAAGAATTTTTTGTTTTTCCTTTTTAAAAAATACTATATTTTTCTTTTAATTTAGATTTTAATAAATAAGCTAGTAGTTTTAGTATTCTCTTAACTATATTTATTTTAGGCTATTTATAAAATCTTCTTATATTTTCTTAAGTATAAAAATTAATTAATAAATATTTTTTTCATTATTATTATTTTTATTTAAAAAAGAAGAAGAAATCTTATCCTAATCTAACTACACATCCTAAAATCACCCCATTAACCTAAACTACTCATTCCCACACCCTTAAACCCTTATATATAAGATATACCCATACGGAGGGTGAGAAACAAAAAGGAGAAAAAAAGAGTTGAGAAAAAAAAAAGATAAAGAGAGAAACAAGAACAACACTGGAGAGAAAAAAGGTAAGGACAACTGACACAAGAAGAAAACTAGAGAAGACAGAGAGGAGAAAGAAAGCAGAAAATGATAACATCACCAAATGCATAACAAAAGAAAAGAAAGCAAAGAAGATTGGGAAAAAATAAATAGAAACAGATAGAAAAGGAAAGGAAAAGAAGCGGTGAGTTTGAGTTCGAGTTTTCGCTGAGTCATACGTGCTTCTCTTTTGGCTAGTTCATCGTACATGTTCTTATCAATTCTATACTATTTTATTTTTATAGATTTCATAGTGAATCGAAGCATGAATGAAATTATTTTAATGGTTCTGTATACTGTTTAGTATGCTTAGTTTATTATTTTTATCTAGTTCATGCTTTATGTCTTTATTTATAACTCATTTGCCATTCCAAAATTAATTAGACTAGTTTTGAATTTTAAATAAGATGATTGTTAAAGTTATTAGCGTTAAAAGAGATAACGTTACACTTGGTTGACATGTGATTAGTGTAGTTGCATTATAAACTAGATTTTTAGACCCATGCATGCACGCATGTAAATACAAGAAAAAAGAGGGATGAAGAAAGCATTATCTACACACAATAAGCATGCACATGCATAACTGTAATAACGACTACGAAGGTTTGTAGTATTGCCTCTGTTTCAAAAAAATGACCTACTTTCATTTTTAGTCTGTTTAAAAAAGAATTATTTCTTTCCTTTTATGACAATACTTTAATTTCAACTTTTCACATGACATGTTTATGACCACAAGATTAATGGGCACTTTGATATATTTGATACAACTTTAATTTAAGGTTACAAGATTTAAAAGTTTCTTTATTTTCTTAAACTTTGTGTCAAGTCAAAGTAAGTCATTCTTTTTGAAACGGAGGAAGTACTTATTAATTTTTCTATATCCAGTAATTGAAGTGGTAGTGAATTGATAAATATTTTGAAAAGGGTCACTGTTACCTTCTATTTCCATGTAATTAAAGTTCAAAAAAAAAAGAAAGAAAGAAAGGAAAATACACACTCATGTACAACTATATAACCATGCATAACATACACATAAAACTCAAGGCAAAAGAGAGTTAAGAATTATTTTGTGTAACATGCCCAATTATGGATTATGAATGATTTGTGCCTTTGTTTTCGTTTAATATTGTCTCATGTTGATTTTCACACAGTATTCACTCATGTTGATTTAAATATTCTCCAATATTCGTGGTTATTATATAATCTAAAAGAATAAGAGACTAATGAAATTTAAAGTGTTTGAGTTTTGACCATGAATGTAGCATGAATTTAGGATGAATGTGATTTATTGCAAAACAACCATTATAACCATACTATATTTTATTTTATGTCGGAATGTTTTGCTGCTATCATGCTATGGGATTTAAACAATAGTTAAAGAAGATAATTAAGTTGGATAAAAAAATAACACTTTTTTTGGGGGGGGAGGGGGGGGGGGGGGGGGGGGGTTAAAAGGAAAAAAAAGTTGGTGTTTTCTTGAAATGATTTTCCTCAATCTTGGCCAACCAACGTCATAAAAGATGGACTTAACTTTTGCTCTTTCTTTTACCATTTAGGTACTTGGTAGCATATACAATGCATTTGTTAATAAATAATAGGCAATTATTAAGATCAGTTTGAATATTAGACGAGCGTATAAGAATTGTTACTTATCAAAATTAATCTAGTAACGGAATCGATTGTAAGCTACGGTTGGAAATGGAACATTGAAGTTCTGTTAGAGTTAGTATTGTAAATTTGTTTTTTTTTCTAATGATACTAGTAGTTGTTAATTTTTTCAAAGACTTGTCTCAGAACTTTGAGTCTAATTAAGGGCTTTAAGTCGTGAATTAACGTATATTTTGATAATATGAATTTGAGGGAATGAGATGCGGTTTTATTCAAGTCCCTTAGGAGTTGATAAAAAAAAGAAAAATAAAAAACAGCCATGAGATATAAGTGAGATAAGTCACAATTCATAAAAGAATGAGTTAGGTTGTTAACGTCTATAAAATTTCAGGTTTAATACAAATGAAAGTTAATGATGAAGTTGGAAAGCCTTGCTACCAACCATTCGTTATAATAAAACTAACATACCATTTCAAAGCTAATCTGATTAGGATGGATAGATTTTTAAAACATGTTAGATGCTCATTTAGACTTGGGAGAAAATGGAAACGATCCATAAATGCCTCAAAGGCACAAGAAATACATCAAAACTCGTGGTAAGGCTGGGAAGTACTGCTATCAATAAGAGACACATTAATATAATAAGATAATTTTAAATACATTTTAAAATAAATAGAAAGCTGGAAACAAGCAATGTTTAGGTTAATAAATATTACATATCCAAGATATTAATTTAAGTCAGATTTAAGTCATTAAAGAGACCGTGCTAGAACCACGTGATTCGAGGGGTGAATCATACCTTTATCTCAGTCAACAAAATTCCTTACCCGGCCTTTTATTTTTGCAGACCAATAAACAGTCATTTTCTTTTGACTCGGGATTCAATAAAATGACTTGAAACATCATAACTCAATTCTATGTGGAAACTTTGTAAGTAAAATAATTCCTATTCAAAACAGTCACTTTAATTGGATAAACCCTTTCAACCTTCGACCTGCAACGAAAAAGGGTATGACATCTCTGGCGACTCTGCTGGAGTTAACTAGAATTCGAACTTTTATATTGACTTGTTTGGATTTATTTATTTTAACATATTGTAGTTGTTGGCCTAAATGTCTTATTTGTCTAATTGTTTACCAGTTTGATATTATTTGAATTGTAATATAAATTGTCTTCTCTCTCGCACCCATCTGAGTCTTCTGAGATACTTTATATTCGGAGATGCGGTATACGCTCCCGATCCTTGAGATAACAGAGATGAGGCAACGCTCCTGGGAAAGGTTCTATAGCCACATATGTTTTAGGATGGGAAGGATCAACGGTTATTCCAGAAAGCATTGCTACTGGTAATGATGTAAAATGAGATACAAGATAAAGAGATTGGATGAATAATCAAGAAATAGATTGTAATGACCCTCCAGGTCGTTTATTTAGAAGTCTTCGCTGATTCCAAATGACCCGCAAGAAAAAACTTCAGTAAAATAATTTTGGATTCAAATTTCGACTGAGCCAATAACTATGTAATATCAATTTTAGGATAGTTAGACCCTTAGTTCGGATCCCACATCATCCGAGCTCATTAAAGGTCATACCCTCAACTGGTAGGTGAGCCCTCATCCCTAGGTTCGCTCGGTGCTAAATTCTACTCCCAACTAAACTGACTCGGATTGCTGAACTGATTTAAACTTGACTGATATGATAACTGACTGAACTGATAATACTCATACATGCCGAAAAACCATTCTGAAAGCTCTAGGACTAAGTAAACAACTAAATTTTGGGTATTCATAAACCCCAGGACTTGATAACATCAAGAGTAGAAGCATACCAAAGTTTCAAATGCATAATAAGTAGTCATTGCTCAAAATTTATCTCTTAGGCATTTCATCAAACATGTGGTTTATGGCATGTGTCTTATTATCCTCTAGTTAGCAATATCTTTGATGTATTTTTTTTTATTGGACCTTGAATGTGTTACATCATACATGTATTCCTTTATCCTCTATTTCAACCCATTAGTCGAAAAGTCAAAATAGAAATATATGGGTGTGAGATTCATAAGTGGCCTAAATGAGCTCGGATGAAAAATCCAACTTCACCAATGCATCCAAAATATTGAATTTAGTGGGGTTACATAGTTCGTTTGTGAAAAATGGAGTCTGAATGAGTCCGAGAGGTCAAAAACAAGTTTTAACCTTGCGACCCCATTTAAACTCTTATAAAAGGCCCTTTTGGCCAATTTTTTGGGACATTTTCACTACTTTGAGAACCCTAGCAGCCATAAAAGATTGTTGACTTAAATGTGAGTCTTGCGGATTGATTAGGGGCTTGAATAACTTGTGTAATCCATTTTTGCTACAAATCTAAGGTAAGATTCCATCAAATTTGGTATTAATTTCTTGATTTCTAGACCCAAAAATCCTAAGTTTTGAGGCTCAATTATATCCATAAATGTGATTGATTTACTCAAATTTCTTGAGGATTATATCTCCCTAATGATGTTTGAACACTGGGCTAGTCTCGAAAACTCATTTTCTGAAGGTGAGACCCACTTGGGGGGTTTGGTGTCATTTTGGACCCATGGCATAATGGTGCCATAATGGGTATTTTTATAAATTTCATAGTGAATCGAAACGTGAATGAAATTATTTCAATGGCTTCGTATACTATTTAATATGCTTAGTTTATTATTTTTATCTAGTTCATGCTTTATGCCTAATAACTCATTTGCCATTCTGAAGTAAAATTAATTAGACTAGTTTTGAATTTTAAATGAGATAATTATTAAAGTTATTAGCGTTAAAAAAGGTAATGTTACACTCGATTGACATGTGATTAGTGTAGTTGCATTATAAACTAGAATTTTAGACCCATGCATGCACGCATGTAAATACAAGAAAAAAGAGGGATGAAGATTGCATTATCTACACACAATTATCATGCACGTGCATAACTGTAATAACGACTTTGTAGGTTTGTAGTATTCCCTCCATTTCAAAAAGAATGATCAATTTTCCTTTTTAATCTGTTTAAAAAAAAAATGACCCTTTTCTTTTTGGCAATACTTTAATTTCAACTTTCCCACATGACATGTTTAGGACCAGAAGATTAAGAGCTTTTTGTTATATTTAAAACAACTTTAATTTAAGGCCACAAGATTCAAAAGTCTTCTTTATTTTCTTAAACTTTGAGTCAAGTCAAAGTAGGTCATTCTTTTTTAAATGAGGAGTACATATTAATTTTTCTATATCCAGTAATTGAAGTGGTAGTGAATTGATAAATATTTTGAAAATGATCATTGTTACCTTCTATTTCCATTTAATTAAAGTTCAAAAAAAATAAAAGAAAGAAAGGAAAATACACACACATGTACAACTATATAACCATGCACAACGTACACATAAAACTCAAGGCAAAAGAGAGTTAAAGAATAATTTTGTGTATCATGTCCTATTATGGATTATGAATGATTTGTGCCTTTGTTTTCGTTTAACATTGTCTCATGTTGATTTTCACCCAATATTCACTCATGTTGATTCTCATATTTTCCAATATATTGTGGTTATTATAGAATCTACAAGAATAAGAGACTAATGAAATTTAAAGGGTTTGAGCTTTGACCATGAATTTAGGATGAATGTGATATTTTGCTAAACAACCACAGTAATCATACTACATTTTATTTTATGTCGGAATGTTTTGTTGCTATGCAGTGGTGGAGGCAGAGATTTCGTTAAGGGGATTCAGAAGTAAACATACGAACTAATCGAGGGGTTCAACATCTACTGTATATACATATAAAATAATTTTAACTATATATAAATAGTAAAAAATAAATTTTAAGGGGGTTCGGATGAACCCCTGGCCAAGTGTAGCTCCTCCCCTATTGCTATGGGATTTAAAACAATAGTTAAATAAAATAATTGAGTTGTATAAAAAAAAACAAAGTGTTTTTTTTGGGGGTGGGTGGGGGGTGGGGGGATTTAAAAGGAAAAACAAAGTTGGTGTTTTCTTGAAATGATTTTCCTCAATCTTGGCCAAC
This sequence comes from Capsicum baccatum var. pendulum, assembly GCA_030864225.1. NCBI lineage: Eukaryota > Viridiplantae > Streptophyta > Magnoliopsida > Solanales > Solanaceae > Capsicum > Capsicum baccatum. The sequence goes on along the minus strand of CM061557.1, from coordinate 40,471,093 downwards.
CAACGTCATAAAAGATGGACTTAACTTTTTCTTTTTCTTTTACCATTTAGGTAGTTAGTAGCATATATAATGCATTTGTTAATAAATAATAGTAAAATATTAAGATCAGTTTGAGCATTAGGCGAGTGTATACGAATTGTTAATTATCAAAAATAATATAGTAACGGGATCGATTGTAAGCTGCGGTTGGAAATGGAACATTGAAGTTCTGTTAGAGTTAGTATTGTAAAATTGTTTTTCTTTTATAACGAGACTAGTACTTGTTAATTTTTCCAAAGACTAGTCTCAGAACTTTGAATCTAAATAAGTGCTTTAAGACGTGAATAAACGTATATTTTAATAATAGGAATTTGAGGGAATGAGATACGATTTTATTCAAGTCCCTGAGGAGTTGATAAAAAAAAATAAAAGGAAAACAAAAACAACCATAGAAGTAAGTGAGATAAGTCACAATTCGTAAAAGAATGAGTTAGGTTCTTAACGTCTAAAAATTTTAAGATTTAATACAAATAAAAGTTAATGATGAAGTTGGAAAGCCCTGCTACCAACCATTCGTTCTTATAAAATTAACATACCATTTCAAAGCCAATCTGATTGGGATGGATAGATTTTTAAAACATGTTAGATGTTAATTTAGACTTGGGAGAAAATGGGAACGATCCATAAGTGCCTCAAAGGCACAAGAAATACATCAAAACTCTTGGTAAGGCTGGGAAGTACTGCTATCGATAAGTCACACATTAATATAATAAAACGATTTTAAATACATTTAAAATAAATAGAAAGTGGGATATAAACAATGTTTAGGCTAATAAATATTACATATCCACAATATTAATTTAAGCCAGACATAAGTCATTAAAGCGACCGTGCTATAACCACGGGATTTGAAGAGTGCCTCATACCTTCTCATCGGTCAACGGAATTCCTTACCTGATCTTCTGTTTTTGCATACCAATAAAAAGTCATTTTCTTTTGACTAGGGATTTAATAAGGTGACTTGAAACACCATGACTCAATTTCAAGTGGAGACTCCGTAAATAAAAGAATTCCTATTCAAAATTGTCATTTTAATTGGATAGTCAACACTTAAACCTTTCAACCTTCGACCCGCGCCGAAAAAGGGGTGTGACAAATAGTCAACATTTTAGCCCTTATTATAAAAAGAGCAGGTGAATGAGGATTGTAACACCTCAGGAGTATACCCTGGACACCACACGGTGCTTATGGTGCCAAGGGCCACAAACTAACCCATAAACTGGTACTTGATGTGAGCACTGAATAGTATACTAATAACAAAAAAATCATTCGTGGAAATTAACTGAAAATGCCATAAGGTTTAAAATTTTGAATCGTAAGACTTAAACCAACTCTCTAAAAATTAATAAAAACTGATGATCTAACTGACTGTTTGAAAGTGTCCGAAAGCCTCTAACTGACTGAGGAGTTGGTGGGATAAGCCCATAACTAACTCCAACTAACTACTGAACTGAAATACTGAAATAGATAAAAATATTCCTCAATATATGAGGACTCACCACAACTGTTGATGATGATGTACTAGAATGTGTAAGTACGGTTCGGATCTTGAGCATCCGAACTTATGATATAATACATCATAGCGTAAGAAATAAGTATACAATCAGTACTTTAAATGTACTGGTATACTAGATGAGGTTAGGCTGGTATGCATGGGTTAGGTGCATGAGTAATAATTGACTAAATGAGTAGCATGAGGTAGCTGAATAACTAATATGAATGCGTGAATGCTATAAAATTTGAGAATACATGACCAAGCATATAACATGGAAATAGGTTGTAAACTGAAATACTAAAATCTGATAACTGAATAACTGATAAACTGTATGTTATGGTCAAGCATACCTGAAACTAAACTCTGTACATAATACTAAACTGAGACTGTTGGGGGTATCATCTAACCGACATGCCCCAAAACTAAGCTAATCGGGGTCAAACATGTGACCCCAATTGGAAGGGTGCTAGTACCATGCCACGGGTACTAACAAAGATTGTGTCCACCTTAAACTAACAGAAAGACTCATGAGATATGTCTTAACCCTAAACTAGAAGAAAGACATCTCAAACCTACGTTGGCTACGTAATTCTGTAACTCAGGGATTGCAACTAAGGGTTAAACTCATTACTAAAGGAAATACCACCTTTCCTGGGTTCGTTCTGTGCTGAATCCTACTCCTAACTAAACTGACACTGATTATGGGACTGAACAAAGTTTAACTGAACAAGGAATTGACTCAGATTACTAAACTGATCTAAGTTTGATTCACATGATAACTGACTAAACTAATAATGCTCATACGTGTCTGAAACCATTTTGAAACTACTAAGACTAAGTAAACAACGGGTATTCATAACCCCTAGGACTCCATAGAAATAACAATAGGAACGCATGAACACTTTAAAACCATGATAAGAACCATTTTGCCAAAAACTCATCTCTTAGACATTTCATCAAACAAATGAGGGTCATGAATTTAAAGCATTGGAATAGTTAAATCAACTGATAATAACATAATTGCAATATTAAAATCATGGGTTAAAGATTTAACATGCGAATATCATCCTTTAAATGTGTCAAGGGCTAATTCAAACAGAAATAATTTGTAAACATGATATAAAAATTGAAATTCATGAAAGTTCATGGATATAATTCATAATAACATGTAAAGATCATAATTTTAAACTTGAAAATGGATTCTTGGACTCCATGGGTGAAAAGGACCTATGAATGAACATCACACATACCTTAAAGCTTTTATCTTGAAACAAAATTAACTTTTCTTGAACTTTCTTGGATTAGAAAACATAACTTCTTGGTTTTCTTGAAAAGGGGCTTGAATCTTGTTCTTGGGAGATGTTCTTGAGAGGAAACTCTAATCTGTTTCTTGGTAATAAAGAGGGTTAATGTCTTTTAAAAACTAATTGATAATGACTAAATACACTTATGATGTGATTTAAGTCGTGGGGGGGATAAGGTTTGAGGTGAGGAAAAGACAAAAATACCCCTCTGAAGCTGAATAAGAATTGCTAAATTTTTATTTGATGGCTTAGTTAATAGCTTATCAACTAGTTGATGGCTTATCAACTCAAGTCGTCAACCTATAGTTTGATTTGGACCATTCTTATTTATGGGTGATGCCTTGGCTAATAAGTTGTCACTTAGTTGACCGCTTATCACCTCAAGTCGTCACTTTGTAGCTGAGGTTGATCATATTCTGGTTATGGGTGACGACTTGGTTGATAAGTCATCACTTAGTTAATGGCTTATAACCACAAGTCATCACCTTGTTGATAGAAGGATATGTTGAGGTAAAATGAGCATAACTTCCCACTCTGATGGCAGATTAAGGTGAATCTAGATGCATTGGAAAGAAAACTCAAATACCTTTAATTTGATATATAGTTGGATACTTGAATCAATATGTTATAGGAGATACACTCATCTAAAGTGGACCCTAGATGGAGCATTTATCAAAACTCTATCAATAGAAAAGTCTTCAACTCGTCTTTGAGTTAGGAGGGAATTATGACCTTGATTCATATACAAAGATATTATCACACCATAGATTTGATAATCACGCATATATATACATAGAATAATTAGGTTTAAGTTTGTACGTATGGGAATAATGATTTGAATTCTAGCCCAAAAATATGGGGCATTACACTATCTCACCTTGGGAATATTCATCCTCGGATGAAACTGGTTAGCTGATAATACTGGGAGAATTAAGATCATAGACTAAACATGCACAACTAGAAACATGATCACATAACTGAGTCTGAAACATGATACATAACTAAACTGAATTCCGTGAACATAAGCAATGACATGAGAATGGTTATAAGGCTGAGATAGAAACAAGAGAGTCAACTAAAGAGTAACCATTACCTTAGGCTATATCTAGTTTCATAAATTAAAGTTGAGAGGTTTAGGATATGAAAACTCGAGCATTATTTTACATCTCCTACTAGGGATAGTTCTCTCCTGAATGATACTGACTTGGCTGAAAATAGTAAGAAAAAACTGAGATGATGTACGGAACACTTACAAACTGAATCATGACTGAACATTTGGAATGTGAAATTGAGGTCTGAGGAATAGAGGGTCAATGACATGAATTCTTCAAAGAGGTTTGAACTGAGGACATGCATGACATGAATATAAATTTCGTTGATCATTAAGAGTGTAGCATGAGTACTGGAACTGAACATACTGTAAAGCATGAGTACATGAGTCACGAGTAGCATGACCTAAATTTGGAGTTCATAAATTTATGGAACATGATCCGTACTTCTCAGCAAATTGGAACTCCTTATACTAGAAACTGGGAGAACACATGAATTTCGATAAGATGCACGAATATAAGCTATGATCATAGAGATGGCATATAAGGTATGAGTAGATATTGTGATAACTGAAGAACAAAGACTGAAATAAGAATAGGTCGGGCATTTTCCTCTCTTACTACTTTTCTACACATATTGGCATCACTAATAGGATCTGAGAGCCTGACTTGGTTACATGTCCTACCATCTCCCCCTTAGATTAAAGCCATCGCTCTAAGTTTGTGAACCACTTAATCAACAACTCTAAACTGAACTGTCACCACCTTACTCTAGAATCAAGGGTAGAATAATAAATATACAGACTATACTTACCTTGAAAGACTATACCTGATATGTAAGGCCCGCTGCTAATACTTTCTTCGATATACTATTTTTATCTTTCTATAGTCTCAATAATCATTGTACAATAACTGAAACGCTGACTAACTTAGAATTTCCAAGAGTATCACCATACCATGAGTTCACACCATCTAGTGCTTTAACTCTACTTTCCATTAGCTCAATCTTCAGAGATTCAAGCTTAAATTCTATCACTTAACATGGATATTCTCAACCTCTTAATGAACCATACTAACTTTCTTCATATCCGACTAATATTACATCTCTAAATTTATATTTGTCCCTAAACCATGAGAATTACCATTACACCTGGACATCCGGCATCAACATCCTACAACCCATAACTTAGTTGGTAAGAACATCAATTACTACATTACTAGCCGCATTCAGATTTAGCACTCAAGGGTACTACATAAGCACTCCCACACCATCAGACTTAGCTTAAATTATTGCATACATTGTTTTCTAGCCTACTAATTCACCTTTCATACAACTAGCCCCATAGATACACAGTCCACCAAATTCAGATAACACTGTCCCCACTTTTTTGTTGCTAAATTTCTAGATTCATGCATCTAACTCTAGGTCATAACTACCATACGATTTTGAGGAGAGATCTAAAAGTACATCCGGCTTTGGCTCAAAGAACGATTTTACATAATCATGAATACAGTATTTCAAACTTTAGAACATGAGGGCACTAATGGGATCCTTTTAATCCTGTATGCAATCCCATAACTTTCTGTAGGGAATGCCTGAGAAAGTTTTATCTGAAAGGATTCAAGCATGGCTATTTCTATTGCCTTAAGAATAAGGCAAAGTTGGCATGAATGGAGTAATGTGAGAATCTGCATAAGTTCCTTAGAGAACACTTCTAATGCACGATCTAAGACATGAAAGAAGGAAAACTTTTCCTAAAATATCTTGTAGCCTCTTTCCCAAAAGTGTGGCACACTTTAAACCTATGCACAAGACTCTAATCAACACAGACTAAATACTTCCTTGGATACTTTAAAATCTTAGGCTCTAATATCAAGTTTGTAACGCTCGAGAAGTATACCTTGGACATCACACGGTGCTTTCGGTCCCAAGAGACCACAAGCTAACCCTTGAACTGGTACCTGCTGTGAGCACTGAATAGTATACTAATAACAAAAAGATCATGTGTGAAAATTAACTGAAAATGCCATAAGGTTTTAAATGCTGAAAATAATGTTGAATCATAAGACTGAAAGCAACTATCTGAAAACTAATAAAAACTAATGATCTGACTGGCTATCTGAAAGTGTCTGAAAGTCTCTAACTGACTAAGGAGTTGGTGGGACATGCCCCCAACTAACTACTAAACTGAAATACTAAAAGAGACAGAAATAGTCCTCGATATATAAGGACTCACAACCACAGATGATGATGATGTGCTGGAATATCTTAGTGCGGTTGGGATCCTAAGCATCCAAACCTATAATATAAGACATCATAGCATAATAAATAAGTATGCGATCATTACTTTGAATGTACTGGTATGCTAGATAAGGTTAGGCTGTTATGCATGGGTTATGTACATGAGTAATAATTGACTGAATAAGAAGTATGAGGTAGCTGAATAACTGATATGAATGCATGATGGTGTAAAATTTGAGAATTTATGACCAAGAATATAACATGATTCTAAAATAGTTTGTAAATTGAAATACTTAAATATGATAACTAATAACTGATAAACTGTACGCTATGGTCAAACAAACCTAAAATTGAACTCTATACTAAATACTAAACTAAGACTGTGGGAGGTATCATCTAACCGACATTCCCCAAAGCTGAACTGATCAGGGTCCAACATGTGTGTAACGCCTTGAAATCGGGTCCCGAGATGTCACACGGTGCTTAGGGTCACAAGTGACCCTAAGCTAACCCTTCTACTATCATAACTCATAAGCAACTAAATAAAATGCTTAAATCTGTATAAAATCAGTGAGAACATAAAACTTTTCTGAACTTAATCAATACAAATCTGAACTTTACTAGATTACAACTCTGCTTTTACCAAAATAAAACTGAAACTGAATACTTAACTCTACTAACTATCTGTGAAGCCTCTACTAGTACTGACTTTAGATAGCCGGATCATGACTCTCAATTATCCCAACTCAATATGAATGAAATAAAAAAATAAAGAACTGCTCAAACCGTCTATCTGGATCAAACCCTTGGATTAAAAAGGATTCAGCACCTGTTAACTGGAAGCGGTGAGCTAACTGAATCTGAATGTGCATACTAAGTCTTATACCTACATTATGATACAATGTAGCACATAGACGTATATGTGGATCAACATTTTGGGAATGTACTGAATATTTGGGAGTGCAATGCAATAAGTAAAGAATAACATAAATCCTTATAGAAAACATACATGCTATTATAGATGACTCACATAGCTTGAATTTAAACCTTCATAATCACGAATAAGAAAACAGGTAATGTAAATCACGTGAGTCATTGCACTTCATTCTAAATCAACATTCTTTCTTTATTCTCAAACTTGTAAAATAGATAAAGTCTTAAAACAACATCTTTCAGAGCATACACTTTAGTCTACTGAAAACTTAAAGATTTTGATACTTGAGAGCCTTAGAAATGTTGGACTCATAGATTTCAAAATACATATACTTGTATCTTAGATAGAGTTGGGAACTACTTTGGGAGTTTCTTCTAAATGACATAAATTATATGAGCTACATGGAGTCCAACGTCTTACCCACGTTGGGGAGAGATGTTCTATCCTTGACATCAGATAAAACCTTAACTTTAGTGATCACTATCTTAACCCACTTGGGGTATATCAAGAACCTACGGGGGCACGTAATTTTGGGGCATGAGACCTCGGAACCAATCCCTACTCGGTGCTAAATACTACTCCCTTACTTAGATCAAAACTTTAGAAAATCCACCTTAAAACAATTCAACAATATATATATATATATATATATATATATATATATATATATATATATATATATATATATATATATAGGGAGCCAAAATGCATCCCCTTCTTAACTTAGGGTCAAAACTCACTTCTTTCTTGAAAACTTGATAGACTTATCATTAAATCTTTAAAAACCTCATAATAATGGAAATATGAACATACTTCTTGCAATTCTTTAAAAGTCATCAACCACTCATTCTCAAAACTCATAATTCAACAATAAGGCTCAACTGATAACAACAAGTCTTGGGAATACTTGAAAATATGAAATCAATATAGGAATGAGCAATTTATATCATGAAATCTCAATTTATATCATAATTAAACAAGATAATCATACAATTCAAGACTTGAACAATTTCATAATCTCATAAACTTGAAATATAGCAAAATAATATGAATTCATCTTGGAAATATAAAATTCTTTAAGAAAAAATAAAACTTTTGGGCACAAGAACAAAAGGGTGTTCTTGTTCAAAACCCATATACCTTAAACTTGGAGCTTTTGAATGACTTTAAAAATTTCGGAAGGTTACTCACAAACTATTGGGTGTCCCTCATAGCCCTCTTAATGGGTAATTTAAATATTCAAGAATTATCAAATTCTCACGGTTGAATCTCTAGATAATTGAGTTTTTATGTTGAAACCCTAACCTTGTGGTTTAAGGTTTGCAAAGAATTTTGAGATGTTTAACTAAAGATAAGGGAAGATAATACGCTCCTTGAGGGTTATAAGTCATGGGAAGTGAAGGAAAAAGATCAAAATACCCTTACTAAACCGCTTTTCAGTTGTTTAAAATCTAAGGCTAATGACATTTGTGATAGGCTGTCAGACTTGTGATAAGTCATCACAAATGTCATCACTGGGTGTTGGAATCTACCTAAGGCTAACTACATTCATGATAAGTCATCACACTTGTGATAATTTATCATAAAATATAGTCACTGGGGGCTAAAATCTGCCTAAGGCTGATGAGATTCATGATAAGTCGTCACACTTGTGATAACTAATCACAAAATGTCATCAGTTAGTTTTCTAGGCTGACATGCTAGAGTAAAATGGGCATAACTTTTGCTCCGATATTGGATTTAGGTGAAATTGGTATCTTTAAAAATCTAAATCAAAGATCTTTCATTTGATATATAGTATGTCACCCAATACGTTATATACAAGGAGTTATGGTCGATTGAAGTTGACCTAAGTTTTCACGCCACTAAAACTTGAACGATAGGAAAGCTTTCAACTAGTCCTTGAGTTAAGGGACTCCTATGATCTAAATTCATGCTCAAATATATTCCTACACTACATAATTTATACACACATCAAATTTACATCGAATTTATGGATTTTGGAACATCTATACGTAGAAATAATAGTTTGCGTTCTAGCCCGAAATGTAGGGTGTTATAATGTGACTCCAGTTGGAAGGGTTCTAGTACCATTGCACGGGTACTAAAAAAGGTTGTGTCAATCCTACAATAGTAGAAAGACATCTTGTCAAACCTAAACTAACAGGAAGACTCGTGAGATATGTGTAAACCCTAGACTAGTAGAAAGACATCTCAAACCTGCTGTAATAACCCATTCTTTTCTTAGTTTTATTCAGCTCCTAGTGTTTGCATAAGATTCTAAAAGTCTAAAAATTTAGCTATGTGTTGAGGACTTTGCCATTTTTAAGACCTTCTAACGTCAAGGAATTTTAAGTTGACCTTCCAGACTCTGGGATAATGGTTTTTGAGTTGATTCATGTTCAAGGATATAAGTAGAATATGTCGGATAAGATTCATATTTATCAAACAACGTTTGGCCCACGTTTGGATCCCCAAGACAGCAAGTCACTACGATTATGGCGCATTGCGGTGGCTATAGCGGTGGCAGCCTTAGTGCATCACGGTGAAGGTGTATTTGTCATGTTCTTGATTCATAATTCAAATTCATGTGTCATGGTCTTTATCCTAGTGTGTGAAGTGCTTATTAGGTAAAGAATGTTCATAAAAATCACTTAGAGCTAAGTTGAGCTAAGATCCTTAGATTCGTCCAAAGTTTGGTGTTCGATTCTACAAGGGTCATCTTTGAAAGTATATAACTTTTGATGTATGTAGAATTTTTTATCTCAAGACCCACCAAATTATAGATAATTGAATTAGCGTCCCAACGATACCAATTTCTCCTTTATTCGATACCCGAGTAAAAAGTTATAGCATTTTTTGTGTGAGGTAATAAGTCACCATGATTACACCGCATCGCAGTGAGCCTTGAAATCGCAATCCAGGTTATAAATTTTTGATTTAAATGAGTGAGGAAAAATTGAGTCTTTTCCCACCTCAACCCAGGTCGTAAAAACACGTTTTTAATAATCCAGTAGTGCATTATTTGCCCTCATTCTCCTATTTTACTCTCAAGAACAAACCCTAATTAATCCCCTTCAAGATTATCCATTCCATCATCTCCTTTTCAAGAAAAATCAAGAATTTAAGGTTCCTAATCCAAGAACTTCAAGAAAAAAATCAATAACACTCCCAAGGCTTTCAAGTCAAGCTTTCAAATTCAAAATCAAACCAATTAACGTATGTGGGGTTATGAACAAGGATACTCCTTTCATCCTTGCGCCCAATTCAGTTTTTAAAGTTGAATTTACGTAAATTTCAATTTAGGGTTCACACCCAATTATTATTGTTTGAAGTTTATGATGTTACAATTTATTAAAGTATTTGAATTGCATAACTACTTTATCAAATTCATGCATGTGATTTGATTTCATATATTGAAAATTAAATTTCATTATCTTGATTTTAATTGTTAAAGTATTTCAAGATTATTGTTATTGAGCATGAAATTTGTTGTGACTTGACATGAGATTTAAGAATGGGTTTGATGCCCTAATTTTAAATCTTGATATTTCAAGAATGATGATGTTTCAGCGTCCTATGATTAGTTTATATTCATATTTTGAATAAGATTTGATCTTTTGATCCTCATCTATGATATGGAATCCACTTCACAGTTTTGATTACAGTTTAAAGTAAACATATGTATAACTGGTATTCATTGTAAACCCTTATGCTAGTTTTAAATTAGATTTCGTACAGAATGAGCATACAGATTAAAGGGAGTAGTATTTAGCACCGAGTGGGGTATTTGTCCTAGTTCACATTCCCAGAATTATGAGCCAACATATGTTTAGATTATTCAGATTATTCCCATTTATATGGATGCAGATATAGATTGTGATCACTTTGCTTAGGTTATACTCCTTGGCAAGAGTATGACACCTCTCCCCAATGAGAGTTGTTTCCCTTAGGGAAACTAGACGTAGGACACTATGATATCTCACATAGTGTATGTCGGTTAGAAGAATCTGCCTAATAGAAAAGCTTTTATAAAAAACTCCTTAAGTCCTAAGACAGAATAATAGATCAGCTTTTAGAAACTAAGTGTAAAGGCTCAATATTTACTTCAAATATTAGTTTACATAAGACATTCGCTATGAGATTTTAGCTTTCAGTTTACAGATATAAAGGTGGTTCCTTTTTACACTTAGCATGCATGATTTAAAAACAACATTAACTTCAGTCCTACTTATTCCACTAATAGAAAGAGTAAAAATACAGCTTTTCAAACTAAGTGTTATGACTCACAAGATTTCTATAGTATGCTTTATTATTCATGATTTATGACTTTCAGCTTTTAGTTATTCAAGCCAATGTGAGTCATTTACATTTAGCATGAATCCTTTTACAAGTTTATATAAACATTCAGATATTCTTTTATTTATGCATTCACCCCCACATGCTCAGTGATTCCAAAAGTACTAATCCACATATAAATTTATGTGTTACATTGTCTCATAATGTTGGTACCAGTTGTAGCATGCACATCATAATATGACAGTTGTGGCTTTCAGTCAGCAAGTGATCGAGTCTTTTTTATTCAAGTATTCGATTCAATCATAGTTTAAGTAGCATTTTGTTTTCTTTATTCATTCGTATTGACTTGGTATAGATGAGGGTCTTGTCCTGGCTACCTATAGTGAACACTAGTAGAGGCTTCATAGACAGTCAGTAGAGTTAATGTATTTGATTCTAGTGTTTTTTTGTATAATCAAAGTTGTAATTATTTCAATATAATTTTTTATTGATCGTATTTAGAAAAGATTTATCTTTCTCAATATTCTTTCAGACTTATGTATTTTATTCAGTTGTCCATGAGTTATGCCAGTACAAGGGTTATCTAGGGATCACTTGTGGTCCTAAGACCGTATGACAACTAGGGGGTAGCCTCAGGTCATTACAAACTTGGTATTAGAGCCCAGAGTTTAGGTGTCCTAAGGTATCTATGATGTCGTGTCTAGTAGAGTCTGGCTAAATGGTATGGAGATGTCTGTACTTTTCTTTGAAAGGCTACAGGGCATTTAAGAAATGTCTTCTTTCTTTCCTACTTTAGATTGTGCTGTAAAGTTCTTCTATCAGAAACTTCTGTCAATTCATGTGTTACTCTATAATCCTTCCTCTATGACTCATTCTTGAGATGACATAACTAGTAAGTTATAATTTCTCCCAAAATAATACTCTCAAGTTTACTATTAGAAATTTCAGAAGTCACACAAGGGGCTTAAGAAGACCTCGCTAGTGTGTTATAAGTTTCTTAAGTTTAGATTTATGTTCTCATCCTTATGATTTGTCTAGATAACATAGAGTAAGATATGTATTCAGATTCCTCATTAATATTTTAATACAGATAGTGCTCATGAGAAGAGATAGTGTGAACCTAGCTTATTAAATAGAGTTTGCATTCGAGGGATATTGCAACCTAAGGTGTTATGATTTATAAGTAATAGGACCTCCTTATAGTTCTTAGTGTGGATTATGATTCAAAAAGTGGGAATGACAATTGATAGAAAGTATAGAGATAAACTTATGCATATTATAGAGTTTGTGTTAAGGTGAATATCCTTGTGTGTTAGTTTAGAGGTAATGAATATGTTATAAATTCCTTGGTAGAAGGTAGAGAAAGAGTGATTAGTTAAGGTGAATTATTGTTTGCTTGAAGTAGGAAAGGAGTTATTGATAGTTTTTATTGTGTTAGAAAAGTATAAGTTATTAATGAAAGTATTTGGTGGTTGAGTATTATTAATTTAGGCTTTCCTTGGGGTTACAAAAAGGAATTTAGTTGAAAATTATAGAGCTATGAAATTAATTTAGGTGTATAGATAGGTAAATAGTCATAATGTGTAGAAGGAGAATGTGCTAACGTATTTTAATAAGATATGTTATATGATTATGACATATTATTATTGTTATGAAGTTCTAGTGGAGTAGTGTTTCTTGATATTTTATTTTATATCTTCCAAGTGAGAATAGTATGTGAGGTTAGATTGTTAATCATGTCTATCACTAGACACTAAGTTTGAACAGTGGATGATCATAAAGGTGGAAATAATGATTGTTGGTTGGTGATTCTAGTTATATTGAAATAATATAGTAGGCTTGAACAGTGTATGCAAGAGTTTAAGTTCATGTATTTATAATTAAGTATGATATTGTACGTATGATGTATAGGTGTGCCCAAGGTGATATGGGGCTACATTATTTTGGAAGTTTTGTAAGTATTATGAGTGGTTAATAGTACCCTTGAGTGGTTAAGTGAAAGAAGGATAGCTATATCGTAAATGGTATTCATAGTAGATAAGTTGAAGAGTTATGGATTGTTGGTAGTGAGTCTTTTAAGTAAAATTTTGAAATGCAATCTTGGTAGGCTATGATTATGTGTTTAGTGAGGCAAGTATTTTTGTTAAGATAATAGAGTATAAGTCTATGTTGATGACTATTGAAGATAAAGGAAGTAAGGGTGGTATGTACTAAGAGTGTGACTAAGAATGAAGTTAGTATGGTTCATTAAAGATTTGGGGATATCCATAGTAAGTGTTAGAATCTGAGTTTGAATCCTTGAAGATTGAGCTAATTGAAATAAGAGTTGAAGCTCTAGATGGTGTGAACTCAGGGAATGGTGATACTCATGAAAATTCTAAGCTAGTAAGTGTTCAAGTTATTATATGATGACTATTGGGCTATAGAAAGATAGAGTTGTATCTCAGAAGAAAGTATTAGTAGTAGGTGTCACACTTTCAGGTGTAGTCTTTCAGGGTATGTTTATTATTTATGTATAATGTTTATTATTTATGTATATTATTATACCCAGACTCTAGAGTAAAGTGATTGCAATTTAGATTAGAGTTTAGTAAAGTGTTGAATAGACTTAGAATGGTGGCTTAAAGGTAAGGGGGATATGATAGAATAAGGAACCAAGTCAGGACTCTAGATTCTAGTAGTAATGCCAATATGTTGTAGAACAGCAGCAACGGAGGATGATGCCCAACCCATTCTTATCTCAGTGCAAAGTTTTCAATCATCACAGTATCTACTCACGGTACACTCCTAATGATCAGCGAGATTCAGTTTATGTCATAAATGCCCTTAGTTTAGATCTCTTTAATGAATCCATGCATTTGACATTCTATTTCTCATACCTCAGTTAAGTGTCAAAATAATGTATAGTATTCTTTAGTACTTCAGCTCCTTATGCATTAGCCCTTCAGTGACCTCTTCCTATGTTAAAATAGTGGTTATGATAATGGATAAGCAATAGTTTAGATGAGAGAGAGTTGATGACCCTTATTAAGAAAGATTATTTATGCTTTTCGGTCTAAGGTTAAACGATGAAGGAATATTAAGGTAAATCCTTGGTATATGTCATAGCTACTTGAGAATTCTAGGTATGTCTTCTTAAGCATAATGCAAGAAAGTTGTTATTGATAGAGGGTTAAATAATATGAGAATTGTACCTTTATAGGTGTTTGTTAGAAGTGCATATGTGGTTATAAAGATGGGCTTAAATGTCATGTTTGTATATATGAGTGGATGGGAGCATTGTGAATTAGTGAATTCTTAGTAAGAGGTTGAATTTAGTTGTTGAAGTGGTAATAAGGATTATTCATGATGATGGAAAGTAGTGAAATCACAGGGTGTACTGAATTCATGATTCAGACTAGTATTATAGTGTGATGTGTGCAATTTGTAGATTCGAGAAGGCTTGAACATAGTGAGAGAATTCAGTTTAGCTCAGATTTCAGTAGACAGAGTTATCAGTGCCCATGTGAATATTTTCAGTAGCCTCAAGTGAAGTGCATTTTTGAAGTGGAATGTATGTTTGAGTATAATCTTTCAGTATAATTCAATCTGTATAGCCAATAATCTAGTTTAGCAGTCAGACAGACAAATTTCTATAGTTTTTCTATCTTTCGATCTAGTCTTACTATCTGAAGTTTCATGAGTATGGACATTCCAAGAGGTAGTTTGTTCACATCCATGTAAATTGTGAATTCAGTTCAGTCTATGAATTAGTTTCAGATTCAGATATTTAGTCCTGATTCAATCCGTAATTGTCCTGTGTATCATCTCAGTCTTTCCTTAATATTTTATCCAAGTCAGTATCATTTGAGGGAAGAACGATCCCAAGGGGAGATGTTGTAATACCTCGAGTTTTCATGTCCTAAACCTCGTATCTTTCCTCATGTAATTATATCCAACCTAAAGTAATGGTTACTCATAAGTTGACTCTCTCATTTATATCTCATCCTTATAACCATTCTAATATCTGTGCATGTATTCAAGAAATCAGCTCAGTCATGATATTCAGTTCATATATCATGTTTCAGACTCAGTAAGGCAATGTTCCAAGTCATGCATGTTCAGTATATGATCTCCGTTACGTTAGTACAGTACTCTCAGTCTAACTAGTCTTATTCAAGTATGAATGTTTCCAAGGAGGAGATATTGTAATACCCCATACTTCTCTTAATTCAGTTCAGCTTCTAGTGTTTGCATAAGAGGCAAAAAGCCTAAAAATTTAGCTATGTGTTGAGGACTTAGACATTTTTAAGACCTTCTAAATTTGAGGAGTTTTAAGTTGACCTTTCAGACTCCGAGATAATGGTTTTTGAGTTGATTCATGTTCAGGGATGTAAGCAGCATGTCTCAAGTAAGTTTCTAATTTTTTGGATGAGGTTTGGACCGTTTTTGGATTTCCAAAAAAGCAAGTCACCGCGATTGTGGTGCGTCGCGATGGATATAGCAGTATCAGCCTTGGCGCATTGCGATGAAGGTGTATATGTCATGTTCTTGATTCATAATTCGAATAAATGTGTCATGATCTTTATCCTAGTGTGTGAATTGCTTATTAGGTGAAGAATGTTCATAAAATCACTTAGAGTCAAGTTGAGCTAAGATCCATAGATTCATCCAAAGTTTGGTGTTTGATTCTACAAGGGTAAACTTTTAAAGTGTCTAACTTTTGATTCATGTAGAATTTTTCATCTCAAAACCCATCAAATTTTAGATAATTGAATTAGCTTTCCACCGAAACCAATTTCGCCTTAATCCGATTCCCGAGTGAAAAGTTATGGCACTTTTCGTGTGAGGCAGTAACCCACCGGGATTTCACCGTGTTGCGGTGAACCTTCAAATCGCAATCTAGGTTACAAATTTTTGGTTTAAATGAGTTAGGGAAAATTGAGTCTTTTCCCACCTCAACCCAAATCGTAAAAACACATTTTTAAACATCCATTAGGGCATTATTTGCCCTCATTATCCTATTTTACTCTCAAGAACAAACCAAAATCAATTCCCTTAAAGATCGTCCATTCCATCATCTCCTCTTCAAGAAAATTCAAAAATTTGAGGTTTCTAATCCAAGAACTTCAAGAAAAAAATCAAGAACATTCCCAAGGCTTCCAAGTCAAGATTTCAATTTCAAAATCAAACCAATTAATGTATGTGGGGTTATGAACAAGGATACTTCTTTCATCCTTGTGCCCAATTCAGTTTTTAAAGTTAAATTTACATGAATTTTAATTTAGGGTTCATACCCAATTATCATTGTTTGAAGTTTATGATGTTACAAGTGATTTAAGTGTTAATTGCATAACTACTTCCACAAATTCATGTGTGTGATTTGATTTCATATATTGAGAATTGAATTTCATTATCTTGATTTTAATTGTTAAAGTATTTCAAGATTATTGTTATTGAGCATGAAATTTGTTGTGATATGACATGAGTTTCGAGAATGTGTTTGAAACCCCAAGTATATATCTTGATATTTCAATAAAGATGATATTTAAGCATCCTATGATTAGTTTATATTCAGATTTTGAACAACATTTGATCTTTTGATCGTCAGCATAGATATAGAATCCATATCATAGTTTTGATTATTGTTTAAAGTAAAAAGATGCATAACTGGTTATTATTGTAAACCCTTATGCTAGTTTCAAAGTGAATTTTCTATAGACTGGGCATACAGTTTAAAGGGAGTGGTATTTAGCACCAAGTTGGGTATGTGTCCTAGTTTACATTCCCCAGAACTATGAGCCAACATAGGTTCAGATTATTCCTATTTATATGGATGCAGATACAGATTGTGATCACTTAGCTTAGGTTATACTCCTTGGCAATAGTATGACACCTCTTCCCAACGTGACTTTTTCCCCTTAGGGGAACTAGATGTTGGACACTATGATAGCTCACATAGTGTATGTCGACTAGAAGAACCTCTCTAATAGAAAAGAATAACAGAAAAGCTTTTCGAAGAAACTCCCTAAGTCCTATGATAGAATAACAGAACAACTTTTAGAAACTAAGTGTAAAGGCTCACAATTTATTTTAGATATTGGCTTACATAAGACATTCGCTATGAGATTTCAACTTTCAATTTACAGATATAAAGGTGAGTCATTTTTACACTTAGTTTCCATGATTTGAAAACAGACTTAACTTCAGTCCTACTTATTCCACTAATAGAAAGAGTAAAAGTACAGTTTTTCAAACTAAGGGTTGTGGCTCACAAGATTTATACAGTATGCTTTATTATTCATGATTTATGATTTTCATCTTTCAGTTATTCACGCCAATGTAAGTCATTTAGACTTAGCATGAATCCTTTTACAAGTTTATATAAACATTGAGATATTATTTTATTTAAGAATTCACCCCCACATGCTCATTACATTCCAAAAGTACTGATCCACATATACGTCTATGTGCTCTATTATCTCATAATATAGGTATCAGTTGTAGCATGCACATCATAATCAGACAATTGCAGCTTCCAGTTAGCAGATGATGAGCCCTTTTGATTCAAGGGTTCAAGTCAGTCATAGTTCGAGTAGCATTTTATTTTCTTTATTCATTCGTATTGACTTGGGATATCTGGGGGTCATGTCCCGGCTGCCTATAGTGAATACTAGTAGAGGCTTCATAGAAAGTCAGTAGAGTTAATGTATTTGATTTCAGTTTTATTTTGTATAATCAGAGTTGTAATCATTTCAATATAGTTTTGCATTAATCGTATTTAGAAAAGATTTATCTTCCACAATATTCTTCTGACTTATGTATGTTATTCAATTATTCTTGAGTTATGCCAGTGCAGTGGTTATCTTGGAATTACTTGTGGTCCTAAGCATCGTGTGACGACTAGGGGGTAGCCTCGGGTCGTTACACCCATGCTTGCTACGTAGTTTTATAACTCAGGTATTGCTACTAAGGATCAAACCCTATACTAACAGGAATGCCCCCATCCCTGGGTTCGCTCGGTACTGAATCCTAATCCCAATTGAACTGACACTGATTATGGGACTGAACTAAGTTTAACTGAAAAAGGAATTGACTCGGATTATTGAACTGATCTAAGTTTGACTGACATGATAACTGACTGAACTGATAATGCTTATACATGTCTAAAACCATTCTGAAACGACTAAGACTAAGTAAACATCTAAGCTTTCGGGTATTCATAACCCCCAGGATATTTGATAGCAATAACAATAGGAACACATGAATACTTTAAAACCATGATAAGAACCATTTTGCCAAAAACTCATCTCTTAGACATTTAATCAAACACATGAGGGTAATGAATTTAAAGTATGGGAATAGTTAAATCATGTGATAATATCATAATTGCAATATGAAAATCATGGGTTAAGGATTTAACATGCGAATATCATCCTACAAACATGTCAAGGGCTAATTCCAACAGAAATAACTTGTAAACATGATATAAAATAAAAATTCATGAACATTCATGGATATAATTAATGATAACACGTAAAGATCATAATTTTAAACTTGAAACGGATTCTTGGACTCAATGGGTGAAAAGGACCCATGAATGAACATCACACATACCTTAAAGTTTTTATCTTGAAAGAATATTAACTTTTCTTGAACGTTCTTGGATTGGAAAACACAACTTCTTAGTTTTATTGAAGAAGGGCTTGAATCTTGTTCTTGGGAATAATGAGGGTTAACGGCTTTTAAAAACTGATTGATAATGACTAAATACGCATATGGGGTGATTTAAGTCGGGGGAGGGGGGCGGTAAGGTTTAAGGTGAGGAACAGACCAAAGTACGTCTCCAAACCTAAATAAGAATTGCTGAAATTTTTATTTGACGACTTAGTTGATAGCTTATCAACTAGTTGATGGCTTATTAACTTAAGTCATCAGCCCATAGTTTGATTTGGACCCTTGTTGTTTATGGGTGATGACTTGGCTGATACGTTGTCACTTAGTTGACGGCTTATCACCTAAAGTCGTCACTTTGTAGCTGAGGCTGATCATATTCTAGTTATGGGTGACGACTTGGTTTATAAGTCGTCACTTACTTGACGGCTTATCACCTCAAGCGTCACCTTGTTGATTGACGGATATGCTGAGGTAAAATGAGCATAACTTCCCACTCCGATGGCAGATTAAGGTGAATCTAGAAGCATTGGAAAGAAAACTCAAATACCTTACATTTGATATATAGTTGGACACCTGAATCAATAAATTCTAAGAGATCCAATCATCTAAAATGGACCCTAGCTGGAGCATTCTTCAAAACTCTATCGATAGAAAAGTCCTCAACTCGTCTTTGAGTTAGGAGGGTATTATGCCCTTGATTCATATACAAAGATATTCCCATACCATAGATTTTATAATCACACATATATATACATAGAATAATTAGGTTCAAGTTTGTACGCATAGGAACAATGATTTGAATTGTAGCCCGAAAATGTGGGGTGTTACAAGGATCACCTTGTTTCAGGAAAAAGCCTTTCTTATCTCCATTGATCATTATGGAATACCGCACATTGGAAGTAGATCTCTACACTAAATTCATCCAAGTTTCATTGATCAACCATGATTTTGAAAATAATTTTATTAGAAAATTTTGAAAGACCAACGAGTTTCATTTCATTAAAAGAATTAGGATTATTCACCTTAGTAATTATAATAAGACAAGAACTGGTATAGAAACTGGTGAGGTCGACACCTTAAATTTTGAACAAAATTTATCAAGTCTACTTTGATAATATCCCAACAACTTTGGTAGAAACTTTCCGCAAAATCATCTGGACCTTGAGCACTATTGGTGTTCATATTAAGAGAATGGTGGACCTAATCTCCTCTTCATCAGGAATAACAATCAAACTATCATTGTCATCTTGAGTAATAGTTTGATTAATACAATGAAGATGATGCAAATTTGGTTCATTGCCTTTTTTTAACAAATTAGAGAAATGATGAATAGATTCATTTCCACTGATCCATTCCCCTCTATGATTCTTGCTTCTATAAAGTGTGAGTCTTCTCCTCTTGTTATTAATCGTCGTATTAAAATACTTAGTATTAGAATCACCATCCTCAATCTATTTAATATTAGCTCTCTGTCTAAGGATAGACTCTTCCATCTTTAACCATTTAGTGTGCTCTGCTTGAGATTTATGAAGTTGAGTTTTGTAATCTTTATCATCATTCTCAATGTATTCAGTTTTCAAAGATTGCAACTTCTCATCCTAAACTTTTACATAGTGAAAAACATTGCCAATTTTTACGTTGGAACAGTGGCTGGGTATATTTTAGTAAGATGCTTAAACTTTTGCTGAAGGATCCACATGATTTTACCATCTACATTTAAATTCCAGGCATCTTGAACAATCTCTTTGAAATCTGCTTGCTCGGTCCAGAAATTCGAAAATTTGAAGTACATGATTCCACTATGCTCTTGTCTAGAACATCTAACTAGCATAAGTGTGTGATTAGAACGTGTGCTAGCTAAATGTTCTATGTCATTTTTAGAAAAAAAAATCAGTCCATAAGTGATAAAAAATACCCTGTCAAGTATTTTTCAAATTCTATGAATGCTACCTCTCGCATTGCACCAGGTAAATCTAAGGCCTTATTTGTTTGCACTTAATGGAGGTCTGAATCTGAATAGTTCAGACTTCAGACCATTAAGTGCATTTGTTTTTTATTAAGGTTTTAACTTTTAATAGGTCTGAAATGGTCTAAATCATTCAGATCTAGAACTAAGTCTTAATAGGTTTGAAAGGATATTCAAGATAATATTCACCACTCTATTCATAATCAGCAGTCACCACCACTAACCACCTCTGCCACCGTTACCATTGTCAACCACCACCCACCACCACCAATCACCTCCACCATAACAACTACCATCGACAAAAAATACCGCTACCAACCACAATTGTCGACCGCTACCACACCTACAACCTCTTTTATTCTAATCATATTCACTGCCACCACTGTCATCAACAGCACCACAATCAGCAACCACTACCGGTCAATCCCTACTACCAACCAACCCATCTATCACAACTAGCACCATCGCTAACTACCACTAATACATCACAACCTTTACACATTCTTTGGCCGCCACCATCATTGTCACTAGTAACATCATCTCTACCACCACTTCAACCAGTACCATTACTACAATTTATCTCTACTATAACAACCATCGCCACCATTACAACAAATAACATCTCCAACTAGCACCAACACATCGTCAATCACCATGCATTCATGTTTCAGCCAACATAATTAACACCTTAAACTACTAATATCAAGCAACGTCACATCACAACAACCACCACCACCATCAATCGCTTCCATTATAACAGTCACTGTCACACCTCTTTTTTAACGCGTACTCCAAAACATGGATATATTTTAAGTTTGAAAGGGTTTTATTATTTTTAGTGACAAGAAATGAAAATTTGTTTCAAAAAAAAGAATTATTTGCAATTTTTTTTATTCAGAGTCGCCACTTGGCATAATCCGGTGTGCCAAGTCACCTTCGGAGGATCCCTTTTTCGAAACCAATTAACTCTTAAACCGGTTTGCGAACAGAGATTTCGGCTAAGGAATTCTGTTGACCGAGGGGAAGGTGTTAGGCACCCCTCGATCTCGTGGTTCAACCACGGTCGCTTAGTGGCGTGTATCGACCCTTTTGGCATTATGAAGTGTATAAACCACAGAAAAAGCACGCAAATCAATCAAACAAAACAAAACAAATCGAAATGTAAGTCCAGTCCAATTATTACAACCCGAAATAGAAAGGGACTAAAAATAAACCTACGCTAATCCTAAACTAATGCTTTACCCGATGCCTCGGGCCTTCATCGCGGACGTCATCCGGATACAAGGTACTTCAGGGAATTCTCCGGATAAATCTATACAAATCCTTCGGGGCATTACCCGGCCAAATGAGTACAATTTAAACTTTTCGTGCAATAAAGTAGGAATGTCATTCAAGCACATAAAACACTCCAACAAATTGTTATTCCTAAATTTTCCTACCCGGCCTACGTTTGCCTATGCTTACTCGACTAACGACATAATTCCATCATGATTCATACCAATAATAAATCAAATTAAACTGAATATATCCTTTTGTCAATTTTTCAATTCCATCCCCTAACTTTCTTTCTATCCATTCATTAGAACATGATCAAGTTTATACCTTAATCTACCAAAACAAAACAACCAAGCATCACAATCATAACATCAACATAAATAAAAATCCAACAAAACCATAATCACCACTCGTAATCGCAACTAATCAAAACAACCAACCACATATATATATATTTAAGAGACGAGTTAAGAAATGGACCTCGATAGAATGTTTTGTCGATAATAAGGAAATCCGAAGACCAAAACTCGACCGGAGAACCTCACGATGAACAAACCATACTTGGTATTAAGATGATAACCGGACAGCTCCAAAACCCGTGAATAAAACTCTACTATACGAAACCCAACCTCACAATGAGCAAACCAAACTCAGTATTAAAATAATAGTCGGACAGCTCCAAAACCCATGAATAACACCTTACTATACGAAACCCACTACCAATGTCGAAACATGAAATAGAAGAAACCAAAATCAACCAAAGACAACAAGAAACCAAAAACCAAATAGATCAAGCTGGTCGGATCTGGTGACGGAGAAACGGGCAAAGATCTGGTCGACGTTACTATTGCCGACGGCATTACTGTTGCGGAGGTTCGGTCAGATCATGGGTCGGCGAACGATGACAGTGAACGGCGAGCTGGTCGGCTGACCGACGCGTTGCGGCAGAGATCTGGCCAATTCTCGGCCGATGAATGGCGTGAAGGCCGGCGATGGGCCGACTGCCAGCGTTGACCGGAGAGAGAGGAGAAAAGGTGGTCGGAGCTGGCCGACGCTCCACAGCCGGAGAGAAAGTGGCGGTCGGTTAGGGTGGAGAAGTGGCGACTGATGATGGAGACGACAGCGCTATTGCCACCATCGTTGGGTCGGTCGGATAGCGGCAAACGGGGCCGCGGATTCTTTTTTTCTTTTTTAGTTTTGGAGACAGTGAGATGGTAGAGAGAAGGGAAAGATGGTGGTGTTGTGGTGGCCGGAGCTCCGGTCGGCGGCGAACGGAGGTTAAACGAGAGGCAGAGAGAGAATAGAGTTTAAAGAGAGAGAGAGTCTTGAGAAATTTTTTTTGGATTCGTTACTGTTCATCCTCTCTTGGTGTATGTGTAGGTATATATATTTTTGAGGCTTTATTTCTTGACAAGAAAAAGAGAGGGGGTGGGGTAATGTGGGGTAGGGGGAGTGGTGAGGTGTTATGCTTTTATTGGGTAGGTGGTTAGGATAAGATAGGGTTAGTTATTTATTATTTGTTTTATTATTATTATTTTATTTATTATTTTGTATTTTACGGGGTATAATGACATGGGTGAGGGCACACGGTATGCTATGATGGAAATGAATAAAACGAACTTTCGAGGGAGACAAAATTACGTGTCTACATCATGCCCCCTTTGAATGTAAAAACGCAGTGTTTTCCGATAAAGAAGTAGACGACGAGACAGAATTTTGTCCCGACCATTATTCAAAGAAGAAACAGAAGAAAGAAGGACTATCGGGTCTTGAATTAGGACAGACTACCCACCCAAGTTATGAAGGGATCGAGTAACAAGTATTTCCAGGGATTGGATGGAGATGGACTATACCGAGTTGGAGAGTCAAGTGAGGTTCCGTCGAGGTTCCGGTCTGCGGCTCTATTATTACAGTAAAAATGAAAATTATAAGTTAAAACATAAATGAAATTACAAAAATCCTATCTATACAACTTTTGTTGGCTCTTGACTCGACTTTTATCACCCTATTCTTCAGGTGGGCTCCTGATTTGTAGTTTCCTTCAACTTGTTGCTTGACTTTCGTTTCTTTACCCTATTCTCCAGGAGGGCTCCTGACTTGCTATTTCATCATCCTATTCTTCAGGCGGGCTCCTGACTTGCTATATCATCACTTTGTTGCTATGCTTTTGACTTTTTCACCCTGTTCTGCAGGCGGGCTCAAATGTTTCTTGAATTGCCCAAATAAGGAAGTGTCTCCTTACAAATGTTGCAAATAAGGAAGTGCGTCTCCTTACAAATGTTGCTCAAATTTCCCACACCATGATTATCATAAGGCAGTATTTCATTTTGAAAGCGTGGTCCCAATTTTCAGGAGGGTCCTGACCAGAAAGTAAAAATCCCATTTTTCAGGAGGGTCCTGAACATAAAGTAAAGTCCCATTCTTTAGGAGGGTCCTGAACAGAAAGTAAAAATCCCATTTTTCAGGAGGGTCCTGAACATAAAGTAAAGTCCCATTTTTCAGGAGGGTCCTGAACAGAAAGTAGAAATCCCATTTTTTAGGAGGGTCCTGAACATAAAGTAAAGTCCCATTTTCCAGGAGGGTCCTAAGCAGAAAGTAAAATCTCATTTTCCAGGAGGGTCCTGAATAGAAAGTAAAATCCCATTTTCCAGGAGGGTCCTGAACAGAAAGTAAAATCCCATTTTCCAGGAGGGTCCTGAGCAGAAAGTAAAATCTCATTTTCCAAGAGGGTCCTGTGCAGAGAGTAAAATCCTATTTTCTAGGAGGGTCCTAAACAGAAAGTAAAATCCCATTTTCCAGAAGGTTCCTGAGCATAAAGTAAAATCCCATATTCCAGGAGGGTCCTAAGCATAAAGTAAAATCCCATTTTCCTAGAGGGTCCTGAGCAGAAAGTAAAATCCCATTTTCCAGGAGGGTCCTGAACAGAAAGTAAAATCCCATTTTCCAGGAGGGTCCTGAACAGAAAGTAAAATCCCATTGATGTGCATTTCCAATGGTAGCTGAATCAAGTGAAATGAATTTGCCCCTGTTTCAACAAAGAAAATCTGTCAGTTCAAGACTTAATGGTGGCTTGAAACTCTTGGCTTCTCAGGTATCTGCCCCAGTATTCGTTTCTTTCATCTTTCTTCTAAATCGCTGACACTTGTCATGTCTTGCCGCATCATTAACCCGGATCCATATTGACGGAAGTGATTTCTTGCTTAAACAATGGGTTTCCGTTTTGCCATGCCCCGAGGTACACTTTTCCCCAAATCTGAATATTTCTACAAATCCAATAGTTTGTCGGTTGATAGACTTCCTTTTCTTCGTGTTGAATTACGATCATATTTCTTCCTGTGCTGTTCCTTGGCTTTTTCTCACATAGTTGGAAATACTGGTAGAAATTTTTGAAATACTTTCTCACTTGTTTTGACACAGACTTGATTTAAAATGTAAAGAAATTGATAGGGACTTTTATTTTTTGATAAATGACATAAAAAGACAAAAAACATGAATATGTAAATGAAAGAAAAGGGCAATGTCTCATATTCAAAAAGAAAACTTATCTGAATACGACAACCAACTCCAATGAGTATGACATGCATTTTAGATTGAGCTGCTTGATCTTCCTATCCAAACTCCCCATTTGTTGCTGAGTTCATGCCTTTGCTGCTGAGCAGCTTCTTCAGATCCATTGGACTCATACATCACATTCGACTGACGACATCTTAAAAGACTTTTGCCAACAAATCTCTTTCTTTTCACTTTTCGCTTTTCTCTTGAACTCTCCATCGCCTTACGGTGCCCGTGAGGGTTTTCACCAATAAGACTCTGTCATTTTTATTTCTCTCTACTCACCATCGCCTTATGGTGCCTGCAAAGGTTTTCACTAGTAAGACTCTCTCGTTTTTATTTTCTCTCAACTCTCCATCGCCTTATGGTGCCTGCAAAGGTTTTCACCAATAAGACTCTCTCATTTTTATTTTCTCTCAACTCACCATCGCCTTATGGTGCCAGAGCGAGTTTTCACCAATAAGACTTTCTCATTTTCATTTTCCTTTCCTGATTTCTTGTGCTGAGGGAGACAAGTGGTACTTCATAATGTATCATCATATGCATTGCATGCTTAGCCTTAACATTATCAAAAATTGATCTGAAGGACTTTCTTTGGTTGTAACTTGGCTTTTGGTTAAGGTTAGAAAAAATGGTAAGATGATCAAATGATACTTGAAGTGAGGGTGGGACTTACAACTTTTGGAATCGACTCAAACAACACATTAACTCATGCCCCAGTTTTGTTGACTGGGTGAATCTTAAAATTTTATTTGGTTGGACCGAGCCCGAAATAGGGCAGCCCGAAATTTTCTTTGTTTTGATTTGATTTTGATTTTGATTTTTTTCTTTTCTTTTTTTTCTTTTTTTTTCCTTTCTTTTTTTTTTAACTTCGAACTCTTTCTTTTGTTCTTATTTTCTTGACATTTATCTTTGACTCTATTTTGATTCCAAAAGAGGGGTATCAAAATAAAACGAAGCTCAAATAGGTAAACAAGGGATGACACAATGTTTGGATAGAAGAATAAAATGCCTTCATCATATCAATCTTCAAAAATGCAAGTACTAAACATGCAATAAAATCAACAAAGGATCAAATATCATACGTAATATCTTTTGACCGCATCAGCATTGATAGCCATTTCTGCCATTTTGCCTTCAATATCTGTCAAATATAAGGCTCCATTAGGAAACACTTTCTTCACAACAAAGGGCCCTTGCCAGTTAGGGGAGAACTTGTCTTTTGCTTCAATCTGGTGAGGAGGGATACGTCTCAATACCAACTGACCAACTTCAAAATTCCTGGGACGGACCTTTTTGTTATACGCTCGAGCCATCCTCCTCTGATACAACTGGCCATGACACATAGACGTTAGCCTCTTTTCCTCAATCAAACTCAAATATTCCAGTCAGGTTTTTACCCATTCGTCATCATCAATCTCTGCTTCTACAATGACTCGGAGAGAGGGAATTTCAACTTCTGTAGGGATGACTGCTTCTGTCCTATACACCAATAAATATGGAGTTTCCCCTGTTGAAGTAAGAACAGTGGTGCGATAACCCAGCAATGCAAATGGCAACTTTTTATGCCACTGTCTAGACCCTTGTACCATTTTTTGCAATATTTTCTTTATATTCTTATTGGTGTCTTCTACAGCACCATTGGTCTTTGGGCGATATGGAGTAGAATTTCGATGTGCGATCTTAAACTGTTGACATACTTCTTGCATCAAATGACTATTGAGATTGGCAGCATTGTCTGTAATGATCATCTTAGGAATTCCAAATCTTCAAATGATATTGGCATGAACAAAATCTACCACAGCTTTCTTTGTCACTGACTTGAAAGTTACTGCTTCTACCCACTTTGTGAAGTAGTCAATGGCTACCAAAATGAATCTATGCCCATTTGATGCCTTTAGATCAATCGGTCCAATCACATCCATTCCCCAAGCTACGAATGGCCATGGAGCGGCCATTCAATGCAATTCAACAGGAGGAGAACATATCAGATCACCGTGTACCTGACATTGATGACACTTACGAACAAATTGAATAGAATCCCTTTCCATAGTAAGCCAGTAATAACCTGCTCGAAGAATCTTCTTTGACAAGACATGACCGTTCATATGCGACCCGCATACTCCAGAGTGTATTTCAACCATGATTGCCGAGGCTTCTTTTGTATCTACACACCTCAAAAGTCCGAGATCTGGGGTTCTTTTATACAAACTCCTAATAGCCCTCTTTTGATCGTTGGTGGCATATGCTGGGTATTCTCCTGACTGAATGTACCGCTTGATATCCAAGAACCAAGGTTCTCCATCGAGCTCTTCTTCAACCGTATTACAGTAAGCATGTTGATCACGACTCTGTATATGCACTGGATCGATGTAGGGTTTGTCAGGATGTTGGAGCATTGAAGACAAAGTGGCTAAAGCATCAGCAGTTTCATTACGAATCCTTGGAATATGCCTAAATTTTACTAACACAGACCGTTGACATAGCTCCTGCAAGAATTGTTGATACCGGATGAGCTTCAAATCTCTCGTCTCCCAATCCCCTTGAATTTGATGGACGAGAAAATCTTAATCTCCTAACACTAATAATTCCTGGATTCCCATATCAACAGCTAACCTCAAACCAAGAATGTAGGCTTCATACTCTGCCATATTGTTAGTACAGTAGAATCAAAGTTGTGCTGTTACCGGGAAATGTTGTCCCGATTCAGAAATAAGAACCGCACCTATTCCGACTCCTTGCATATTGACAGCTCCATCGAAAAATAACCTCCAACCTGGATCAGCATCTATGATGACTTCATCAACACACGACACTTCTTCATCAGGAAAATATGTCTTTAATGGCTCGTACTCTTCATCAATGGGATTTTCACCAAGATGATCTGCCAAAGGTTGGGCTTTCATAGCGGTTCGAGTCACATATACAGTGTCGAACTCGGTAAGTAATATTTGCCACTTTGCCAAATGACCCATTGGTATAGGCTTCTGAAAGATATACTTCAAAGGATCCATACAGGAGATGAGATAAGTAGTGTAGGAAGAGAGATAATACTTCAACTTTTGTGCTACCCAAGTTAGGTCACAACATGTCCTTTCAAGAAGAGTATACCTGGCCTCATATGCGGTGAACTTCTTGCTAAGATAATAAATAGCCTGCTCCTTTTTGCCTATGATATCATGTTGACCCAGGACAAAACCGAAAGAATTGTCCATGACTGATAAATATAAGATCAAAGGCCTACCAGGCTCTGGGGGTACCAACACAGGCGGATTTGATAAATATCTTTTGATTCGATCAAACGCCTCCTGACATTCTTCAGTCCATTTTACCGCAACACTCTTTTTCATCAACTTGAATATGGGCTCACAAATGGTCATGAGTTGAGCAATAAATCTGCTAATGTAGTTTAATCTACCAAGCAAACTCATCACCTCCGTTCTATTCTTGGGCGGGGGCAAATCTTGAATGGCTTTGATTTTCGAGGGATCCAATTCAATTCCCCGATGGCTGACTACAAACCCCAACAGTTTTCCAGATGGAACTCCAAATACACATTTTGCCAGGTTGAGTTTGAGATTATACCTGCGAAGCCTTTCAAAGAACTTTCTTAAATCTTTTACATGGTTGGTCTGACTTTTTGACTTAATAATCACATCATCCACGTAGACCTCAATCTCCTTATGCATCATGTCATGAAATATAGTGGTCATGGCTCTCATATATGTTGCTCCAGCATTCTTCAAACCGAACGGCATCACTCGATAACAATAGGTTCCCCATGGTGTGATAAAAGATCTCTTCTCCGCGTCTTCATTATCCATAATGATCTGGTGATATACGGCATAGCAATCCACAAAAGAGGCAACCTCGTGTTTAGCACAATTGTCTAACAAAATGTGGATGTTGGGCAGTGGAAAATCATCTTTCGGACTTGCTCTGTTCAAATCACGGTAATCAACACACACTCGAATTTTGCCATTTTACTTTAGTACGGGAACAACATTGGATAACCACATGGGATAGCGAGCTACTCGAATTACTTTGGCTTTAAGTTGTTTCATGATTTCCTCTTTAATTTTAATACTTACATCCGTTTTAAACTTTCTCAACTTTTGTTTGACAGGAGGGAACGAGGGATCAGTTGGCAATTTGTGAGCCACTAACTCAGTGCTTAAACCAGGCATATCATCATAAGACCATGCAAAAACATCCTTGTAATCCATTAATGCTTGAATCATTTCATCTTTTAGCTGGGGCAAAACATGTACACTGATTTTAATTTCCCTAACATCTTCTTGATACCCTAGATTTATCGGCTCAGTCTCATTCAAATTAGGATTCGGTTTGTCTTCAAATTGTTCCAACTCTTTACTTATTTCTTCTAGTGTTTCTTTTTCATCATATTCTCCATCCTGCTCCATTACATCTGTATTAGTTTGGATTTTAAGATCAGGCTGAAAATTCCGCATGCATGTCATGTCATTAGAATCGGCATAAAGAGAACTGTGTAAGAAAGAAAAATAAAACATAGTAGACACAAAACAAATGGGACATTGCATTTCATTAAATAAAAGATAGAAGGGTTTAAACACAAACACCAATATAACATAAACAAACTAAAATCCGAATTACAACCCTGAAATACTCGGATAAAATAAACTACCAAAACTCCCTCCTGACGGGGAGAGGAGTGACTTCCCAATTATTGAGCCGGACCGCTGGACCTATGAATTGCACATCTACCATACTAGTACCTTCTCCTGCTTCGACCATATCAACTTCAATAAAAAGGTTCTGGAAGTCATCAACCAATTCAACTTCAGATTCCACATGCTCCGCGACATCACTCTTAACAAATGATTCACTGAGTAGTGGTATTGGGTGAGGGAGTGACCATATTTCCTTTTTCCTTTCCTTGGCTTTTTTCAGATCTTCAGCTGTAGGCTCAAATCCTAGACCAAACGTGCCCACGTTCTCACTCGGACATATGGGATGAACTATACCATGCAGAGACGCTCCCAAACCCTTTCTTGGCTGAAATCCGTACTTCCAAAGTTCACTCACCATCATGATAAAAACAAAAGACAATTGCGGTCCCGGTATAGCCTGTCATTCAGGGATATGACTCACTGACACTGTATCAAAAATTTGATAGGCGAATGTCTCCTCTACATTATTTTCTTCAACAAGAGACCAGGAAGAATCTTCATAGGCTGACAAATCTCCTTCACCATGAATAACTACTTCTTGCCTATCATGCTCAAACTTAATCATTTGGTGCAGTGTAGATGCAACCTCCTTGGCCTTATGAATCAACGACCTTCCCAACAACAGATTGTAAGAGGATTCTACATTCAATACTTGAAACTCTATGGCAAACTCAACAGGCCCTATGGTCATAATTAGTTCTATTTCGCCAATGGAATTTGATTTTTCACCATCGAAAGCCCTAACACATACATTGTTGGGCGTGATCCTGTCAGCACTAATATTCAACTTTTGCAAAGTGGAAATAGGGCAAATATTTGCACCTGAACATCCATCAATCATAACATAAGTGACGTAGAAATCCTCATACTTCACTGTAATGTAAAGGCCCCGATTATGCCCTATACCTTCAACAGGCAATTCATCATCGGAAAAACTGATCCGATTGACCTCAAAGATCTTTCCAACCATTTTCTCAAGCTGGTTGATTGTAATCTCTCTTGGAACATACGCTTCATTTAACATCTTCAATAAAACATCACGATGATCCTTGGAGTGCAGCAGCAAAGACAAAAGGGAAATTTGCGCGGGAGTTTTCTTCAGCTGGTCTAATATCGAGTACTCTGGCAATTTCATCTTTTTCAAGAATTCCTTCACTTCTTCTTCAGTGACAGGCTTTTTGATAAATGACGGTCCACTCACCGTTGGCTTGGACTTTCTTAAGCTTTCAGGCACAAAGCATTTCCCTGACCTAGTCAAACCCCTTACCTCGTCTACATCTTCCACAACTTCTTTCCCATGATAGGTCATCACAGTCCACCCATAATTCTAGGGAATCCTCTTCGTATCGACTATTGGAGGTTGGGTCACCGGTTTAAGGACAATAGGCGCTGCCAATGCTCCTTTCACCATCAAGATAGGCTAATCAGAGCTCCCACCACTGTCAACTTCGGTTTATCCTGACTTGAATCAACGTGCCTTCTGCCTTGTACTGTGATCAGGGGTTTATTCGTGCTTTCTTGAGCTTTTTCTTCTCTCATTCCTTACCGGTTCAATGACATTTCTTTTAAAGACTCCGCTATATTCACCGATTTCTCTTCGATGGTCTGTATCTTGATAATAGAATTGGCTTCAGCATGGGTTGGCAGCGGATTCTGGTTAATGTTTGGACCTTCTGGGGCCTGGACCAGCATCTAATTTGTGTCAATTAAATCTTGGACAGCTCTCTTTAAAAACCAGCATTTCTCAATATCATGGCCTGGCATATCAAAACAGTACGCACACCTTAAAGAATAATCGAGATTCCTCAGCGGTGGATTTGAAAGCCTTCCTTGAATTGGGCTTAAGACCTTCAACTTTCTCAACCTATCAAACAAGCTAGCATATGACTCCCCAAGAGGTGTAAATTGATTTTTGACCACCTTCTCCTTCTTATACTCAGGCTTAGGCTGAAAATTGGGTCTGTAGGGGTTTTGGTAATTTGGTGGAGCGAATGGGCAATTTTGTGGAGCTTGTGTGTGCCACTGTAGGTAAGAAGGGGTTTGGGCATATAGCTGCGCGCTATATACTGGGTATGGTGGTGGTGGAATGGAATATAAAGGGTTTTGTAGAGGGTAGTAATGGTGGGGATAAATATATAGAGCTTGGGTATAGACTTCAGCTTGGGATTGGGGATAGGGGCGAGGTGGTCTTTTGGGATAGGAATGGGTTCCAGCTACGACAGTCGCCACGTCCTCTTTCTTCTTTCTACCTCCAAATACGCCAGATCCACCTTGAATCGCTTGTGTGGTGGCTTTTAATGCGGTAAAACTCACTTTTTGGCCGGTCTTAATACCATCCTCTATAATCTCCCCCATTTTGAGGACTTCCATAAAAGACTTTCCCATTGCCGGAAGTAAATGCTGAAAATAGGTTTCATCCTGCGCCTGAATGAAAACTTCTACCAACTTACTTTCTTTCATTGGGGGCTTTACCCTGGCGACCTGTTCACGCCACCTTATCGCGTATTCCCTGAAACCTTCAGTGCTCTTTTTCTTCATTTTGACCAAGGACTTTTTATCCGGAATCAGGTCGATGTTATACTGAAAATGCTGAACAAATTCAGAAGCTAAATCATCCCAACTATTCCATTTATCGATATCTCGATCGATAAACCATTCTGAGGCCAGATCTGAAAAACACTCACCAAAGAAAGCCATGAGCAATTCTTCCTTTCCTCCTGCAGCTCTCAACTAGTTGCAATAACGTCCTAAGTGTGCCACAGGATCGCCATGTCCTGCATACTTCTCGAACTTTGGCATCTTAAAACCGGAGGGAAGATTGATGTCTGGGAACATACACAGATCTTTATAAGAAACACTCCTGTAATCTCCGATCCCTTGCAGATTTATCATAGCGTGCTCTAAACTCTTCAGTTTCTGAGCTATGATATCTTGTTCCTCCGTTGCGACAGGTTTCTCCGTATCAAATGGAAATTTAGGCGGGTGAGTGTACCCATACGGTTCATTCATTTGCAAGGTAGGCTCCGGGGCATAATACTGACCATCTGAAACCTTCAGTACTGGCTCACTGGAAGACCTAGAAAGCCTTATTGTGGGATGCGCAGCATATATGGGAGTTTCCTGTGGTGGCAGAGCCACGAACACCAGTATGATTGGTGGTGCTGGCTGAGCAGCTGGTCTCGATTGGGGAGCTGCCAAGGGCACGCTAGAGCTACCAAGATAATAATGTCGCAGAGTGAATCCCGGCGCGTGGTTGGGTGATTTAGTTGGGGCAGAGAATTGCTCCTGAGAGAGCGGTGGGTAATTAGAGACATTCGCTAAACCTTCAGAGAGTGGAGGAGGAGGCATTCCACTGGCCCATGCCCGATGCAAATCTATCAGTTGTTGCCTGAGCCTTACCATCTCATTGTTGTGTTCAGCACTTTCTTCCCTGTGTTCCTGATCTGGGTCAATGAGCGAATTTTCCATCTCTCTGTTAGCCATGGCAAACTTTTCTTTGGACCTGGTGAAGTATGGGTGACTAGCCAGGGTGCTGCAAACCTACCACTGTTATCTGAAAGAAACATGCTCATCAAAGACGACATCCGTTAGAATTAGGCACACAACAACCATGGGAATCACATTGGTAAAATTGTCCTAAATTCATGCTCATTTCTACCAACTTTTGAGGGTAGTGAGGTCATTTTAACATCATCCTGATTTTTGTCCACATTTATTTTTATCTTTCTACGCTTATTATTTTCTTTCCCTCTCTTTTCTCTTTTTTTTTTCTTTCTCTTTCTTTTCGTATCAATCTCTGCCCTTTTCTTTTCTCTCTTTATCTACCTTTACTTATCATTATTTATGGCTTTTGTTTTTCTTTAAAAGAGAAAAAAATAAAAAAAAATGGTTAGATCAAACCCAAAAGTAGGTTGCCTACGTATCATGTTGTACATGAATCAGATCTTGCATAGTTCAGGCAGCTTATGCATAAACATCACACAATTAAATTTTTTTTTTAACAAGTAATCAAGAGAAAGACGTAACATCCTAACATTTTGATGAAAGACAGCAAAACATACAACGAATTTAGGACCACTTTATAACTAAACAACGAATACAATACAACATTCGAAAACCCTAACGACATGCGTGCAATAAAGACCTGAATATCAAAGCAATTTGACTCCGACTTAACACAGACACCAACCTACAATGTAAGAAACATAAAAGACTCAAAACTACATAAATATAAGACCTGCTCTTTCAAACTGGCGCTCTGTGTGACGTCCCCGGCTGAAATGAACCCATCTGTGAAGTCCCTACTTTTCCACTCAGACTTTACAACATATCCTGCAACAATATTTTGATACTCGGAAACAAATTTCTTGCCCGCATCCCCTCCTCTTGGAGAGTACACCCACAAAGGTTTCTCTGATACCCATCCACAGTTGTGATCAAACGTGACAACTGAACTCTCAAAAACTCCACCTTGGCACCCGGATCTTCCTGCTCATCATCCTCTACCATGATGGTTTCCCGTAT
Source organism: Capsicum baccatum var. pendulum (assembly GCA_030864225.1). Taxonomy (NCBI): domain Eukaryota; kingdom Viridiplantae; phylum Streptophyta; class Magnoliopsida; order Solanales; family Solanaceae; genus Capsicum; species Capsicum baccatum. The sequence goes on along the minus strand of CM061557.1, from coordinate 40,436,046 downwards.
TTGCCCTCTAAGTTGGGATGGTAAGGGTCTACTAATGCCACAGGGCAGAGATTGTAGCCAGATTTCATAGTTTTGAGTGCATCCTGGATTTTCCTCGTGAGTATCAACACCTAAATTTATCGCGTTATTCCAGAATTGCTCATATTTTCTTTCCCCCATGGCTTGGTCTTTAAAGTACTCTACATCCTTTAGAAGGTCCATTACTGGGGGGACGTCTTGCATCCTACCCAACTGACACATCACCCTTCTTGGACTGTAAGGCCTAGTGCAATTAAGTCCTATCAAAACTAGAAAGAGTTGCATTTGAGATCCAATCAAGATTTTCTTAGGACGAAACCACATATAGCACCAAAGAATGTTGTTCGGAGTTCTTGATTCGAGAAATTCGATCTAAGAATTGACTCCAATAGGAAAAGAAAATTTGTCAAAACACATTCTTTCTAGCATGGCTTGCACTCGATCATTCAGACAACGGTCGATCACATCTTCTCTAATCAAAGAAAGCGTATGCAAGTGCTCCATCATCCACAACTGCAATATCAAATTACTCCCCTCAAAAAATCGTACCCCTCCTTTCGCTTCAGTTAAAGACTTATATATTTCTGTTAAGATCATTGGTACAATGGTGACCTCATTTTTGTTCTTGAATAAAGCTATCACCACCGATTCTAGACGAGTATTGATACACCTCTCATCTAACGGGAACACTAAGATACCCAACAAAGCCAGACAGAAAACCTCAAGACGATATTGTTCCCAGATTTTTTTGGTGGTACAGAATTCATCCCAAAAACAGTCGAAACCCTCTAAAGACCCAAATCTAGCAAAAAAATAGTCCAAGGAAATCCAAGATTGTTTGAGACATCCCAGATGCTTGTTATCTTTTAATCCACAAAGTCGAAGGAATTTCTTACGAGTATGATTGGGGGCTAAAATCATCTGTTGACCCATGTAAGTCAACAGAAATAAATGAGACACTTCTGCCAGGGTAGGCATCAATTCACAACTTCCGAACCTAAACACCAAAGTATTTGGATCCCAGAAAGTCAACGCAGCTTCTATTAGATCCGGACGAGGCGTGATATCTATAAGTGCTACCAAATTGCCTAATACTTTCCTCACTTTGTGCTTTTCAGAGTAATTGAATGGGCCCCACCACTTGATCAACTTTTTGGGTACCTTGACAACTATAAGGACTCTAGACTTTGTGGACAGATCCATCCTGTAGCAGCAGATAAGAAATTATCTCAAAATTTGATAAGAGCAAAAGGTTCCCAACCAATGGGAAGTTGATGCGGACATACGTCGATGGTACAGGCCGCTTCGTTACTCCAAATCGCGAAACAGTAGCACTGAATAAAATGAACCTACTCGGCTAACCACTCTAGGTTACGAAGTAAAAAAAAAAACTAACCTAAGACTAAGACGAAGGCCAAAATAAAGGTTACCGGACCCACCGAGGGTTTTCTACGTATCCCGCCCCAATGATAACGCTCAATCTACAGCTCTCGTAGGAGTGTAAAGCGGTCGTTAGCAAATATAGAACCCAACTGGGTTGGGTATCGATCCCACAGGGAATAGCCGGTCAATAAGTAAGCAAAGATTATTAGACTTTTGGTGCAAGTCTCGTGAAAGGGGGGATTTTAACGTGCAAATAATGTAAACAAAATAGTAAAGTAAAAACGGAAAATAGCAAAGTAAAGAGAAAGATTGTTTGGTAAGATGTTAACCAATGAGAATTGAGAGTTGGGGTTATGTCCACCTTATGAGTTGTACGTCTCTATTTGCTATAAGTTATGCGGAATTCAGACATGCATGTGCTTATAGAGAATTGTATTCGATGGTAAATCCAAGCTTCTTTCGACCTAAACAAGGACTATTTCACTTTAACTCTTTCGAGCTTAAAGCGTATCTAACGGTACAAATTCTCCAAGAAGTTAATCCAGTTACGACACTAACTTTTTAATAGGGGATGGGACCCTATTACCTTGACATTATCTCTTTTCCAGACATATAACTTTTCTTTCGAACAAGTTAATGCTATACTGGCGTATTCTATGCGTCTGCAGCCACAAGAATTTGCATTAAGATGAAGAGAATAATGATATAAGCAACACACTTGTCATGAATTCACAAACTCATAGCCTTAGATAGTATCTCATAAGGCTTCCATAACCCCAACAGAGAAGTTTAGTTACCCATGAGTGCGAAGGAAACCACAATAGACATTATTATTATACCACAATAAAGATCTCGTGTAGTAAGGTGTGGTATGGCGTTAGGCGTGAACTCCCCTTGCAAAGTAATGTTTCTCTTGTTGTGGAAAATAAGAATTGAATAGATGAAAAATAATGTCAACAATGAATTAATAAAGAGAATTGTTTTGATGGATGGATGGATGGTGGATGGATGGGAATTGATGGAATGGGGGAATGAATGGAATGTGTGGAATGAATTAAAATCTCTAGCAAAATAGGGTATTTATAACACCCATATCCTATTCCTACTAAGCTAATGAATTACTTAACCCAATCCTACTAGGTTAAGGTATCATTATCCTAATCCTAATAAATTACTGCATTATTATCCTAATCCTAATAAGTTACTGCTAGTCCCCAAAGTCTTCAGAATTGCTGTTTTTGCCCGGGACAGATTTTCCATGCGTCACTTTCAGTCCATAGGCGCCCAAACGCTGCTCTCCTTCTTTCGTGAAGCTCCTTTGGCGTCAAGTTATCCATAAAATGCTGAAATCTGCATTATTTATACCTGAAAACTTGCTAATCATGTTCATTGGCTCACTTACAGGAAAAAGGACTAAAAGTGCATGAAATATATAATTTGTTCTCAAAACTTGTCTAAAATATGGGCAAAATCTAGTGCTATAGGCGTGTAAATTCGCCTATCATCAACACCCCACACTTAAAGCTTTGTTCGTCCTCGAACAAACTATCATGTCCATCTAAACATCTACTTAGGGTTTCACAGCAACAACACAAAATATTCATCAAGACAAGCATAGCAATTATCAACAAAGAGTAGTTTTACGATCGTTAGTAGAAACAATTTAACCTCTAGCATAGACTCGTGATGGTGGTTAACTCATATTCAAAAGTCAAGGCACAAAGAATCATACACAACTACACAAAACTCATCAACCACGTGTGTCTCACCATATGTTACCCATAATCACTCACAAGCATCGTATATTTTTCAAAACATTGGTATAAGATTATCCTTGCTCTCACTCTCACAAAGAATTCATATGCTGCAACTGATGACCATAGGCTTGCCCTTAGTGTAATGCTCCACTAAATGTCAGAATGCTAAGCTTAGGATCAAATAGGTCTTCTACAGGTTGTAATGTAGGCTAAGGGACGGGTAGGACTATTTTTGTCAGAAATAGTGACTATGTTCCTAAGCGCTTTAATACATCACATTGTATCATTAACACTTTTCTTTCAAACAACCTTTCTAATTTCTTTTATTCTACCACCCCTTTTCTCCTCTTTTGTTTTTCAATTTTAAACATAACTAACTTTTAAGTTTTCCTTTCCTTTTTCTTTTCATAACATACCTCTTATGATAGCACTTCTTTTTCATAACAAATTCAAGCACCAATTCATTCTAAGTCATCATACTCATCCAATTTCTTCTTATTTTGTCACATGACTCTTTCAATTTAAAGCACTTAGGAATTTGGATCAAATTATGGTCTTGAAAAAATGGATTAGGCTTCCATATGAGGTTGTCAAAGAAAATAGGCTAAAGGCTCAAAAGGGGTTATTTAGGATGATGTCCATGGGTAGATAAAATGAAGGTAAACAATCATAGGTTGCCAAAGAAATGCCTAAATCATCTCCTAGACTTACACTCTTTATTTTCGCTTTACATACATACCAGGCAAGTTCTAGCATCAGCCACAAACATAGAATATATAATATCCTCACACACACAAGGCACATGGTCGACTTTATTAGGAGTAGTATAGACTCTTGACCCAACAGATGAGGGAATTGAACCACACAATATCACATAGTGAGTCACAATTAGAGCCTAAACGTCTCAATAGTCATGATTTTAGCACAAACTCTTGTTATAATCTCATGCTGCCTATTAGAATAATTTCATGAGAAGCTAAGTAAAAAAAAAATTAAACTACTAAAAAAAATAAAAAAATAAAAAAATAAATAAGCAAATGCAGATAAAGAAGTATAGCATGTGCAAATGCAGATAAAGAAGTATAGCATGCAAATACCACCACCCCACACTTAGACGGGACACACTGCCCTCAGTGGAAAATAAATACGAAGAACCTGGTCAGTCGGACTCCTCCTCTACGTCGGGGGTCATACCCCCTTTGTCGAAATCATCATTGGAGTCGTCATCCTCAGAAGTTCCTCATAAGTACCCCACTTGATTCCAAGAGTACGTCGAGGTATTTGCAGTACGGAGGATTCAGCTTGCTCTTTTTTTCCCTTTTTCTGGCCTTAATGTGAAGTGGTTGCTTTTCTTGTCTTTTGGTGCCATTGTACCTGAGATCTCAATAGAGTCATGTTAGATTCATCTTGGAAGATTCAATCAACAAACAGACAATAGTGGCACCACCCCACACTTAATTTGTTGACACAAACTAATTAAGTGAATGATATCGATTACTCAGACTTCATCGACATACATTTAGGTGATATGTTCCAACAATATAACCAGTGCAGTCATACTTCTTGTAATCTTAGCAATACTTTCATGTTTGATATATCAATACTACTACTTAGAGATTGAATCAAGGTATAGCATCTAGAAATAATCACAACCTCACATGTTGGTAGTCAACCATAATTCTTATCTCGATGAACAAGTCATTCCAACATGTAAGTATGCAAGTGACAAGATTATGCAATTTTAGTGACCATGTCAATTCCAAGAAAGTATGACAATGCATCAAAATCAAATTCAAGTTGGGAACAAGTTAAGATCATCCTTACGTATTCGTTTAATCACTTAGTTGTGTCACAACAATTCAATCATATTCAAATCACCAATACTATTTCAAGATTTAGCAATGCATAATATGCGTAGTAGTGTAGTACTTATGGAATACAAAGTAGTACTTACTTGGTTGATGACCTCGGATGATGTTCTAGCAAGTTAAAAGAGCAAAAAGAAAATTTTTGAGAGGATTTGGAGAGGTAGGCGGCGCGTATGTTAGGTTTGCAATGTGTTTTTGACCTAAGACTAAGTCTCTTACTTATAGAACAAGCTTGGGTCGGGTTTTGACCCATTTAAAATCGGATTTGAAGACCAAAAGTGAACATAGGCGGCGCCTAAGGCTTTGCCTAGTTGAGCAGAATGTCATAGCATAGGCCATGCCTTGTTGAGCAGAATGCTTTTGCATAGGCGGCACCTATGCTATGGCATTGTGTGAGCATAGGCGGCGCCTTTTGCAAAGCATTTAGTGACCATAGGCGGCGCCTTTAGCATGGCATATCAGATTCAAAGACAAAAGGCTTTAGCATAGGCGGCACCTATGCTATGGCATACTTGAGCATGGGCGGCGCCTATGCTATGGCACACTAGATTTCGAGACCTTAGGCCATAGTATAGGCCTTGCCTTGTTCGTGGCCTAGTTTTACCTATGCCCAGCCTTTTTCGATGCCTATATTTTCATGAGCAATGCTCAATCCATAGCCTTTTGCTTCTTCATTCCTAACTTACCACCTCTAATATGCAATACGTCCAAATGAAAATTTAAAACCGACCTCTTCGTTTTACACCTCTTGTACCTACATTCACTCAAAAACAACAAAAATGATTAGAATGATGGGTTGCCTCCCATCAAGCGCCTTAGTTTTGGTCGTGGCTCGACAAAATACTAAGAAAACAAAAACAATTAAAAACATTTAAAAATGATGGGTTGCCTCCCACTAAGCGCTTAATTTATTGTCGCGGCACGACATAGTAACCTCGAGTACTTAGACTTCATCGAGATAGATGGGGCATCATTTTCTGAATGGATTCAGACGACGCTGATACTTACTTATAGGCATGCAATCTTCTTCGATATGACTCTTGTGCATACATACCTCAGAAGAGATACCAATTATATCATCAATCTTCCTACCCATAGCTCTCTTGTACCTCATCAGAGTAGAGATGAGAGCCTCTACGTGCTGTTCACTTAAATCATCCTCAACACTCTCCGGAAGTGTATTTCTATATCCCAAGAACGTATACCATAGGTAATTGGGGAGGTCTTTCAATTCTAGCATTGGTGGCTCTACAATGGAAGTCTTCGCTGTTTGTGAAGGCTGATTTGTAAGATCAAGGTCCAACTTCTTAGGAACATGAGAATATGATTTTGTTCCTGTTAGAGCACAAGCGGTTTCTTTATGTTCATCAGCCTCATCACGCTCAAAATTCAACAACATATCAGATAGTGAATCAACAATAAGCGACTTTTCTACAGATAATGCTTTATTATCCTCATAAGCTACGGACAACACATCCATATCGCTGGGTTGCTTCATTGGTTTGCATATATCAAAGCGGACCACTTCGTCATTCAACCAAAACAGAAGCTCATTAGCTCTCATGTCAATAAGCACACTTCCAATTGCAAGGAAAGGACGTCCCAAGATTATGGGGACTTCAGAATCCACCTCACAATCCAGAATAATAAAGTTTGCAGGAAAGATGAATGAAGAAACCTTCACCAACACATCATTCAAGATACCCACAGGTCATTTTACCAACCTATCAGCCATCACGAGCCTCATATTGGTTGGTATCGGATCGCCTAACCCCAACTTCCTGTAGACAGATAGTGGCATCAAATTGATGCTAGCACCCAGATCGCATAATGCCTTGGCAATATTCATAGATCCAATCGTGCAAGGAATAGTAAAAGCACCGGGGTCAGCCTTCTTCTGAACTAGTGATCGGGTAGCGATTGCGCTGCAGTGATGAATAACATCCTTCAACTCATAGCTTGCTGCCCGCTTCTTTGTCAAAAGGTCTTTCATAAATTTTGCATACCCAGGCATTTGTTCAAGTGCCTCCACCAACGGAACATTAATGGTCAGCTGCTTTAACATAGTCATGAATTTGTTGAACTTTGTATCATCCGCCACCTTCTTCAATCTTTGAGGAAAAGGTGGTGGTGGATATGGAATTGTTCTCTCTACAACTTTCTTCTCTTCTTGCTTCCGTTTTTCAGCCTTTTCAGGCTGCAACATGCTCGGTGTGACGTCATGGACGTCGTGGGTGGCTTCCGCGAATTCCTCTCCTTTTGCATTATCATCAATGTCTGCTACTTCGTCAACCACTTGCTTGCCTTTTGATGAAGTTTCCAGCACCTTACCACTTCGGGTAGTAATGGCCATGCAAGATCCGTCATTCCTTGGATTTTGCACAGTGTTGCTAGGTAAAGTGCCAGTCTTTCTTTGATTGAGTGCTGCTGAAAGTTGGCTCAATTGCTGCTCTATTTTCTTGATTGAAGTGGAATGTGAATCAACTAATTGCTTCATAGAGGACAAATCATTTATTACCTCCGTTACTCCCGCACTAGTTGCTTCCACTCCTTTCAATAGTTTAGCCATCATGTCTTCTATACTTCCAGAACTAGATGTGGTGGCGTCATGTCTTCCAGGGGGAACATACAAACCACTCTTGTCATTATTGTTCTTCCAACTACCTTGGTCCTTGTTTCCAGAATTATCATAATAGTTCCGACCTTGGTTTCCTTGGGTATTACCTCGAAAACCCCCTTGATTGTTCAAGTAGTTAGCTTCTTCTTATGAATCAGATTCGTCTCTTCCTTTTAACGCAACAGCTTTGACTTTTTCGGTCTTCCCTGATAATAAATGCGTTGTAAGAAGATCCACTTATGTTTTCATGTGCGCCATATCTTGATCACGTTTTTCTTCTCTTCTCCTTTGTTCAGCAGTCTTGCCCATAGATATAGTAGGGCTTGCTACCTCAGAATCCCTGGTATGCCAAGCTCTACTTTGCTTCGTCATCCGATCTAGCATATTGCTTGCCTGCCCAAAGGTGAGGTCCATAAATGATGCTCCAGCCGCATTATCCACCACTGGTTTAGTTATTGAATTCAATGCTTTGTATAGTATATCCATTAGGTGGACATTGGTCATGTGATGGTTCGGGCACCTCATAAGCTTCGTCTTGAACCTCTCCCATGTTTCATGAAGAGCTTCGGTTGGAAGCTGCCGAAATTTGCTGATTTTATCTCTTAATTGTGCTCTTTTGGATGGTGGAAAGAATCTTTTTAGGAAAGCGTCTCTCAATTGTTTCCAATTTGTAATAGAATCAGGAGTCAGCCCATTGAAACATAGAGTTGCCTCCCCAGATAGAGACAATGGAAATAGGCATAATCGAATTGCATTCTGACCAACGCCAGGATTGTCAAACGACTTGCATGTAGAAATAAAGTTGATGAGATGCATATTCGGATCATCGCTTGCTAGTCCCCCAAATAATCCCTTGAGTTACAATAACTGAATCATGGTGCTTGTGATGTTGAACTTGGCTCCGGGCACTAATAGCGGAAGAATAATGGCTCCTGTGGCACTAGCTTCATCTAAATCATCATCATCGTCATCAAAAGGAATCTGCACAGCTCGGCGATCAGGCCTCAATCGTGCTTGACGATCTCTTCTCTGCATGGGCGCTGCCACCTCAGTAGTATGTCGTGGGTTTAGTAGATCCTCATCACCCAGGTCCTCATCGTAAGGATTTGTTGCCCGACCTGGATTATCAATATTCTGTTGATGCACTTGAGCGGCCACCTTTCAATTTCACGGTGTGCATCCATTGGTGCACTGAACAAACCTGAATAAAACAAAAACAAAAACTAAAAGTAAAAGTACGAGAATCTTTGACCAAAGGGTCTAGTAATTATCACAAACTTAATTGACACTCGTATTCCCCGGCAACGGCGCCAATTTTTGATAACGCTCAATCTACATCTCTCGTAGGAGTGTAAAGCGATCGTTAGCAAATATAGAACCCAACTGGGTTGGGTATCGATCCCACAGGGAATAGCCGGTCAATAAGTAAGCAAAGATTATTAGACTTTTGGTGCAAGTCTTGTGAAAGGGGGGATTTTAACGTGCAAATAATGTAAACAAAATAGTAAAGTAAAAACGGAAAATAGCAAAGTAAAGAGAAAGATTGTTTGGTAAGATGTTAACCAATGAGAATTGAGAGTTGGGGTTATGTCCACCTTATGAGTTGTACGTCTCTATTGGCTATGAGTTATGCAGAATTCAGACATGCATGTGCTTATAGAGAATTGTATTCGATGGTAAATCCAAGCGTCTTTCGACCTAAACAAGGACTATTTCACTTTAACTCTTTCGAGCTTAAAGCGTATCTAACGGTACAAATTCTCCAAGAGGTTAATTCAGTTACGACACTAACTTTTTAGTAGGGGATGGGACCCTATTACCTTGACATTATCTCTTTTCCAGACATATAACTTTCCTTTCGAACAAGTTAATGCTATACTGGCGTATTCTATGCGTCTGCAGCCACAAGAATTTGCATTAAGATGAAGAGAATAATGATATAAGCAACACACTTGTCACGAATTCATAAACTCATAGCCTTAGATAGTATCTTATAAGGCTTCCATAACCCCAACAGAGAAGTTTAGTTACCCATGAGTGCGAAGGGAATCACAATAGACATTATTATTATACCACAATAAAGATCTCGTGTAGTAAGGTGTGGTATGGCGTTAGGCGTGAACTCCCCTTGCAAAGTAACGTTTCTCTTGTTGTGGAAAATAAGAATTGAATAGATGAAAAATAATGTCAACAATGAATTAATAAAGAGAATTGTTTTGATGGATGGATGGATAGTGGATGGATGGGAATTGATGGAATGGGGGAATGAATGGAATGTGAGGAATGAATTAAAATCTCTAGCAAAATAGGGTATTTATAACACCCATATCCTATTCCTACTAAGCTAATGAATTACTTAGCCCAATCCTACTAGGTTAAGGTATCATTATCCTAATCCTAATAAATTACTGCATTATTATCCAAATCCTAATAAGTTACTGCTAGTCCCCAAAGTCTTCAGAATTACTGTTTTTACTCGGGACAGATTTTCCATACGTCACTTTCAGTCCATAGGTGCCCAAACGCTGCTCTCCTTTTTTCGTGAAGCTTCCTTTGGCGTCAAGTTATCCATAAAATGCTGAAATCTGCATCATTTATACCTGAAAACTTGCTAATCATGTTCGTTAGCTCACTTATAGGAAAAAGGACTAAAAGTGCATGAAATATATAATTTGTTCTCAAAACTTGGCTAAAATATGGGCAAAATCTAGTGCTATAGGCGTGTAAATTCGCCTATCATCACCCGAGGGACGGGAATCAGGTATGCGTAGTTCATCCAGATTGGACAATTCGTGATTAACTAATAAATTGACCCTAACTTAAGAGACACAACCAAAAACAAATGAAAAAAAACTTTTGAATTTTCAATTAGACACTTTAACTAAGACTGACACCATCAATTATGGAAAGATCTTTTTGGTATTTTTGATTTTGACAAATAGGTAGAAAAGGCAAACAAAAATCTTTTTTTTTTTTTTGGAGTTTATAGTACTTTGAGAGGACGAATGCAAAATATATAAAAAATCTTTTTGAGTTTTTGGATCTTGAAAAACAAAAGACATAAAGAATTCTAAAATAAACTACGGCATTCCTTTTGATCCATTCTTTTTGACTCACTTTCTATTTTTTTAAGCAATCCATCAAATGACCACGTTACCCTCAAATATGCAACAGTTAGCATGTAGGGATGCTTTAAAGGTGAGTCTCCTACAAAGGACCATGTAGGTCCCGCTAGGTCTCAATATGATGCACATAAGAATGACCTAAAGGCTGACCTACGTTGTGGTTTACTAACAAGGTCGTTCGGGGGAGCATATGGTCGATAGTGGCTGCTTTGCTTTCCACCTACTCCATACATCTAACGGCTCCCCCCCTAAAATAAAGGTGACTCAACTAGAGTTCGTGCGCACGACGTGCGCTCCGAGACTTGTTGCAGAAAGAAGGCCGGGGGGTGGACTCATGATGACAGATATAAAGCGGTAACACATAGGATAAATAATATAAACAAAGAGCACGAAAAAGCACAAAAAGTGAGAATAACACAAACAATAACCACAAACAATGTTTATACATTCGTAATGCCAAACAAAGCCGATACGACTCCAAAAATTGCTCGAATTCTGAAAACTTGTTTGTCCCTAGCAGAGTCGCCAGAAGCTGTCACACCTCTTTTTTAACGCGTACTCCAAAACATGGATATATTTGAAGTTCGAAAGGGTTTTATTATTTTTAGTGACAAGAAATGAAAATTTGTTTAAAAAAAAAATTATTTGCATTTTTTTTACTCGGAGTCGCCACTTGGCATAATCCTGTGTGCCAAGTCACCTTCGGAGGATCCCTTTTTCGAAACCAATTGACTCTTAAACCGGTTAGCAAATAGAGATTCCGGCGAAGAATTCTGTTGACCGAGGGGAAGGTGTTAGGCATCCCTTGATCCCGTGGTTCGACCACGGTCACTTGGTGGAGTGTATCAACCCTTTTGGCATTATGAAGTGTATAAACCACAGAAAAAGCACGCAAAACAATCAAACAAAACAAAACAAACCAAAATGTAAGTCCAGTCCAATTATTACAACTCGAAATAGAAAGGGACTAAAAATAAACCTACGCTAATCCTAAACTAATGCTTTACCCGATGCCTCGGGCCTTCATCGCGGACGTCCTCCAGATACAAGGTACTTCGGGGAATTTCCCGGATAAATCTATACAAATCTTTCGGGGCATTCCCCGGCCAAATGAGTACAATTTAAACTTTTCGTGCAATAAAGTAGGAAGTGTCATTCAAGCACATAAAACACTCCAACAAATTGTTATTCCTAAATTTGCCTACCCGGCCTACGTTTGCCTATGCTTACTCGACTAACGAAATAATTCCATCATGATTCATACCAACAATAAATCAAATTAAACCGAATATATCCTTTTGTCAATTTTTCAATTCCATCCCTCGACTTTCTTTCTATCCATCCATTAGAACATGATCAAGTTTATACCTTAATCTACCAAAACCAAACAACCAAGCATCACAATCATAACATCAACATAAACAAACATCCAACAAAACCATAATCATCACTCGTAATCGCAACCAATCAAAACAACCAACCACATATATATATAAGAGACGAGTTAAGAAATGGACCTCGATAGAACGTTTTGTCGATAATAAGGAAATCCGAAGACCAAAACTCGACCAGAGAACCTCACGACGAACAAACCATACTCGGTATTAAAATGATAACCGGACAGCTCCAAAACCCGTGAATAAAACTCTACTATACGAAACTCAACCTCACAATGAGCAAACCAAACTCAGTATTAAAATAATAGTCGGACAGCTCCAAAACCCGTGAATAACACCTTACTATACCAAACCTACTACCAACGTCGAAATATGAAATAGACGAAACCAAAATCAACCAAAGACAACAAGAAACCAAAAACCAAATAGATTGAGCTGGTCGGATCTGGTGACGGAGAAACGGGCGGAGATCTGGTCGACGTTACTGTTGTCGACGGCATTACTGTTGCGGAGATCCGGTCAGATCTCGGGTCGGCGAACGATGACGGTGAACGGCGAGCTGGTCGGCTGACCGACGCATTGCGGCGAAGATCTGGCCGATTCTCGGCCGACGAACGGCGTGAAGGCCGGCGACGGGCCGACTGCCATCGTTGACCGGAGAGAGAGGAGGAAAGGCGGTCGGAGCTGGCCGACGCACCGCAACCGGAGAGAAGGTGGTGGCCAGTTCGGGTGGAGAAGTGGCTACCGATAACGAAGACGACGTCGTTGGGTCGGTCAGATGGCGACGAACGGGGCCGCGGATTCTCTCTCTCTTTTTTTTTTTTTAGTTTTGAGGAGAGTGAGATGGTAGAGAGAAGGGAAAGATGGTGGTGTTGTGGTGGCCGGAGCTCCAGTCGGCGGCGAACGGAGTTTAAAAGAGAGGCATAGAGAGAATAGAGTTTAGAGAAAGAGAGTCTTGAGAGATTTTTTTTTGGATTTGTTACTATTCATCCTCTCTTGGTGTATGTGTAGGTATATATATTTTTGAGGCTTTCTTTCTTGACAAGAAAAAGAGAGGGGGGTGGGGTAATGTGGGGTAGGGGGTAGTGGTGAGGTGTTATGTTTTTATTGGGTAGGTGGTTAGGATAAAATAGGGTTAGTTATTTTATTATTATTATTATTATTATTATTTTATTTATTTATTTTTTATATTTTGCGGGGTATAATGACATGAGTGAGGGCACACGGTATGCTATGGTGGAAATGAATAAAACAAACTTTCGAGGAGGATAAAATTACGTGTCTACAGTCACTACAATACCGACTATCACAATTATCACCATCAACATTATTACTCGCTAACATCAATCATTGTCACCGCAACCACCATTATAAGTCATCTCTACTATCACTAACAAACATAAATATTTTTTCTCAATCAAATACTAATAATTTTATTGTATTAAATTGCATACTTTTTTAATATATAATTAATTTTTTATTTGAATTGTATTTTCTATTTTATTATGTATGCAAATAAATTTTTTTTACATATTCAGATGTTGAAAAACAGTCTTAATCATTCAGTTTTTAGATATAGAGACAGCATCTTAATCATTCAGATATGCATTCAGATTCAGACGTTTGAATCTTCAAAAAAAACAAATGAAGCCTAAGTCGAGAGTGCACTCAATAAAATCTCAGCTTTTCTCCATTCTGTGTGGTTTTCCTCCTTTTTTTCTCCTCAGGACTGACAATAGCATTGAAATCAAATGATATTGCCCAAGGGCCAATGATCCTTTTTTCTCCTCAAGGGCCAATGATCCTTTTTTCTCCTCAGGACTGAGAATAGCATTGAAATCGAATGATATTGCCCAAGGGCCAATGATGTGAGAGCTTACTTGCCTAAGACTTTCCCACAAGGATAACCTTAGATGAGGTTTGGTTTTGGCATAAACAAAGGTCATCCAAATAGTATCTTTGTTGTGAACATTAGTCATCTTGACTGTGAGTTGTTGTTCATCTTCAATGAATAAATCAACCGTGTAGTCGTGAATCCAAAACAACCAAATATTTTCATTGCAGTTAGCTAAGCTTTTATAGAAACCAAGCCCTATTCTATACCAATCTAATTTATTTATATTGACAAACGACTCTTGTATAGCAATGATTTGAGAATTGTACATTTTAGACAAAAACTTAAGTCTTTCAAAAGCCCCCTGGACTTTACTCCTCTTATATTCCAAATGATTGCACTAATCATTAAGAATATTTCGTTGTATTGTGACCCCTTGATTTGATTTCCCTTTGGCGTGATAGGACCAGGGTTTATCACTTTATTGAATTGTCTTCTACTTTTAGCATTTTAGGAAACAAATTCCCTGTTTGGATAATCTCTTTCTTTTGTTCCTAACTGAATCATCCATATCATGTCCCTTCCATGATGTCTTTGGAGCAAATTCTCTCAATAAATTCTCCTCATCTGTAGAATAACACTCTACATATTCATCATCTTCTGGCTCATAGTCGGACAGAATAGGCTCTCCCGGGCTAGAGTTGTACTCGTTGTAATCTTCCTCATATGGTGGCTATCTAGTAAGGGTATTCAATCTGTCCTCTAGATTGATTTTGTTGTTGTCAACACTACTGATGCATTGTTGAGGGATTTCTTGTAAGGTTTTCGAATTCCATAGTTTAACTTCGAAGTTTATTATCCCTTTAGGATTGAAATAAGCTTCATTTCTCACTTTAGCATTAAGCCTTTTGTTTGTCAGTGATCAGAGAATTTCTCTGTTGACATAAGAAAATCATAGGGTCCTATGCATCGGGTGACGTCTAAATTTTACCAATACATATCTTCGATACCAACTTATATTTTTCAAAACTTAGCGATCAATTCCTTTTATATTATGTAGGGTATGTTAGAGACAATGATTTTACTCCGTAGTGAAGAAGTCGTCGCTCATTAAACCATGCCAGTTTTGTTCTTTTATCTCATATGTCCTGCTCGTTGGAAGAAGAATGAAAAAAGTGATGTCCTCACGCATGTGATATTTTTGTTTTGGAAGTTAGATCGAATTAGGCAAAAGTTCTCTGTGGCCCGTTAAAGTTGTTCAAAAAATTCAATTAGAAATTTACATGTATCTATTGAACACTCTAAATATTTAAAACTCACTCCTATTAAACAAAAATGCTGTCATGGCAACAAAAATGAATTCACGCACTTTAAATGCATAAAAAAAAATAGTATTTTTTTTTCAGATTTTACAACTAATTAATTTTAAAAATATTTAAAAGGAAAAGGAGGAACACCGTCCTCCTCCTCCAAATCATCCTCCCCTGCAATTAATCATTTCCCACCCCCTCTTTCCCCCTGCATCTCCCTCTTTATTCAACTCTTCTTCTTCTATTTTTCTTTTTAAAATAAAAAATCTTTCCATTTGTTCTTCAGAAAATAGATGTAAGATTTTAAAAAATAATTCTGGCAAAGTTTCTTTTTTTTTTTGGTAAAGTTATACACATTAATTTTTTTCAATAAAAGTTCGTTGTTGCTTTTTGTAATTATGGTAAATGATTAGAAGTCGAGAAGAAGGTGAAGATAATAACTAAGAATTTGTGATGCTATTAAAATGAGAAGAAAAATAATGGGCTAGCATAGATGGGGGCCGATGGTGTATTGCCGGCACCGGCATCGGTGGAAAAGAGAGTGAGATTAGATGAAAAAGAAAAAAAGGTGGGGGTGGGGGTTGTTTAGATTAGTTAATTTTTTTTTTTTTTATCTTCTGTCTTTTTAATTATTTAAATCAAGTTACCTTTTAAAGTTTTTTCTATTTGAATCTTATTGGCTTGTGGCATTACTTTAGTAGTCCACCAGTTGTAATATTGGCATTTGAGTTGTACTCACTTTTAATTTTCAATAGATTTTTATTTGTATCAAAGGTACAAATTTATTAAAAGCTAGAAGTATTTTTAATAGGTATAACTTATAAGTGTGGATTGAGATGTCTAAGTAAATTTATTAAATAATTTAATAGTAATTTAATAGTTTGCACACGACTTAAGCCATTATTAACTATAAACTATTACCCATATAAATGGTAACATATAACTAATTTAATGAAATATTCAATCCATGAAATATCTTGTTTATCCCATAAGATATTCAATTTAGATGAGTGTGTCTTGGCATTTCTTCCTACTATTATTATTATTATTATTATTATTATTATTATTATTATTATTATTATTATTATTATTATTATTATTATTATGGATATGGGAGAAGTTAGTACTAAAAGTACAAAAGTCGAAGAGGTAGATTTACTTTAAGGTATGGATCTACTGAATAAATGGACAATTCTAAAAGTTGAATTAAAAACCATATATGAATATGGATTTTTTGATAAAATAAAACATAAATAAATTATTAAAACAACTGAACAATCTCTTGCTTTAAATGTTGATGAACAGACTATTCAACTCCTAAATAAGCATGATATTGATATTTTTAAACGTAATTATAATTATATGCATATTGGCTTAGTACAAATTGTCTTTCGACCTTTAACCCTAAAGGGTCTCTCTGAAACATTTTTAGCTGCTTTGCGTGATGCTAGAAATCTAAATTTTAGAAAATCCTTAATGGGATCTATTGAATCTACTCTTGCTTATAGTCCTGTATATTTTAATACTCAGCCAAATTTACAATTATCTCTAACTAATTTAATATTCTTCATGCTTTAACCTTAAATGTGAAAACTCATGGATATGATTATGCCCCTGGATCTGAACTTATAGGATTATCTTACTGCATATACTATCGATTATTATCAACTCTAAATCCTCGATGTAAGTTAATTGATGATAATTCTGATTGCACTATGCTTATTGAAACTAATTTTATAAAATCTAGGGTTACTACCCGAATACCTATTAGATGGGATGAAATTGATTTCCCCCAAACATGGATTTTAAATTCAGTCACTTCCCCAAAACAATTGGCGGAGGATGTAACTAATTCAGAGTTAACTCAAGTAACTCAAAATTCAGATGGGCGAATTTGTCTACAATTTGATAGTAACCCCCCAGTCTATAGAAATTCTTTTTCAATACCAAGAAGACTTCCTTCTATTTGTCATATTTCTCCCGTAGAACCTCAGTATGGTCCAGCCAGGAATCGAGCGGCATCTTTGCATACTATTAATTCAGCAGATTCACATGTTACACCTAAAGGTGTAGAAAAGATAAAAATCAACTCAAAAACTAATATAGTTCAAGATTTTGAAAATGAAAATTCTACCCCATCTGAAATGGATTTTGACATCAATTCTGTTTAACTATGATGACACAACTTATTGATTTTAGTCCTGGTTCTCAGGCAAGAAAATATATTCAAAAAGAATTTTTTTCTGAAAAATGAAAAACTTTTAGGACATGGTTTTTTGAAACCTATAATCCTGATGAATTACGAAATATTTCAGAAGAATTCTATGAAATATGTGTCTTACATAATAAAATTATTTTTTTTGTACCATGGTTCATGTCTGTATATTTACCGTCTTATGTCAAAATAATCAAAAGAACTTATCAAAATTCTGATGGCACAATTACTCAAGAACTCTATCCTCCTCAGTCTTCCTTTATATTGCCCAATAATACTGGCATGACTTTTTCTACTTTCCAAAAGTTTGTCAGTGAAGATGTGGGAAAAATTACTGTTTCTTAAATAAATAACCTTATCACCCAAAATAATTATTTGAGTCTTTATGTTAAGCACCCAGATGAATTCCTCTAACATTCCTTCTACTTCCAAAACTACTGATGAAGAAGGATATATTTTATCAAAACCTTGTATTCAAAGACCTCCCGAAATAGAAGGATTTGAAAAGGTGTCTCAATTAGACCAATTAGAGAAACTCTTAGACAAAAAATTCTCTCGTTTAAGCATTCAACCTCTTAATATTTCTGATGATTTTGTACAAAATCTCGAGTCTAATTTTGCTGATAATATTGAGTCTACTCAAAATACTGGAGATGTATTCTCTTCCGAGCTAAATAAGCTAAAAGGCATGATTAAGAAACAACCAGGCAAGAAATACGCAGATATTCCCCGAATGTCTACTGCATATTATCCACGTCCAACTCCTCAAGATGTTCTGATAGAGGAAAGGGAATAGAATCAAACAAATACTTCTTATAGTGGAGAAGCTATTTATGAATGGAATATTGACGGATTATTTGACCAACAAATCTCTATTCTTATTCATCAAATGTCCATGTATGCGACTATTTTCACAGCCACTGCTTCACCAGAAAATCGGGCCAATCGTACTGACCCAACAATTTGTAAAATGATTGTTGCGGGATTAATCGGCAAACTTTGAGGCTAGTGGGATAATTTTTTAGATGACGATAAACGCAAGGCTATTTTTAATGCCACCAATGATAAACCTGGAAAAGATAATCTAGGTCAACCACTTCGGGCAGGTAGATCCGATGCTGTCTATACCCTTATGCTTACAATTATTGAACATTTTGGAGGAAGATTTACCAATCAGTATGAAAACATTAGGACCCTTCTTAATGGTTTAAAATGTAAACACTTAGGCGAATTTAGATGGTATAAGGACACCTTTCTTAGTAGGATTATGGATTTACCCGAAAGTAAGTATGACCATTGGAAAGCTAAATTCATTGATGGCCTTCCACCTTTATTTGCTAAAAGAGTTAGAAAATCTCTTAGAGGATCTTATGGAGAAGTCCAGTATTCAGAAAAAACTTATGGTCAGCTTATTGTAGCTTGTACTCAAGAAGGCTTAGCCCTTTGCAACGAGTTGAAATTAGCTAGACAAATTAAGCTTGATAAACTCAGAGAAAAATCCCAATTAGGAGACTTTTGTGAGCAATTTGGTATGGATAAACCCTTAGGACGAAAACCCCAAAGATATTCCAAGCTTAATAAATCCTATAGAAATAAACGTTCTAGGCATAGAACCAAGGAAGAACGTGAAACTAGAAAATCCTTTCGTAAGTCTACCAGATTCACGAAAAATAGATCAAAAAGAGAGTTAGCCAAAATTAAGTGCTATAAGTGTAACCAGTATGGTCATATAGCTCCAAACTGCAAATTACAAAAACTCAAGTCCTTAGGACTTTATGAAGAAGTTCATGACCAAGTTTATAATTTATTATATACCTCTGATTCCGAATCTGATTCTACATCTGAAGATGATTTTGAATTACCAAATTCTGATAGTGAGCTCGATCAGGTTAATAAATGTAATGACTGTGATAATGATGTTTGTAATTGTGATGAAATGATGTATAAACTTCAAGCGCAATTCTAAGATCTTGATTTCAATGTTCAAACTTTTACTGCTGAAAATTTCCTTGAATTACTGAAAGAAGTTACTGATGAAAAACTGTGTGAAAAAATCCTTAATTTAGCTACTCAAAAAACTTCTGCTAATACTAGTATTTCTAAAGATAACTCTTTTGATAATCATCACATGTCTTATTCTTTAGCCGAAGTTAATCGACGTCTTGCGTTGAGTAAAACCCCAGGTAGAGATACTACCTTTAATGATTTAAAAATCGAAGTTGAACAATTAAAAAAGAAAGTTGTCTCCTTAAAACAAAATCCAATGATCTCCGATCATAGAATTTTCGAAAATTGAAGAAAAGATTATTGAAATCCCTGAAACTTCTTTTACCTCAAAAGGAAAAGATAAGGATTTGGAATACTCTGAAAATTCTGAAATTGATAAACTTAGTCCAACAGAAGATTTGAAAAGAGATTATTTCTTGGGGATGATGCAAATAGTTACAGCTCATAAATGGTATATAAATTGCACTATTCTAATAAATAAGGAATTTTCTATCACTAATGTTGTTATGATTGATAGTGGTGCTGATGTTAGTTGTATTCAAGAAGGATTAATTCCAACCAGGTATTTTGAATAAACTACTCATATAGTAAAATCTGCCTCTGGTCATACTCTTGATATCAACTATAAATTACCAAATACTCATATATGTCGAGATAAAATCTGCATTCCTCATTTCTTCTTTTTAGTAAAAAATCAGTTATATCCTCCTATTATCTTAGGAACACCTTTTATAAATGTTATCTATCCTTATACACATATTGATGTAAATGGTTTTAAGGCTACTTATAAGAATAAACAAATCTCTTATCCTTTTGTTAATCATCCCATAACAAGAGATATAAATACCCTTATCAATATGAAACAAAAACAAATTAATTTTTTACAATTAGAACTAATGAGTATTAACATTTTTGACACTTTAAAATCAGTAAAAGTCCAAGAAAAAATAAAAATAATTTCTAATCAATTGATTCTTGACATTTGTGCGGATCATCCAATTGCTTTCTGGAACCGAAAGAAGTATATTGTTTCTCTTCCTTATGAAAGTGACTTCAGTGAAGAAAAGATTCCAACAAAATTCCGACCCTGTCAAATGAATACAGAATTAGTATAATTCTGTAAGACAGAAATTGATAATCTTCTACAAAGGGGTCTTATAAAACCTCCAAAATCCCCTTGGTCTTGTACTGCTTTTTATGTCAATAATGCTGCTGAAAAAGAATGAGGAGTACCTCAACTAGTTATAAACTATAAACCTCTGAATAAAGTTTTAAAATGGATTCGATATCCTATACCGAATAAAAAGGATTTACTTTTCAGATTATATGATGCTAATATATTCTCTAAATTTGATTTAAAATCTGGGTATTGGCAAATTCAAATTGATAAAGAACATACTTATAGAACTATTTTTAATGTCCCTTTTGGACAATATGAATGGAATGTTATGCCATTTGGATTAAAGAATGCTCCTTCAGAATTTCAAAAAATTATGAATGACATTTTTAATCCCTATATGGACTTTATCATTGTCTATATTGATGATATTTTAGTATTTTCAAAAACCCTTGAATCTCATTTTAAACACTTACATACGTTTAAACAACTAATTATTCAAAATGGCTTAGTCATCTCTAAACCAAGGATAAGTTTATTTCAAACAAATATTAGATTTTTAGGACATAATATTTCTCAAGGTTCTATTGAACCTATACAAGGAGTTCTAGAATTTGCTAAAAAAATTCTTGATATTATTACTGATAAAAAATAGCTTCAAAGGTTCCTCGGTAGTCTTAACTATATTTTCCCTTTTTATGAAAATTTGTCTAGAGATTTAGCTCCTTTATATGATAGACTAAAAAAGGATCATAAAACTCCTTGGACTCAAGTCCACACTAATTTAGTAAAATTAATTAAAAACAGAGTTCAAACTCTTCCTTGTACTTCTCTTGCAAACCCTAACTGGTTAAAAATCGTTGAAACAGACGCTTCTAATATTGGATATGGCGTAGTACTTAAACAAGTTAATCCCCATACAAAAAACGAATGTTTGATTTGATTTTATTCTGGTAAATGGACGGAAAGTCAGAAAAAATACGCCACAGTAGCGCATGAAATGTTAACTATTGTAAAATGTGTTTTAAAATTCTAAGATGATTTTTATAACCCAAAATTTATAATTAGAACTGATGCTCAATCCGTCAAATTTATGTTTAATAAAGATTTCAAACATGATGCCTCTAAATTAATTTTTGCACGGTGGCAAGCTCAATTAGCCCCTTTTGATTACGAAATACAATATAAAAAAGGTAGTGAAAATTCTTTGCCTGATTTTCTATCCCGGGAATATCTAACATGAATTTTTATACATACTTCCTCTCTGAGAAAACTATAATTACTATCATCAAATGCATTCCTTTAAACGAAGATATTCATTTTCTTATCTTAGAAACTCTAATTCGTAGCTTAATAGAAGAAGATTTATTCTTTAACCACAACGAATTCCTTGAAAATGAAATTTATTGGTTTGATATTGACTTAAGTGATTAATGTTTACAAATATAATGAAGTTCTTTCTACACTTCTTCTCTGAAAAGTTCTTAATCACCTTTATAAAAGCAGTTCCTCTAAATATGGATTTACACATGCTCATACTACGGAAAGTCATTGATGACCTTATCACAAAGGACACACTTTATGAAGATCTCTCTGAATATATGTCATGGTATGCTGATCAAATTCCTGATTATTGATGCAGTATGGATCCTCCTTGGCAAATCGCCAAAAGAAGAGAACGAGGTGGAAGAAATCAAAACTCTTCATATCAAGGAGGACGAACAAACCCTTCATATTTTGATCTAAGAAATTCTGCATATAGCTCTGCAAGTTCAAATTTTCCTATATTACAACAAGGAAACAGAACTTTAATTAATTCAAAAATTCCTCGAGATGAATCATCATCATCCAAAACTCTGAATATTGGTTCTTCTGTACATTTAGAAGATATTCTTGAAGATCATCCATTATACAAACAACTGCAATCTTATCTATCAGACCAACAAAAAACTGCAGATTCTTTTGCATCCATAGTTCAAGAAAATTCTGAAGATAAGCCTTCCTATGAAAAACTAGATGCTAGAGAACTTATATTATATATTGAAAATCAGCATATTCTTGGACAAGAAAATTCTGAAAAAGCATGGAGAATACTCAAAAATTACCTTATGGCCAACGTATATTTTACTGGAGAATCATACAAAACTCGGACTTATTACGAACACATATTAGTGCAAACCTTCAGTGCAACCTTTGATCACAGCCCCCTCGGCGAAACTACCCCTGGAGTACATGGATACTCCAAAATGGTAATTAAAAAACTTATTCCTATTGAAGAATGGAGAATTTCGTCAATGACTCAACGATCTATGCCAATGGGGCCAATGGGCCAAACACTTGCCAATTTCACTTACTAGAATTATATTAAAGCCTTTTCTCAAGTATTATATTATAATAATTATAAGCAGAAACACACTTGGTTCATAAAAACTTGTGCTAAAGTATTTGAAAAACCTATTCCAAATTGGTTTATTCAATGGTGGACTCAACATGGACCTATTTAGATATCTCAATGAATAGTACCGAAACAAATACTGAAGATATTACCGATTCTCAACCTCCGTAAATTCTGATAGAAAAAGAAGAACTTGAAAAGGCTGAAGCATTCATCAAGAAATGGAAAGGCAAAGACAACATATGACTGATGGATAAGATATGTAATAATTTCCTGTAATAATTTCCCCTCTTTGTAATAGTAAAAACACTGTGCACAGGGACCCGTCCATTACTGTGCAAGATTCTCTTTTTTATTATTTATAGGCACCTCATTCTTGTGAAGAGGCAAGAGTTCAGAAATTCTCTCCTTTTGTTTTCTAAAAACTCTCTCTCTCTCTTTGTAATATATTCAAGAATTAAATAAAGAAGAAGCTACTTGTTTACTACTATTTCAGTCTGGTTCCCGGCTAGTCAGGTACATATCACTTTACTACTTATATTCATTAAATTAAACTTCTACCATAGTCCAGCCGTGACTATGTTCGGCTAAAAAATTTCTTATATCTATGTTGAAGGTCTAACTTCGCTGACATGTTAACTATGAAAACTCCAGACTCTATCAAAATATAAAAGAATCTTTTTAATTTCTTGACTTGGTTCCAAAATGGAGGTACAGACACACAGGTTTAACATAAGGTTATTAAATCTCTGACAGGCCCCATGTTTGGGTAAAAGAGTCCATACAATCATAAAACTACTTAAGATTCTTTTCTATTTCGGTTGGTGCTTTGGTTCGGTCTTCGACTTAGGCTTAATCCGATATTATTATATGATCTGGTAGGCTGAGTGGCATGAATTTATTATTATTATTGTTGTTGTTGTTGTTATTGTTGTTGTTGTTGTTGTTATTTTAAGGGTGTTTGAGTCTTTTTTACTCTATGAAAATCGTCCCCCATCCATACTAAACCATTCTTAGCCCCAAATATGATTTACGACAGTCATAAACTCATTTTATCCCCCCACCCCCACCCCCCACATATCTA
Source organism: Capsicum baccatum var. pendulum (assembly GCA_030864225.1). Lineage (NCBI taxonomy): Eukaryota > Viridiplantae > Streptophyta > Magnoliopsida > Solanales > Solanaceae > Capsicum > Capsicum baccatum. The sequence goes on along the minus strand of CM061557.1, from coordinate 40,411,919 downwards.
TTAGAAGCAAAAGTAGCTAAGATTCTTGATTCAAGGCTCAAATCTCAAGTTTTTATCAAGTTCGTTCCGTCAAAAAGATATGTTGAACACTCCATACTTCAATTTCTATTATGAAGTGTTAATTTAATTAGTATTTATGCATATAATATTGATAGCTTGAAACTATGGTTGAGGATTATGTTTACAAAAACTTAATATTGATTTCCCTCTTGTTATAAATTATTTTCTAATCACTGGTAGAGGATTTTGATACTTAAAATGCCTATTTGAAAATGGTGTGCTTTTATATATGAATTCAAATAGGTTAAATGATGAAACTATAGTCCTCAAGCCTTTCAAAAATGTTTTAAACCACAATGATGCATGAGTATGTCACTCCATCCTTTGAACTTATGAATGTATTGAACTTTATAACATGTTTTAAGAATCTTATAAAAATTTCACAATAATTTTATTTATGATTTTGAATGATGGGGTTAAGAGTCAATAATGATTGTTGATAATGATTTTGGATATGATATGGATGACTTGTAAGTCTTAGTGTGACGACACAAAATGTACATTACTTTTTGAATGACTCTATGAATGACTGTTATAATTAATATTTTAATTGGGCTTAAAGAGAAATATGTAGCTCACTGAGAAGGTGCGTGTCCCCGTGATCAATGGCCAAAATCTATGTTTTGCTGACATATCCACTATTAAGATTATTTCATATCTAGTCATATCTAGGTCTATATACTTATAAGGTTAGCCAACAACATCATTCACAACTATTAGAGAAACTAGAGTATCTCATACTATTCATGAGACTACAAGTGAAACTACCTAAGGTCTAGGCTAAAGGTCAAGCATCACATTTTACAAGTTTAATAGCCTACAATAATCAACTAATCCCAAGTATCACCAATCATCAATTTATCATATAAGACCCTACCTAATCTCACAAGATACCAATAATTATACTACAATTAAGTTCAATCTATCTACAAGTAAGCCTAACCTACCTAAAGTCCAATTGCTCACGAACCAACAAACTTTGCCTTTTGTTTTCTTGAATCTTCTTATTCCACGAGCCAAACTATCAACAACATAATCTAAGAATCATTACAAGAACAACAACACCCATTATGGAACCATTATGCCATGGGTCCAAAATGACACAAAACCCCCCAAGTGGGTCCCACCTTCAAAAAAATAAGTTTTTGAGATCAACTCATTGTTCAAACATCATTAAGGAGTTATAACCCTCAACAAATTTGAGTAAATCAATCACATTTGTGGATACAATTGAGCCTCAAAGACTTGGGTTTTTTGGGTCAGGAAATAAAGAAATTAATACAAAATTTGAAAGAATCTTACATAAGACTTGTAGCAAAAATGAATTATACAAGTTATTCAAGCTTCTAATCAACCTACAAGACCCACTTTTAAGTCAAAAATCTTTTATAGCTGCTAGGATTCTCAAAAAAGTGAAAAATGACCAAAAACAAATGGGCCAAAAGGGCCTTTTATACGAGTTTAAATGGGCCCTCTAGGTTAAAACTTATTTTTGACTTTCCGGACTCATTCGGACTCCTTTTTTTCGAAAAAAAATAAGTAACCCCACTAAATTAAACATTCCAGATGCATTGGTGAAGTCGTATTTTCCATTCAAGTTTATTTAGGCCACTTTTGGGTCCCATACTTATATATTCCGACTTTGGACTTTTCGACTAATGGGTCGAAATAATCTCGGGTGCTGTGGGATCTGAAACAAGGGTCTACATATCCTAAAATTGATATTACATAGTTATTGGCACAGTCAAAATTTGCATCCAAAATTATTTTACTAAAGTTTTCGCTCGTCGGCCATTTGGAATCGATGAAGACTTCTAAATGGGAAATTGGTTCTAAAAACCAATGAACTACCCGGTAATCGAACTATCAATTCCAGAAAGTCATAAATGCCTTTGGCATCTATGAAAAAACTATTATGATGAAAATAAGAAAGAATATAGAAAATGACCTGAAAGGTCATTACAAAGACCCAATACATGCCAAGGATAGTCTCTTACATAATGACTAGACTCCTCACATACATAGCACCTTATGCTACCTGAACAATGCTGAGGGGACCCAAAAGAACAAAAATGCACTCCCTGGCCTGGTGAACCAAAATTAGAGCCTCTACCTACATGGCTTGACTTCTGGCAACCTAAAACCCTAGAAACCACAGAACTATTATTTGAACCTTATAAATTTATCTTAACTAGTCTACCATGATAACTGTGAGCACCTCTGTCGAGAAATCCCTACCTCAGGACATATATCTATTGAACGAGCCCTGTTGATACATCTTTTTAGCACCACTACCACTCTGAGTACCCTAACAAATTGACCTAATCAACTTAGCATGCATTTAATACTCTGGAAAGAAACTCCTGAAATAACCATCTGAGTTATAACCAATTGATAATGACTTGCCAAACCATTGACAAACTTCCTAATCATCTCTATTAAGATACTGGCACTACCATATCTAGATAGTTCATGAAAATGTGGTTCATACTCTACAATAGTCATTGAGCCCTACTCCAGGAGATCAAATTTATCTCTCATTCGATATTTTAAATTATACAAAATAAACCTCTCCAAAAAAAACTCATAAAATTGGGTCGATCTCATAACAGGCAAACCTAATAGTCTACAACTCGTAAGAGACCTCCAACACTATCTTTCCATGTAATTCAAATGATACATCATATAGGAAACAACATGGGACTCAAGGGATTTGAAGTCACACAACCTCTCTAAACAATTGAACAAAACTTATAGGCTCTCTCTCCAATGGAACCACTAAACTAAGGAGAAACCAAGTGAATAAATCTGGCAAATCTCTTTCAATCATCAAAAAGACATCACTAGACCCAAAATAGTAGAATGGAAGTGAGACTAGTAGGTAATGAATCAATATGAAGAGGTACCATGGTAGATAATTATACTCCTGAAATTGGTAAACTATAAATATGAGTCTGCCCTGGTGGCAAAATACCTCCTAAAATTAGAGAAATATCTAAAACACTTTACAGACGCCCATCTAGGAATTCCATCCCGATAAACCAACAAACGAATCAACAAATCATGTAGCATTGGGGTAACAACTAAACTCTATGGAATCTGAGTTAGCCCTGTATCCTGTATCAGATGGTACTCATCATCATAATAACTCTTGAGCTCATGAGAGGCTGCCCTAGCCCATTCTTCAGCTTGATCAGCTCCTCATGCTCCACCTCTACCTTTAGCTCAACCATAACCCCTACTCTGCCCCCTAAATAAGGCTTTAATAGTAGGTTCTAGATCAGCATCCTTAATATATCTGGGTCTAGTCCTCATCGTGTATGTAGATAAGAATGGAATATAAGTTTAGAATATTAGACATAAATAAGACACATGATAAGAAATCAAATTAGAGAAGATTTTCCTAAGGATGTCCTATATCCTCTCGAAGATAGATTTGGATAACAACGTATCAATCCACAAGAATCTTATCCTCTTGAAGATAGATTTGGATAACAACGTATCAATCCACAAGAATCTACTAGAAATCCTACTCTTACACACCTAGAGCTCTGATATCGATTTTTCACTACCCAAAAGTTTAGGTCATGATGGAACATACCTTGATCCAATCCTAGTAGGTAAGTCAAAACTGAAAAAAAAAATCGATATGAAGAGAAACAAGTAAATAGAAGACTTCTAGAATAAAATGGGACCATAATATGATAATAGCATAAATATTCAAAAAACATATCAAATCCCAAGACCTAGTGTCATAAATGTAAAGAGCATTTAATACAAAAGCAAAATCTAAAATACATAACTTTGTCTCTAAATATAAATAAAGACAACATAAGAAATGAAGAGGTCCGAAATCTACCCCAAACGCTAGAACTCACCAATACCTCAAATTTTCATCTCTCACAGCATGTGATCAACCACCGCAGGCCGGACTAATACTAGGATCTGCATTAAAAGGGCACGGAAGTAGGAGTGAGTATGGTTCACTTGTACTCAGTAGGTATTATAGGTCGACTGAGAAAAGTATAAAACTAAACAAGTATAAGATACTATGAGAATGTTCCACCTACAAACATAAAATTTTTCAAATGGTAGCTCCATCATCTCCACAATATTTCTACAATATAAGTAAAAAAAAGGAATCTACTCATAAAATATATATATATATATATATATATATATATATATATATATATATATATATATAAAAACTAAGTATACGACAAAAAACACGTAAATGAAATACAAATGGTGCAATGCAACGTAATGATAATGGCTTATGATTAATGTAAGCCATAGCATGACTTTTTGTATACACCTTTTGAGCCTCGGTACTTTAAGACAGGACCCATTGGTTTCGCAACCCGTATACTTTCTTAAATCTCAATCTCATATTTCAATCAACCTTACTAACTAGTGTTCACGATCAAGGGTTTTAAAAGGTGTCCCATTTTCTTTCAAAAATTAGTATTCTCAGTAGTACCAGAATCTCATGAATATATACATATAGAATAAGGATGTAATGTTAAGTCCCTGCATGGGCATTAAAAAATAATAATGGTATTGAATGCATAAGTAAGGTCTTCAAATAAAGACCCCACATAAGTATCACACCAAATATAATCTCTTAAGTCAACAATAATATAATATGAGCCCCATATGAGCAACACCATAAAAATAAGGATGTAATACCTCAAACTTTTAAACTAAAATCCAATCTGTTATTCAAATGTTTGTAGACCCAAATCCAATGATTTTTAGTTTTAAATATGTGTTAACATAAATTTATTAGTGTACCAAGATCTTTAGTTATCAATTAAGTTCATAAGGAATTTCTAGCTCAAAGTTAAGTTGAAATCTTCTTTACCGATTATGCTTTTGTATAAGATTTTACTATGATCAACTTAAAATGATCATAACTAGTAGAATATAATGATCTTTTTAGCTTAATACCTACCACATTAAAGGAGTTCGAGTCTTTTTTCAACATGATTGATCATTCATTAATCTGATTTTAGAGTAGAAAGTTATGACTATTTTACTAAAATGTATTAGAGCTAAGCAAATCAGTGAACCGTTGAATGGTTTGGTGATGTGACAAATTGGATCGCCGAAATATCCAAAAACCCTTCAGAAATTGTTCATTATGATGAGATTAGGCTATATTTTGGCGATCCGCTAGATCCTTTGGTGATAAAACCTCTAAATTGCCAAAATGGCTGACTGGATTAATTAAAAGGTCATTTTTTTCGAATTTTTCCACTTTCTTTCTATTTTTCATTAGTCCCAAGTTGGTATTTTCTCCTCTCCTCATCCTCAAACTCTAAAATAAGTTACTCTCATGCAATTCTGAAATACCCCGAACTTTCCTTAAGCCTAATTTCTTCTCTATAAGATTGAGGAATGACTTCCAAAGTGAGTAATGTTTAAATCATATAGAATTTTCCTGATTTTGACTTTTTTTCATATGAGAAATTAATTAGATTTCCAACGATATAAGATTCGCTCAAATTTGATAAACGGGCAAGAAGTTATGGCTAATTGAAGTTCCAGTCATTTAAGTATTTGGCGCATTGCAGAAAGGGTCTATTAAAAATTGTCAAATTCCAGTGGAACTGGCCGATTATGACGCATTGCGCTGAAGCTTCAGGTCCCAACCAATAGGACAATGTGATGGTTCTGTGTCGCGTTGACTCCCAGATTCCCATTTGTCAATTTTTAGTGAGCCACCGCGATAGTGGTACGTTGCGGTGGCCCATAAAGTTGAGTTTCCAGTTTAATTTTTCCAGCTGTGTACATGAGTTAAAAAGGGCATTTTGGACTTTTCCAAACCTCTTAAACTGTACAATCATCAGAATTAAGGTCAGTACAAGCATCATATGAGATTTTTCTCAAGATTTCCCTCAACCAAAAACCCTGAGCATCCAAATCCTCTTCCAAGAATCTCAAGGGTTCACCATAGATTTTCTAAATTGAGTCAAGATTCAAGGTTCTCAAGTCAAAGGCTTCAAGAACCCTCATTCAAGAGTACGAATAGAGTCCCAAAAGCTAGAGTTCATCCAAAGCTTCTAATTCAAGGTATGTAGGATTTTAACAAGAATAATCATTGCGTTCTTGTGCCCAAAAATTTCTTTTAAGATATAAATTTCTGAATTTTACCATGATTTCTATGAACATCAAGTTAGGGTTTATACCCATTACCATTATTTGCAAGATTATGTGATTTCCCATGGTTTAAAAGTTGAATTATATGATTTTGTTTATATTTCCATGCCTATTTCTGAATTTTCCAGATTTTAAGATGATTATGAATGTTTTGTTATCAAGCATGAATTTTGAGATGTTGAAATCATGAGATTCATATTATGAGTTATTTTTCCAATATCTTGATTGAGATGATTGTAAGCTTTTTAAGATGATGGTTAAGCATGAAGTTTAAATTTGATTTTGATGCATTAAAGCTTTACATTTTGAGTCCTAAGTACAAGTGATGAGTTTATAAGGAGATTATGATCTCAAGTTTTGTTGACAAGTTTTGATAAGTACTTTCAAAAGATAAGATAGGAATCCACATTACTTATGATTTAAAGCTAAGAGAAGAATAATTTGGTCTTTATTATAGACCCTTGAGTTATTTTACGGTAGATTTCCTAAAAGTTTTGAGTCTAAGTATGGGAGTAGTATTTAGCACTGAGTTAGGTATGATTCCAAGGTCTCATACACTAGAACGACGTGCCACCGTAGGATTGAGATTTATGGGCCCGAGGCAGAGATAGTGATCACTAAAGTTAAGGTTTATTCCGATAGCAAGGGTAGAGCATCTCTCCCAAATGTGGGAAAGACGTTGGACTCCATGTCAGCTCACATAGTTTATATCGATTAGAAGAAACTCCCAAAGCAGTCCCCTACTCTATTTAAGATAAAAGTATATGTGTTGAAAGTTTGATTTCAAGATTTCCAAAGCTTTAAGTTTCACAGTTTCCTAAGTACCAAAGTCTCCTAAGATCAGAGTCCCTAAGTCACAAAGTCCTATAATCTCTAAGTTTTAAAGAAGTCTCTTATTCTCCATAAGATAAAAGTATAAGTTTTTAAAGCTATCATTTTAAGATTCCTCTAGATTACAAGTTTTGAGAATAAGATGGAGAATACAGATATTTGAAGTAATAGAATGACTCAGGAGATTTGTACTATGTGCTTCATTATACATGATTTATGAGATTTAGATTTCAGTTTTTACTCAAGCTATGTGAGTCATTTATATCAACATGCAGGATTTCTATAAAGATTGATGATATTGTTTACTTATTGCATTGCACCCCCATATGCTCAGTACATCCTCAAAGTACTGATCCACATATACATTTGTGTGCTATATTGTCTCATAATGTAGGTACAAGACTTAGCATGAACATTCATATTAGTCAGTTGCAGATTCCAGCTAGCAAGATAATAAGTCCTCCTCCTTCGAGGACTTCAGTTAGATTCATTTATGTTGTTTATTTTTTTGTCACATATACTGATTAACGATAGTTGGAATAGCTTTCCAACCATTTATAGTTAGTATAGTAGAGGCTTCATAGTCAGTCACTAGAGTAAAAGTATTTTATTCTAGTTTTATTTGTAAAGCAAAGTTGCAATCATTTGAATTCAGTTTTGTATTTCTCAGATTCAGAAAAGAGTTATCTTCCATTGATTTTTGTACAAATTTATACATATAATCCAGTTGCTTTTGAGATATGCCAATAGAAGGGTTAGCTTGGGGTCACTTGTGATCCTAAGCACTGTGTGATATCTCGAAACAGATTTTTGAGGAGTTACAAATTCTAAGAAATATATAGTATTTAGGCGGAAACTATCAATAGGCATCTAAACTTAGAATGATCTTTCACTTTGGCACCTAAAGTAGATGGTGTTCATTTAAACACCTAAAGAACATCAAGTGTGTCACTTTGGTACCTTTTGCAGAGTTGGCATGGTGCATGTATTACACCTGCATGAAGGTAGGTGGAAGCCTTTTTTGGCATCCAAGTTGGCCCACAAATAATATATTAACTCATCTCCATTGATTTTCACCTTTTTCCTCATTTTTATCCATCATTTTTATCAATCTTAAGCTTATTTAATGGTGAAAATTATTAGGAGAAATTTAAAAATTAGATACATATTTAGGGGTTCCTCCTGCCAAAAATAATATATTAACTCACCCCCATTAATTTATAACTTCTTTCTCATTTCTACCATTTTTGTCAATCTTAAATTTATTTAATGGAAAAAACTGTAGAGAGAAATTCAAAAATTATATACGCATGTAGGGATTCGCGAAGATTACATAATAATTATCATTTTTTTAATCATTCAAGGAAAAATTGATAAAGAAAAACTGAAAATCAAGCAACATCAATGAAGAAAAACTAGAGAACGAGCAACATTAATGAAGAAAAACTGGAAATTGGGCAAAATTGATGAAGAAAAATTGAAATAGAGCTACATGCATGAAGAAAACTGGAAACCAAGTAAAATCGATGAAGAAAAATTGAAATTCAAAGAAAAATCGATGAAGAAAAACTGAAATTCGAAGCAAAATCAATGAGAAAAGCTTAAAAATGGAGCGAAATTCATGAAGAAAACTGAAAACCAAGCAAAATCAACAACAACAAAAACATACCCAGTGTATTCCCACCAAGTGGGGTCTGGGGAGGGTAAAATGTACGGAGTCCATACCACCACCTTCGAAGAAGTAGAGAGGTTGTTTTAGATAGACCCCCAACTTAAGACAAAAAGATAGTAAATAAAGTCGTGATAAAACATAAGACAAGATGAAATAACAGAAATATGGCACTTACTAAGTAGTACTATATACTAACAAACTGCAAGCCCTCCTCCTCTCCCAACCCTCCTAACTAGAGACTCCATCATATGTGCAAAGTCCTACGACTACTACTAGCAAGGTTACCCTAAAGCACACCTAATTACAAACTACAACTAACCCACTCGCACTAATATCTTCTATCCTAATTCGCGTTTTTCATACTTTCTATATAGAATCATGTCCTCAGTAAGTTGTAACTGCTCATGTCATATCTAATCATGTAATACCCCACAAAATCACGTGTCAAATTCAGCTCGTAAAGCTCCATGAAAGATCCCAAGACTTAGAAAAATTTTGCTAAGTGTTCAAGATTCAACACTTAGTCTTATTTTAGACCTTCAAGTTTTAGGGATTTATTTGGCGACCTTTCCAACATCCGTTTTTCAATTTTCAAGTTGTGTTACGATCGGGAAAGCTCATACTATATTCTGGGTGAGTTTTGGAATTTCTTGAGTAGCGTAAGGGTACGTTTAGGTGACCAAAACAAAAGCCCCAGGAAATTAGCCCGCGCCGCCTGCTAACTCCAGTGCTTGCCCAATTTTTTTTCAGCATTTTAGGGTCAACTTCAAAAGATCATAACTCCCTGTATATAATGAACCATGAGATCTTCTATATATCAAATGAAATGTATGAGAGTATTCTTTCCAATACAATTAGTTTCATCTAATTTGGGCATCTGAGTAAAAAGTTATGATCAATTTACTTCAACCTGTTAGACAGTCAACAGAGGGACAGCTATGTCTTTTTCTATTTTCTTAAGGCATTTTGGTCATATCCCATATATACCCATAAATACGGAATTAACCCCATTTTCAACCAAAATACAATCTTTTCTTCCATTTTCTCTTAAGAAATAGAAGATGGTTTTCAATTGGAGATTTAATTTCAAGAATCTTTCCATCAATCTTCCAAGATTCACGAACTAAGGTATGTGTGTGTTGATTTATGGATTCCGTTCATCCATAAAGCTAAAAAAATTATCTTCTAAATTATGTATTATGATATTTATGATGTTGATGGTTAATGATCATGTTGTTGAAATTTGATGATGCCCAAAATGGGATCTTAGTATGTTTGTATGAAACTATGGTGGTATATGATGTATAAACATGTGAAATTGGTGGTCGAATACTTATAATCTTGATGAATCCACCTATGCTAAAGATTTGCATGTAGGTGTTTGTGAAAATACCGAAGAGACTAGAAATCATGCTTTTATGACATAATAGGCCCTAAATGACTAGTCAATGTTCTATGCTTATGTTCAACATGATTTTCATGCAAATTGTTATGCATTGTTGTTGTAATATGGAATGCTCATGAAATTAAATTTATGCAAGTATTTACATGTTATATGCATTCCCTTTTCATAATCAAGAATATGATAGCCATGTGTAGTATGAAATCTCCTACTTATAATATTGTGGATTGTGGACTCTATTCTTATGATCAAGTTAGTCATGTGTGTCATTTTCCTTCCATCGAGTCCTGGGGTACTTGTACCCAAAAAATATAGTTGTGTGCCTAGAGCCATGTCATTTTGTCATGATATCCTCAGTCAAGCCATGCTCTGTAGAATTCAGTCAGTCATGTGACTAGGAAATCTCAGTAATCTCATGAACTCAGTCAGTTACCAGACATCAGTAGTAATTCCATTAGTCAATGGGAATTCAGTAAACTCAGTACCAGTCCAGTTCTACTCAGTACTCAGTAACTTCAGTTCTCTCAGTCAGTCCTCAGATCTCAGTAGTATTTCGTCAGTCAACGGAACTCATTAAATTTAGCTTAGCTCAGCTAAGCAACACTATCAGTCCAATTAATCAGTTCAGTCAGTCATGCTCAGTGTCTATTCAGATGGGAGTAGAAGTTAGCACCGAGTGAACCCAAGGATGGGAACACACACTGTCAGATGAGGGTGTGATTCTTAGCAGTTATCCTTGCGTTCCAGAACTATGTAGCCAGCATAGGTTGAGACATCAACACTGCCATTTTGAGGGTTGATGAGGCGGACATCCGCCGTTCTCTTTTGGGGACACTGCCAGATTTGAGGGTCACTCACAGCTTATCTTTACTCGTGGCACGGTATTGACACCCTTCCAATCAGGGCAAGGATTGAACCCCAGTTCAGCTACATTAGCATACATGGGGCATGTCGATTAAACTACTACCTCCCACAGTTTCAGTCATTCAGTCTCAGTAAAAGAACTCAGATAGTTCTTTAGAATATCAGGACTGTCACATACAGTCAACTCAGATATAGTACGAAACTCAGATAGTTCCATCAGATTTAGGGTTGTTAGCTATAGTTAACCATGTTATCAGTATCCAATATCAAAGCTATCAGATATAGTCACTCATGTTATCAGCTATATCAGCTATCAAAAATCATTTCCCAGTCATATTAGATTTCAGTAAACTCATGCTATCAGTACTCAGTTTTAGAACTGTTAGATACAGTCAATAGACCAGTCCTTCATAATCAGGACTGCCAGAAACAATCATTCCTTTATCAGTAATAAAGTATCAGTCTCCTAGTATTCAGTAATACAGTATGAGTTCTTCACTTATTAGTGATTCACAGATCAATATCAGTAAACGCAGTCATTTAGTATCTCGGAATTGGTAAACTCATATTATCAGTATTCAGACTCAGTAGTCAGTATCGTCACGAGTTCAGTAGCAGTTACTTATGTATGTATGTGTTCTCATGTTCATATCAGTCAGCATTGTTCATGCATACAAACCTTTTGCATTTAGCCTACCTCACTCGTATACTCAGTACTCTGAGTTGTACTGACGCATTCGCACTATGGTGCTTTCTTTTATGTTACACCATAGGTTCAGATACACGATTTCCAGACCAGTAGTAGTAGTAGTATCTCATCTGTTAGAATTCTAGCAGTGAGTCCTCATTTCTCGAGGGCGCGATCATTACTTATGTTATAGTTTATTTCAGTTCAGTTTTGCTAGTTGGAGTTAGTTGGGGACATGTCCCATTAACTTCCTATTCAGACAGTCATGTTAGAGGCTTTTCAGACTAGTATGTTCAAACTTCAGATAGTATTACAGTTGTTTTGGGTATTCTATACCCCACTCTCATGTTCTGATTATTCTGTTTTGAACCTTATCGCCTTACAGTATTATGTATTCCGTATTTATGTTCTATATTATGCAGTGTACAGGTACAAATATCAGCCATGGGTTAGCTTGTGGTCCCTCAGGGTCATGGGCACCTTGTAGTGTTCCAGTTCAGCAAATCGGTGCATTACAAATCACCTTCCTCTAGTACTTCTTCAGCCTGCCTCTACCTCGCCTGAAACCATCTAAGGCTAATCTCTCACACCTTTGAACTGGAGCATCTGTGCCTCTCCTCATCATATGGCCAAATCATCTCAACTTCACTTCTCGCATCTTGTTCTCCATCGAAGCCACCCTTACCATCGGTCAAATAGTATCATTCCTAACTCTATCTCCCCTCGAAAGTCCACACATCCACCACAACATTCTCATTTCTGCCACCTTCAACTTTTGGATGTGAGAGTTCTTGACTAGCTAACACTCCGTTCTATACATCATAGCCGGATGGACCACCACTCTATAGAATCTGCCTTTAAGCTTGGGCGGCACTTTCTTATCAAACAGATGAGCCTCCATTTCATCCACCCCTCCCTTCTGCAGTGCGTGACATCCTCATCAATCTCTTCATTCCACTAAATCATAGACCTAAGATACTTAAAACTATCTCTTTTACAAACAACTTGAGAATCTAACTTCACTACCACTTCGTCCTCGTGAGTTGCATCACTTACTGAAGTTGAAAACCAAGAAAAATCGATAAAGAAAAATTGAAAATTGAAGCAAAATCGACGAAGAAAAATTGAAAATTTGAGTTAAATCCATGAAGAAAAACTGAAAACCAAGCAAAATCAATGAAAAAAATTGGAAATCAAGCTTAATCGATGAAGAAAATCTGAAAAGTCAAGCTAAATCGGTAAAGAAAATCTAGAAATCAAGCTAAATCAATGAAGAAACAATTAGTTATATTTCATGCAACAATTTAAATTAATGAAGTCTGAGCTATTATTTGGTTTAATCCTTCTATGTTTTTCCTACTAAATGGATACTCTTTTATTATGCTTCTAACAGGTATGGTTGAATAAGTAGCTTATGTTAGTACTCCTTTCTAACATGTAGTAAAAGATTCCATGGGAGCATTTTATTAAAAGAAGAATTAATCCAAATAATCGTCAGACACCCCTAAGAAAGACAATTAATATGCCACATTAATCATAAGATTTGGAATCCAATATGGAATATATCTTCAAGAACAAAATTTATGCAGCCAACAAATTACCTTCCAAATGAAACAGATAAAGAGGAACGTAGGTTAGAAATGTTGTACACTAACACCAACCAAATCGTGAGAAAAAAATTCTTGCAACTACAAAAACTACAACAACCTTCATGAACAGATGCTGAACAACAAAAATATCTTACCTCTTTCTCCAACTCGTAGAAGCCGTTGATTAGGGCCCAATCGACAACATTTCAAATATTCTTTCTGCTTCCGGATTAGTAACGAAACCAGGTACATCTGATGCCTCCGTTGTACTTGATAATGCAGGAATAATAATTTCTTGATCAACTTGAGTAGGAGGAAGTTTTAGGACTGTGAAAAAAGTAACAGTAACTAATCCAAAATTCTTTCCCATTTCAACAGCCCAAGGAAGGAATGTATCATATACCATGCAATTTACAGGGCATTCACAATTTGTTAATTTTTGAATAAGCTGAGACAAAGTATCCGAGCCAACTTCTTTGAATCGTTTTGTGTAGGCTACGAAAGATTCTGCTTGATCGTGGCCACCATCATCATAGCCATCGGATATGGCCTCGATTGACAAGGAAGTTGGCAATTCTTGCATGTTTTTCAAGAAGGATTTTGTTGGTGCTATAGTGATTTTGACACCTTTGGATTGTACACGTTCGGAGAATTGGATCATTGGATTGACATGACCTTGGACTGGATATGGCAAAATCAAGCAATGAGCTTTGTGAGTAGTCATCATTTGCTACTTCTTAATTGATAGAGTGGCAAATTAAGAATTGAAAAAGGGTAGTTAATTCTTTTATAAACTGTTTTATCTTGAACCGAGGGACTATCGGAAACAGTCTCTCCATCTCACCTCTGAGGTAGTGATATAAACTACGTACACTTACTCTCCCAAACCCTACTTGGTGAGACTATACTGACTATGTTGTTGTTGTAAAAAGGGTCCATAAATCATGTGGTGGAAATGTGGTTCTTATAGTTTGTTGATAGAGTTTGAAGACTCCAATTTAGACATACATTGATGCCAACAAGAGAATGTCTTGGTTTTTCTCGTTGTCAATCAATACTCACCTTAGAACTGCCAACCTGTGCAGTAACATAAGCAGGTGATATGCATTAAAGGGTAGATTGAAGGAATAGCTTGGATCTAGTAGTTGTTATAATTCCAATATTTTTACTACTACATTTTTTTTTAATCGAACAATAAGAAGTAGTTTTCCAATATTAAAGTACAGTTGGAAATAAATATTCCATCCGACCATATTACATGTCATTTTTTTCTTTTTTTTTTTGTAAACTAACATTTTTTTTGTTTGCATGTGCTTTAAAGAAAATATTACTCCTATCCAATAATATTTGTCCATGTTATTATTAAAAATAAATATCAAACCACTTTGGAAAATCAATATCTTATTTACCCATTTTATTCTTGCAATTAAATATTTTTCATTACTCAATGCATTTTTTCAAAACATAAATTTATTATATTCAAAAGGTGATATAATAAAATTATCCGTATTATCTATTGTTTCTGAACGTTTGTGCCAAGTCAATAATAAAGAAGTATTGTTAGACGAATCGTAGGGAATAACTACGGAAAGAGTAAATTGATTGAGTGTTCTTATTTATTCTTCGATCTCAATTTCATAAACAAACAATTAGTTATATCTTAACTTTTCAAAACGACAATTATTTTGGATCAATTTTATTTTTAGTAAGCATGAAAATTAAAATGGACCTGAAGAGAATACTATTTTTTTCTTGAATGTTTAAAATGATTTTTATTTTGAGAATTTTTGTTTTTACAAAAATGGCAACTATTTTGGATCAACTATATTTTTAGTACGCATGAAAATTAAAATAGACCTGAAGACAATACTATTTGTTTCTTGAATGTTCAAATGATTGTTATTTTGAGAATTTTTTTTTTTTTTTTTACTAAAACAAAACTTAAGTAGCCCGTTTGACCATGAATTTTTTTTTTTTCCAGAAAATTATTTCACTTTATTGAAAAAGGTAAAAACAAGATGCGTTTGACCATTGAAATTTCAAATACAATACTGGAATTATATTTGAAAAAGTGAAAACAAGTTTTCTTTATTTTTTTTCACTTTTTTCACTCATACTTCTCTTACAAAATTTTTAAAACAACTTTAATTTATATTCATAACTAAACACAACTCCCAACTCCAACTCCAACTCCAACTCCGAAAAATTATGATTTTCATGGCCAAACGGTAGTTTGGGACAGTATATCATTAGTTGGACATCTATGTGTATTTGATTTACTAGGAAGATGCTTTTTGTAATACCTTGTTATAGACATTTAAATCTTACTAAATTTAAATCTATAAAAAAAATTAGAGTGCATCCTAAATTCAAAATCATATTAATCCCAATAAAATATTATAAATATAATTGAATTTATTATTTTAGTTTGTCATCCTTGAATTTAATCCGCAACATTATCGATTAACTATTATATACTGACAATGCAGTATTTTCTTTATACTGTCAGGTAACTTTACCTAAAATAGCAGGTTATCCACTATTTTTAATTATATTTTTATTTTTTCTTTTCTTTTGTGGAACCTTCCCCCGTAATTTCCTCCCAATTCTCTCCTCACTCTCTCTCTCTTTCCTTTAATGCCTCCGAATCTATTTTCATATGTTATCTCTCCTTGTTCATGGCTTCTATTATTCTTCTAATTCCATCATTCCTCTAATTGTCTAATTCTATCAAATTATTCACAAATATAAAATTTATTCATTTATTTGAACGCAAAATTTCAACATTTGGAACTAATTTTGCTAAGATTTTATATTGAGTCTTTGGAGAGATATTTTTAGATTTGTCGCTTCAGATCCTTCAAAATAATTTAGATGTAGGTCATATTACTATTTTATGTGGTAATCTTAGGATTGATTATAACTTTTTTCAATATATGATAAAAGCATTCATCAAAGAAAACAAACTTTCCGGATACAGTATTATTTGTGCGTTAATGTATATATACTGCTGAAATGAAACATAAAAAGTTATTCTAAAAAGGGATGATTGTGATTGTTTCAATGACGAAGGCTGCTTCATGCTTCAATGGTGAATGATATTACAAAAAGGTAGAACTCGAAGTAATGAAAGGAAAAAGGAGACAATGGTGTTCTTTGCAATTTTGATAAATAGGTTTCCTACTCCTAAAAACATTCCGCCAAGAACAAGTTACCTTATACTACTAATTTTATTTATTATATAAACTTTGAATATTTAAAAAGCAATTATTCTTAAAAATTTACCCGTTATAGGTATTAAAAAACTTGATAGTGTAAAAAAAAAATGATACACTGTCAGTATATATTAGTTAATCTCTAAATTTGATATCTTAAATCGACCGCTAAAATTGAAAAAAGAGGTTAGATTCATCTCAAATTTCTTGACAGTGATCAAGAATTCTTTCATACACATTCACCTCTACATTTATAGTTAATGTGTGTTATGTGTTTGTGATTCAATCCAACTGCAAAACAAAGCGGGAAAAGGTGTAAAAAATATCTTTACTTAGGCAAAATTTTCAGTTACACATTCTGAACTTTGCAGGGTCATATGATTCCCTAAACTATTTTTTACCGTATTTAACTGGCATATATTTGACACTTGGATCACTGCATGTATTTCACACACATTGAGCGCACAAGTAAAAAAAAGTTTGGTAAGGGACAAATATATGTCAGTTAAATACGATAAAAAATAGTCTAGACCCCCACAAAATCCAGGGTGCGTAACTGCAACTTTCGTCTAAATATAGATATTTTTTTTGCATATTTTTCCAAAAAAAAACTTAATCCATCGATTCAAGCTATTGAGCCCTTGAGTTGATGATCATGTATGAGAAGAAAAATGAGTGAAATATATTTTTTGATTTAAAATAGTCTAAAACTTGTAACTTCTTAGATTATTAAAATCAAATACTATTTTGCTTGTCTTGATTATTTTTCGGATGCCAAAATTTGGTGTTACACCTGCCCTGGGCATGCTTAAAATACTATAGGAGTCCTAAAAGAGTAAAAACTTGAAATTTATGGATTATGAGGCGGTATTTTAGAAACATTACTAGTGGGTTACTTATATATGTGGAAAAATTAGACAAAATGTCCATTAAGCTAAACTTTTTAAACAAAAATAGTCCACTTATTTTTTCTTACTCAAATTAGCCATTAGTCCTTCTGTCTTCTCTTTATTCTTCTTCTTCTTCCTCCATCTTATGCCATTAATGGCCTTATATGTTCTTGATCGATCTGTATTGACAATTCATTTTTGTTGATTAATAAAGTGAAGAACAATTGATTGTTCAGAACATGAGCTTGGTTTGACTCTAAAACAACAATCATCCATTTTTCTATTGCATGTTGTCCCTTAAAGTTTGTTTCACTGATCTTATTTTCACGTTAAATTGTTGAAAACAAAGCGTAGCTCATATCACGTATGAGATTGAAGTTCTGAGGATGGCTATCTTAGTATATGAAATACAGTATTTTCCTGAATAGTATTATTGTCTAGATTGAGATTATGAAAAGGTTGTTTGGATCGTAATGTATGAATATTATATAAACACTCTCTATGAATATCGAAATTGAAATTGATAATTGCATTTGGTGAAGAGAATTGCAACAAAATATGCTCACTAAATGCACAATATAAGCATATATATAAAATAAGATAGAAATTTTGGATAATTATTGATGATCATGATCAACAAAATCATTTATATTGATTAGAAAAGAAATGCAGTATACAGAAATATTTTCTTTGAGCCTGGAACATTTGATAACCTTTATTATTTCTCTTCTCCAAACTATCACCTCGATAATTAAAACATATTTCTTTTACAAATTCTTGAAACAACGACATTCTAATTATTTTTAAAAATAATTCATATGTATATATTAATACTTAAGTGTATATGTTGAAATTTGAATTTTGAACCCTTTTTATCAGGATAAAAATTAATGGGACACGCCCTTTTTATCAAAAAAAGATTAATGAGACAATTTCTACACATTAAATCATTAGCACAACACTGGTATTTGAATTTTTTAAAATCTTAGGGGACTTGCATGCACCACACTTATTAACAGATAAGAAGAAAAAAAGTGTTGGAGTAAATCACATGTGATTGTTAATTTGTATATTACTTGTTGTCTTTATATTTGGCTCTAGCATGTTATCAAAGAAAGAATAAAAAGAAAAATTTGAGTAGCTATTTGACATTTTGGGTGAGATAAATTTTATTTTTGGAATGAAAAATATATGTGATGAAACTTTTCCTTGACATGTGACATCATGGTGAAAAAAGAAAAATTGTGAAATACATTTTGTTGATTGTATGAGCCATGCAACTCCTTTTGATTCAAATATGTGACAGTGGTGTGGGAAAAAAAAAGAAGTTTACTAGCCTAATAAAAGAAATATGAGATATGTGGCTAATTGCACTTGGCATGAAATTATGTAAAAGTACTTGAGCAGGATTGACAAGCAAATCAGGTATATTTACTTCGTTAAAAATAAGAAAGTTGTGGCTTGTTCTACTTAAAAAATTGTTGGTGTAATATACCACAAATTACAATATTATTATAATTGTAATAAAATGAATAAAAAATGAAGAAAATAAGATAATCTTCTTCTTGGCTGAGACCCAGATATCTCGCTTTCTTTAATGAGATTCAAGCCCACTGTGGCATAATTTATACTGATTCAGCAGTATATCTCATGACTTGTTCCCTCCAGGATACAACAGCCCATCAATAATGTACAACTCAAACAACTCCGGATTAGTTAAAGAGTCCAAAGCTCCACTATTAGAACACCTTTCTTCAACATATATTTACTCTCTTTGTATAGTGAATATAGTTAATGACTTAGAATATTTTCTTTGTCTCAACTCTTTCTTTCACTACTACACACTATAATCTTTTCCACACTTGATCATATTTTCTTGTACATTCTACATTAACACAAAGGAACAACCATCACTATTTTATAGCTGTAGAATTCTTCCATGTAATGAATATGATGAATGAGGGGTAGTAATGTAGGTAGATGAATAGTTTTGATGTTACATAAGTTACATGAAAGTAATGGCCATGGAGTTACAAGAACTAATGACCTTGAGAGTTACAAAAACTAATGGTCACATGAGTTACAAGAACTTATGGTCATCTTTATCACAATTTATACCCACTAACACAAAAATATAATGTGGTGAGTTAGAAGAATAATGACACCACTTTCTTCACTTTATGCCTACTAATTGTCATACACTTTAATATTTTTATTTTAATAATAAAATGCACCAACAAAAAGTTAGATTATTTTTATTTCATAACTCGAAATAAAGAAAAGAGAAATTAAAGTTTGCGTTTTAAAACTTGTTTTAATCTATATATATAATTGATCATGATTCAAGCATTAAATAGGTTAGTGGCTACTGCGACCCCTTCATGGGAACCTTGCTCTAATCCACTGGCCTTTTAGCTGAATCCCAGTGCTTGAATCTGTTAAAGGAATTCTTATGTCACTTAGGTTGTTTGGTTTGAAGACAAGTTATATGGAGATTAGTTATGTTGGAATTAGTTGTTTTGAGATTAGTTATCTTGGTATTATTTTTTAGTGGTTGTCTGGTTTATGGTACTAAAAAATAATATGTATTATATTATTTCTAAGAATATATTGTGTGTTTACAAAAATAACCTTTAGCCTATTTAACTTAGTTATTTTTATGTACCTGAATAAGCAAACCTCTCATTATCTGCTTAAAACTAATCCATCTATTAAATTGGTTCAAGCTGCCAAAAATAGCTTTAAAACACAGGAAAAAAAAAACAAGTTTATCAAACGTGATTATTTGATGCGATAATCACTAATTTCAACAATTATTTGAAAAAAAGATTATGCTTTTGTGGAATTGCGGATCAATCATAAAATTAAGTTGCAACCTTTCTACATACCAATATACCATGCACGTAGTGCCCTAACAAATATTGATTTTGGTCCACCATTCATTGCTTTCACAAAGAGTAAAACTCTGCAACAAGAATTTTATTCTGAACAAAGAGTTCAGACAGTGTCTATGAACAACATATTGGTACTTTCACAATCCGAACTAGGGACTGGCCATGACGGACATCCCGAACCATGAAGTCCCGGACATTCTATTCTAGCTAGTAGCATGCACAACATTCATATAATAAAAGAAAATGCGGAATTACAATCTAATACGGAAACATGGTCATACTCTGGATTAAGTTTAACAATAAGAAATGAAATTCGAAAATCACTAATAACATCTGGAATAGTCTGTGAGATCTCTACTACATGAAAATTTGACAACTATCTGAAAATTGGGACAAGACCCTCAGTACACCAAAATTGTAATAGATGACATAATCTGAAAGGACTGGCCTTTTGAAATAGAGAAGGCTCACCACTACACAATTTGATCTGTTGTCTGAATTATCTATTGCTTATCTAGACCCTTAGACTGAGCCTCAGAACCTGAGGGTAGGGGAGGGGGGTCAATACTGATGTACTAGTATGTAGAGTAAATCCAAACTAATCATTTATATTCAACATATATGAGAGAAATTTAAAGCAGTTCATAAACATATCATATAGTAAGAAATCACATGGGCATTTTAAAAGACTCTTTGAAAACATCTGAAATCTGTAACACTCTTTATCTTACTTTTACGCTAGGTGGTGTACCCTACAATCTGTAATCCTACAGGCTATATGGGATCTGGCATTAACTGGGCAGCCAAGCCCCTAACCCAAGTATGTTGCAAGGGTCGGAGTCTCTGAATCTACTACGCCACACAGTCGTCGCCAGCGTACAATAATAAACTACCCGTATCTGCAAATACGATTTTAGGCTAAGAGTTACTTGAACTCATACTTTCTTTGGGTAACCACCTAACCCCCTTTATGCTCATTTTTAGTTCTTTAAACATGCATGCTCTGAAAACATACTCGAAAATCTTTAACTTTGTCATGGCATATGCACATATATGGTATCGTCATACCATTGACTTGCAAGTCACATTCTCTGAGTCATTTATAGCAATTTATATCTCTGTTTCCAAATCATGAAATTCAGGACCACCATATCAACAATTCTTTCAAGAGACTCAGGTAAAACCATGCAGTTAATTCTCTTTATCAATGATTCAGCAAACAAAGGTGGTCATGTTAAAAGTCTCAATCTCATGCAATTCTTTCTCTTTAACATCACATAGTTATATGAAGAAACACCCTCTCAATAATTTGAAATCATATTCAAGTACACGGACATTGAGAAAACATCTTTCAAATCATAAAACATGCATTTCAACTATTTTCCAACAAAATCATAAGTTTTAATCCAATACAAGAGAGGGAGTTCATAATTATGCTCTCAAACAATCTTAAATCTCAAATACCATACATATACGTATACTTGTAAATCAATTTAGGGGATAGGACCAAAAGGTCAAAACAATAGTAATATTAAAACATTTAGAGTACGTAATTTAGAACATAGATTCCAAAATCCCTTAGAAATTCATGCATAAAAATCTTAAAATTATGCTCTAATGGTTTTAAGCCCATGTAGTTTTTAGGATAAACCCCACGTACTTTAAATTATAAGATCTAAAAGATGGAACCTAGATCTTGATAGATGAAACCCGGATCTTGATTTGTGATGCAAGTTCAGAAAGTGCTAATTGCGTAGATGGATTTCAACTTGACATAAAAAACATGAATTATTTCAAGAGAGTATGAAAAGCCAAGAATCAACATAATAGAACATTAACATGATATTTTAGGGTCTTTTTTAGTCGTAATATGATGCACATTAAATCAAGGGCATTTATGTCTTTTTCATATATTAGTTGTCACACCCCAAATCCCATTGGAGCAGACTGGCACCCGTAGCTGAAGAGGCCCGGGAGAACCCGTTCATAACCTATACTTTCACATTCACATTACTTATGAAAATTAGAAATTTGGGCAGCACTTCGTTGTAAATAGAAGAAAACAGTACTTGTATCTGCCCAGCAGACACGCATAAATATATATATAAACAGTAATTGGTCGTCAGAGCCATCACGTCTATCAACCAAACACTCCTATGGCTGTACAATATGTCTACAAAAGCCTCTACATAGATACACGACTGAGTTGGGGTCGGGACAAACTCCCGCCCACAAAAGACTTTTATGCAAATACCAAAAGTACATATAGAGACGACTTGGGATGCCCCGAAACAACTGGAGCTCACCACTAACAACAGAACGTCCTGGCTCTTACTGCGGAGGTGTACGACCTGAAGTACCTGTTCCTGCAGGCATGAATGCAGGTCCCCCGTGAGGGACGTCAGTACGGAAATATGTACTGAGTATGTAAGGCAGTGAGTATCAAGATGATATACAAAAGGTCAACAGAAACCAGATACGAGTGAATAAACAGTATGAGTAGACCACACTTAACAGAAATGATGGGATACCTGCACATTACTTGCATATCATTACTTCCCGTAATCCTTATCAATACATAACATATGTCATACAATGGCCAACTGATCAGTGGTACTAATACAATACATCAGGGACCACCCATGGAATAGCATATATACATAATCTTTATAATACAATGGCCAACTGATCAGTGGTACTAATACAATACATCATATCATCAATTTAAAATACAGACATTGCATTTCTTAATTCAATTAATCTTTAAGATTGGTTACTTTGTGGTCACACTTTATGGAACTTTAAACCATGATACCTCAATAGGAAAAACATGTAAATAGGTAATCAATATCATGAAGATGAAGTAGAGAACCATGGATACCTCATTAAACCATTTCGGAGTCAACAATAGTATATGGACATTTTTTTGACTAGCCGGACATCTTAAAAGTGAAAACAAGTTCAATTGGTAGTGTCGAAGATCATATGATATTATTATGTGTCATGTGTCGTAGGACAATGTTGGAAGCTTACTTTAGAGTGCCATGAGTCATTATTCATGCCAAAGATTAGATAGAGTATGTCTTACATACCTTGATATAACCACTTCAATACAAGTGACTTCCCGTACTCTTCGAACACTTATCTACAATAAGTCATTTGTGGCAAACTAGTATTAGCAACCAAACCTTCCCATTTAGGTATTAACTTCACCAAATAATGTCTAGGAAGTAATCCTTTAGCTCATCAATAGGAGTACTACATACATACTCTTATACTCTTATTACATTCACATATCATGCATTTTCATGAAATATCCCTCAACATCACTCTTAGCCTTTATTTCCCTTCTTAATCACCATCCAATACCAACATGATCACTAGGCATACATAATCACTAATATAATGTTATATCACCACAATTCATCCTCTATAATCCAATACAGCAACTTTCATAATTTACTACTAACAATTTATACACAACAATTCATAACTATGTTTCTAGTTATCTTCCAACATCAAGACAATACTCATAATCCTTTATAAATACTTATTCATGGATAAGAATCAAGAATAAACAATATTCATACCTTAACAATGAACTCTTGTATTTAGAATCCTCCTTACATAACCATGGGGTGCTTCTCGAAGCTTTCGAGATGGTGAACACAACTACGGAACCAATTTGAATTTTCTGCGGTTGAATCACAAAATATTTGAGGTTGAAATTGGCTAGGGTTTCACCTCTCTTAATAATTTGGATAATTTCTGGGATAAATGAGGCTAAGTACAGGTTTTTAAGACCAATTTTCGTCCAAAGGTAATAAAAAATGACCATTGTGCCCTCAAAATTTAAATAAATCTCGAATCTGTCCCCAGTGGACAGTTTTGACAGGCTGAAGTAAATCGATCATAACTCTTTGCTCCGATATCGAATTTGGGTGAAATTGGTATCATTGTAAAGATAATTAAAAGGGTTTTCATTTCATATAAATTAGGCCACCCAGTTCGTCCTGTACAAGGAGTTATGATCATTTGAAGTTGACCCTAAAAATCTGTTTTGAGAGGCTGAAGTAAAACGTGTATAACTCCTTACGCAGATATTGAATTTGGATGAAACCAATTGCATTAGAAAGACGACTCAAAGATCTTTCTTTTGATATATGGTAGCTCGCCGAGTTCATTATATTGAGGAAGTTATGATCGTTCAAAGTTGACCCAAAAACTGGCAGGCCTCAGTATTTTCCTGCTAATTTACTGTTCACAAAAATCTGTTTTGAGAGGCTGAAATAAAACGAGTATAACTCCTTACTCAGATGTTGGATTTGAATGAAACCAATTTCATTAGAAAGAAGACTCTCGGAGCTTTTCGTCTATATATAGCATCCCACACAGTTCCGTTTGCACAAGGAGTTATGATCGTCTCAAGTTGGTGTGCCTAGCTGCAGAAATTTTCCTGCAGAATCACTGTTCACAGGCTTCCCGGCCACCGTTTTGAAATTTCGAACGTGCTCGCTTATATGAAATACTCCTCTGTTTTGGGCAAACTTTATATCGTTGGAAAGCTTATTCCAATACCTACTCATACAACTATTGACGGGATACTTCCGAACACCATAAACTTAATTTAACCCATACGCAAGTCTTTAGGACTCCATATAATCGCGATAAGTGTACGAAAAAATTTACGGGGTGATACATTATCCCCCCCTTAAGAACATTCGTCCTCGAATGTTAGCACAGTTACTCAGTTAAGACATGTCCAAGCTTACAATTAACACATTCATCATCATAACATCCTTGCATAAAAACAAACACTTACTTGTTATTGTACTTCTTCCGTCTCATGAACTTCCTCCTCATCGTTGAATAGGTAAGGGTACTTAATCTTCATCGCTTCCTCAGCTTCCCATGTGATCTCCTCAACTTGTTGATTCCTCCAAAGTACTTTTACCGATGCTATCTCTTTATTCCTTATCTTTTTAATTTGGCGATCAAGAATAGCAATAGGCATTTCTTCAAAAGTGAGATCTTTTGTAATTTGTACATCTTCCGTAGTAGTGATGTGCGATGGATCTCCGATGTACTTGCGAAGCATCGAAACATGAAATACAGGATGAACTGCTGAGAGCTCTTGAGGTAGCTCTAACTCATAAGCAACTTGTCCAAATCTTTGAATGATCTTATACGGACCTATGTATCGTGGACTTAACTTTCCTTTCTTGCCAAACCTCATCACTCCTTTCATTGGTGATACTTTCAAGAATACCCAATCATCGATAGAAAACTCAAGTCCTCTTCTTCTAACATCCGCATAAGATTTGTGTCGACTTTGAGCTGTTGCAAGCCGTTGTTGGATCACTTTAACCTTCTCCATTGCTTGATAAACAAGATCCGGTCCAAATAAGACCGCATCACCTGCTTCAAACCATCATATTGGCGATCTACACTTTCTTCCATACAATGCTTCATATGGTGCCATTTTGATACTTGAATGATAGCTATTATTGTAGGCAAACTCGATAAGAGGTAGGTGATCATCCCAGTTGCCTTTGAAATCTAATACACATGCTCGTAGCATATCTTCAAGTGTCTGGATGGATGGAATACCTTGAACGGTGTGCTTCTGTCATAATTCTCTTTCTTAGCTCAACTACATCAGGTACACATAAACGATTTTGACACTGAAGCACTCCTTCTCGCGTAAGCTCAAATGCCTTTGTCGTGCCACTCTGCACATCCTCCTTAAGCTGCAATAAAATTGGATCTGCATACTGCTTCTCTTTCACTTCAGCTATCAATGAAGATTCCGCTGCATTACGTACAATAACCTCTTCATCTGGAGTTTCGAGAAGTCGAACTCCCAAATTAGCTAGTTGGTGAAGATCCTTAATAATCCCCTGTTTTTCTATAGATGCCATTTTAGACTTACGACTCAGTGCATCCGCTACCACATTCGCTTTCCCTGGATGATACAAGATATCAACATCATAATCTTTCAACAATTCAAGCCATCTCCGCTGCCTCAAGTTTAGATCTTCTGACTGAAGATATATTGCAGGCTCTTATGATCGGTATATATGTCAACATGAACCCCATATAAGTAGTGGCGCCATATCTTCAAAGCAAATACAACTGCAGCTAGCTCAAGATCATGCGTGGGATAATTCCTCTCATGAGGTCGCAACTGTCTAGAGCCATAGGCTATTACTCTACCATGTTGCATTAGTACGCATCCTAAGCCAATTCTCGAAGCATCACAGTACACTGCATACCCTTTTGTGCCTTCAGGAAGTACCAATACCGGTGTAGAAGTCAACTTGCTCTTCAGATCCTGGAAACTCTTTTCACAGGCATCATTCCATTGAAACTTGGAGGCTTTATGCGTCAACTTAGTCAAAGGTGCAGAAATAGAAGAAAAACCTTCAACAAACCTTCTATAATAACCTGCCAACCCGAGGAAACTACGAATCTCCGTAGGCGTCGTGGGTCTTGGCCAATTCTTCACAGCCTCAATCTTCTGAGTGTCAACTTTTATGCCTTCACTGGATACAATATGGCCCAAAAATGCCACTGACTTGAGCCAAAACTCACATTTAGAAAACTTCGCATACAGCTTACGATCACGAAGAATCTGCAACGCCTGCCTTAAGTGATTAACATGGTCCTCTTCTGATCTAGAGTAGACCAGAATATCATCTATGAAAACTATCACGAACACATCTAGAAACGGCTTAAACAGCCTATTCATCAGATCCATAAAAACTGCGGGTGCATTTGTCAGCCCAAATGACATAACCAGGAATTCATAATGACCATACCGTGTTCGGAAAGCTGTCTTGGGTATATCTTTATCCTTGACCCTCACTTGATGATAGCCTGATCTCAAGTCAATCTTGGAAAAACACTGGGCACCCTGCAACTGGTCAAATAAATCATCAATTCGGGGAAGGGGGTACTTATTCTTAATAGTCACCTTATTCAATTGCCGATAGTCAATACACATCCTCAGTGAACCATCTTTCTTACGCACAAACAATACTGGTGCTCCCCAAGGGGACATACTAGGCCTGATGAATCCCTTCTCTAGCAAGTCTTTCAGTTGCTCTTTCAATTCTCGCAACTCTGCTGGTGCCATTCTATAAGGAGGTATTGAGATTGGCTGTGTGTCTGGCAACAAATCAATACCAAACTCCACTTCTTGTTCAGGAGGTAAACCTGGTAGTTCTTCAGGAAATACATCAGGAAATTCATTCACAACCGGAACGGTCTGAAAAGTTGGCGGCTCTGCCTCTGCATCCCTTACTCTAACCAGATGGTATATGTACCCCTTGGAAATCATTTTTCTTGCCTTAAAGTAAGAAATAAATCTACCTCTCGGCGCGCCAACATTACCCTTCCATTCAAGGACTGCCTCATTTGGGAAATGGAAATATACCTTCTTAGAACGACAATCTACTGTAGCATAACAAGACGCTAACCAATCCATGCCCATAATAACATCAAAATCTACCATTTCCAACTCAACAAGATCGGCCAAAGTATCACGACCACAAATATTCACAACACAATTTCGATAAACATTCCTAGCTATAAGAGATTCCCCCACTGGCGTTGATACTTCAAATGGCTTGGCTAATAATTCGGGTGTTCTTCCGAACCTTCCCACAACCAAAGGAGTAGCATACGATAATGTAGAACCAGGATCAATTAAGGCATACACATCAAATGCAAAGATGGACAACGTACTTGTAACCACGTCTGGAGAAGCCTCTAAATTCTGCCGATCTGCTAGGGCATACACACGGTTCTGAGCTCCGCTAGCACTAGCTACTCCTCTATCACCTCTACCGTGACCCATAGGTTGTGCACCCCTACTCAAAGGAGGCACCGAAGATGATGCAACAGCTGATCCGGTAGGTTGTGTTATACTACCTGTGGTCCTGCGTGGGCAATCTCTAGCCATATGCCCCGGCTTACCGCACCAAAAGAAATTATTCTCCCAAGCCAACATTCGCCAAAGTGAAATTTTCTACAAATTGGGCACGGGTGTCGTGGAGGTCTCAATTGACTCATACTCCCTTGCCCTTGATACCCCACTGTTCGCGAACTCTGATTTTCACTGCTTTGCCCGAACTGATTACCTCTGAACCTTTGAAATTATGGTGGAGCACTAATTGCAGGATAAGAAGATAACGGGCTAGGCAATCTATGAGAGAACGAAGGCCTAAAACCTCCCTGAGATGCCACAAATTGCCCTATAGCTCTGGGCCGCTTAGAATATCCTTTTTCTGATTCCTGGGTTCTTCTTCTCTGCCTCTGCTCTTCCATCTTCTGTGCGAAAGCTTGTATCCTCGCTATATCCATGTCCTTGTTCAAAGCAGCAATGGTACAATCTCTAACCAAGTATGGTTCCAATCTATTCACATAGTGATGAACTCTGTCATCCATAGTAGCTACCACATTAGAAGAATATCGAGACAAGGAGTTAAATCGAAGACTATACTCTCTTACACTCATATTACCCTGACGAAGATTCAAGAATTGATCTGCACGGGCCTGACGAGTCTCAAATGGAAGATAATGATCAATAAATGCATTTTTGAATTCTCCCCACGTAGTTGGAGGTGCATCAATACCCCTAGATCGTTTCCAATCCTCGTACCACAATATAGCCTCTCCTTTCAGTCTATATGCTGCTAGCTCAACCATCTCTTTACCGGATACATGCATAACATCTAGAACCCTTTGGGTTTGATCGACAAAGTCCTGCGGGTCTTCATTAATATCTGATCCGGTAAAAGTAGGAGGATCCAGTTTCAGAAAATCCTGAGTCCGAAGGCTAGCTGCTCTATCCATACCACTAGAACCCGTGGTAGGAATAGCTTGCCCTTGAACTTGACCGGAAACTATACGCGTCAGAAGTTGTACTGCATCCCTCAAATCTCGATCAACAGCATTAATAGACGGCCCTTCCGGAGGAGAAGAAGCGCCTGATATATGCTCAGCTTGAGACTCAGTTTGCTCAACTTGTGTCGGTGGTGACTTACTAGTACCTTCTCCGGCCACTGTATCTACTCGCTTCCACTTATTCTTTCTCCTTGTAACCGGCATCGTCACTATAATAAATAAAAAAGAAACAATTGGATTAAGCGATTGATTATGACTTTATCTCTAATATGGGATCTATTGCACGATCTAAGAAATGAAGAGTGGAAACAATCCCTAAATGTCCAATAGCCTCCTGTATATAGATGTGGTGCACAACACACCGATAAACGAGATTCTACGTAGACACGGCTTTGTAGACTCACTAGGACGAACTTCTCTGACACCACTTCTGTCACACCCCAAATCCCATTGGAGCAGACTGGCACCCGTAGCTGAAGAGGCCCAGGAGAACCCGTTCATAACCTATACTTTCACATTCACATTACTTATGAAAATTAGAAATTTGGGCAGCACTTCGTTGTAAATAGAAGAAAACAGTACCTGTATCAGCCCAGCAGACACGCATAAATATATATATAAACAGTAATTGGTCGTCAGAGCCATCATGTCTATCAACCAAACACTCTTATGGCTGTACAATATGTCTACAAAAGCCTCTACATAGATACACGACTGAGTTGGGGTCGGGACAAACTCCCGCCCACAAAAGACTTTTATGCAAATACCAAAAGTACATATAGAGACGACTTGGGATGCCCCGAAACAACTGGAGCTCACCACTAACAACAGAACGTCCTGGCTCTTACTGCGGAGGTGTACGACCTGAAGTACCTGTTCCTGCAGGCATGAATGCAGGTCCCCCGTGAGGGACGTCAGTACGGAAATATGTACTGAGTATGTAAGGCAGTGAGTATCAAGATGATATACAAAAGGTCAACAGAAACCAGATACGAGTGAATAAACAGTATGAGTAGACCACACTTAACAGAACTGATGGGATACCTGCACATTACTTGCATATCATTACTTCCCGTAATCCTTATCAATACATAACATATGTCATACAATGGCCAACTGATCAGTGGTACTAATACAATACATCAGGGACCACCCCTGGAATAGCATATATACATAATCTTTATAATACAATGGCCAACTGATCAGTGGTACTAATACAATACATCATATCATCAATTTAAAATACAGACATTGCATTTCTTAATTCAATTAATCTTTGAGATTGGTTAGTTTGTGGTCACACTTTATGGAACTTTAAACCATGATACCTCAATAGGAAAAACATGTAAATAGGTAATCAATATCATGAAGATGAAGTAGAGAACCATGGATACCTCATTAAACCATTTCGGAGTCAACAATAGTATATGGACATTTTTTTGACTAGCCAGACATCTTAAAAGTGAAAACAAGTTCAATTGGTAGTGTCGAAGATCATATGATGTTATTATGTGTCATGTGTCGTAGGACAATGTTGGAAGCTTACTTTAGAGTGCCATGGGTCATTATTCATGCCAAAGATTAGATAGAGTATGTCTTACATACCTTGATATAACCACTTCAATACAAGTGACTTCCCGTACTCTTCGAACACTTATCTACAATAAGTCATTTGTGGCAAACTAGTATTAGCAACCAAACCTTCCCATTTAGGTATTAACTTCACCAAATAATGTCTAGGAAGTAATCCTTTAGCTCATCAATAGGAGTACTACATACATCCTCTTATACTCTTATTACATTCACATATCATGCATTTTCATGAAATATCCCTCAACATCACTCTTAGCCTTTATTTCCCTTCTTAATCACCATCCAATACCAACATGATCACTAGGCATACATAATCACTAATATAATGTTATATCACCACAATTCATCCTCTATAATCCAATACAGCAACTTTCATAATTTACTACTAACAATTTATACACAACAATTCATAACTATGTTTCTAGTTATCTTCCAACATCAAGACAATACTCATAATCCTTTATAAATACTTATTCATGGATAAGAATCAAGAATAAACAATATTCATACCTTAACAATGAACTCTTGTATTTAGAATCCTCCTTACATAACCATGGGGTGCTTCTCGAAGCTTTCGAGATGGTGAACACAACTACGGAACCAATTTGAATTTTCTGCGGTTGAATCACAAAATATTTGAGGTTGAAATTGGCTAGGGTTTCACCTCTCTTAATAATTTGGATAATTTCTGGGATAAATGAGGCTAAGTGCAGGTTTTTAAGACCAATTTTCGTCCAAAGGTAATAGAAAATGACCATTGTGCCCTCAAAATTTAAATAAATCTCGAATCTGTCCCCAGTGGACAGTTTTGACAGGCTGAAGTAAATCGATCATAACTCTTTGCTCCGATATCGGATTTGGGTGAAATTGGTATCATTGTAAAGATAATTAAAAGGGCTTTCATTTCATATAAATTAGGCCACCCAGTTCGTCCTGTACACGGAGTTATGATCATTTGAAGTTGACCCTAAAAATCTGTTTTGAGAGGCTGAAGTAAAACGCGTATAACTCCTTACACAGATATTGGATTTGGATGAAACCAATTGCATTAGAAAGACGACTCAAATATCTTTCTTTTGATATATGGTAGCTCTCCCAGTTCATTATATTGAGGAGGTTATGATCGTTCAAAGTTGACCCAAAAACTGGCAGGCCTCAGTATTTTCGTGCTAATTTACTGTTCACAAAAATCTGTTTTAAGAGGCTGAAATAAAACGAGTATAACTCCTTACTCAGATGTTGGATTTGAATGAAACTAATTTCATTAGAAAGAAGACTCTCGGAGATTTTCGTCTATATATAGCAGCCCACACAGTTCCGTTTGCACAAGGAGTTATGATCGTCTCAAGTTGGTGTGCCTAGCTGCAGAAATTTTCCTGCAGAATCACTGTTCACAGGCTTCCCAGCCACCGTTTTGAAATTTCGAACGTGCTCGCTTATATGAAATACTCCTCTGTTTTGGGCAAACTTTATATCGTTGGAAAGCTTATTCCAATACCTACTCATACAACTATTGACGGGATACTTCCGAACACCATAAACGTAATTTAACCCATATGCAAGTCTTTAGGACTCCATATAATCGCGATAAGTGTACGAAAAAATTTATGGGGTGCTACATTAGTTTACCCTAGAAGTATAAATAGAATATGATGAGCACATTTTAGGTTAGACTACATTTTCAGATTGAACACTCTTTGATGAGTTTGTGGATTTATCCCTTTGTCTCTACATTGGATCTCTCTTTAATATCTTTTGGTAAGATTATTCATGTATGTGTTCAATTCTATTCTCCCTTGAATTAATCATTTAATTGTTTGTTCAAATTAGAGAGTCACAAATCAACATTTGTTCATCTCTAATTTACTTCAATTGTGGGATTATTCTTTCTTTCTTACTTATCTCTTCTTAATTTCTTGATTATCTCTTGAATCTCTACATCTTGTACCTCGCTGTACATCAATTGGTATAGAGCAAGGCTAAAGAATTGTTCCTACAGTTCTTAATCCTTGGCTTGCATCTTTTGAAAATCTCAAAAAACAATTAAAAAAAAATCAGATCCAAAAATTGGAGAAAATTTTCAAGTGGGTGTTGTTGGGTTTTGTTTAGAATAGTTCAAAGTTCTTGAATATTAAATTTGGGAGCATTTGAAGTTGATTTGGAGTTGATGTTGCCCTATTTTCTCCCATTTTCGCAGCTGAAATTTCAGCACTTTCTAAAGTACGAAAATTTGAGTTTTTGAGCTCTCTTGTCCAAATTTTACCCCCATCTTGTGGATCTAAGTTGTTTTGATCATGGGTAAACTATATTAGGTTTTAATTTTGGGATCTAAGTATGAATTTGGGGTCAATTTTGGGTTAAATAATTGGGTATTTTTCCTTGTACGAATTTTAGTAAAATTTTGAAGTTTGAGTTGATTCCTTACTTCGAAACTATTAAGTGATGCTTAAAAATGTCCCATATTGATTGGGTATACTTAATTTAGTTGAGTCTTGATAGATTTGATGAATGTGGTGTCTTGAGTGATCTTTCTTCCCAAACTCTAAAATTTTGAGTTGTTTGATTTATGGGAAAATCATATTGTATGTCAATCTCTTTAGCTAGATTACATTGAGTATTAGTTCTACTTGTGTTATCTAGTTAATGGTGTGTTCGTATTTCTCGTGTCAATTTATTTCGTGATTTTCTCTTTTTAATTTTGTTGTGTGTTTATTTCATTTCTTGTCCATTAGTGTGTTTTGTCCTTCTTTGTTATTGATATAAACTCTACTCCGAACCGATACTTGAAAGCTTACTTTGAGATTATTTGAGATTGTAAAATCGTGAAGAGACTAAGGAATACTCTTGAGTGGTAAAAGGCTTGAGTGGTGAGATCATTTGAGTGTGGTCCTAAAAGCTTACGACCTTTGAGTGTATACACGAGCAGAAAGAAAATTGAGTGCCATTATTTGAGTTATACACATGAGGGAGTGACTTGTGAGCTCCATTATTTTACTAACCACTTTTCTTGTCCTAATTATGTCTTATATAGGCTCAAGGATTTAGAATGGAGGTTTGTATGTCAATGGATAAAGGAGAATATCATCTTATAATCCTACTTTTAGTAAGAGTTGTTGTGAAGTTTTTCATGATTATAGTGGTGCTTGTAGATGAAAAAAAGAGCATGAGCTTAATGAAGGTTTGGCTAAATTTGAAGTCATTGTGGAAGGGTATGAAAGTGGTTGCACATTTGATTGCACCTTAGGTGTAAACAAATTTGTTATACCAATTTCATTAATCCTTCTTTAGTTGAGTGGTTGGATATACCTTGTCATACGATAAGTTCACCATATAAATTTGGTGGAAGGTTGATTGACAAAGAGGTGAAGATCATTGTTTACCATGGAAGCTATCAAGGGGGTATTTGGTGTGATGTCTATCCTTTGTCTACTTGTTTGGTATGTTTAGGAGCTCCTTGGTTCAAGCGTAATAAATTTTGGTTTGATAGAGAGTTGGAAAAGTTTGTTGTTGTAGATTCGATGGAACGAAAGGATGTCTTAGCTCCTAAGGCCATTAAGGAATCTTCAATAACAAATGAGAAAGTTAAGAAAGTGAAAGTGAAGGCTACCAACTTTAAATTTAATGTACAAAGTCATTTCAATAATTCAAGTAGAGTCTTTGGAGCTTCTAGTGATGCTAAGTTGAAAATTGATGTAAAGAGTCATCTCAATGACTCAAAAGGTATCCTTGGAGCCTATTGCACTCCTAATGAAATGAGTGAACGAGAAAAGAAAAAGCGGAGTGAGGAAGTGAATAGGGACAATTTGAAAGAGAAAAAAAAATATTTAGAATAAAGTGAGTGAGTGGCTACAAGCACAAAAGAAAAGAGAGTTGAAAAGTGACAATGAATTGTCACAAGAAGAAAAGGAGAAGAGTGAAGCAAGTGAGAGAAGAGAAGATGATATAATAGAAAAACAAGAGAATGAGAGTGAGAGATTTTCTTATTCTAATTCTAACCCTTTAAATTCTTTTTCTTCTAGTATTTCCACTTCTTTTATAGGTATTCTTGAAGAAGAGAATAAAGAGAACGACTCAACATGAAAAGAAATTCAAGAATTGAAACAAGAAAGTCAAGTTGGAACTACTTCAAGTAAGCAAGTGAAATTAATTTTGAATATCAAGCTAAAGAAGATTTGTTAAGTGTTCATCAAGGTAAAGAGACTAATCCTAACTCTTTAGTTACATCAAATGAACTTGATAGTGACTTGAGTGTGAATGTTAGACCATATTTTGGTGAGGTTGATGATTCTTTACTTTATGTCAATAGACAAATAGTTGAATATGATTATGGAGCTAAAATTGTTATTGATTGTGAGCTTAAATATTTCAAGGTAGTGTTATGTCAAATATGAAAACACATAGTGTTTCCTTGAATTTTTGTGATGAAGATGAATATACTTCTTCTTTAGCTATTCGGAACACTAAAAATGTGATTGATGATGATTGTCTCTTTGCAATAGAATTTTATTGTAATAATTCTTTATCTTGTAAGGACATGAATGTTCTTTGGGGTGGTACTCTTGAAATGGAGCATGAGAAGTGTGATCATAGTCTTTTTAAGTTTAAAGAATGTCAAAATTTTAAATTTTTTGACAATTCTCTTTTTGGTGATTTTCAATTGAATGATTCATTTCTTGTTGACTCATATGCACTTGATGAAAGTGATGATCCAAAATTTAAAGAGTGCATGATTTGTGAAAATGATTCTTGTGAATTGTCTGAGGGTGTTAATTCTTTGTATGTTAGCAAGCTAACTCCCAAATTATTTGTTGAAAGTACTTCTTGTGTTGAAAAGTCCTCTAAAATTGAAGAAAAGCTTTTAAAAAATGGGAGAGGCACAAGAAATTGGAGTAGTAAATTGATAGATGCTAGATTTTGTATCGATTTATTTACTTACTCTAATCTTGCCTTTAAGGATATAATTTGGGATGAATTTTTGAATGCTTCTAGAAGGAAATGTAAATATGATCTTTTTATGTGCATAAATATGATAATTCTTTTTTTGATGAGTTTGCTAACCTTGTTAATCTATTTGTGAAACACCATCAAGAGAGGATCTATAATGAGGTAAGATACTTGAGAGCATCTTCTTGGGCAACAAAAAGATTTGAGGTATCTTTGTCTTCTAAATTCAAGAATGATTTGTTTGAATGGCTAGTGCTTATTTTTGGACTTTCTAAAGCCATGAAGATAAATTTCTATGCCTTAGACCATTATAGTAGCAACTTTGTTGTGATTAGTGAGAATTCTTTGATGTTGCTATTTGATTCATGTTGTGAGTTACTAGGTGAGAAATACAAAAAAAAAATAAGATTGATGTTCGTGGTTGATTCCGAAAATGCATACTTTTATTTAATGTTTGTGGATGATATTGTTAGTTCTCTTAATCATGTGGTTAGAAGAGTACAATTAAATTGTGAATTAAGGAACTATTTGGTTCAAGTTGTTGAAAAAACTAGTTTTAACATGACAGTTCGAATGTGTAAAATTATTAGTTTCTTATCCCTTTTTATGATTGTGATAAGTTTTTGAGTGAAGTTCTTAATATTATGTTTGAAAAGTTGATTTTTAAGGAACTACATGATTCTTGGCTCTATCACAAAAGTGTCTTTTGGGGAGTGGTATGTAACTTACTTGAAAGATTATTTTTGGCTTGAGTACTAACTCCCCTCTATGATTTGCAAGTTTTGAATTCGAGGTCGAATTCTTTTCAACAAAGGGAGAATGATGCAAGTTTAGAAAGTGCTAATTACATAGATGGATTTCAATTTGACATTAAAAATGTGAAGTATTTTAACAGAGTATGGAAAGACAAGAATCAACATAATAGAACATTAACATGATATTTTAGGATCCTTTTTAGTCATAATATGATGCACATTAAATCAAGGGCATTTATGTCTTTTCATATATTAGCAGACCCTAGAAGTATAAATAGATTATGATGAGCATATTTTAGGTTAGACTACATTTTTAGATTAAACACTCTTTGATGAGTTTGTGGGTTTATCCCTTTGTCTCTACATTGGATCTCTCTTGAATATCTTTTGGTAAGATTATTCATGTATGAGTTCAATTTTATTCTCCCTTGAATTAATCATGTAATTCTTTGTTCAAATTAGAGAGTCACAAATCAACATTTGTTCATCTCTAATTTACTTCAATTGTGGGATTATTCTTTCTTTCTTACTTATCTCTTCTTAATTTCTTGTTTATCTCTTGAATCTCTATATCTTGTGACTCATTTTACATCAATTTGTTTCTTGGAGATATTGAACTTAAGACTTGATTTTCTTGAATTTCTTGTTCTTGGAGAAAACCCTAATTTAATCTTATTTTGGGAGTAAAAAGGAAGTTTTTGATGTTGTAAAGCTGATAATGACTGATTAATAACACTTTCCAGTCACCGAAATTCTCAGCTGACGACCAAGGCTGACAAGCCGTCAGATCTGTGACAAGCCATCAACTTTTGTCGTCACCTGGGAGCTGAAATTGATGGGTTTCTTCCTAAGGCTGAAATTGATGGGTTTCTAACAAGTCGTCAGATTTGTGACAAGCCGTCAGAAATATCATCACTCAGTTGTCAGGCTGATATTCTGCAGTAAAATGGGCTTTTTGCTCCGGAATCATATTTTGGAAAAATTAGTTGTGTTGGAAAGAGGACTCAAAGACCTTTTATTTGATATATAGTAGGCCACCTAGTTAGTCATATACAATGAGTTATGGTCGATTGAAGTTGATCCAAGTTTTGACGCTCACTAAAACTTGAACGATAGAAAAGATTTCAACTAGTTCTTGAGTTAAGTGACCTCTATGATCTCTACTCATCTACATAATTGAATAACATGCCAAATTTGTATAGGATTTATGGCTTTTGGAACATCTACGCGTAGGAAAGACGGTTTTCGTTCTAGCCCGAAATGCGAGAAGCAAAATTATTTTGCCAAATACCCACTTAATTTCTTTTTGATTTATTTTTTAGGTTTAGGGTGGAAAAAGTGGGGGCCACACATGGGCCAAGGGACCAATTCATCATTTATACAACTTTATAAATTTAATATAATACACCTAACCCCTTCCACTTATTCCAATATCCAAAAAAAAAACCATCTCTCTCCTCTTCAATTTCCAACTTCCTCTTTCAAACAATTTCTCTCAAAAATGTCATTTTCGTACGCTCTTCATTTGCAGCTACTAAGGGGGCGTTGTTGCTTCGCAAGGTTAGTTAAAATCGAGTTTTGATCATTCCTAGATCCATTTAAATGGTTTTTCTTTTTTCTAATCGATTGGTAGTGATGTAGGATTTTTTTTTCGAATTTGGTGTTTTGATTTTATCGTGGTTTTTTTAGCAACGAAGTGTTGAATGGTGGTAAAATTATTGTTTGAAGAGTTATTTTGGCATTTTGATTTGAACAACATCCTGTTTCTGTCCGTAGACCCGAGGTCTATTCGTAGACCCGTGGTCTATTAAATGAGAATGCCCTAGATATATTTCAATTTTCAGACGTATGAAATTCTTTTAAAACATGATTGCTGAAATAGTGA
The DNA here is from genome assembly GCA_030864225.1 of Capsicum baccatum var. pendulum. Taxonomy (NCBI): domain Eukaryota; kingdom Viridiplantae; phylum Streptophyta; class Magnoliopsida; order Solanales; family Solanaceae; genus Capsicum; species Capsicum baccatum. Next base: position 40,373,562 of record CM061557.1, on the reverse strand, counting down.
AAATTGAAATATTAATAGCTAATTAGTTTGATTAGGTGCACTAGTTTGATTTTTAACAATTGTTGTGTTTTGATATTTTGCATGTTCGATTTTGGTTCAATTACTGTATGTTTGTGTGGTAAATTGTTAAATGGTGGGGTGTTTGTTATTTGTTTTAGGGGGGAGGGGGGGTTCATTTAATCATTGAGTTATTTTTGTTGATAGACTTGTGGTCTATGAACTGAAAATGAGAGATTTGTTCTTTAGGTGTAGACTGTGTTAAAAACAGGTAGAAAAAATGTTATTCCCAAACAGAAAAACGATACCGCTGGTAGTAGTAGAAAAAGAAGAGTTGCGGCAGTTGAAAAAATGTCAGAAAGAAAGAAAATTAATGAGTCGGTGTCCGAATAAGACTTGGAGTTAAAGGAGATAAACGACTACGTTGATTCTAGTGAAGATGTTGTCAAGCGAAGTGTCAGTGGTGACAGTGAAGAGTGTGAGGGAAGTGGGAATAATAGTGATGATGGGGATAATGATTCATTGTCCGTGCTATATCTTTCAAGGTGCATTTTCGTGGAGCGGTATGACCTTCGAACGATAATTGACGAGGTCGGATCTTTCCCGACAAAGATATCGGTCAGATCCAGAATGGCTGCTTATCGAGAATTTAAGCAAATTCTTGTCGACCAAGAATTGAAGAAAAGATTCAAGCGGTCCTATTTTGGACACCTGAGAAACCTACAGGAACATCTCAAGCTCAATCGGCAATTGGTCCATTATTTGTTGTTGCGACACGTTAAGAATGATAAGATGCGTCATGAGATATGGTTCTGTGTTAATAACAAGTCTGCCTGTTTTGGCTTGAATGATTTTTGTATCATCATAGGGTTGAACTACTCATCATACCCCAATGAATCAAAAATGAAGAAGGTATTAGCAAAGGGGGACAATTTTTGTTTTAAGGTGACAAAAAAACAAAAACATCACGGTGGCCAACTTGTTACACCTGATAAGAGGGAATAAGATGAACGAGGTCCAGAAGTTCAAGTGTTGTCTACTGTGGTTCTTGCACACCATGTTCCTTGTGAAAGATTTGATGAAAGTTGTCGACACAAAACTGATTCGATAGGTCGACTCTTTGAGTTTCTTCAAGAAGTATCCATGGGGGAAAGAGACATTTCAATTGACCATGGACTATCCGAAGAAGAAAAGTGACCTGAAGAAATAGAAGGAAGTAATTGATGAGAAGCAGAAGACATCCTATGCTCTATTCGGATTTTCCTAGGCATTCATGGTATCTACCATAAACCCCTTTAGTGAGTTTATCGTAGATTATCAGTTTATTTATACTATGTCATAGACTCATAGTTATTTTTTTCACTGTTGTACTTCTTATAGATTTGGATCTATGAGGCCTTTCCTCATTTTGGAGAATTTTCTGGAAAATCAATGGATGAGCCCTAACCCATCCCCCACATCCTCAGATAGCATACTTCAAAAATCGGTAAGATAATCGAAGGTGACCTATTCAAGTATCAAGGAAAAGTTACCGAGGTATGAACTAATTTTCTATAATGCAATAATAGTACCGTTTTATCAAATGTTATGTAATTGTTAATTTATATTTGGTAGAACGTGCACCCATACATCACCCCTACTATTCGTTAGATAAAGATAGATTATGTGATTATGTTTGAGCCATAGAAGGACGAGGTGAATAATAACGTCCTCGATGGCTTGAAGAAAGAGTTAGAAGAGGTAACTGTCCTCACTTCAAATGAGGACAGTGATGATGACAGAGATTTAGGTGGTAACCCCGTTGGAGTACGCATTGGTGATGATGATTCTTCGAGCACCTCCAAAGATGTAGTGGGAACCTCATCCCCTGGGGACCTTCATAAGCGTGTTGCTGCGCTAGAGGAAGCAGTGTTGGACATTGCTGCCTATATCAAAGAGAAAAGAATGAAGAAAACGGAAAATGATGAGCGACAACATGAGCGAGTTAACTCTATTCATTAATTGATATTGGTAATGAATATTCAGCTTTAAATATCAGTAACACTTTGTAATATTATGAAATAGTGCATGTGAATGAATAAGAGAGGAATGAAGAAGGAGAAAAAAAGAGCAAAATAGATGAGTTGGCCGCTGTTGTGGTAGAAGAGGAAAAAGAAGAATGGTGAAGAAGATAAGAGCCAAGAAGAAGGTGGAAAAGCAACAGCAGCAGCAGCATAATAATAATAATAATAATAATAATAATAATAATAATAAGAAGAAGAAGAAGAAGAAGAAGAAGATAAGAGCCAAGAAGAAGGTGGAAAAGCAACAGCAGCAGCAGCATAATAATAATATTAATAATAATAATAATAATAATAATAATAATAATAAGAAGAAGAAGAAGAAGAAGAAGAAGAAGAAAAAGAAGAAGAAGCGGAAACAGATAAACAAGGAGGCACGAAAAAAGGAAAAACTGTTGAAGAAGAAGCTGACAAAGCTGACAAAGAAGAAGTTGAGCAAGAAGCAGCAGGTGAACAAAAAGAAGAAGTTGAAGAAGAAACAACTGCTGAAGCTAAGGAAGAAACAGATACTATAGGTGAAGTAAGAAAAGAAGGTGTGGAAAAAAAGGAAACTAAAGAAGCAGCAACTGACGCACATGCTAAAAAAGAAGTAGAAGAAGGTGAGAATGAAGAAGCAGCTGCAATTGTTGAGAAAAAAGGAGTTGAAGCTGTCCAAATAGATGTGGTCATGGACATTGTTGATGAAATCAACAGCAACACTTGTGTTGATGAGGAACTTAGGGAAAGAGACATTAAAATGCTAAGATGTTTAATTTGTTGTTAAATGATGAGTTGTTAGGATATCAAAAAATTTTTATTTCACAAATATGAAGCTTGAAGGATCTGGTGGTAGGATATGACAATTATTCTTTTATTTTATGAAATTTGTTATGATTCTGAGCTGAATCTGTTTCTATCAAACTGATTTGTGGCATAGAATTTGAATATACAGGGTGTGGTCATAGTTGGTACATTGTATGCTTAATATCATATAATAATACTTAATATTCCATATACCGTATGCATAGTCTATCATTACCCTGCTAGTCGAATTTAAGTTGACGTGTTGTTTAATCGACTATGGTTCTATCAAAAATTGTATTTAACATTATACAAAAGTAGAACTATTATTATTTATTTAATATCAGTACATCGATGTTACACTTTTCCAAAGAACGAATACTAGCATTATAGCACATAACATCAATTTTAGGACATTCTCTCTTTCTTCGGCCAAAATCAATTTTTGTTTTAGTTGATCCCTCTCTATTTGGGTGTCATGTAGCAATAGTTTAAAGTGATCCCTCTGTTCTTCGGCTTTTTTGAACAAAGTCATGAGAAAATTTTTATTTTCTTCACATTGTTGGAGCCTTTGTAGTAGATTAAATTTTGCCAAGCCTTGAAAATTTGATGTCTCGAGTCCCAGAATAAACGTTGATGGACTGGATGGAGGTGATAGATCATCAAGCCATTTGAAAAAATAGCATGCGCCATTATCCTAGGAAAAAAAAATTATTACATAACCATTAAATTAACTTTTTTTTAAAAAAAAAAAAACACGCACACCTCACCTTTGCAATTGCACAATTATAAAATTTGCGACCTGGATTTGAATCCGTAAGTGACTCCTCAAGACAGCCGCATTCCCACAATGACAAATTAGAGTATTTTTAGAATTGGATGATTGAGATGCTTACGACATTGTAGAATTTTTAAAATCAAAATAAAGTTGATGAAATAAAATAAGGAGGGAGTACACCTTATATATGAAGTAAAAACAAAGTGTTCACACCGATGGCTTACAAAAGTAGCTGGTTTTTACCATTGGAAAAATAATTTTTCTCTTTTGAACTAGTGGTGACACTAAATAGACTGTCGTAGATCATGACCTATGTCATCCATCGATTTGTATGGTTTACCATTGACTTACACCTTTGTTAGTGCATCGACTTATATCCTGATTATGCGTAGACTACCGTGATCTATGTACACATCTATAGACCATCACGTGGAGGTAGTTAAATATGAATAATTAAATTTAAAAAATTAAATAGATAATAGTAACATGTTTTAAGGCTGGTGGAAGAAAATAATTAAATATAATATGATTTAAATGGATAATCACATGTTTTGGGGCCGTGGAAGAAAACAATTACATTATAAATAATTTAAATAGATGATCTTGGACTGGTGATGATACTTAATAAACCGTCGTAGATCATGAACTATGTCATCCATCGATCAGTATAGTCTATCGTAGACTTACACATTTATGATCGCATCGACTGATATCATGATTAGGCATAGACCACGTTGATCTATGTATAAGGTTATAGACCATCACTTGGATGTATTTAAAAAATGATTAAATTAATTATAAATAAATATGGTATGGACTTCTACACATATCAAGGAGTGTAAACAAGTCACATAATCATATTTGAGCTTAGACAAATTAGGGAGGGTGAATTAAGAAGTGTGTGGATGGGTAGTGGTTAAATGCTCAATATCGTAAGAGTAATGTTTAAACAAAGCATAAGTATGTATATAGGATATGTATTGTATTTGATGCCTACACATTCCAAATATTTCTTTTATCACCACCCCTAAATCAAAAGAGTGTGTGCAATTGATAGTGTTAAAACATTTATCATCCTCAATACATACTTGTGCTTTGAGAAACATTACTCTTACGATATTGAGCATTCAACCACTACCCCATCCACACACTTCTTAATTCATCCTCGCTAATTAGTCTAAGCTCGAATATGATTATGTGACTTGTTTACACTTCTTAACATGTGTAGAAATCCACACCACATTTATTTATAATTTATTTAATCATTTTTTAACTATATCCAAGTGATGGTCTATAACTATGTACATAGATCACCATGGTATACGCATAATAATGATATCAGTCGATGCAATAATAAATGTGAAAGTCTATGATATACCAGACTAATCGATGGAGGACATAGTGCATGATATAAGACGGTCTATTAAGTGTCACCACCAGTCTAACATCATCTATTTAAATCTTTTTTAATTAAATTATTTTCTTCCATCAGCCACAAAACATATGATTATCCATTTAAATCATATTATATTTAATTATTTTCTTCCAGCAACCCAAAATACATGTTACTATTATTTATTTAATTTTTTTTTATTTTAATAATTGTCTTTCATAATTCCCAAAACATGTGATTATCTATTTAAATCATTTTTAATTTAATCATTTTCTTCCATCAGCCATATAACATGTGATAATTTGTTTAAATCTTTTAAAATTAAATTATTTTTTGGAAATCTGTAATTATTTGTTTAAATTTACCCGATGATCAAACGATTCATGTAGTCTACGATCGACTAATATGTACGGTCGACGAAATACTTTGTATAAAATTTAAACATTAGATTTTACTATTCAGGAAATTAGTCAAGCCGCAATGCTATAACTTGAAAAGGCAGACATATTTGATTCGAGTTTTCAAAAAAGGGATCAGAACAAAGATGGAAAATACACAGTGTTAAAAGATACTGAAACATAGTTGTATTAAAATTGTTCATTGCATTACATAATAAAATTTACATCAAAAAGGGGAAGATGGAAGAAGTTTTCTTATAACAAGATCCTACAAAGAAAGCTTCTTTAGCAATGAACAAATAAAAAAAACTTAAAAACATATACTAAAATAAAGCATTTAAACTAAATTATGGGGATGGTGGGTGGTGATGTAGTCAGGGCCTTCTATTTTGAGCCTTTCTAGAATTGCCCTCAAGAAACGAGCAATTCGGCGGAGCTCCCACTCCAGGTAGATGCGGTCTTGACCTAGAACGTACAAAAGTCGGTACAAATCATCCCTTAGGAGGAGGAGGTCGTAGTGCCTTAGAGGAAAACGTCTAATGGGGCGCAGGGGTATCCTTTTTGAGGCATTTTTTTGATTTGGGTGAAGAAGAAGAAGAAGAAGAAGAGATGATTTCTGATATTTTTGGTTCAGGGAAAACTGAAGGGTTGCGTAGAAAGAGGGTTTATACTTATAGACCTATAGATTGCTTCCGTTCATATATCCACCCAATGGTAGGTCAACGTGTCTGACAAGAGAAAATATTTCGTATGCATATACTAGCTATTTTTCCTCGTGAAGAGACGTTTTCTGTAGCTTTTTAATAAATGGGAACAAGAAACAAGGGAAATAATGATTCAATGCATCGATTGGAGAGATAAGCCGGGAAAATGACCAACATAATGTGTTAGATCAGCAATAATATAATCAATACATAATATTTTATAGACCATAGATTATATACACCGTAGACTATATATAGTCTATCGTAGACAAAGCTTTAGATCGATAATAATTGAACATTAAAATCTACAGAAATGCACATTCATCCCTAAAATAGTAGCTTTACAACTGAAATGATTTGATGCCCATTCTACACGTGGTTCTTTTATGTCCGGATTTCTTGCATATTGAACACCTATTCCTCCTTTTGGACTTTAATGTCTCATCGACACCCTTAGTGCGTTTAACTTTCTTTCTTTCGAGTTTGGGATCGTACGGGGGTGGAGAAATTTTGGTGTCTACCAATTCCTGTGGAACAATCTATTCAGCCTCCAGAGGGACCACGTTAATTGCGTTTGAGTTTGCGAGGAGGCAACCTTCAGCTTTATAAATTAGAGAAGAGTAGTCGTAGATAGAGTTACCATAATCTTCGCTATCACCGTACTTTTCTCACAAAGTTGCCATCGCGTGTTCGCATGGCATTTTCACCAAGTCAAATTTCCGACAAGAAAATCTCCTCTCCAAGAGATTGACCTTGGAAATAACGTCGTTGCCGAACACCATATACTCGTCTAGAATCCTGTTTGGATTACCTACACATAAGGAATCTCTCGCACTCTTATTATCCCTTAGGATCCTTTCCGCAGAAGGCACAAATATGTTCTCTTTACCACCGACAAATGTATCCCGCTCCCTAAAATTTTTACCAAATTTTTTAGCAATTGAATTGAATATGTACGACACAGGATACTCCCATTCATCCATCAAAATTGAGTTGAGCGACTCGGCGATGTTTGTGGTCATCACGTCGTACCTATTGCCCGGAAAGTGTGCTCTACTCTATTTTTCAAAACCAAGAACATTTTCAAGGACATGAGCTGACTAGGGGAATTTATTCTTCAATTCCACAAAATTATCGCTAAAGTCATCAAAGGAATAAGCCTTTGTCGTGGCGTAGAATAGATAAAAATGTTCTCCGCAGTGTTGATTTATGCAAAGATTTTCAGCGAGGTGCCTCATGAAAAGTCCTTGATGTGCACGACTGTATACATGGGAGAAGGCATTGGTGATGCTAATGTGCCTATCGTAGATGATGCATAGATCTAGTTTATCTTCTATGATAGACTTCAGCTTCTGGAAAAAGAAGGTCCAAAAAGCATCATTCTCTTTATCGATGGCACAAAAGGCAATCAGAAATATATGATTTTCGATGTCCTGTGCAATGGTGCTCAGGAAAATGCCCCCATACTTTCCATACAAATGTGTGCCATCGACGGCAATTACCTTTCTCATGTGGGCATATCCTTATATGCTAGCTCTGAATGCTAAGAAGTAGTAAATGAACGATCCATCCATCTAGTTTACCATGATAGAGTAAGAAGATCCGGGATTCAATAACTCCACCATGTGGGAAAAAGTCAACAAGCAAGAATATCCGTGCTCCGGTGTCCCGCGAATATTATTCCTTACAATTACACTTCCTTTCTAACACATCCAATAGCTTGAGTTACAACGCAACTCCTTAAATATAATTCTTTGAATTTCTCTTATGCTTGGACCCTTACCATCTCAAAATGATTTACGCATACTAAAGTAATCAATTCGGATGAGACTTTTTTATGCCAGCGGGTGGCATTTTCAACGCTGCACGTGTGCATCCCGACATACTTGTATATGCAAAATCTGTTTGAGGTGTCGCTCTTTTTTTCCCATAATAGCCAGCCACAACCAGGAGATAACCATTGCACCTTCAACAATTTCTTGCAGCTCTTCTCCATATAATAATCAAAACACTACCTCGTTGTTGCTGCATCTAGTTGCATTTTCAGCTCTTTTTTATCGGCGAATGTTTGACCATAATAGAAATTGGTTCCATTGGTGAAGGAGTGTCGTGCTTGTGATTCTGTTTCATGATATTCTTCATTATCTTGCGAGTATGATGAAAAGTCTTCCATATGCATAGAATAATCTTCCATATTAATTGTATCATCGACATCGTTCTTGTAATCATTCAAATCATCATCCTCGTAATCATTCAAATCATCATCGATCAAATCATCGTCAACTGCTGGGCACCGCGGTGGGGGTTCTGATGAATTCAGTAGTCTTTCAAAGGACCTCTCAACCATATTTATCCTCAAAATTGGCCTAAATCCATCTGCATCAGCATCCATTATGTACGTCAGCACACGTACATCGCTACTTATGATCATAGGATTCATCTTTTCCCCCGAATGCATTACATAACTAATCACCACGTCGCTCGGCGTGCAATCTAGATCCCCGCTCTGCATTATGCTTGCAATAAATTTATCATATGAATTGTTGTGTCGTACAGGAATGGGAATTTTCACCTTGGTAAATGATCTTTATTTCCAACATTTCGAGGTCTCCACCTATTCTTACATGAAATCACCAGAAACCAGAACAAATTCTGCAATAGACATCCTAGAATTCAGCTTCGGTCAGTGGTAGATTATGCTTATGGTCTATGTCATATTGTATGCACGGTTGATGACTGGCGAGGATGGGTCGATGACTACGCAGGTTTCTGTACAAATACTTGAAATTGCAAATATTGCTTGTAATCAATGATTGTTGGGTTTATGGAATAAAGAAATGAACTTGGAGTCGTCTGAGCTGCTGTAATGCACTTTCTAAAGTGGTTTTGAGTAATGTGAGTGATTTAAAGTTGTTTAACAATGGTGGAAAGTGTGTTTGAGAAGATAGGAAACAAATAGGGTAACAATGGATGCATGGACAAGCTTATGATGTTTGTGGACTAATTTACAGCTGATTGCCGGAAAATACTGCCGGAAAAGTGGACAGAATCGGAGGTTTTTGGTTGGAAAAATAACCACTTCTATTTTTAGCTTTTGGAATTATTTTTTTAATATTTTTAGAAACCTAGATATTATTTTTATATATATAGTGGTGGATGATAGAGTGGGTTGAAGTGTATTATTGAAAACTTGTGTGTGAATTTATTAAGTTGAAAGTATAGGGTTAAAGAGAATTATTATACAGGTTGTGGCTGAAATTGTTAAGTTGGAAAAGTTGGTGGTGAGGTGGAATTAAGTGGGTATTTGGCAAAGGATTTACAACTTGTGGGTATTTAACAAAATAGTTTGGATAAAGAATCTTTTTGGCATAAAGACTCGGGTGTTACAGGTACTACAAAAAATTTTATCTTTAAAACAAGTCTTCAGGCATGATAAACTCCAACTTGTAGCTAGGACAGGAGCTAGTAGCCCACCCTCATCCCACCACTGTGACTAGCACCTCCCATAATAAAGAAAAAAGAGTCTGCATGCCTTTTTCACTCATCATATGTTCAATCATAGAGGTAATATAACACCTTCTGGCTCAATAGGAGATCAGATAATCTTTCCATGCCTATTGATTCTTCTTGAGCATTTCACACCTACATCTAGCATATTACAAACTACACTATTAAGAGAACAGATCCCTATGACTTCATAAATCTCCACCTCAGCATGTTCACTAACCCATTTATATCTTTTTTCAATGTCATCTGAAGTGGAAAAAGAAGAGGGATTAAGAAGTTTTGATACAACTTTTTTCACCCATTCTTAAGTTATAATATTCTTTAGTCTTTCAAAATATGGAGGGAAATATGGGATAAGGGAAAATTTTATATCATCCATTTTATCACATGCAAGGGGGTAGCTACATACTTTATTGGGGTTTGACCGAACCCACTAGCTTTTGCGTAGACTAAAAAATCCAAAAAACTTGTATGATTATATATGTCAAAACCCACATACAAAAGTAGGTTGTTGGTCCAGTGGTAGGCATATCAGCCTTGCATCCTTGAGATGGGAGTTTGAACCCCACTAAGGACGTTTTGCTCTTTTGCTTTTTTGTACTTTGTTGCACGTGTTTTTTAAATTCTAACTATCATTTTCTTATTTGCTTTTACAACATTCGTACACTTTTACACTTTTTTATAAAAACAAAAACTAATTATTGAAGAAAGGAAAAATAAGCATGTTAATCAAATCTTAATACCTATTACGGCATTATCCTGCAAAAACTTTAGTCAATTGGTTTCTTCAAACAAAAAAAAATGAGTTACTGTTTTTCTAATACCCAGCAAAATCTGCAAAACCCTTTGGCCTCTGATTTCTGTCATTGGCTCATCACCAAACACGGGATACTGACTGCTTGGAATTGGACTTTTGTTGTTTTTTCGAGGTCTACTATATGGTTTCCATTTTTCTTTCAATTTTTGCAGATATTAGATTTCTTATTGCTAGCCTCATAGTTTTGCATCGGAATTCATGAGTCGCGACCAATAAATTGTGATTAGATTTTCAATTTTGCTTTAGATTTTGGGTTGAAGTGTTTTAGTATGAATTGTTTCTATAATTTTATTGCAATGTGCATTTTTCGTATTTTGTGAATTGTGATTGCAAGGCAATAGAATAATTTTGTAGAAAATTTTGTGTTTTGTGATTCATAGGATCTTTAAGCAAGTGACAATATGATTACAAAATCTTTTAAGCCTCAAACTCCTTCAGGTACTGCTCCAAGCTTTTCTTTGAAAAGTTTTTCATCGCCTGTCAATATTTCCGAAGTATCAGATAACGACAAAGAGCTGGCAAAGTTGGATTTTAAATCATATCCTGCTGAAAGAAAACCAATTGCGAAATTTCCTCCAAATATATATAATCAGATAAGGAGATATTACAGAGAAGAAAACCTTGACAACCAGATAGATTTGAGTTTCCCATAAGAGATTTTGGAGGTACACCATGTCACTTTAATTCTGAATGGTTTAAACCTCCATATTCTCAATGGTTAGAATATACAATTAAAGAAGATGCAGCATTTTGCTTATGTTATTACTTGTTTAAAAATGAGCTTAGAGGATATGAGAAAAAAGTGAGTAAATCTTTCACAACGGAAGGTTTTCAAAGTTGGAACAAAAGCATAGAAAGGCTTAAAAATATGTGGGTTAAGTGAATAGTGTTCATCGTTGATGTTTCAAAATGATGCTAGATTTGATGAATCTGGAACAATCTATTTTAGCCTCACTTGATAAGTAATTCGAGAAAATTAAAGGTGAACATCGTATTTGCTTGAATGCTTCAATTGATGTGACAAGATATCTTTTGAAAGAAGATTTGTATTTTCGGGGTCATAAAGAGTGTGTAACTTCTACAAGAAGAGGCAATTTTCTAGATCTCTTGAAGTGGTATACGGACAAAAAGGAAGAAGTAAAAAATGTTGTATTAGAAAAAGCTCCAAAAAATAGTACGATGACTTCTCCCGATATTCAAAGAGACATTGTAAGTTCTTGTGCAAAAGAAACAGTGAAAGAGATTATTAAAGACTTAAATGGGGATTACTTTGGAATTTTTGTTTATGAGTCTAAAGATGTTTCTCATAAGGAACAAATGGCGCTTGTTTTGCAGTATGTCAACAAAGAGGGTAAGCTTATTGAGCGATTTCTTGGTCTTATTCATGTTAAACACACATCAGCAAAGTCGTTGAAAGAATCGATCTATTCTTTGCTTTTAGATCATTCTTTGAGTCGATTCCAAATATGCGGACAAGGTCATGATGGATTTAGTAACATGCAGGGAGAGATTAATGGTCTTAAAACTTTGATTTTGAAAGATAATTTGTCAGTATATTGCGTACATTGCTTTGGTCATTAGTTGTAATTAACTCTTATAGCTATTGCGAAGAAACATGATGATGTGAATAACTTTTTGACATTTTTTCTAATGTTTTAAATGTTGTTGGAGGTTCTTGTAAGCACAAGGAGATGCTTCGAGATGATCAGGCTGAAAAATTAGAGAAAGTATTAGTACTTGGTGAGTTCATACAGAAAGTGGATTAAATCAGGAACTTGAATGTCAAAGACCCAGTGATACATGTTGGGGGTCTCATTTTAAGATAGGGCATAACTTTATTTCCTTATTCTCATAAATTATTCATGTACTTGGAGTTCTTGAAAATGAAGGTGCAAATTATCATGAACAAGCATTGGCAAAAAGTCTAGCGGAAGATATTTGATCTTATGAGTTTGTCTACATATTGCATTTGATGTTGGAAATTGTGGTAGTTACATATAATTTGAATATGGATTTATAATGAAAAGATCAATATATCATTAATGCTACGAAGCTTGTGGATTTTTCAAAGAGACAATTTCATTTGATGGGGAATGTAAATGGAATTCTTTGTTAAAAGATGTCTCTTTATTTTGTGAAAAGAATGATATTGTGATTCCTGAAATGAATGAGAAATATGGTCTTGAAAAGTCGAAGTGCAAGAGCTCAAGTGTTACATATTATCATCATTTGCGTGTGGAAGTTTTTTATGTTGTTATTGATTTGCAACTTTCAGAGCTTAACAACCACTTTAGTGAAGTGAATACTGATCTACTTCTTGGAATGGCTAGTTTGAGTCTTGAGAATTATTTTGCAAATTTTGATAAAACAAGATCATGAAGCTTGCTACATATTATCTAAATGAGTTTAGTGTCTCCAAGATTGAAGATCTTAGTTTTGATCTTGACAATTATATTTACTATGTGAGAGAAGTGAATAATGATTTCTCTAATTTGAAAGGACTTAGAGATATTTCTATGAAATTGGTTGAAACAAATATGTACAAGACGTGGGGTCTTGTTTATTTTCTTGTGAAATTAAGCTTGATATTACCCGTGGCTACTCAAACAGTGGAAAAAACTTTTTCCTCTATGAAGTTTATCAAAAATGGTTTGTGAAGCAGGATTGGTGATGATTTTTTGAATGATTGTTTAGTTTGTTATATAGATGATGAAGTATTTGATAGTGTACCTAATGGTGCGATCATTGATCATTTTCAAAATATGACAACTCATCAAATAAAATTGTAATGATAATGATTATATTTATAGTGTTTGAGTAATTTATCGCTTTTATAAATATATTAAATATCCCTATTTGTTAGTTTCTTTGGCTAAGGTTATACATTATCTTGAGGTTGTTGTCTTAACTTGAAATTCAGAACACCCAGACTTTAAATTCCGGCTTCATCTCTAATCACAAGCTTTGCTATCTGCAATATCATAGAGAGGAGTTTTTCTATCATGTGGAGTAAGGGCGAGCTGAACTTGTGATGCACATTCTTTTTCATTCAAATTAGTTTCCATTGGAAGTGGTTGCAGGACTAACTCATGGAAAAAATAGGCTTGCATTATGTTATTAAGGCTTATGTTGCTCGGACTCTTCAAAAGTATCAATAGGTATACATCGAATTCTCCAAAACTAGTATATTTTTTTAGAATCCGGCATGGATGCGACATCGAATTAAGAGTCCACACAACTTAGATTATGGATAGCTAGATTATTTGTTTGGGTAATTTTGTTTCTTGTTGTTGTCATATGCCACTAGACATCTTTCGATTTACTTGAAAGATAATAGAGAACTCATTAAAACCGATTCTATTCATTAGTTAGCAATGAAGCATGAAGCAGCCATTGAAATTTCAATAGCTCCACGGTAGGAACCACCTTACAATAGGAGAGAACTTCTATTTTTCTATCAATAGCGATAGGAGAAAATCTAATAGTTAATTACTAGCAAAGTGTACATATCATAATTGAGTATCAGTAAAGAGATTGAATGTCATTCTGTGTCATGCTTATAGAGTATCAGTAAACAGATTGAATGTCATTTTGTGTCACGTATAAGCACTCATGCACACACAAAAACACATACATGACTATATATGTGGACACACAAAAGCACACATACGTGACTATATGTGCATATATATATATATATATATATATATAAGAAAGAGACAGAAAGATATCAGATATACCAATGATTTCTCAAGAATGATCTCTATCTTGTGTCCAGTGCTGCCATGGAATAGAATCAAGAGTAGAGCACTAATATATATTCCTGTAGTAAGAGAAATGGATTTTGAAAAAACAATTAACCTTGTGAGTGACTAAAAGCTAATGGCAAAGATTTTCTTCAATTATTCCCATAGCTTCTCCCTGTGAAGTTAGTGTTAGATTTTAACATTAAATTTTTATTACATTAAAGTAAATGGGATGATGATATTAGTTGGTGTACAAGACACAGGCTGTGCATTCATGCGAATTCCATATGGGCCTGTATCCATTTCTGTTATTGGTGTGGGCTGGAAATAGTATAGGCCTGTAGTAGACTTGTAAGCCCATAATGGAGGTGCACTAGGTTAAGGATTTTAAGCCTATAAATATAAGGCTAGGTCTCCTCTCCTGCTTTAACACATGACATATTCCCACAAGCTGCCAGCTGTCATAAGCAAAGGAAAGGAACACTCAGCTTTGTTCATCTTCAGTTACGTGTAAGCAATAGTGGACAAAGGTACACACCTTTCCTCTATCATATTCCGTTACTTATAGGTGTTCTTGGTTTATGTGAATTTGTGGTATGTTTCTCTATTAATTTCAACACTTGGTATCAAGAGCTTTTCACATAGATATTGAACCCTATGACTAAATACTATGATGTATTTTTCGAGAACCTCAACATGATTTGAGTTTTGAATTTTTTTAATATTATCACTAATTTAATTTTCTATTCCGCTGTATTTCTGGGTGATAAAGTGTTAATTTTATTTATAATATTTTAAATTATGTGGTTACGTGTTGTGTCACACGAGTAATTAAGCAATGACATGTTGAATCCCTAAGATTGAATTTGTTTTGTAAATTAGGGTAAATAGTGTACACAAAAGTGACCTATTTGCTTTGCTTTATGAGACTTGTTTAATCCATTTTGAGGGATATCACTAAGTTAGAACATACAATGATCTACCCAAAGGAGATGTATTATGTGTTTTAAATTAGTATTGTGATGAACCCCATTATGTGAAAATGTTTTGATTTTAGTAAATTTATTTTCCCAAAGGGAATAGGTTTCTAATATTGAAAATATTTTCTTGCCCTACCCAAAGGGGGTTACTTGTTGATGCTGCGGGACTCATTATTGTGATAAGATTATTATTCTTATACCTTGCTATTTTAATAAATTCATTTATGTTGTATTGTGAACAGTTACCATTTATTTAAACAATAACAATATTGAAGTTATGATTCAGTCGGGCTCTAACTTTAAGCGATGGAAAGAAAATCTTGAATTTGATTTGGCCATGGTGGACATAGACCAAGCTTTGCGTGAGGATGAGCCTCCATATCTCATTGATTCTAGTATAACTACTAAAAAAGAACTTTATGCAAAGTGGGAGAGATCTAATAGGCTATGCATCCTTTCCTTTAGGAGGTCAATTTCTAAGCTCCTCAAAAGTGGCGTACCTGGAACTGCCAATGCCAAAAAGTTTCTTGCCCAAGTGGAAGAAAGGTATCTTGTATCCAATAAGGCTGAGACTAGACATCTAATGAATAAACTTCCAGAGATGAGGTATGACTTTACTAGGGGTGTTAGAGATGACATACTTAAGATGGTCCACATTCAGTCCAAATTGAAAACTCTTAAAATAATTATTCCTAATACTTACATTGTTCACTCTGCTCTTAACTCTTTGCCTGCTGACTTTGGCCAAATGAAAACTGCCTATAATACTCAGGATGAATCTTAGTTAATCAATGATCTTATATCTAAATGTGTTATTGAAGAGGGAAAAATTAAAAAAGAGAAGGGTGAGATTGCCATGTTAGCTTCTCATGATTCCAAAGCAAGCTCTAGCAAGGGACCTAGGAAGTTTCAAAGATCTAATAATCATACTTTTAAGAAAAGTTAGGAAAACAAAAGGCATGGTAAAGATCAGACTGATTATCCCAGGACCAATAACATGGTTTTTCAGAAAAATAATAACTTCTTCTTTTGTAAGAAACCTGGTCACGAGCAGAGAGATTGCACCAAATTTTATTCTTGGATAAAAAAAAAGTCAAAAGAAGGTAATCACCTAGCTCTTGTTTGTTTTAAGTCACACTTTGTAGATGTACCTATTAATTCTTGGTGGTTTGATAGTGTAGCTACTACTCATGTTGCCATTTCCTTGAAGGGGTTCGAAAACAAAAGGAAGCCAAACGAAACATAGTCAAGAATTAGAGTCGCCACAGATGTCCAAGTTGAAGTAGAGTTCATAAAAACTGTAGTTTTAGACTTAGAAACTGGCTATACGCTTGTTCTTGAAAACATTCTTTATGTACCGTATTTCAGAAGGAATTTGATTTCTATTCTAATTTTAGATAGATTTGTTTATGGTTTTAATTTTCTTAATGGAAAAATTAATTTGCTTTTGAAATCCTTAGTTATTGGTCATGGAATCCTATCTGATGGTTTGTTTAAAATTTCCTTGCTTTCTAATTTTGCATACAACTCTTTTAATTTTGAAATAGTTGGGTCTAAACGACCAATTTTAAATGAAAAATCAAGCATATTATGGCATAGGCGTTTAGGTTATATCTCTAAAGATAGAGTTGATAGATTAATTAAGTCTAATATTTTACCTTCTCTTTATTTTAGGGACATAGGAACATGTATTGATTGCATTAGATGAAAGTTGACTAAAACAAGAAAAAAGAATGCTACTCATAGTTCTAGTTTGTTGGAAATCATTCACACAGCCATAAATGGTGCATATTTTACTAGAATATGTGGTTCAAGTTATTTTATCACCTTTATTGATGAATTTTCTCGGTATGGTTATGTTTTTATTATATAAGAAAAATAATATTGTCTTGAAATGTTCAAAGTGTTTAAAACTGAAGTAGAGAAACAACTGGGAAATTTCATTAAGATAGTGCGGTCTGATTGTGAGGGTGTGTACTATGGTAGCTAATAGATGGGACCCTTTGCCAAATATTTACAAAATTATGGCATAGTTACCCAGTACACCATGCCTAGCAGTCCTGTCCAAAATGGTGTAGCTAAAAGACAAAATCGTAATTTAAAAGATATGATAAGAAGTATGATGAGTATATCTAACTTACCTAAGTTCCTCTAAGGTGAAGCTATTAAAACCTGCATGTATATTCGTAAAAGTTTCCCTTTTAAGTCAATCCCTAAAAACCCTTTTGAGTTGTGGACCAATAGAAAACCCATTTTAAATCATTTTCGAGTTTGGGGATGTCCTGCGGAGGTAAAGATATATAACCCTTCAGAAAAGAAAACTGAATGTAGAACGTCGCGTTGTTTTTTCATTGGTTATCTAGCTTATTCTAAAGGATACAGGTTCTACTATCCTACAAGGAGAACAAGAATAGTTAAATCTTAAAATGCAAAATTTTAGTAATGCCCCGAGATTACACCGTGGGCGTCACACAGTTCTTATAGTCTCAAGGGACCACAAGATAACCCATGAGTTGGTACCTATTGTGAGAACTGAATAATAATATCATAATTGTGGAAAATATCTGATGTTTTCATAAGGTTTTATCACTAAATCAATATTGAAATATGGATCTATAGAAAGATTGAATCTGATTAAGTACTGATAAACTGACATGTCAACTAAAAATTTGAATACTAAATAACTGAAACTAATGTCAAAAACCTCTAAAACTGACTGACTTAATATAAGTTGATGGGACAGGCCCCCCACTAACTCTGGTAACAACAGAAATAGAGATATAAAGTAAAATAATTTGTCCTCAAATGATGAGGACTCACCTCTGCTACTGTATTACTGATAGCCTGAGAAGTAAAGTCTATGCGCAGTTTGGGACCCGAGTGTCAGCACCTATGATATAATACATCATAGCACAAAATAAAGGTATGCAATCAGTACTTTAAATGTACTCGTATGCTAAATGAGGTAGGCTGATATGCATGATTTCACAAACAAAACTAATAACTAACTAAATGTGCATGTAAAACATAGAGTACTGAGTAGGGAACATGGAATTTGTGAACACTAAAAATATGGAGAATCTGTAACTACCGAGTATGCATGACAGTCTGTATATACTGAAGATACATGAAAATCTATAGATACTGAGGATGTTTAACCAAGCATATAACATGAGTTGGGTAAAATCCTTAAACTGAAGTACTGAAATAATAGAAATCTATATGCTTTGGTAAAATAATACTGAGAATGAATAACTAAACTGGGACTGTAATTGTGACTGTATCTAAGACTATAGGCGGTGTCATCTAACCAACATGCCCCAATCGGAGATAATCGGGGTCCAACCTATAACCCCAGTTAGAAGGGTGTTAATACCGTGCCAAGGATACTAACACTGGCTATGTGGATCCACTAAACTGGTATAATGTCCAAAGGAATAAGGGCATCAAGCCTGAACTGACGGGTGACCCCTGCGAGATAGTCAAGCCTAATGTGACGGGTGACTTCTCATATCCTATGCTGGCTATGTAGTTCTGGAGTGCAGGGACTGCTACTAATGACTCTGCCTATCTGATAAGGAAGCCACCATTCCTACACTCGCTCAGTGTTAAATCCTACTCTCAACTAAAAGACACTGAAATACGAGACTCTTTTGAGTTTGACTGACTGATAACTAACTATTCTAATAATGCTCATAGTATGTTCTGAAAACTATTTTGTAATGTACTAATACTAGACTACATAAACAGATATGGTTTTTGGGTATTCAATACCACCAGGACTCAAAAACAACAATAGTAAAATGACACCAAAACTTGAAGATCAAAACATGAAGGCTTTTATCAAATCAATCACTTTTGTAGGCATTTTATCAAACACTTGCAGTTCACGGTTTAAAACAATCGTAGGAATGTCATGGAACTTGTAGAAATAGTATGAATTCATCATAATAACATCAATTAATGGTTTAATTCAGTAAATAATAATATTAAAACATGAAGGATTGAATAGTAACAATAATTTTATGGTAACATGGTATAAAATCAATAGTACATGGAGATTCATGGATGAAATCATAATTTAAAATCAAATAACTTGAAAAGATCACAATTTTATAATTTAAAAGGGTTACTTAGACTCCACGGATGAAAGGAACCCATGGATGAACATCTAACATACTTGGGAAAATGAATTTCCTAAGGTTCTTGGTGAGTTCTTAAGGATTGGTCTTGAATTTGAGAGCTAGGTTTCTTGTGCTTGGAAAAGGGGATCTTTAATTTGAGAGGAATTGAATAATGAATTATTATTTAGGTCAATTGCGGCTAAATTTTGTATTTTAGGATGAGTTTAGGGCTTAGGAAAAAGATCCAAATACCCTTAAATGGATTTAAAACGTAAGCTGAAAATTGATAATCCTAATTTTTAGCCTTGACGCAACGCACCACTATCACCCAAAGCCACTAGAAATAGACAATTAGGACCTGGAAAAACACCGCAATGTGGAGCTATCGCGTTAAGACTTTGTAATGCCAATTTGGCCACCTCCGCGATGCGCCACTATCACGGAGGACCACTGAAAATTAGCCTGCTTTGCGACTAGCCAACATTACGGAGTCACACTGGAAATTGAAAATTGTCATTTAACTATCTCCGCGATGCACTAAGGGTTAAAATGACGATATTTAATGACTGAAACTTAAAATTTTCATAACTTCTTACCCAGTTATCGGATTTTGGTAAATTTTATATCGTTGGAAAGCTAATTGAATTTTCTATGCAATGGCAGACTCTAAACCGAAAAATAATGAGTGTTTTGAAATTTTCATTTTCAAATACTCATGCACTGGGACTTAGATTATGCTAGGGAAATACGGGGTATTACAATATCTCCCCCTTGGGATCATTCATCCTCGAATGAAACTGGTTAAGCTGAGGAAATTTGTTGGGCTGAGCTTACACACTGAACATACATATATAATGCATGGAATGCATGACTGAACTGATGTGTAAATGTACGATTGACATAAATACGATGTCCAACTAAAACTGGGTATGATAGAGAGAAATCTTAAGAAGATTGGTACCTTATACAAATTCTGAATTTATGGAGAAAAGATGAGGGTACTTAGTTCATAAATCTTCTTCTTCTTCCCAAGTGGCTTCCTCAACAGACTAATTCCTCCAAAGAACTTTAAACAATGGAACTTCTTTGTTCCTTAGTCTACAAACTTGATGATAAAGAATTTCGACTGGAACTTCCTCGAAGGAAAGACTATTTTGAATTTCTACACTCTCTAAGGGAACAACGATAGTTGGATCACCAATAATATTTTTCAATAATGAAGCATAGAACACTGGGTGTACTAAGGTTTGATTTGAAGGCAATTCAAGCTCGTAAGCTACCTTTCTAGAATGACTGAGAACTTTGAAGGGACCTAAATATTGGGGACTGAGTTTTCTTTTCTTGCTGAATCTCTTCACTCCCTTCATGGGAGAGATTTTTAAGTACAAGAAATCACTGACCTTAAATTTGATATCCTTTCTCCTCATATCTGCATATGATTTTTGTCAACTCTGGGCATCTCTAAGCCTTTCTCTGATCAACTGAACCTTCTCTAACGCATCAAACACCAACTCAGGCCCTTCTACAGCCTTACCTACTTTAAACCAACAAATTGGAGATCTACATGTCATACCATAGAGAGATTCAAATGGAGCCATACAGATACTAGAATTATAGTTGTTATTATATCCAAATTCAATCAAAGGCAAGTGGTCATCCCAACTACCTTTAAAATCAACTACGCATGCTCTCAGCATATCTTCTAGAGTCTGAATGGTCTGTTCTGCTTGACCATCTGTCTGAGGGTGGAAGGTTGTACTGAGATGGAATTGAGTACAAAGACCCTTTTGGAATGCTTTCCAGAAGTGAGAGGTAAACTGGGTACCTCTATCTTAGATAATAGATAAGGTAATACTGTGCAACCTAAACAACTATCTGAGATAGATTTTGGCATAGTACTCAGTTGAATAAGAGGCATGGACTGGAAATAAAAGAGTTGATTAGGTTATCTTATCTATGATAACCCAAATAGAATCATGATGATGACAGGTACGGGGCAAAACTGTCACAAAATCCATGTTCGCTTTCTCCCACTTCCAAGTAGGAATACTAAACTTCTACATTGAGCCCTTCGGATTCTGGTGTACAATCTTAACTTGCTGACATATAGAGAACTTAGCCACAAACTCTATAATATCCCTCTTTATCCCGCTCCACCAATAGAGTAACACGCACCATGCGCTTCCACAAGAACTCATTGCCTCAAGTCATCTACACCAGGCATACACAATCTACCCTGACAACGCAATACACCACCTCCTCCTTGGGAGAAAACCTCCACTTTTTGATCTCTAACTGATTATTTTAACTTATCTAGATTCACATCTATATACTGCTTTTCCTTCACATTGGCAACTAGAGATGATTCTAAGCTACTCTGTATCCATACACTACCCTCTACTTAGTCGACTAAACGAACACATAATCAAGCAAGCTGATGGACTTCTTGAGTTAACTGCTTCTTACCATTCTCAATATGAGCTGCACTACCCATGGACAATCTATTGAGAGCTTCATCCACTATATTGTCCTTTCTTGGATGATACAGAACACTCATGTCATGATTTTTTAATAATTCTAACCATCTTCTGTAACGCAAATTCAAATCTTTCTAACAAAACACATACTGAAGGCTTTTGTGATCTGTGAACACATCTACATGCACCCCACACAACTAATGCCTCCAAATATTTAAGGCAAACACTACAGCAGATAACTCAAGATCATAAGTAGGGTAATTCATCTCATGACTTTTAAGTTGTCTAGTGGCATAGGCTACGACCTTACCTCTCTGCATAAGGACATAACTCAAACCTACTTTGGATGCATCACAGTACACAACAAAACTATCTGAACCATCTGGTAGAGTCATGACTGGGGCTGAGGTAAGTCAAGTCTTCAACTCCTGAAAACTCTTCGCGCATGAATTTAACCACTGAAACGTAACTTTCTTCTGAGTCAATCTGGACATGGGGGATGCAATAGAAGAAAACCCTTCAATAAACCAATGGTAATAGCTAGCTAAACCTAAGAAACTCCTGATATCAGATAGAGAGATGGGTCTAGGTCAGTTTCTTACCATCTCGGTCTTTTAAGGATCAACTTTAATGTCATCACCAGATATAATATGGCTAAAAAATGCTACCAATCTTAGCCATAATTCACACTTCCTGAATTTAGTAAATAATTGGTGAGCTCAAGGAGCATAAAGTACTATTTTAAGGTGGTTAGCATGATCGTTTTTGCTACGGGTGTAAACAAGAATGTCATCAATGAAGACTATGATGAACATATCCAAGTACTGCTTGAACACTCATTTCATCAAGTCCATGAAGGTTGTTGGGGCATTTGTAATACCAAAGGACATTACTAGAAACTCAAAATGACCATATCGAGTTTGGAAAGCTATTTTTAGAATGTCACATTCTCTGACCCTGAGCTGATGAAAGCCTAATCTGAGGTCTATCATTGAAAAGTAGCTAGCACCCTAAAGTTGGTCAAACAAGTCATTGATTCTAGGAAGTGGATATTTGTTCTTGACTGTGACTTTGTTCAAATGACGGTAGTTAATACACATTTTGAGAGAACCGTCTTTCTTACGCATGAATAGAACTAGTCAGCCCCATGGGGAGATATTGGGTATGATGAATCCCTTATCTAGAAGATACTTTAACTATTCCTTTAACTCCTTGAGTTCAGCTGGAGCTATTTTGTATGGCGGAATAGATATTGGCTGAGTATCTGGAAGAAGGTCTGTTACGAAGTCAATTTCCCTCTCGGGAGGAACTCCGAGAAGATCTTTAGGAAATACATCTGAGAATTCATTTACTACGGGTACTGATTGAAGAGTTGAAGTTTCTGAGTTAGAATCTTTTACTCACGCAAGATGGTAAACACACCCCTTTAAAATCATTTTTCTGGCTCTAAGGTAAGAGATCAACTAACCCCTAAGAGTTGTAGTACTACCCTTCCATTTAAGGACTGATTCATTTGGAAACTGAAAATAAACTATTCTATTTCTATAATCAACTAAAGCATAGCATGAGCGGAGCCAATCTATTCCGAGAATGATGTCAAAATTCATTATCTCTAACTTTATGAGATCAACTGGGGTAACTTTTTAAAATATTATGACCGGACAATTCCTATATACCTATTTAGCTACAATAGAAATGCCTACTGGGGTAGACACTGAAAAGGGTTCTGCTAGAGTTTTTGGATTGACTCCGAAATTGATAGCTATAGATGGAGTTACAAAAGAAAGAGAAGCTCCAGGGTCTAGTAAAGCATAAATATGTAAGTGAAAGACTTTCAATGTACCAGTAACTATGTCAGGAGAATTTTCCTGATCTTGGCGAGACTAAAGAGCATATAATTTATTCAGACGTTGACCACTGGTAGTACTGGAGCGGCACCCTTCTAAGTTGGACGATCTGATGGAACTGACAACTGATGTGGCTGGACCTGTAGGCGTACATCCCTAACTTTCTGACAAACTACCCAAAACTCCCAAATCCAATGGCCTGGCTTTCCATACCTAAAAAATACATCACTACCCGCTCTACACTCACCCTGATGGTGTCTGCCACATTTCTGACCTAGGGGATTTGTACGAGCACTACTCACACTGACCTGGGACTTAGAGACTGGTGCTATATCCCTATTGTTATTTTTGAATTTAGGTACTAGAGCACTGGCTGAAGAGGTTGTTGGGGCTGAAGACCCCTGATGAAACTCAAAACGATTACCACCCTCTGACTTTGGCTGATTAAAGTTAAAACTACCCTCCTAGCCCACTTATTTCCTCTCTCCCTCTCCTTAATCTTCTGCTCCTCTATCTATTAATCATGGAACATCATCCTAGACAAATTCATCTAACTAATCAGCATTTCCATCCTGCACTCTTTGAACATACTATCAGCTACGCCAAACACAAACTTACTCATCTTGGACCTATTGTCAGCTACTACATGAGGGGCTTATCTAGATAACTGAGTAAACTTGAGGGAATACTCCCTCACGCTCATGCTTTCCTGCCTCAATTTAATAACTCTAACACTTTGGCCTTCCTCAACTCCAATGGAAAAAATCTATCTAAGAAAGTTATGGGAAACTCTTCCTATTCTACAGGCCCTGCATCTATACCCCTTTCAACCTTCCACTGCTTAAACCAAGTATGGGATATATCCTACAGCTGGTATGTATCCAACTCACCACTCTGATTAGATGTCACCCCCAATAGCATCCGTGACCTTCTAAACCATATCTAAGAATTTCTGTGGATCTTCTTCAGACTTGGATCCCATGAAAGAAGGAGGATTCATCTAGGTGAAATCCTAAATTCTGGTTGCAGCAGTATTGACCACTGGATTGGCCAAAATATTAGTTGGGCATTCATTCTGTACTGCTACGGAGTTCGCTAGAGTAGTGAACGCAGCTTTGAATTTTGCATGAGTGATATGCTCATCCAGAGGATCTGCCTGGATTGGCTGATGGGTTGGATGGTTTCCTTTCTTCTTTCATTCTTCTTGGGAGGCATGTTCCACAAATGGAAGAAAGAAATACATTAGACAGGGAGTTTAACTTGAGCTCATGCTTAATCGCATGACATAAATACTGAAAGAAGGGAAACATTTCCTAAATGCCTTATAGCGTCTCGTCCATAAGTGTGGAATGCTACACACCCATGCACAAGACTCTACTTGAAATGGATTTTAAACTTCCTATGACACTTTAAAACCTTAGGCTATGATACCAAGTTTGTAACACCCCAAGAGTACACCCTAGGTATCTCACGGTGCTTATAATCCTGAGGGACCACAAGCTAACCCATGAGCTGGTAACTGTTGTGAGCACTGAATAATAATATCATAAGTATGGAAAATATTTGATATTTCCATAAGGTTTTATCACTAAATTAGTACTTAAATATGGATCTATAGAAAAATTAACTGAATCTAATTAAATAATGATAAACTGACATGTCGACTAAAAATTTGAATACTGACTCTAATGTCTAAAAAGCCTCTGAAACTGACTGACTAAATATGTGTTGATGGTACAGGCCCCAAACTAACTCAAGTAACTACTAAAATAGAGATATGAAGTAAAATAATCTATCCTTGAATGATGAGGACTCACCACTTCTACTGTACTGTTGATAGCCTGAGAAGTGAACTCTAAGTGCAGTCTGGGACATAAGCGTTAGTACCTATGATATAATACGTCATAGAGTAAAAGAAAGGTATGATATCAGTACTTTGAATGTACTAGTATGGTAAATGAGGTAGGCTAATATGCATAGTTTCATAAATAAAGCTAATAACTAACTGAATATATATGTAAGAATCTATCAACACTAAAAATATGGAGAATCTGTGATTATTGAGTATGCATGACAGTCTATATATACTAAAGATATGTGAAAATCTATATATATTAAGGATGTATAACCAAGCATATATCATTAACAGAGTAAAATGCTTGAATTGAAGTAGTGAAATAACAAAAATCAGTATGCTTTGGTCAAATAACACTAAGAGTGAATAAATGAACGAGGACTGTAACTGAGACTGTATCTGAGAGACTGTATCTGAGACTGTGAGAGATATCATATAACTGACATACCCTAATCTAAAATAATCAGGGTTCAATCTGTAACCTCAGTTAGAAGGGTGTTAATACCATGGCACAGCATTAACACCGTCTATATGGATCCACTAAACTGATATAATATTTAAAGGACTAAGGGTGTCAGGCTTAAACTGACAGGTGACCCCTGGGAGATAGTCAAGCCTAATCTTATGGGTAACTTCTTATATCCTATGCTGGCTACGTAGTTCTGGAGTATAGGGACTGTTACTAATGACTCTGCCTATCTGATGAGCAAGCCGCCTATCTGATGGGGAAGCCTCCATCCCTACACTCGCTTGGTACTAAATCCTACTCCCAACTGAAAGAAACTGAAATACTAGACTATTCTAAGTTTGACTGACTGATAACTGACTATTTTAATAATGCTCATAGTATGTTCTGAAGACTATTCTGCAATGTACTGATACTAGACTATATAAATAGCTATGGTTTTTGGGTATTCAATACCCCCAGGACTCAAAAACAATAATAGTAAAATGACACCAGAACTTGGAGACCAAAACATGAAGGCTTTTATTAAATCAATCACTCTTGTAGCCATTTTATCAAACACTTCCAGTTCATGGTTTAAATCAATCGTAGGAATGCCATGTAACTTGTAGAAATAGTATGAATTCATCATAATAGCATTAATTCATGGTTTAATTCAATAAATAATAATATTAAAACATAGAGGATTGGATAATAACAATAATTTCATGGTAACATGGTATAAAATCAATAGTACATGGAGATTCATGGATGAAATCACAATTTAAAATCAAATAACTTGAAAAGATCAAAATTTGATAATTTAAAAGGGTTACTTGGACTCCATGGATGAAATGAACCCATGGATGAACATCTAACATACCTAGGATGATGAATTTTCTGAGGTTCTTGGTGAGTTCTTAAGGGTTGGTCTTGAATTTGAGAGTTGGGGTTTCTTGTTCTTGGAAAAGAGGATCTTTAATACGAGAGTAATTGAATAATGAATGATTATTTGGGTCAACTGGGGCTAAATTTTGTATTTTTGGATGAGTTTAGGGCTTAGGTAAAAGACCCAAATACCCTTAAACGAATTTAAAACGTAAGCCAAAAACTGACTATCCCGATTTTTAGCCTTGGCGCGATACGCCACTATCATGCCAAGACACTGAAAATGGACAATTAGGACCTGGACAAATACCACAATGTGGAGATATCACGTTAAGCTTTTGGAATGCTAATTTGGCCACCTCCGTGATGTGCCACTATCGCGGAGGCCCACTAGAAATTGCTAAATTGGAAATATGCCTGCTCCGTGATGCGTCAACATCATGGAGTCACACTGAAAATTGAAAAATGTCATTTTGAATGTCCCGGTGATGCGCTAAGGTTTAAAATGACAATGTTTAACGACTGAAACTTAAAATCCCCATAACTTCTTACCCGGTTATCAAATTTTGGTGAATTTTATATCATTGGAAAGCTAATTGAATTTCCTATGCAATGGAAGGATCTAAAATAAAAAATAATGAATATTTTAAAATTTTTATTTTTGATTACTCATGCATTGGGACTTAGATAATGCTGGGGAAATATGGGGTGTTATAATTTTTTGAATTTGATATTGCAGATAAGGATTATTATCACCATATTGCTCGTGAGCCAACTGAAAGTATTGAAGTTATTAGAATTACTCTAAATAGTACCTCAAAATTATTTTGTCTGCTCCTATACATGATGAACCTCATATACATGTGCAAACTGATGACTTTATGCCAGCAGAAATTCAGGTGGCTATTATTGAAGAAATGGTTTAGGCACCTGATAATATTGATCAAGAGGTTTAGAATTTAAGGAGATCAAGTAGACCAAGGCGATCACCGCTATCGGATGATTATTTAGTATACCTAAATGAAGGTGACATTATTGATCTTATAACCTTTTTTGAAGCTTCGTCATGTGCTCAATCAAAGATGTGGATTGATGCCTTGTCTGAAGAGATAAAATCTGAGTAAAAATAATGTGTGAGAGCTTTCAGAGCTTTCTAAAGGCTAGAAAGTTGTTGGATATAAATGGGTTTTTAATACCAAGAAGGATTTAAATTGAAACATTGAATGATTCAAGGTGATATTAGTTGATAAAGGATTCACACATTGAGAAGGAGTAGATTACAATGAAACTTTTTCACCAGTGTCATCTAAGGATTCTTTTACGATCATTATGGCATTGGTACCCCATTTTGATCTTGAGCTACATCATATGGATGTAAAGACAGCCTTTGTGAATGGTGATCTTAATGAACAGGTTTACATGCAACAACCCCAAGGTTTTGTTAGTAAAGTCAGTGAGCATCTTGTGTTTAAATTGAAGAAATCTATCTATGGCTTGAAGCAAGCTTATCGACAGTGGTACTTGAAGTTTGAGGAAATTATCACTTCTATGGAGTTTGTGGAGAACAAGATTGATCATTGCATCTATCTCAAGACTAATGGGAGTAAGTTCATCATGCTTACTCTCTTTATGTTGATGATATTTTACTTGCTATTAATAATTTGGTACTGTTGCATGAAACTAAATATTCATTGAACAAAATGTTTGATATAAAAGATCTAGGAGAGGCATCATTTACTCTAGGAACTAAGATTCGACGAGACAGATCTTGTAAGTTATTAAGGCTTTCACAAAAGGCCTATAATGATTATATTTTGGAAAGATTTCAAATGGAAAATTGTAATCCCAGTGATGTGCCTAAGGTGATAAGTTAAGCCTAGACTTGTGTCCCAAAAATGATCTTGAGAAAGATTCTATGAAATATATGCCTTATCTAAGTGTTTTTGGAAGTCTTATGTATGCACAAGTTTGCACACGTCCTGACATAGATTCCATTATTAATGCTCTTGGACGTTATCAAACTAATCCAAGAAAAAGTCATTGGGTTACTTCTAAGAAAGTATTGAGGCATATAAAGAAGACAAGATATTATGTGTTAGTTTACAAAAGGGTTGACGATCTTAAGGTAATTGGTTACACAAACTCAGACTTTGCTGGGTGTCCTGATGATTTGAGGTCCACTTCTGGCTTTATCTTTATGTTTGCAGGGGGTGCGATATCTTAGAAGAGTGTGAACCAAACTCCTACAACATCTTCCACTAGGCAAGCAAAATCTGTAGCTTGTTATGGTGCAGCTACACAAGTCATTTGTCTTATGAATTTTATTTCAGGACTTATAGTAGTTGATTCCATATCTAGGCCCTTGAAGATTTATTGTGACAACAAGGCAGTTGTGTTTTACTCAAAAAATAATAAATCTTCTTTAGCTTCTAAGCATATGGAAATAAAATACCTAGCTGTGAGAGATATGATTAAAGGGGAGGAAATTCTGATTGAACATATACCTACCGATTTGATGCTTGCTGATCCACTAATCAAAAGGCTAAGACCCATAGTTTTTATGTAACATGTTCAGAAAATGAGTGTTGTTGAGTCATTGATTTGTTGGGTTAGTTAGAGTATTTAATATTGTTATTCATTTGTCATTAGACTATTTACCTTATTGTTTAGGGCTTATGGTGATATTATCTCTTGAATTGACATTTATGTTATGGTAGATTTTGCTATCATTTATGTTGTTGATTATTATTGTGCACATTTTAATATTTATTTATTATATTAAGGCTTTTTGCCTTACATATTGGCTATGTCTCATATTGATAAAATCTTATTGTTGTTTTATTGGATCTTTCTTTTGGAGACATATATGGTATATCATTATACTTTGTGGATTTTTTAGTTGTTGCACCATGTAATATTTTGCACATGTTGAACCTTGAGAATCAAGATTTTCCGGTGGAGCATGTGCTCACAATAAATCGTGGTGACAATTTTTCTACGGTACACATGTTGATTTTAAGCGTACATGTTGATATGAAAAATTGTTTGAAGGAATAACAATGACATATCCTCGATTTGGAGTCCATGTTATTTATTTCTTGCTACACTACCACATCATTTGGTTTATGTCTACAAAACTTCAGTGTTAGTAATTGTGGACTGGTCTTGTATAGTTGGTTGATGCAAGTACTGATGCAGTTCAACATTGATGTTTTGCTAGACTGGACTATGTTGGAGATGGTGTTCCAGCACTAAATATTTATGGTCACTTTCTATTCAGCCCGAGAGTCATTGTCATAAAATTAAGTTTTTCAAAACGTTTCTTTAAAAGTTAACGTTGTCCAAGTGGGACAATGTTAGAATTATTTATTTTATGTGGAATTAACATTAAATTTTTATTACATTAAAGTAAAATGGGCTTATGATATTAGTTGGTGGACAAGACATAGGCCGTGTATTCATGTGGATTCCATATGGGCCTGTATCCATTTAATTTTATTGGTGTGGGTTGGCAATAGTGTAGACTTGTGAGCCCATAATGGGGGTGCACTAGGTTAAGGCTTTTAAGCCTATAAATATAAGTATAGGTCCCCTCTCCTGGATTTAACACAAGACGTATTTCCATAAGTTGTCAGTCGTCATAAGCAAAGGAGAGGAAGTCTCAGCCTTGTTCGTCTTCGGTTACGTGTAAGCAATGAAGGACAAACATACGCACCTTTCTCTCTCATATTCCGTTACTTATAGGTGTTCTTGGTTTATGTGAATGTATGGTGTGTTCTCTGTTAATTTTAATTGTTCATTAATGAAAAGAATCCTCAGCAGAAGCAAACTTGTAGAAGCTGCAGAAGCACTTGTATATATATGTGAAAGTAATAATCAAGAGTTTGGTGTTGGGTAATTGTGTCTTTTTAGGCCTTTATTTCATGGATAAAATAGGCAAGTATTGTTATCCCATCTAATGTATGGTATAACTTATTCTAGTAGAATTTATTAGTACCAAAATAAATTATCCAAAATTAAGCAACCAAACAAAGCATTAAAACTTTTGTCTCGAGATAATTATTTTATCCCATGACTATCTGGATTAATACCCTACACCAAACGACCCCTACCACCCCTCCCCCGATGCGCAATCCCCTACCACCCCCACCCCCACCACCCCCAATCCAACAAATATATATTTTTTAAAAAAAAATATTTTATTTTTTTCTTGCCCCATCTCTTAATTGGATCTCCATCCACTACCAAAACCCCCTCCAAAAAAAATTATTATTTTTTTTAAAATAATTTTTTTCTTACCGCACCCCTTACTCGACCCCACCCCCTATCTCCTTTAGAAAATATTTTCCTACTTGCATAACATACACAAATAAGTAAGAAACAACTTATTTTTCTAGAAAATAGTTTCCTCCTCCATATTGAACACACCCTAAAAAACTATTTCTCAGGATCAAAAATTACAACAACAACAACAACAACAAACTCAGTGTATTCCCACATAGTGAGGTCTGGGGAGGGTAAGATGTACGCGGTCCATACCACTACCTCCGAAGAAGTAGCAAGGTTGTTTCCAATGTTCTTGGGGTCAAAAGTTATTTTTATAAAAAGTATTTTCTACTCTTTAATTAACCATTAAAATGCATTTTTTAAAAAATATTTTTTTTCAATCACCAACCAACCACTAGAAAATATTTTTCAATGACCAACCAAACATACGAAAATAACAAAGAAATCAACTTTTTTTCGTGAAAACAATTTCTAGAAAAATATTTTTCATGAAAAATATTTTTCTTCATACCAAACACACTCATAAAGACTCTAGTTTCACATTAATATATTTTGGTAGTACTTACTATTGGTATGAATTATTTCAAGTTAATGATATATTAGTCATGTATTTGTAATATCCATGAAAATAGAATATTAAAACAAATATAAATAAAAAGAAACCACAAAATACAGATACAATATGCAGTTAACTATAAACTATAAATATAAAACAGTTCGTTAAAATACAAGTTTGAATTGTATAAAATATAAAAGATGGTCCAAACTGTAAAATACAAATACAAGTGCGGACTATAAAATCAAATACAAATGTAAAATATAAAATACAAATATAAATACAAATATCATTGGATTAACAAATATGAAAATATAAATGATGGGTGAGAATACAAATACAATAGTCATTTATGGTATTTTTGTTATCCATGGTTTGTGCTTGATGTAGCCATATTTTATTTTTAAAAAAATATAAAATAAAATATGAAAAAATGATGAAAAAAACACAAAAAATAGGAAAAAACAAAAAGAAAGAAAAGGGAAAAACATGAAAAAGAAAAAATGAGGAAGAAAAGAATAAAAAGAAAAAGAAAAACACCCAACAAAAAAAAGTGGCGGTGTGGTGTGGTGGGGGTGGGGGGATGGAGAAGGAGAAAAATAAATAGAAGAGAAAGAAAAATGAAAGAATCTAAAAACGAAAAAAGAAAATGAAAATAGAAAAAAAAAAAAAGGTAAAAGAAAAATGAAAAAAAAGAGCAAAGAAGAAGAAAAAAAGAAATGATGATAATACAAATAAGTGGCTATGATGATATTTTCGTCATCATCTATGACTTGTACTTGATGTAGCTATATTTTTCAAAAACACAAGAAAATATATAATATAAAATACAACCCAATAAAAAAATGAGCAAGGAAAAAAGGAAACTAAAAAGAAAGTAGAAGAAAGAGAAGTAAAAGGTAGAGATAGAAGAGAGAGAAAAAAAGAAACGAGGGAGAAAAAAACTAAAAAGAAAAAAAGCAAAGAAGAAAAAAGATAAATAGAGGTAGGGGTGTGCAAAAATCGATTCAACCGATAAAGATGTTATTGGTTTATTAATATTGGATTATTAGGTTTGACGATTTTTAAATGATTTTTAAAATTTATTTTATTAGGATATCGGTTCGATTTTTTATTTTAAAATTTTAGTTAATGGTCAAACTAATAACCCAATAAAATTATATTTTTTATTCGTAGCTATTTTTTTGGGGGGGGCGGAGGGGGGGGGGGGGGGGGGGGAGGTAACATTTTTTTATTCGTAACCATATAATAGTGGCATTAGATTTTAAATATATATATTTTTAAATATATTTTATAGTTGTTGTTTTAGTTTTATAATTTATGTGGACTTTATACATGAAATTAGTATAGAACAAATGAAAATAAGAGGAATTAAAAAAAAACTAGAGAGTATTTTCTTATCGATTAAATTAAAAATAGAACAGATAAAGGCTAAAAATCGATAACGAATACCTCATTGATTCAGTTATTGGTTCAATGTGTTTACAAATCGAAAATTAATAAACTGAACTCATAATACATAAAACTAGATCGAATCGACCAATGTACACACTTAAATAGCGGTTGTTGACACCCAATTTTGGCTCTTTTTTTATGCTACTTAGTTCCTAATACTTTATCAAAATGACTCTTTTTTATCCTTCTTAATAATTTCAGTAGTTTTAGCATAAATGGGATAATTTTTTCTATTAGTTTCTTATTTTTAATATTATATATATATATATATATATTATATAATATGTTTCATTATGAAACTTAATTAGGACGAAAGAAGCATCATTAAGTTAATTAAATGGAGAATAACTTGACAAGATACTCCAAGGAATCAAGTCAATAGCATTGGGCATATTTTCTTCATATTTCCAACAGATCCCAATTTTTTCTGCTTTAGCCCAAAGTGACTTGACCCGACCCAAATCTTTAATTTCCCAGCTAAACTTCTAATCCCTCACACACTCTTCTCTCGTCCATTTTCAACCAAACAAACTAAATTAATAAATGACCAGCCCTTCTCCATCAAAACGACAAACTCACAAATTCATGCCTCTCCTTCCTTTTATTTGATGGATAATCACCAAAATCACTGCCACAGTCGCCCATCTCCATCACTACCAGCTTTACATCACCTCACTTTCCCCTTTCATTGAAACCTCAGATCTACATAAAAGTTCCATCCTCTATAGTAAACCTCTGAAAAGGGAGGGATATGAAGTCGGGGGGATGTAGAGGTTTAATGGTCTTTGGACCATTCTTCTTTCAATTTGGCAGACAAAGATCTTATCCTTCTTAAAGAACTCAAGCTATCTATATCAAATTTTCAATCAAGTCTTAATTTTCAAATCCCATCTGACCAGGTGATTTTCCTTCACCACTAAGGTTGTGGATTGTAATTTGAAAGTTAGGCAATAGGCACTCGCATTTTGCTGAAACGTAGGTTTTTTTCTGTATGTGCCCCTTAAAAGATAGAACTTGATATTCATGCCAAAGGAGAGTACTTCGCCTATAATAAAAGTGGATGAAGGGTCATTTTAGGTAATAATAATAATTGAGTTATAGTCTATTTGGTCAAATATATTTTTCTTCAAAAGTTCTTATTTCAAAAAAGTGAGGTGAAAATGCACTTAAAATTACTTTTAAAAAATTGGTCAAACATTGATTATTATTGAATATTTCTTAAAACTTATTGATCAAACAAGAACTCTTTCTCACTAAAAGTAGTTTTCTGAAAAACACTTTTTAGAAAAACACTTCTTAAAATAAACTAATTTTATAAGCTTAAAACAGACTATTATTTTGAGTAATGAATTTTGATCTAATAGACATTTTATATATTTTTTCCTTATATATATCCAATGCAATCCAAGCTTCTTTGGACCGAACTTGAACAATAATTTTTCAATCCAAAAATTGAATATCCAACCCAAATGGCTCAAACGCCCCCATGTTTACGACCCACACCCCCGCAGACTTCAAACCTATACGTAACTCCATAATGTTTCATGCCGTATTTTTTCAGGTAATTGATCCTGTTATTATGAATACTAGTATGTAGGTAAAATTTAATCAAACTTGTCAGAAGAAAATGGAACCATGGGAGAGCACCTCACTTTTTCGTATTTTCTTTGTTGTTTTCTAGGTATAAAATTTGTATTTATAATAATGAACTTCAACATCAAGTTCATTAACAAGATGAGGAACAATAAAGAAGTTCATACTATTTTTGGGAAAATAGCAAAGTCAACGCTCGAAAAAAGATGAAGACAAAAAATCAAGTCCAAGAATTCATAGTGTGTTCTTAAGGAATTTATTTTCCTCAAGTACCTGAGGTTAACGAAATATATTTTCCCAGATAAAATGATTCACTTCAGCAAATTGTGATACCTCAATTTCGCTGAACTTCAAACACACTCAACAATTCGTAAATCAAACTTACGTTTTTAAGAAGAAGAAGATGTTTTTCACTTCAAAATTTCATGCCTTTACCTGAGAAAAAATGCGGGTATTTATAGTCAAAAGGTGATGCTTCGAAAAAGAAGCAACGGTTCTTGAAAAGATGCACTATTTTATACTGTCATTGACTTACGTACCCCACCTGCACTCGCAGGTAGCCCATATGCGGTCGCAGGTCATTGTTTCTCAAAAATGAATGTTCTGTCTTTGACCTGCATTGGCACCGGCGTCCACAAGTGGCCAAATGCACTTGCAGGTCACCGTTTTGTTTTCAAATAGTGCCTTGAATGGTCACGTCATTCAAGGTGCATTGTGATATGTTTCCGCACAAGCTCGTATGTGTCCGCAAATGAAAATTTTTCAGATTGAATTTTTGGATCATAAACTCTCAAGTTTCAAATGAATTTTGTCCAAAAATATAGTCTCTCGGTCATTTGATAAATCCAAATCCAAATTCAAATCCGAAGCCAAAGCCGAGTTGAGCAACAACGATGATGGTGCAAGGCTTTTTTTCTTCTTGCCTCACTATCCACATGAAAGAATTTTTCTTAATTTAAGCATAAGAATGTTCCTTTCTCCCACCAATGTGGAAAAAATACTCTTTTATAAAGTGAATTTTATGTTTTTACTTTTCCTTCCATTTTCCATTTACAATTTACTTAAAACTCAAAAATCCATCACATGAATGAGGAATGGTTATTTCATCAAAAAATATATGAATAAGTACACTCTCCTCTTCAGAAATATGCATAATCTGGATGATCTTTCTCACCACCTCTAGATAAAGTTGTGGGTCCTCACCTGCTACTGACCCAAAGAATTCTGGCGGGTTCATTCTCATGAAATCTCTAAATTTGGTTGCGGCTGTACCCCCATCTTGCTGAGGTGGGGCCACAGCCTGACAGTTACTCTGAACATTAGTTGTCACAGCTTGGGCTAGCGCCTAAAAAGCTGCCCAAAACTCTGTGTGTGACACATTCTCATTCTCAGGATCTACTGGCTGAGGTGGTTGGTCATCAACCCTATGGGCATTATCTCTGCAAGAAGGCATACTCTGTAAATAAAAGAGAAAATGGATCATACTGAGAATTAACTGGAACTTATGCATACTCGCACGACATGAACACTAAAAGAAAGGAGACTATTCCTAAAAACATCTTATAGCCTCTTGTACATAAATGTGGCGCGCAACACACCCATGCACAAGACTCTACTAAATGCGGCTTTTCAGACATCCTAGGACACTATTGAACCTTAGGCTTTGATACCAAGTTTGTAACGATCTGATACTACCTCCTAGTCATTATACGATGCTCAAGATCCCGAAGGACCACAAGCTAACCTTCTACTGATATCTATACCTGAGCTCTGCATAATATAATATAATAAATGTGGAAAACTGGCGGAAGACTTGCCATAAGGTTCAAAAAATCTAAAATACTCAAAACTGAAAAATGAATACTGGTATATTTGTCCGAAAAGCCTCTAGACTGTCTGAATTATGGAGTTGATGGGATATGTACCCAACTAACTCTTTCTACTGAAAATAAACTAAATTTGATGCTATAATAAAATAAGGTTCTTCCTCGAATGAAGAGGACTCGCTGCTACGTCTACTGCTGCTGATTGGGACTGAGCTGCTAACGGTACTATGGATCTCATACCTCTGAACCTATGGTGAAAAGTAAATCAACATAGCGTAAATGCGTAAGTACGTGGGAATGTACTGAGTATGAAAATGAGGTAAGGCTAAATACAAGGGATTATGCATGAGAAATTACTTAACTGAATAATCATGAGAGTACTAAATGAGGACATATACATGCATGCACAAACCACAACTCAAATCATCATGACTCTGAATATTGAAACTTAGATACTGCTTTACTAATGTTTGAACTCACTACTAATACTGAGATACTGAATAACTAAATATTTTGATATTGATAAATGAGTACTGAAGTTAAGATCAGTCCTATCTAGCGAGTGACCTCAGAAACTAATGATACTGTAGCTGATTAACTGAATCTACTCATATCAATGACTGAATTATGAGCTTGCTACTATCAAATGACTGAATTTGAGATCAAACCTTTTGAACGAATAATTCCTAAATCTACTATCAATGATACGAAATGATTATGTCTTAGAACAAACCTATCTAGTGGAAGATCTCTAAATCTGATAATGAGAATAATCAACTGAATCTGAGATTGAGATCAGGCCTATCTAATGGGTGATCTCAAGATCTGATAATTCTGATACTGATTAACTTTATGAGGGACTAGGCCCATCTAGTGGGTGGTCTATGAATCTATGGAACTATCTGAGTTCCTTACTGAGATAGGTGACTGTATCTGACAGTCCTAATTTTTTAAGTTCTACTCTGAAGACTGATACTGAAACTGCAACTGTGGGAGTTCTCATTTGACCGACATGCCCCAAATCTAAATTAGTGGGGTCCAACCTATAACCCCAGCTGTAAAGGTATCAATACCATGACACAGGTAAAGACCTCTACTCTGGTCAAGCCTCTCTGACGGGTGACCCTAAACAGGAAGGAAAGCTTAAGGCAGTATGATAGTCAATCCTTTATCTAATGGGTGAATCCTGGTCCTGCGCTGGCTATGTAGTTCTGGAGTTCAGGGATTGCTGCTAACAACTCTGGCTCTCTAACAAGAAAGTTGCCTTCTCTGCACTCGCTCGGTGGTAGCTCCCACTCCCAACTAAAAGACTCTGAACTAATTCTTAACTAAACTTAAATTAAGCTGAATTTGTTACTGATCAGATTTTTCGAATGGTCTAACTGAGTTAAGCTGAGTTCACTTGGTTTCGTTATCTAACGGAATACTACTGAATCTCACTATCTGACTGAATGATACTGAGCTATGAATAGATTACTTGAATGCTACTGAGGTCTGAACTGAACACTTGAATACTACTAGATCTGAACTGCGTAGTGAACTGAACTAAATCTAGAATACTAACGTTACTGAGATTACTGGGATTTCTTAAGTTTTGTATCTGCCTGAGAGTACAGAGTTCTATAACTCACTAAGTTCTGAGAATCGTGGCTTGACTGAGATTATTGTGAAAACTGACAAGGGGTCTTGACTGTAGCTAATTTGTCGGGTATAAACATCCCCAGGACTCGATAACATAAAAGTAAAATATAACCATTTACCATCAAAATCACTAAAGCATCTCTTCGAGCATATAGAAATCATAAACATGTGATAATATAGGGAGACATGCTATTGGCTCATACTCCATTCAACAAGATCTTGCATCAAACACTTGGCATGCATTAAAGAACATATAATTGGGAAATTTCATGCTATCATGTCACAATTCATTCACTAAGGCTTTTCAACAAACACTTGGCATGTATGAGCTTGCACATAATTGGGCATTTCTAGTCAACATGCTATCATGGCTCTAATTCCTTCACATAAGCATTTTATCAAACATATGGGGAGAATGCTTTGCTTATTCAACAATTTCTACACTTAATTGACATGAACACATCACTTAACAAGCAACTTGAAGAGGGTTTACCATGAACATCAAATGAATATCACATACTAGGGCCAAAGCTTGAAAACCTTGTAAACAAACAGGAATTAAAACATAATAATAGCATGAACTTCAATTTCAACTCACATGGATCATGAAAACTCATAAACATAAGAAGCTTTGAATTTAGAAAAGGATTCTTGAGCTTCTTGGGTGAAAGGGACCCAAGAATCAACATCTGCATACCTTAGGAAACTCTTTCTTGAAGGCTCTTGAAGAGATTCTTGATTTCTTGATTTTTTTTTAAGAAGGGTTTTGATTTTTGAGAGAAACCCTATTTTGATGTTAAAGATGAAGAATGAAGTTGTGAGCCTTGATCGGATATAAATAGGGGCTAAAAAGAGTGGAAAAGGACCAAAAAGTCCTTTTAAAAATTTCTTGAAATTACTGATCAGGACATGCAACGGTGGGGTGCGACGGCCGGTCACTAGGTCGACGGTCTATCGGACTGACCATCGAACTGGACCAGAACTGGGACTTACTGCCTCGTTGTGATGGTCCATCGCTAGCCCGACGGTCTGTTAGACCTCTCCATCGCACTCAACCAGAGAGTGGAGTCACTGCCTCGATGCGACGATCCATCAGACCTCTTCGTTGCACCTGGGCGATTCAAACTATTTTCTGCAAAACGGCCAAAACTTTCTCATCCGATATCGAATTTTGATGAAATTGGTATTGACGGAAAGCTTATTCAATTCTATACATGACAAAAGGTCTATATTAGGGAAATTCTACTTGGTTAAAAATATTTCTCACTTGGAAAGTCACTTATCAATCTTTTAGGGCCGAAATTACACTTCACTTGACACGCTCTAAGGCTCAGACTACGAGAGAATTTTGCGGGGTCTTACATTTATACTTCTTTTCTAGCATACCAAAGTTTCTTTGAGGCCTTCATATTACTGTACACATTTTACAAATCATCATGTAGGTCACCCAAAATATAATTCTTACACAAAAAATTTGAGTGTTTTCAAACTTTCATTACTATGAAGTGTGCTTTTTTGGAGTTTCTATAAAAAATTTAGGAATGCTTTTATTGATGAATATTTGCAGACTCAAAGTAGTCAAATAAAAAACCATCTTCTGCTGCCAACGTTAAAAATCAACACTAGAACCCATGGCAGGAGCAAGATTCAGACGACTTGAAGTAGCAATTTTTGTTGCTGCAATATTCACAATTCCATCATTGACTTGATTTTTATTAGTCATTTTATTTTTACAATAAGACAAATAATTTAGTATTTCAAAATACTAACAATAAAGTTTTAAACTTTAAATAACTTGATCTAGTTTAATGGTGAAGTTTTTATGTTTTTCTAATCATCAATAAAAATTATCAATCGAATGAATCTTTGACTCGTGATGATGTTTTTATATCTTCAATTCACTATCAAGTTAAAACAGAGTAGGATATTAAAAGGTCTTTATCTCCAAAAAACAAAATATAGATTAATAAATTTCTTAAGATTGTTGTTTTTCAAGGTACAAAATTTGTATTTACAACAATGAACTTAAGATTTATAAATGTTGTGCTTTTATATGAGGAAAAATTAAGTTATTTGTAGTCAAAAGGTGGTTCTTAGAAAGAAAGCAATAGTTCTTGAAAAGATGCATTGTTCGAATCATCTCCGACCTGCGGAACCCCCTCCCCTGCGGCCGCAGGTGGCCCACATGCGATTGCAAGTAGCTCTTTGTCAAAATATTGAATGTTCTGTCTTCGACCTGTGCTAGCAACTACGACCGCAGGTGGCTAGATCGCACGCAGGTCACCATTTCGTTTCTAAATAGTGCCTCGAAGGGTTGCATCCCTTCAAGGTGTATTGTGTCATGTGTCGTGTGTATCCACAATGGAGAAATTTCATATTGAATTTTTGGACCATAAACTCTCAAGCTTCAAATGAATTTTGTCTTAAAAGACAATAATGACGGTGCAAGGTCTGTCTTCTTCTTGCTTCACAATCCTCATGAAGGAATGTTTTTTAATTTAAGTATAAGAATATTCCTTTCTTCCACCAATGTGAGAGAAACACTCTTCTATAAAGTGAACTTCACATTTTCACTTTTCTCTTCATTTTTTCCTCCATTTTTCATTCACAATTTATCTTGGAGCCCAACACCCCTTCTCATGAGCAAAACATACAAAATGCATAACACAATAGGCATTATCTAACAAACGATGACTTTTTTACTTTCGAGTAAGATTGTTATCAGCCTCTACCCGACCTATATAATAGAAAAGGAATCGATCACTAAATTTTGAGCAATAAAGTTTTATATCAACAATATAAATTTGTAGGATTCAGGCGTCACTCAGTGCATAAATAGGACCCCATAATTTCCTTATGTCGTTGCACATGTTGGCAATAAATAGTTGGTATCAACGATATGAAGAAGCCAAGACACTATGTTAGGCATGTTTATCCAAATTGGAAATTTCAATTTTATCAACAAACTATAAGAACCACACGATTTTTCCATCCTTCCTCAAGTCTTAAAAAGTAGTTTTTAGGAAAAATGTTGGAAAAAGTGTTTCGCCAGACCAAAAATTGTTGACAAAAAACTCAAGTTTCTAATGGATCTATTTAAGTTATCCGAGTAATCCGCACCGCCCTTCAAATGGTATCAGAGCCTACGTTATTTAAAAAATGTATAAGTAAGTATGTGTTAATTTAGTTATGAGAAATGTTAATTTAATTCGTAAAAGTTATTATTATTTACGTTGTTATTTATTTGTTAAAAATGAGAAGACTATCTGAAAATATAGAAGCTTTTAGAAAAATTAAAGAAACTTTAACTAGTTACAACTCAGAATATATGAAGTTAAATAAAACAAACAAAAAACCCTATAGATTAGCTTATTTAATTACTTTAATATCTAGAATGAGGCAAAATTAATAATTCATTTAAAATCTAGAAGAATGAGATATATACCACCTAATTATGATAAAATCAGGTTTCGGTATCCACCAAAATATTTTAAATATTGTAAAAATGAATAATATAACAAAATTTCAAAAATATAAAGAACTAAAACAAATAATATATGAAAAACGGAGAGAATTAAAAATAAGAAAAGAAAGACTACAATATAACATGATTGTAGGAGTATGTCAAAAATCAATAAAAGCACAAAAAGAAGAAATATCATATTTAGAATCAAAAATAGATAGTCTAGAATACATATATCAACATGATTTATACACCATCAAGTAGATAAAATGAACAAAGAAGAATTTAAAATAGATGAAAAAACATATAAAAAAAACATGAGAGATTAAAAATAAGAATAGTATTTTCCAATTTAGGAAGAAGATATAAGAAAATAAGTGAACATTTATATTTAATGTTAGAAAAAAAAAAGAATTAAAATTAGAAGATAAATTAACAGCTATGGTAAGAATAGCAAAAGAAAATGAAGAAATAGATAGGAAAAAGGAAATAGATCAAATAAAACAACAAACTACAGAAGAAATACGAAAAATAGAAGAAACTAAAAATAGTAGGATTGTGGCATTAGAAAAAGAATTACAAATGCTAAAAGATCTATATGAAAAAAAGACAAAAAGAAAAAGAAGAAAAAGATAAAGAACATAAATTATTAATTGAGATAAATCAATTTAAAGAAAAATTAGAAGAAGAAAATAAAAAATTAGAAACTAATGAAATAGAAATAAATACAATAGATGCTGGAAAAATAGATAATTATGATTCGGAAGATAGTGAAACATATACAGAAATCTTAACAAATATAGAAAAGTTAGAAATCAATGAAAAACAAGAAGTAATTAATAAAGAAAACTTAGAAAATATAAACATGGAAATAAATACTCTTGATAAAGAGGACGATGAAAATATAATACCTAGTACATCAGAAATAAGAAAACCTACATATCATTATAAAGATAAGTTTAAAAAATTAACCTAAAAAATGAATATAACAAATGGACACCAAAACAGATAATTAATAAAAATTATAACTTCTTAGACTTAGACTGTGTAATAGATGTAGATAAAACGATACAATTATGGATAGGATATATAGCAAAACAATTATTAGAAAATAATATAAATGCAATAGATACACCAGAATATATAGAAAGAACACTGATAGAAACAACAAAATTATGGTTTTCAAATTTAACTGAAGAAAGTAAAAAAGTATTAAGAGATGATAAAAAAAAATAGAAGGAACAACAGTAACTAAACTAACACCTATAGACATATTGAAAAAATATGAAATAGCTATAAGAGATGAATTGAGCAGTATGACAACAGCAGAAGAAGAATAAAATAAAGAAAAAGATATAAATAAAAATTTAATGTTAAAACTAGCAATATGTAATATGTTCTATATAGATGAGTATACGTGCGCATTTAAAGAATATTATTATAACGGAACATATAATACAGAAGAAAGTAAGGAAGTAAGAAGATTATATTTTAGTAAATTACCTGAACCATTTAGTTCAAAAATAATAAAGAGTTGGGATGAAGCAAAAATAGTAGATACCCTAGTAGCAAGAATAAAATTTTTACAATAATGGTATAGAAATCTACGTGAAAAATATAGAAAAGAAATAAAAATGTAAAAAACATTAATAAAAAATTTAGCATATTGCAAAGATAAAATAACACCTCAATTTGGATCTGAAGAAAAATATTATAAGATAAGAAAAAGACATAAAAAATATAAGAAATACAAAAAATCAAAATATAAATATAAGAAACCAAGAAAAAGATATTTTGTAAAAAATTATAAACATAAAAGACCATATAGGAAAAAGAAATCTATAAAA
Organism: Capsicum baccatum var. pendulum; assembly: GCA_030864225.1. NCBI lineage: Eukaryota > Viridiplantae > Streptophyta > Magnoliopsida > Solanales > Solanaceae > Capsicum > Capsicum baccatum. The sequence goes on along the minus strand of CM061557.1, from coordinate 40,330,098 downwards.
GAATATACTTGTTATAATTGTGGAAAATTAGGACATTTATCTAGAGATTGTAAAATGCCTAAAAACCCAAAAAAGAAACAAATATCAGAAATAAAGATAGAAAATACAGAATATATGCAAATAGATTATATAGATTACGAATTAGAAAGTGACGATAGTATATATGAAATTTCAGAGAATGAAACAGATAATGAAATAGATAGTAAATCAGATGAATCAAATGACTGAAGAAGAAATAAAAATGAATCAAATAACTGAAGAAGATATAAAAATAATAACAAAGGAAGAATATTTAAATGAAGAAGGAACAGACCAAAAAATAATATTTGATAACAATTAATTTGACGAAATAAAAGGAAAAGAATTAGATTTAAGTGTTAAAAAAATATTTAAAATACAAACAATAAAAAACATATTTAGTAGACGAAAAGAAGAATACTACGAGTAACCCAAAAAGAACATATAATAGACTGTAGATATGCAAAAGGAGAGCTAGTATACCACTAGTAACAAAAAGAATAATTAATAAAGAAATAAACGATATAAAAAGTAAAGACCCAATAAAATACGTACACCTTGGAGGAACGGAGATATTAATAAAAGCATGTTTTAGAGAAGGAATAGATACACCAATAGAATTATATTTAACAAATGATAGAATTATAAAACCTATAGAAAAAAGCATAATAACTGCTATAAGAGGAAATTTAATATATCAAAAATTTAAATTCATAATAAATGTGAATTATTCAGTAGCAATAACAGATAAAAATATAGATAAATTATTAGTATTATATTGAAAAATATCCGGAATAGAACTAACCCCAGGAAGTAAAATATTTACAGCAAGATATAAAATCTATATGTATTAACAACAAAACATAAAATAACGGAAAAAAATAAAATTAATAAAATACAAATAGAAAGTCCTTTTGAACAATTTGTAAAAACAATTGATAACAATGATTATAGTTACAAAGACATAGATATAGAAGAAGATTTAGAAATAATAAATGATAGAATAAGTACAACAAAAAGAATAATAAATGATAGAATAAGTACAACAAAAAGAATAATAAATGATAGAATAAGTACAACAAAAAGAATAGCTTTTGAAAAAACAGAATCATCAGGATCATCGAAAAGAACAAATTATGAAATAACATCAACAATTAATTTAAATCAATATTCTATAACGGGAACAATAAATGAAAAAAAAAATATTTAATACTTCTAAATACAGGACAAGAAAAAACGTATATAGCAATATATCTAGTAAAAAATGAAGAAATAAAATTCAATAGTAATATATACCTAGATCTACCAAGAAGTTTAATAACTACTAAAGATACATGAGAAAAGAAAATAATAATAGGAGTTAGAAAAATAAAAATAGAATTTGATATAAGAAGATATGCAAAAAACAGACATAATATTAGGAATAAAATGGTTAGAACAAGTAAAACCATACAATAAAGAACATACACAATTAACCATAATATATAATAAAGAAAAATTATTAATAAAAAGAACTTTGACATGATATGAAAATATATGTATTAATAAAGATAATAGTAGAAGGATATTACAACAGATATTATACGCCTATGATAGATACAGGAGCAGAAGCCAATTTATGTAGATATAATTGTTTACCAAATAGTAAATAGGATGAATTAAAAACATCAATAGTAGTTAGAGAATTTAATAACGAAGGAAGATTAATTACCTATAAAGCTAGAAATGTAAAAATACAAGTATGGGATAAGATATTAACAATAGAAGAGATCTATAATTATGAACTAACATCAAAAGATTTGCTTTTAGGAATGTCATTTTTAGATAAACTATACCCACATATAATAACTAGAACACACTGGTGGTTTACAACACCATGTAAACAAAAGGTAAGAGCAAAAAGAGTTATTAATAAAATAAGAAAGAAAGCTGATTGGATAAAAAGAAGTGAAAAAATCACACAAAAATTAGAAAATATAAAAATAACTAAAGACACAATAAAACTAGTTATATTTTCAATAAATAAAGAAGAAATGACTATATTTTCAATAGATAAGGTAAAAATAATAAAGAAAAAATTAAGACAATTATACAGTGAAGATCCATTAAAAGGATGAGGAAAATATAGAACTACTGTAAAAATTGAGCTAATAGATAAAAATAGCATAATAACCCAGAAACCATTAACATATAACTTTGATGATTTAAAAGAATTTAAAATGCATATAATTAAATTATTAGAAAAATAATATATACAAAAAAATAATAATAAACACAATAGTCCAACATTTATAGTAAATAAACATAGTAAACAAAAAAGAGGAAAAAGTAGAATGGTTATTGATTATAGAAAACTAAATGCAAAAACTATGACATATAATTATCCAATACCAAATAAAATATTAAAAATAAGACAACTACAAGGATATAATTATTTTAGTAAATTTGATTGTAAATCAGGATTTTACCATTTAAAGTTAGAAGAAGAATCTAAAAAGTTAACTGCATTTACAGTACCACAAGGATTTTATAAATGGAATGTGTTACCATTTGGATATAAAAATGCACCAGGTAGATACCAACACTTTATGGATAATTATTTTAAACAACTACCTAATTGTATAGTATACATAGATGATATACTATTATATACAAAAACTAAAGAGGAACATTTAAAACTATTAGAATAATTTATAGATATAATAGAAAAATCGGGAATAAGTTTAAGTGAAAAGAAAGCTGAAATTATCGAAAACCAAATAGAATTTTTAGGAATACAAATAGATAAAAGCGGAGTAAAAATGCAACAACATATAGTACAAAAAATAATAAATTCAAAAGAATAATTAGATACAAAAAAGAAATTACAATCATTTTTAGGATTAGAACCAAGTAAGAGAATATATATCAAAATTAGCAGAAAACCTAAAGCCATTACAGAAAAATTAAAAAAGCATGTAGAGTATAATTATAACGAAGAAGATAAAAAACAAGTTCAAAAAATAAAAATACTTTGTAAAAAATTACCAGAATTACAATTCCCAGATGAAAATAAAAAAATGTGCATATATAGTAGAAGCAGATGTAAACGAATAGAGTTATGGAGGAGTACTTAAATATAGATATGAAGAAGAAAAATTAGAACATCATTGTAGATACTACTCAGGTACGTTTAATGAAACAGAAATAAAATGAGAAATAAATAGAAAATAATTATGTTCATTATATAAATATTTATTAACATTTGAGTCATATATTGTATATCACAAGTTTATTGTACGAACAGATAATACATAGGTACGTTGGTGGTTAACAAAGAAAATACAAAATTCAATTACAACGAAAGAGATTCGGAGACTAGTATTAAATATATTAAAATTTACATTTACAATTGAAGTAATCAAAACTAACAAGAATGTCATTGCAGATTACATATCAAGATAAAGCTACATAGACTGATATAATAGAATATGATGCTCTAGAAAAGATACTCATTGAAAGCGGACAGTATGGTTAATGAAATAGAAAAGCTAAAGACTAATGAAGTTAAACTTAAGTCTAAAGCTATCAACCAGATAACTCAGCAGTGTGCAGAGCTATTTCTATCGGAAGACATTAAAATTCCAGATCTAAAAGGAGACGTTGGGACACTCCATAACACCCATAACGTTTATCAATCTACAATTGCAGGTACAAGCAAAGGAGTTAGTGGATAAAGATATCAGAACATGAACTTGAATAAGATATTTAAAAAATCATTTATACCAAAAAGTACAAAAAGACCCTTTGTTCATACCCCCACAAACTACCACATATCGAAAAAGTTTAAACCAAGATAGAAAAGCTTATAACCATATAACTCGAGCATACATAGAAAATATTCACAAAATACAGACTTATCTAAACCTTAACCCCAGAGCTACAAATATCCAAGAACCAAACACAAACTATATAACCCAAAACTTACAAGGTTACAACAAGTTAATCGTATTACCGAAAACCAACCCAAGCTTAGCTAAAACTTGTTTCAGTTATGGATTATTAAATACCGTATATACCCAAGATGGAGATGAACTAATATCTATACCAGAATTATGTAGAGCATTCGCCACCTATAAGAAAATAACCAAAGAAAATCTATTTTTTATAAAGTTTTATACTGCACCAGCAGAAATATTATATGGAGAAATTAAACCAATTATACAAGTTGTAAAAATAGAATTAACCAGAGATATGATTATACCGGAGATATTGTTCAACATCCAGAAATACCTAAAGTTGAGATCACTGATTTTTATGCAAATAAACGAATTATTGGAATATCTACAATTGTTCAAGAATTAGCAAATAATTATCTCAATGAAAACTCTATATGGAGCTATTATTCAAGAGATCATCAAATGATTTATTCAAATTCAAGGGAACTACGACAGTCAGATGTGGAAGAAGCTAGACAATGGATTTTGACACTACTTAATCTAGAAAAACAACCAACTGCAAGGGCAATTAGGAAGGAATTTATTTCAGAAGAATTATTAACAAGAAATTGCAAGTTAATTGGACATAAATATCCAGACCATTTATGTTCAAGATGTAATGGAGAAGATAATATTATCTCAGAGTTCAACTGGAATAGAAGAAAATAAGGACGACAGCTGGAAGATACTCGACAAAAGATATAAAGCAACACGAACTGATGAAAAACTAAAGACAAGAAGACAAAAGCATTAAAGTTAAGAAATCGACATATAACTTATCAAGTTAAGTTTTTAACATGTGAATTGTAAGAATACATAAATTATTGGTATAGTTTTTGACTTTTTGACAAAGCCATTATTAGTCTAATATTAGGCATTAAATAATTTTTTGTCTTTTTATACTTTAAGTCCTTTTCTACTTTTGAAAAGGAAGATTTTTTGTAAAAGTAGGAATAGTATATAGTTTACTTGTAAAATAGGAATAGTAAATAGTTTACACGTTTTTCACCTTTTTAGAGATTATAAATATGTAAGCCTTCGGCAAATTAAAGGCAAGACTTCAAGAGTTGAAGCAAGCCTCCGCTTGTACACAAACAACTTTTGAATATTTAATAAAAACAGGTATATTTCAAAGGAAAAGCTATGGATGAACAAAACCCAGAATTATCAAACCTACTAGAGCAGGTATTTTTATTTATGATTATAAATAGCTAAATTCATAAATTCCTAACAATCATAATATGATAAAATAAGTTTATTTTAGTTACTATATAGTAGAATTATTCGAAGAATAATATGTTACAAAGTTTATTAGCAAAGAGGAAAAGGAAAAAAATCCCTAAGAACTATGACATCCTAAAAGTGAAACCGGTGAGGCAAGAAAGCCGTGATAGGGGAGTAACCAATGTAGAGACATTGTTTAAGAGAAAAGTATCCAGATTACCATGCTAATAGTGACAAAGTAACATAATTATTAAAGAATAATCTAGTACATAGTAATCTAAGATGATCATATTTTGTTTTGTATATGATTGGAAGAAATATTTTGAAATAGCATCATATGAAAAAGAATGACTACCTACCTATCCGATGAAATGGTGGATGAATTGAAAATACTTGTTTTGTATGTACTTAAGGATATAGAAATTGTAGATATAAGAAAAATCATATAGGAAAAAATATTTGACAAATATTTTTTGACTAGAATAAATTATATACCACACCTACCTAACTACTCTTACAAATACCTACATACCTAACCTACACATCAACCATAATAAATTACGTATATTTAGAATATTAAAAAATGGATATGAAAAATATATAATTAATTGAAAACTAATGAAAACAAAATTAACAAAAACATATGAGAACTAAAGATATAAAATATATAGAATTCCTTAATGAAAACATACAAGAATTATTAAGATTAAAACAAACAACCAGTAAATATTATGATAAAGCATTTAATGAAGAAAGAAATGTTTAGAGAAGTTAAGAAATATCTACGCACAAATAAAAATAGATCCATTAGAGTTATAATAGATCTATTTAAGTTATCCGAGTGATTCGCACCCCCTTCCAAATGATATCAAAGCTTCCGTTATTTAAAAAATGTACAAGTAAGTATGGGTCAAATTCTAATTTTTGGGTACTTTCATAAATTTAAAATTTATCCAAATTTTTTATATTTTATTAAAAAAACATTAATAGTTCTCTCTTGACGAACTAATGGAAATGTGTGCATTTATGTATATACGTTAAGTCATTAGTGGTTGGGGCTTATAATTATGAGTTTATTTTAATCACACAATACAATACAGTTACCATGAAACATGTTCATTATAAAATGATAATACAAATTTATATGTATTTTTAATATTTTTTAGAATTTATACGCATAAATTATATTTTATGTTTTTTCTTTAAAAAAAAGTGACATGTTTTTTAGAAGTTATGATCTAACACAATGAAACTTTATTCAAAACTTCATATAAAAATTACTTAAAAAAAATATTTGAAAATCTATGACAAAATGCAAGCTTAATTTGGCATTTCATTAATTGAGAAGACTACTCACAAAGATCACTGGTTGATCTTGCAATACCCAAGCCAAGGTCATATGAACCAAATGCTCCAATTCTCCAAAGGATTACGATCCAAAGGTGTCAAAATCACTAAAGCACCCACAAAGTCCTTCTAAAGGCACCACTCTCAAGATAAAAAAGGTAACCGGTGAATGAATGGTGAGCCAAAAACAAAATACTATTAGCATGGCACTCTGTCTCTGAGGGGACTGTCTTGTGAATGACACTTTTGCCTTGGAATGGAAAAACAAGCACACGTTTATATGGACATAAAAATTATGAAGTTGAAAAACTTAGTAGTATTATTAGTATTTCTTTTTGGGGAAAAAGGTTAAATTTATTTTTCTATTTTAGAAAATTGGTTAAATATATTATTTATTATATTTTAGAATTAAATTTATCTTTATTATCATATTTTGGAGTCAAATTTACCTTCGTTGTTAAAAAATTTTTTACTTATACTTTTTCTTTAACAGAAGAGTTGAAATCAATATTAAATGTCCTATTTATTAAAAATAAAACGCAGCTTAATCTAACTATTTTGATTTGATCCAACCCATAAAAAAGACACGAGCAAATATATCCCTCCATGATTAGTTTTGTTGGTTGAATTCTCTCAACGAGCTTAGGCCACTGATATTTATCAATACGTAACTCATGAAAAATGGATTTGCATGTGCAGAGACAAACAAATATATCTCTCCCTCAATTCATGGATATGTATCAGTATAGAGCTCACGAAAAGTGACATCTCTTCATTCTTATGTTTCTATGTATAATTTGGATCTACACAAAATTTTCATCACATTATTTACTTAGAGAACTTATCCACTAATTTTAGAATCAAGATACACATAAAATTACATATCAAATTTGGAATTTTAATATAACTGGAAGTCTGAAATGGGAGTGGAGTTTGTACTAGACATCTTCTCTAGTTGTTCAATTGTAAACAACCTACTAGCAATGCATGTTGAAAGATAAACATATTTGTTCGTTGAAAAATTCGATCAATGGTGACCTTCCATTGAAACTTGAACCCGTTTATCCTAATGAGAATTTTATGTGAATGAACTATTTTTAAGTTTTAATTATAATTATGAGAAAAGACATAAAGTGATCATCAAAGTTGTCCTTATTTGACAAAAGATTCCTTAATTTTGCGAGTGACCTATTACCTCACAAAAGTTATATAGATTATTCTAAATTGGCCATTTTGATCGATTTTGAGCCTGTATTCACATTCACGCAAATGACACGCATGAATGTGGAAAATTAGATGCAACAAAAGTGGCTTCATAATGCTTGTCAACCATATTTAAACAATCTCCAACTTCTGTGGCATGAACAAAAATGTATGATTTAAGAAAGAAAGAAAATATGAAGTATTTGTTTAATGGGTAGGTAGGGTTAGAGATGGACCTCAAATTTAGCGAATTTATCAAAGGTTTTTTGCAATTACAGCCTCTCAATAAAAAATTCAAAACCAAAATTAGATGAATAATCAGATTCGAATTCAAAATTTAAGCCCAAAATCTTAAAATAGAACCACGAACGACGATCTCAATTAAACTCCAAATTCAAATCTCGACCTATATCACTTGATTGCTGAAATAGTTCTTTTTGGAGTTCTTGTTGTTGGGGGTTGTCATTGGGAAATTGATGTCATTACTAGTTTGGGGTCTACTTACCGATGGAATTTTTCGATGAGACAAAGACGTAGGAAGTTGGACATGATGTGGTGATTGGAGTTTAGGTGGCGGAAGTCAATGATTGATCACGATTTAAAAAACGTGATCACCACGCGCTTAAACTTAGACCAAGGTTGAAGACAAAATCGATCAAAATGATCCATTTATAATGATTTATATAACTTTTGTTGAATAAATAGGTCACCCACAAAATTAAAATATCTTTTAGTAATTTGAAAAAATTTCAGTAATCACTTATTTCTTTTCTCTATAATTAATTGGGATATTTATGTTAGACCCCTATATTTATGTTTTATGTTTTAATAATGACAAACTAATAAGTGGACATTTGCAGGATATTAAAGATCTCTAATGATGGAAGGAGATCTCGCACAAAGAATATTGAAGATCTCTAATGATGGGAGGATATCTTGTACAAAGGTGAGAAATGTACCCTCAAAGAGGACGGTGCAAAATATGGAGTCACATCAATTAAGGATCTCGCTGTACAAGACAACAAGAACCATATCAACTAAAGATCTCACTAGACAAGGCAATCAAATGATAATTGAATATACCTCATGACAATACTAAAGAAAAGGAGATCACACCCTCTACATGGACATATTTGATATGGACATGTATGGTTATTAGAAAGGAAGATCGCACCGAGTATGGACATATCTGATATGGACATACCATAAGGTGCAAACTCCCTCAATCAATGAATCAACTCAAATCCTTGATTGAGAAGAAATTCCATGGGTTTCCTTATAAAGAAAAGAAGCAAATGTAATAGAAGACTATAAAAGCCAAAATAAAGGATAGAAGACACCACGCAACTTCAAGAACGAACTTTAAAGTGTCTCAATTTTAGTTTTAGAAACTTTGTACTTATTAGTTTACAATAGTTATACAAAGAATAGGATCGAGTCAACTTTGTAATACAAATTGAGGCTGTATCAAAAGATCTGAAGAAAAAAATAAGTCTTCAGAACTTGTTCATCTTTATTGTACTAGCACCCGACTTTGAAAGATCTAAGAAAAATCTGAAACCCAAAGGGATTGGAAGTAGGCACCATATTATTGTTTCAAACCAGGATAAATCTTCATGTCATTACTTCAAGTTGATTGTTTACATGTCTATTTATTTAAATCTAATTTTTTTATGAAGTGTGTTGATTTGCAGGCAAGTCGACCGTTAAGGCTCAATAGTCGCTCACAGAAATTTTCAAATCACTCCCTCCTTCTCTTGAATTTGAATTGGTATCAGAGCAGATCTTACCAATAGTGTTGCTTAACCGCAAGTGAGCAAAGATCAAATGGCAAACTACCAAATTTCCGGTGCTCTCCTTCAAGACGGCCATCGCTCCACAAGACCACCATACTTCAATGAACAACACTACTCTTATTGAAAGAACAGATCCAGAACCTTTGTCCAATTAAATGACTTTCAAGCATGGGTTATTATCAAGAAGGGACCAAATCCAATCCCATGACTCAAGAAAAAGCAGAAGGACAATGTCAAAGAAAAAAATCAAGCGGTACTAATATAGAAGACCTCGAGAACTTTGAATTCACCAAAGACCAACAAGAGGTAATTCAAACTAATGCACGAGCTATAAGTTTGTTTCATTATGAAGTAAGTAGAGAAGAATATGATAAGATATCAACCTGCAAGACTGCAAACAAAATGTGAGATAAGTTAAGAGGTAACTTATGAAAGAACCACCAAAGTTAAAAAGTCAAAGATTGGTTCCCTAGTCAATGAGTACAAGCTGTTTAAGATGGAAGAAAATCAGAACATTGAAGCTATGTTTGCCAGATTTAGCAAAATTATATGTGAGCTAAAATCATTGGGGATGATCTATCCGCATAGCCTGCAAGTCCAGAAGCTACTTAGAACCCTCCTGAAAGTATGGTAAACTAAAGCTGATATTCTAGAAGATGGAGACCTTCACAACATGATGTATGAAACTTTGCGAGGTAATCTCATTACATATGAACAAAATTACATCAACAGGTACAATAAGAAAGAAAAGAAGAAACCAGCAGCCTTCAACACAGTTCCAACTAAAGAGGAGAATTTTTTGAAAGAAGATAATAGCGAAGGAATGACTCTCATAAATCAAGGAGTAAGACAAATCATAAAACAAAGACAACAAAGATCCCAAAGAATCAGAAATAATAATTCCACTAGGAACGATGATTGTTGTTATAATTGTGGAAGGCTAGGCAACTTTAAATAAAATTATCTAGAATTAATAAAGAGATCATCTAGAAAGAATCAAAATTTTAGAGTTTGGAGTGATGGAGATGAAACAGAAGAAGAAACAGAAATAACCAACATGTGTTTCAAGGCAAAAGATGAATCGAGCGAGGTAAGATAAAACGACTGTCATAATTGTAATATTATTGAATCTAATTTAGATATGATAACTGACGAGCTTTAAAAATTTATCAATGAATACAATAAACTAGCTCAAGAGAATAAAAATTGGAAAGCTCAACTTAAATGAAAACTCAAAGAGGAACGAAGAAATTATCAAGTTGAAATTGAAGCATGTCAGATTGAAATTGACTTACTTCAAGAAGAACTTGATGGTGTAAAAATGTAATTGAATAGCATTAAAAAATCACCATGTCACAGTTTTGTGAGATCAAACTCTTTTAAAACCAACTCAAGTTCCTCATCAAAATCATTTAAATCAGTCAAGACCTTTTTCTCCTCTCGAGGACCTATCTGTTATATCTGTGGATAGAAAGGACACAAATCTTACAGCTACAGAAAAAATCCTAAAAGTGTGTGGTCTTGAATCCTAAAGGGATCACATCTAACCCTTTAGGACCCAAGACCACTTGGGTACCTAAACAAAAATGATTTTCTTATTTTACAGGAACATTCCTGCAAAAGCTATAAAAAGGAAATATGGGTCATCGATAGCGGATGTTCCATACATATGAACGAAAAAAAAATTATGCTCTAAAAAAATAAAAAGGGGATTATTCAGATTCGGTGATAACGCCAGAGGCAACATCATCGGAGTCAGCTCAGTAAAGCTCAACTCCTCATGTGAACTTATTGAAGTGTATCTAGTAAATGACCTCAAACATAACTTACTCAGTATCAATTAGTTATTTGATGCTGAATTTAGAGTCTCCTTCAAAGATGAAAGTTATTTTATCAAACATAATAAAAGAGACATCTCTCTCATCGGTCAATGCGTTGGTAATATCTATGTATTAAATAGTCCTGACTTTGTTACCTTAACCTGACTCACTGTGCAAACCAATGATACTTGGTTAGGGCATAGAAATCTTGGGCATGCTAGTGTGCATATCATTGAGAAACTGTCCAGACTGGAACTAGTGAAAGGTCTGGCAAAACTCAAGTTTGAAAAGAATCATATTTTTTATGCCTACCAATTGAGTAAACAGACTCGAAAATCATTCAAAGCCAAATATATTATCTCTACTATCAAACCCCTTCAAACAATCTACATGGATCTGTTTGGCGCTACCAAGTGTTTTCGTTATAGTTGATGATTATTTTCATTTTACTTGGGTGATGTTTTTTGCTCATAAACATGAGGCTTTTACAAACTTTGAGATATTTTGTAGAAAAGTACAGAGAAAAGCTAGACACTTCATCACTTATGTTCACAATGATCACATAGAAGAATTTAAAAATAAGGCTTTTGAGGAATACTGTGCCTAGAACGAATACTCTCAGAACTTCTCATCACTTCATTCTCTTCAATAAAATAGTATGGTGGAGTGAAAGAATCGGTCTGTTCAATAAAGTTCTAGGACCATGCTATTGGAACACAATATCCTAGATCACTTTTGGGCATAAGCAATAAGCACAGTATGTCACATCAACAACAGATGCCTCATCAGACCTATTTTAAAGAAGACTCCTTATAAGTTGTGGAGAGGAAAGAAACCAAACATTAGCTACTTTCATCCCTTTTGATACAAGTGCTTCATCCACAACAATGATAAGAATAGCTTGAGAAAATTCAATCCACGGAGTAACGAAAGTATTTTTATTGGGTACTCTCCCACCAATCGTGCTTACAGGACTTATAATAAAAGAATGTTATGTGTTGAGAAACCTATGCATATTAAATTTAATAAAACTAAGCACCATCCTATGAGTGTAAGTACAAATGAAGAACAGGTAAGTAATATACAACCTGGATCCAATGCTAGCACAACTTTCAAACCATCACAAGACGAGTCAACCACATCCCCTCTAGAGTCGTCTCTCATAATAGAAATAGTCAAACCAAGTGTTCCAAGAGAATGAAAACATAATGCTATCTATCCAAATTAATTTATCATCGAAAATCTAGATGATGGAATGCAGACAAAAGTGTCATTGAGAAAGCAAGTGTTTGTTGCCCTTGTATCTCAAATTGATCCAAAGAAGACCAATGAGGCCCTTAAATATAAATCCTGGTCAAAGCTATAAAGAAAGAGTTGGACCAATTTGAACTAAGTCAAGTTTGGACTCTAGTTGAAAGACCCAAGAACTATTCAACAATTGAAACTAGATGGGTCTACATAAACAAATAAATGAAGAAGGTAAGGTTATCATAAACAAGGCCAGACTTGCAGCTCAAGGTTACTTCCAACAAGAAGGTATTCATTATGATGAAACCTCCTGTATCAAGTTTAGAATTAATTCAAATTTTTTTAGTTATTGCTACTTTCAAATATTTTAAGTTATATCAAATAGACGTCAAAAGTATCTTCTTAAATGGATTCAAACATGAAGATGTCTTTGTAAAACAACCTCTCGATTTTTAAAATCCTGCTTATCCAAATCATGTTTTTAAATTATCAAAAGCACTTTATGGTCTCAAACAAGCTCCAAAGGCTTAGTATGAGAGATTAAGTACTTTCTTGCTAAATAATAATTTTCAAAGAGGTGAAATTGATACAACTCTGTTCATACAAAATCTTGACTCAAATCTTCTTATTGTGCAAATTTACGTTGATGATATTATTTTTGGTACTCCTAACATCTCTATGTGTGAGAATTTTGCAAATCTGATGAAAGGAGAATTTGAAATGAACCTCATGGGAGATCTCACATTTTTTCTGGGGTTACAAATCAAGAAAACATCCAAAGGTACTTTCATCAGACAAGCTAAGTATACAAAGGAACTCATCAAAAATTTTGGCATGGATAAAGGAAAGGCCTATGAAACTTCAATGATTCCATCCACAAGTCTTGATTCAGACTCATTTGGAAAAGATGTTGATGAAAATATTTGTAGGGGAATGATTGTATCACTACTCTATTTGACCGCAAGTCGACCATACATTATGTTCAGCGTACGTAAGTGTGCCAGGTTTCAGTCAACTTCCAAAGAGTCTCATCTGATTATCGTCAAAAGAATTATCTGATTTCTCATAAAAACTCAAGATATTGGACTATGGTACCCTTTCTCCTCTCATTTTAATTTAATTGGATGTCAAGATGCTAACTTTGCAGGTGATAAAAGTGATAGAAAAAACACTAGTGGAACATGTCAAATTCTTGGCGATGCCCTAATTTCATGGCACAACAAGAATCGAACTTCAATTGCTCTTTTAATAATTAAAGTCGAATACATATCCATTGAAAGTTGTGGTACTCAAATTTTATGGATTATGCAAGAACTACTTGATTTTAATTTATCTTTTGAATTTGTTCCCATAATGTGTGATAACACCTATGCTATTAGTTTGTGTAAATATATTGTGCATTATTCTAGGGCTAAACACATTGATATTAAGAATCATTTTATTCGAGATCATGTAGAAAATGGAGATTTTTTTAATGCTTGTTGACTTCGAAAATTAATTGGCAGATATTTTTACGAATCCTTGTTAGAAAAAAGATTTTGTTACCTTAGAAAAAGACTTGGGATTCTCAGTATTAATGACTTATGAGTTTTATTTTTTTAAAATCTCTTTGTTACTTACTCCAAAAAAAAATTTTAAAAAAAAATTGATTTTCAAAAAGATGTCATCATCACTCTCACCATTTTTTATGTCATCTCTATTGCCACTACACCCTTTTACCTTCCCAATATCTCTCCCCCTTCTATCGTCCTTTCACTTCTATCAGTCATACCTTTTACTTCACCCCATTTAATTTTCTCCCCCCATCCTTTTTTTCCCAACAGTCTCCTACATATCCCCTCTCCCTAGGTTCTCTTACACATCCTTTCTTCTTCTTCTCTTTCCCTTTAAAATACAATTTCACTCTTCTCCTATGACCAGAACTTGCTCACAGTGTTTCCAAATACCTTCCTAAATCTCTCTCTGACTATCTAGTTCTCCTCTCTGAGTCCTCTGATGAATCTTTGTCGAATTCTCAACAATCAACTCTCTCGTGCAACCTCCTTAAACTCTCTCCCTCTAGAGGATATGTACAAGTTCTGGACATGCTCTCACAAAGATAAATTCTCTACCTTTAAAAATTGCTCCATTGTAGCCGGTCGCATAATCAATCTCTGTCAATTTAAAGATGCTCTGTGTAATGTCAGTCACTTCTTTAAATTTTAAGATTTATCCTTGATTTTTTATTTCTATGGACTTGAAGTTTATGAGGATCTAGTCTGCATGTTTATGCAAATCTTCTCCTCTCTCCTGAGAGTGGAGAACTTAATACTCTTGTACTTGGCACAAGAATCATTCTGAACGATTTTTTATTTGAGAAGGTATTTGATACAAAGTTCTCTAGTGTGATTTCTTTTATGAATGGTACCTGGCCCAAAGATTTTAAGGTAATTTTTGAAGAAGCAAAAAGGATCATGTCTGATCCAGACACAATATCGTTGAATTTTGGTCCTTTGTCCCTATGTTTCAAGTATCTTATCATGGCCCACATAATCGTTACCACATTGATTTCAAGGAAGGGATCCCTCTGAAATATTACCGGTCATGATGTATTTGTCCTGTATTGTCTGGTAAAGAAGCAGAAGATAAATTGGGAAACCTGGATTTGTGAATATATGCTTAAGAGTGCAGCGGATGTTCATGCCTCCGCCAATTTACCTTATGGCCTTCTAATTACTTAGATTCTTTTATATTACTCTATTGATCTCTCTGATTAACCCCTGGGGTAAGTCATTACAACTTATAACTCCAAAATTTTTACCAGTATGAGTTATGTTTTGGTTGATAACAAATAGTGCAAGAAGAATTTTGCTCGAGCAAAATATGAACTCCCTCAAATAAGCAAGTCTTTCTAACCCCATAATTACTGTGTTGAAGGAACTGGAGGAAATAAAGATTGCTTTAAAGCTGTTGAGAAAGGTGTAATGATGATTTAGGAGTCAAATTCCAAACTACTGGACATGGGGAAGAGCGCCAATACTGACATAGGCCCGGTACGGCTGGCCCTCGACGAGTTCAAACAAGAGGGCATCAAGTTGTTTACTCGAGTGTATATTGGCATGGACTCCCTCAAGCCCCAAGTCAACTCCTCCATTGTTGATTTTGCTATTTTCATTCAGAACTCCTACTCCTCCTTCTTTAAAAACGTTGAAAAAATCTATGACAAATTCTGCCATAACATGCACAATACCCTAACATACTTTCTGCCTAAGTGGTGACTGATGAATTTTATTCAAAAAGGGGTCCTGTCCCTTATTTTTGTTGGGTTGTAAGATGTTTTTTTAACACACAATCTGCTATACTTTGTTTTGTTTTTTCATAGTCCTTTGGTAATCAATTAGACTATTTCTCTGTTACATGTCTCTGCTTTTATTTTTATTGCTATGTGGTTCTTTTTTATTATGCCAAAAGGGGGAGAAATACAGGAACATCATTGGTATCTACAAGTCAGGGGGAGCAAGTCAACTATCAATTGATAAGAGTCGACTAATGCTCAAGGAATAGAGGAACATCAGAAGTGCTTGCAAGTCAGGAAAAGCAAACCGACTACTTTGTAGGGAAGTCAAGTGATGTTTAATGTTTGTTTATCATTATCAAAAAAGGGGAGATTGTTGGCCTCCTATATTTATGTTGTATGTTTTAATAATGACAAACTCATAAGTGGACATTTATAGGATATTGAAGATCTCTAATGATGGAAGGAGATCTCGCACAAAGGATATTGAAGATCTCTAGTGATGGGAGGATATCTTGCACAAAGGTAAGAAATATCCCCTCAAAGAGGACGACGCTAAACATAGAGCCACATCAACTAAAGATCTCGCTGGACAAGACAATCTAATGATGATTGAACATACCTCACGGCAAGACTAAAGGAAAGGAGATCACACCCTCTACATGGACATATCTAATATGGATATGTATGGCTATGAGAAAGAAAGATCGCATCGAGTATGGACATATCTGATATGGACATACCATAAGGTGAAAACTCCCTCAATCAATGAATCAACTCAAATCCTTGATTGAGAAGAAATCCCATCGTTTTCCTTATGAAGAAAAGAAACAGATGCAGCAGAAGACTATAAAAGTCAAAACGAAGGATAGAAGACACTACGCAACTTCAAGAAGAACTTCAAAGTGTCTCAATCTTAGTCTCATAAAGCTTTGTACTTATTAGTTTACAATAGTTATACAAAGAATAGGATCGAGTCAACTTTGTAATACAAACTGAGGTTGTGTCACAAGATTTGAAGAAAAAAATAAGTCTTCGAAACTTGTTCATCATTATTGTACTCGAGCCCGACTTCGAAAGATCTAAGGAAACTTTGAAACCCAAGGGGACTGGAAGTAGGCACCACGTTGGTGTTTCGAACCAGGATAAATCTTTGTGTCATTACTTCAAGTTGATTATTTACTTGTCTATTTATTTAAATCTAATTTGTTTTGTGAAGTGTGTTAATTTGCAAGCAGTCGACTGTTAAAGTTCAATAGTCGATTCACAGTAATTTTCAATTCACCCCCTTAAATTTTAACTTTATCTTTAATTACAAAATATAGTAATTAGATTGCGTAAGGAATTAGACTTTATTCCTTTCCATTTTAAGCTCTAACATTCTCTATTTTCTCGTCCTTTCTTGACAAAGATTTCATTAACAGCCATTAAATAATGGATGACGACATTTTCGAGCAATAAAAAGTCGACATCAACTATAGGTCATTTTGTGGCATCGATAATAATAATAATAATAATAATAATAGAAAGAAAAGCCATGACACACTCATCTGGTTTAAATTGAATATCTTTTGGGATAAACAAGATATTTCATGAATGAGATATTTTATGAAATTAGTTATATTTTATCATTTATATTGGTAATAGTTTATAGTTAATAATGACTTAGTCATGACTCATGTGTAAGTTAGAATTATTTGAAAAATTCACTTAAATATATTAATCCATAATTGTACATATTAAATACTTTAACTTTTAATAAATTTATATTAATTAGACACAAATAAAAATCTGTTGAAAACTAAAAGTGAGTACAACTCACACGCCAATATCATAACAGGTGGACTGATGAAGTAATACCACATATCAATAAGATTCAAATTAAAAAAATTTAAAAGGTAACTTCATTTAAATAACCAGTCTCCCCCTCCCACCATGTGTCTTTTCTTCTCCTCCATCGAATCCCACTCTCTTTTCCATTGATATTGGTGCCAACAATACGCCATCGGCCCTTACCTATGCTAGCCCCTCATTTTCTTCTCATTTTGATAGCATCTCAAACTCTTACTTATTATCTTCACCTTTTTCTCGACTTCTAATCATGTACCATAATTAAAAAAGAAAAAAAAGCAACAACAAACTTTCTTCGGAAAAATAATTAATGTATATCACTTTACCAAAAAAATGAAACTTTGCCTGAATTTTTTTTAAAATCTTACATTTATTTTTTCCGAGGAACAAATGGTAATCTTTTTTTTTTTTTAAAGAAAGAATAACAATTGAATAAAAAGGGAGACGACAGGAGAGAGGGGGTGGGAAATGATTAATTGCAGGGGAAGGGTGGATTTGGCGGAGGAGGAAGGTGTTTCTCTTCTTTTTTTTTTCGTAAATTATTTTTTAAATTAATTTAGATTTAAAATTTGAAAAAATGATATTTAAATTTTTTTCTTATGCAGTTAAAGAGGGTGCCGTCCACTTTTGTTGACATATTAGCATTTTGTATCTAATAGGAATGAGTTGTGAATAATTAGAGTGTTCAATAGATACAAGTGTAGATTGAAGTGTCTAAGTGAATTTTTTAAACAACTTTAATGAATCGCAGATAACTTAAACCTAATTCAATCAAACTTCCAAAATAGAAATAGCACATGTGTGAGGATACCATATTTTTTCACTCCTCTTCCTACGAGCAGGACATACTAGAGAAAAAACACAATTGGCATGATCTAACGAGCAACGACTTCATTTTCGTTTGGGAGTAAAATCATTATATTGTGTCTACCATACCTATATAATAGAAAAGGAATCGATCGCTACGTTTCGAACAATAAAAGTTGGTATCTACGATATATATATATATTGGTAAAATTTAAAACGTCACTCAGGGTGTAGGACCCTATGATTTTCTTATGTCGTTGCACAAGTTGGCAAAACAAAGGACCACATTATTAATATATATATATATATATATATATATATATATATATTAAAACTTTAATTTATTATTTAATTATTTTAATTATATTAATTAGACTCCTAAAATATATGGAAGGAGAATCAATTAATATTTTTCTTTGTACTGATCAATTAGAAAAATATTTCTAAAATAGGATAGAAAAATACTCCAGAACTCTATTAAGAAAATACTTCTACAAAAATTTTGAGAAGCACTTCCTTGTATAAATCCTAAAAGTCATAGACAATAGATCTATGGTGGTCCGTTTTTTCCTACACACGTATGTGTTCTTTTGGGGGTGAAGTTCTCTTAGCAATTAATTTGGTTTGTAATTGTTTTAGGTTTGATTATTTGATATAAATAGAAAATTATAATATTTAATATTTTAAAATTAATTAGAATTTTATCTTATATAAAAAATTAACTTGATTTAGTTGCATGTCTAGATTGATGAATATTTAATTTTCCAACTATCAACTTCTTCACTGTTTTTGTCAATATAATAGAATTCCACGTGTGTGTATATATATGTATACTCGTTGTTTTCATTCAAGTCATTCTTTAGGGTCAAAATTTTTCCTCAGACATTATTTTCATCAAAATTGAAGCTTTATGATCATTATTGTATTATTTTACTGTAGTTTACAAGTCGTAGATGAAATTACAGATGGTAGATGAATGTCAGTCGATTTTGAGAATTTTTTTAGATAAAGGTTAGGTTTAATTGTATTGTATTTATATCTCTGTTTTGAGAGTTTTTTTTGTGTAAATATTAAGTTTAGTTGTATTATTTTGATATCTCTATTATCGTATTATTTTTGTTATAAAAATCGAATACCAGAAATTTTCAAATATGATTGTCAGACGATTTTGAGAAAATTTTTGTATAAAGGTTAAATTTAATTATATTGTTTTGATATTTCTATCATCGTATTTTTTTGTTGCAGTTTACAGGTGGTAGATGAATGTCGATCGACTTTGACAAATTTTTTTGGTAAATGTTAGGTTTAATTAAATAAATTCTCCAAAAGATGTTGAATTTAATTATTGTATTCATCTTTATTATTTAAACAAATATATTATTTAGTGTAATGTTTGAACTCAATAAAGTAAGGTACATGTGCAAGGTGAGTACACCTAAACTAGTATATATATGTGTGTGTGTGTGTGTGTAAGACAATAATAAATTTTTGTAGTCCTCACAAGGCTAGTTTAGTAATTTCAATTAATTTGTTAATCCAATAAAACGATGATACATAGTTGATATAGATAAAACTACTTTATTTCTTTGTTTGTCAAATGGGACTTTATATGTGGTGTGTCATAATATGAAAAATCATTATTGAGTTTTTTCTTGAATTTTTAATTGTTAAACGAATTTTTTTTTAAGAGAAAATAGGAATAGAGATGAAATTACAAAGCGAAGAATCTCACCTTCACCAATAAGGTGAAAGTTCAGGCTGACAATCAACCGAATTATTTAGATTCCCCTGTTATTTAATTAATCAATAAGTCTCTTAAATAATTGTATAAGGTTATACTTATTTCTGATGAACTGATTATGATTCTCAATATTTCCTAATTACATTTTATGAATTGAATAGAATTTTTGTAGGGACAATTTTATCTTACTTTTGAAATTATCAATAAAATATTTCAAATATTGAAAGTTGAAATTGTTGATGAAGTTAAAAATAAAGGTAGTAGTATCAATTAAGATCAATTTTTTTTTTAAAATATTTTTTAAAATAATTGAGAATTAATATTCTTAGGCATAAATTAAATATAAAGAGCTAATAGATTCTCGAGGTTCATTTTGATGAATTTAGTCTTTTTTCCTTAATTTAAAGTAAAAACTAATCTTAAGTTACCATATTAACTGACTTAAATTCTTGCCAAGTGAAATTATGAATAAAATTAACCCTTAATAAATATTTGAAGAAATATATTTCGATATATATCTATAGAATATATGTTCATAAACTCATAAGAATATTAATATTTTTTAATTTATGATCTTTACGAGTTATAATTATTTTATATATTTAATTATATTATTATATAAAATATTAAATTACCTAAGTTTGGGCTCGGGCTTATCTCTACAAATATTACAGTTGTATCAAATGATATATATATATATATATATATATATATATATATTATTGCTTTTATTATTATTTATAAGAGAGAATAATAAACTTTGATAGTCCTCACAAGGCTATTTTAGTAATTTCAATTAATTTGTTAATCTACTAAAATTATGACATGTGGTTGATATAGATAAAATTACTTTATTTCTTTGTTTGGTAAATGAGATTTTGTATGTGGTGTGTCATTTGAGAGATCATTATTGAGTTTTTTCTTGAAATTTTAATTGTTTAACTATTTTTTTTTAAATAGAAAATAGGAAGGAAATTATTAAATGAGAATCAAACCTCACCAATAAAGTGAGAGTTTAGGCTAACAATCAACTTATTATTTAGATTCTCATGTTTAACCAATCGATGAATTTTTTAGCTAATTGTATAAGATTACATTTATTTCTGATGAACTGAGTATGATTCTTAATATTTTCTAATTATTTTTTATGAATTGACTAAAATAATTTATGAATAATTTTATCTTGCTTTTGATATTATCAATAAAATATTTCAAATATTGAAAGTTGAAATTATTGATGAAGTTAAAAATGAAGGCAGTGTTATCAATTAAGATCAGATTATTTTTAAAATATCTTTTTTGATTAATTGAGAATTAATATTTTTAGGCATAAACTTAATATAAAGAACTAATAGATTATCGAAAATTAATATCTGAAAAAATATATTTCTAATTTATAACAATGGAATTTGAGCCCAAACTTATCATCAACCTTATAAAACTAGTTTTAGAAAGACGCCAAGACACTTTCTTAGGTATGTTGATCCAAATTGAGCACTTCAAACTCTATCAACAAACTGTAGCTATATGTGCTGAGAGAAATCAAACGCCTCCATTCAAATCTAATACTACGAGTAGTGGGATTTTGGAATAACTAAAAATTATACTTATACACAAAGTGGCTTTACGCTATTACATAAAATCTCATATTTAAAAAGAAATTATAAAAATTTCAACGTAATTACTTAAATTCCTTAAATTTACTCTTTCTTTCTCATCCCCTCATACATACCAAAATATCATTTTTTGCTCCTATTTTAGTGCATTGATTTTTGCTCTGTATCTGTGCTCCTTTATTTATGCCTACAATCAAGCTAACATGATCTGAGGAATTTCAAATTGTTCAGTTATCAATCATTAACTGAACAAAGTTCATCTTATTCATTTAATTTTAAGATTTTTTTTTCAACTTTACCAAATCAAATTTGGATTTGAATTTTTCTTTGTTTGCCCTCAATTACTTCATCGTCAAGTAAGAAAAAAGTTAATGAGTTTGAACGACCACGTCTGTCGAAAGTTTAGTTATCATTAAAATATGTATTAGTAGCACTATTCTATGTATAAGATTTCATTATACAGTTGTTAAGATTATATAGTGAATTGTATAAGGTGTTTGTATACATGTGAAACAGTATTAGATTATATTTATTACTTGTATAAGGTTTACACATATATGTGAAACTGTTGTATGAGGTTGTCTTTTATTTGTTTTGACAGTACGATTCTATGTATAAGATTTCATTATACATGTATTAATACTATATTATTAATTGTGTAAGGCTTAAACATACATGTGAAACTATTGTATCAGGTTACATTTTTTTTTTTTGTCTTTCTGCTTCTATGTAAGATTTCATTATCCATTGGTTCAAATTATATACTAATTTGTATAAGGTTCACACATAAATGTGAATTTGTTGTATCAGGTTGCAATTTTTTTGGGTTATGGCTTTATACTTCTACTAGTGGAATGGGGCCGCGCTTTGCGCGGTGATAAACTATTTTATTGAATAAAAATATAATTTTTACGATTATTCAAGTGCAATGACTACGTTAAGATTTCTTTTAGATTCAAATTCAAAAAATTAAAGTTAATACTTTAAATTCATAACATTATTTATAATTAGTTGTGTAGTTTATTCAAAGTTTTCACTCTTTAAAAATTTATGATCTTTTAGGGATACTTGATTTTATCTATCTCTATGTAGATGATATAAATTTATATTTTTTTACTAAAAATTTTATTTAAAATATATAAATAATATATAAAAAATAAATAAATATAAAAATTATAATTAGAAGTTCATAAACTAAAAATATTATTTCAATTTTGTATTTGCGTATATATAATGCTTAAATGCTAAAGTAATAAAATTTTAAAAACAATTTTAAAAGACACTACAAAATAAATTATAAGGATCTTTAGTTATTATTAAGACTCACATTCTCTGAATTTCAAAAAATATATTAAATTTATATTTGAAAACTCAAACTTCTAATTCTCACCATCAATATGAAGCTAGGCATTAGAATAGTGATGTGACACCTCTATTTGACCAAAATTTTTTTTTTTTTGGATAATTCCTTTAAATTTAATTTACTTATTATTATTATTATTATTATTATTATTTTACAAAAATAAATATTTCGATTATCATTTCCTCTATTCATTTATATTTCTCAGCAATTATACTAAAATCAGGAGAATTGCATTATTTTGCATAGATAAGAAACTGCTATAATTGACATGTGAGAAGGTGGTAGTATTACTTTCTAATTAATTTAAAAACTAAAAATTTAAGAGGTACAAAAATATATGCTTGCACTAATACTTTATCATAAAGAATTTAAAGAGGTATGCCACATGATCACAAAAGACATCAACTTACTTGTAGCTACATCTTTTAATGCTGAGTTGTAACTATCAATAATTATAATGAGTAATATGAAAAGAATAGTAAATTCCTAATTGTGATAATTAAGGAATCAATATTTACATTAATTACTTAGAAAATAGGAAAGGCCAAAAAATAGAGGAAAAAATAAGTTAGGTATTGTATTAAAATGTAAAAATAAATAATAATTATATGAACTAAAAGAAATGCTTTTTATATAACTTTAAAGAGGATATATATAATTACATAAATATAAATTTATGGCCTTATATGTTATTTGCCTTCTTCTTTTCTTTTAAAACAAAAAATTATGAATAATATTTTTTATTTTTTCAAATACTCTATTTTATTTTCAATTTTTTTAATTTAATGCTTGAACAAAGAGGGTGTTGAAATTTTTATTTTTTTTAAAGAAAAATAGCCAATAAGCTAAGTGCTAAAGTTATAAGTTGGACATTCATTTTTTTACCTTTAGCTTATTTTTATACTCTTCTGACCTAAAAGTAAATGTTTAAAAATAATTTTTTTCTTCAAACACCAAAAAAATGAAAACAAAAAAGGAGCTTAAAAGCTAAAAACACGTAAAATAAATTAATTCGAAAACTCTCGAAGTTCTTGAAGTTATTAAATTTTCATTCTTCAAAATGCTTCTAACGATAGTTTTTAACCTCATTATCTAATTTAGAAATTAGAATGCACTAACATGCAAAAAACAATAACATCAAGCACATAATGTTCATTTTAGAATGTTGCAAAAAATATCACAATAAAAATTTACAAAATCTAATCACAACTTAACATAATGAAATATGTATGTACAACTATAATCATATGAAAGAAAGGAAAAAATAAAAGGTCATTTCTCTTTCCAACATTCTATTTTATCTTATCTATTATCCTATTCTTGTTGTCATTACGTTTCTAAAATACAATTTTAAGAAATAAGAGAAAAAAGTATCACAATAAAAATTGACAAAATCTAATTATAACTTAACATAATGAAATGTGTATGTACAACTATAGTCATATGAAAGAGAAACAATAAAAGGTGGTCATTTCTCTTTTTCGTTACTAGTCATTCATTACAATTATTTATTCTTCATTGCCTTCATTTTTTTTTTTCATTTTTCTCATTGAGATTAATTTTACAATTACAACTACATATAATATATATAAAAAATTAATTATCATTAAGATTATGTTATATTAATTTCTCTTATGTGGATTGTCTCAAACAAATAGTGAATTGGGTTCTATTGCAAAAGATCTATTTTTAGGATAATTTTGATTTATTTTATGAAATTTTTAATAATCTATTTATTTAGTAGATTATGTAAAAAAATAAAAAAATTAAGGTATCACATCATCTTATCTATATTTCTTCTTTATATCTATTTTTAGTATAACAACGAATAAAAGTGAACAAATTATGTAGTAATTTAAACTATATAAAGAAAGCAAAAAGAGTATATATAATTTTTTTTAAAAAAAGACATTCATCTCAAGTGGTTCTTATGTTATTCTCCTCAAATCTTTACATAGTCATCATCTAATCTTTACTTCATTTGTTCACTATTTGATCTTCTTCTTATCTTTGTAAAAAATAATACATCACAAAAATTAATATATTATAAAAAAATTATAAGAAAATAAATTTAAATACCCAAATGACGCAACAATATGGGGATATTCATATTGATATTTTGGAGAATTGAAGAAAGCAGATGTCGATTTTTTTTTTCCAGAATGAAATGCAACAAAGAAGAAAATTAATTGTGATGTTTAAGATATTTTTTAAATTTGAATTTCAGTTACTATATTTAATCATACACCAGATAATGATAGGTAATTAATGACGTTAATTAAGGAAGAGAAAGATATTATCTGAATTCCTTTTCCATAAATATAGGCTAATCAGTTTTCTCAAACATTCCAGCAATGTAAGATGACCTACCTAATGTATAAGTATATTACCCAAAATTGGGAGAGAAAAAGTCAGTCAGGATTTTAAGTAAATACTTTTACTAGGGAAGAGATTTATGTGGTTTATACATTTTGGAATTAGCTATCTCGGATTAGTTATTCTATTTTTAAGAAGTGATAAAAATAACACTACAATCTCAAAAAAAAATAATTGCAGGATGAGTTATCCCATATATTTTATTCCAACCAAATATGAAATAAGCTCATCCTAAAATTAATCTCGTATTTGCTATCCTTATCTTTACCAAACGACTCCTTGAGAAATCGTTTGGTCGGCAACAAGTTATTTCGAAATTAATTATCTCGAGATTAATTATTCCATCCTGTATTGAGATAACTTGTTCAGTCACTAAAATATAAATAATGGGATAAATAATTTCATGACTAACTAATACCTTCAACTAAATATAGAATAAAATAATACTATATTTTATTACGAAATAATTATATTTTATATCTCATATCAAATGAACAAACAACAAACAACAACAAACCCAGTGTATTCCCACCAGGTGGGGTCTGGGGGGGGTAAGATGTACGCAGTCCATACCTCTACCTCTAAAGAGGTAGAAAGGCTGTTTCCGAAAGACCCCCGGCTCAAGACACGAGACACCACGCAAATACATAGTACATAAATACATAGTGAAGCACCGAACAAGGTTACAAGATTACATAACATAAAGACGGCAGCCATAAGTAAAGGCAATAGAGTAAAATGCCCAGGTTCGTACTAAAACAAGGAACACGGAATCATAATTAGGATACTACCCCTAGCAACAAATTCCCTGCGCTAGCAACCTAAACTTGCCCTAGTCTTCAGCCCTAATTCGCGTCCTCCAGACCTTCCTATCTAGGGTCATGTCCTCGGTGAGCTGTAACTGCTCCATGTCCCGCCTAATCACCTCTCCCCAGTACTTCTTCGGTCTACCCCTACCCCGCCTAAAACCATCCAACGCCAGCCTCTCACACCTACGAACCGGGGCATCCATGTCTCTACTCTTCACGTGTCCGAACCAGCTCAATCGGACTTTCTGCATCTTGCACTCCACTGGAGTCACACCAACCTTCTCCCTGATAGACTCATTCCGAACTCTATCCCCTCTATTTAGCCTACACATCCAGCGCAACATCCGCATCTCTGTCACCTTCATTTTTTGGATATGGGAATTCTTAACTGGCCAACACTCCGCTCTATACAACATGGCCGGACGGACTACCACCCTGTAAAATTTGTCTTTAAGCTTGAGAGGCACCTTCTTATCACACAACACCCCCGACGCAAGCTTCCACTTCATCCAACCCACCCCAATACGGTGCGAGACATCTTCATCAATGTCACCGTTACCCTGGATCACGGACCCGAGATACTTGAAACTATCCCTTTTACATACCACCTGAGATTCCAGCGTCACTACCACCTCATCCTCCAGCCTCACGCCATTAAATTTGCACTCCAAATACTCTGTCTTGCTTCTGCTCAACCTGAACCCTTTAGACTCAAGAGTTTGTCTCCACACCTCTAATTTGTCCTTCACACCCTCTCGAGTCTCATCAATCAGAACTATATCATCTGCAAAAAGCATACACCACGGCACCTCCCCTTGAATACGCCGCGTCAACACATCCATCACCATAGCGAACAAAAAGGGATTAAGAGTAGATCCCTGATGCAATCCTGTCAAGACGGTGAAATGCTCTGAGTCTCCTCCCGCCGTCCTCACCTGAGTTTTCGCTCCCTCATACATATCCTTAATTG
Source organism: Capsicum baccatum var. pendulum (assembly GCA_030864225.1). Lineage (NCBI taxonomy): Eukaryota > Viridiplantae > Streptophyta > Magnoliopsida > Solanales > Solanaceae > Capsicum > Capsicum baccatum. Next base: position 40,302,658 of record CM061557.1, on the reverse strand, counting down.
CTCTGATATATGCCTGCGGGACTCCACTCACCTCCAAGCACCTCCAAAGCACTTTCCTGGGGACTTTGTCGTATGCCTTCTCCAGGTCGATAAACACCATGTGCAGGTCCTTCTTCCTTTCTCTATACTGTTCCACCAGCCTCCGTACCAGGTGAATTGCTTCCGTCGTCGAGCGGCCAAGCATAAATCCAAACTGGTTTTCCGAAATAGACACTATCCGTCTCAGCCTCACCTCGACCACTCTCTCTCAAATCTTCATAGAGTGACTCAATAACCTAATCCCCCTATAGTTATTGCAACTCTGGATGTCCCCCTTATTCTTGTAGAGAGGGATCATGGTACTCAATATAAATGCAGAATTTATGTGCAAGTTAATGAGTTACCAAGATCCCCTCCCAGTTACCTAGATCCATCCCTGACCATCAGTAATATCGTTGTCAATCCCTATTTTACCTATATTATGACCCAAAAAAAGGAATGGATCACATTGGCATCACTCATTGTTCCCGGTTACCTAGAACCGCCCCTCCCCATGAGTAAAGTTATTGTCAATCCCTACGCTACCTATATTAGGACAAAAAAAAAGAAATGGATCACTTTGGCATTACTCAGTGTACAGGACTCCATAATTTTCTTATGTCATTGCACATGTTGGCAATGATAATTTTGTTTCATCTTAATTTAACTTCGTGTACTCTACGTTGCGTGCATTATTTTTTTCAGGTAGTCGACGCATTTTTATGATTTATGAATACTTATATGTAGTTAAAAATTCGACCAGACTTCTAAAATGAAGATGAGCACATATGCTGAATAACATAATAGTCATTGTCTAACTAATGATGACTTTTGCACTTCCTAGTAAAATTATTGTCAACCTGTACCATGCTATATAACAAATAAGGGAATCGATCATTAGGTTTCAAGCACTAAAAGTCGATATAAATGATATATATTGATATGGTTTTGACGTAACTCATTCCATAGGAGACCCCCATAATTTCATATGTCATTGCATATGTATAGTGGCAGATCCATATTTCGAAGATTGTGGGTGCTCAAGTCTCAATTGTCATAAACATAAAATATTGTTACTAACCAGAGACATTAAGATATCTAAAATTTGGCCAACTAAGAAACAATTTTACAAAGGAACTATGTTAATTGTTTATTTGGCCAAACTTATTTTTTCAAAAAATAATTATTTTTTCTAAAAAGTGTTTATTATTATTTTTTTAAAAAAATGATGGTTTGATCAAGCTTTTTAGAGATCCTAAATTTCAAGAAATTAGGAGAGTGAAAATGAAAAAGAAAGCCATCAGTGGAGGAAGAAAGGAAAAAGTAAGAAGTGGATGAAGGGCTGATTGTTGGCACAGAGAGTCGAACCCCAGACCACCCAAAATTTCATCAGCTCTCTTGACCGGCCAATCAGCCAGTTACTTATGGTTGTGGGTGCTCATTTATTATTTTATACTAGTTTTCGAAAATATCAGTACAAGACACAGATTGGTAGGTGCGCGAGCACCCATCCCACATGTGAGTCCGCCCCCCCTGCATACGTTGCAACACAAATTAAAGGACCACATTTTAGGAAGAAGCCAAATACACTTTGGTAGGCATGTTAATCCAAATTGTGTACTTCAACTCTATCAACAACTATAAGAAACACATTTTTCACCACATATAATTTACCCATTCATTGAGAAATTACAAAAGATGACTACTCACAAAGCTCACTGCTTGATCTTGCCATATCCAGGACAAGGTCATGTCAACCCAATGGTCCAATTCTCCAAACGTTTGCAATCCAAAGGTGTCAAAATAACTATAGTTCCAACAAAATCCTTCTTGAAAAACATGCAAGAATTACCAACTTCCATGTCAATCGAAGCCATCTCCGATGGCTATGACGATGGTGGCCTCGACCAAGCAGGATCTTATGTAGCCTACTTAACACGATTCGAAGAAGTTGGCTCGATTACTCTGGCTCAGCTTATTCAAAAATTGACAAACTCTGAATGCCCTGTGAATTGCATAGTATATGATCCATTCCTTCCTTGGGCTGTTGAAGTGGCAAAGAATTTTAGATTAGTTATTGCTGCATTTTTCACACAAAATTGTGCAGTGGATAACATTTATTACCATGTACATAAAGGGGTACTTAAACTTCCTCCTACTCAAGCTGATCAAGAAATCATAATTCCTGGATTATCAAGTACAATGGAGGCATCAGATGTACCTAGTTTTGCTATAAATCCTGAAGGAGAAGTAATACTTGAATTGTTGATGAATCAATTCTCAAATCTTGACAAAGTGGATTGTGTCCTAATCAACAGCTTCTATGAGTTGGAGAAAGAGGTAAGATGCTGAATTGAAGTAAAATAAAAGCATTCGTTTGTATTTTTCGTACTTGCAAGAATTATTTTCTCAGATTTCTTTGGTGTTAAGTGTACAAATTGTCTAGCTTATGCTTTTCTTTGTCTGTTCCATTTGGAAGTTAATTTGTTGGCTGCACATATACCATTCGATTCCAAATATTAATTGTCTTACTTAATGGATGTCTAACGAGTATTTAGGTTAAGTCTGCTTTTAATAAAATGTTTTCATGGAAACTTTTAAATTTTAATACTTGTTAGAAAGGATTAGTAATTTTTTTCAAGATATTCTTTTTTTAACATAGCAGGACTCCTCCATAAACTACGTATTTAACCATACATAGAAGTTATTATGCAGTAGGAAAAACATGGAAGGAATTAAAGCACATAATACCTAAGTTATTGCTTTACAAATTAAACATTTAAATAGTTGCATGAACTCTTAATTCTTTTTCTATTGTTTGACATGTAGGAAATTGATTGGATGTCTAAGCTTTATCCAATCAAGACAATTGGACCAGCAATACCATCCATGTACCTAGACAAGAGGCTACATGATGACAAAGAGTATGAACTTAATATGTTCAAGCCAATGACAGATGAATGCCTAAATTTGTTAAACCATCAACCAATTAGCTCAGTGTTGTATGCATCATTTGGAAGTTTAGCCAAAGTAGAAGCTGAGCAAATGGAAGAATTAGCATGGGGTTTGAAGAATAGCAACAAGAAGTTCTTGTGGGTGGTTAGATCCGCCGAAGCACCCAAACTTCCCAAGAACTTCTTAGACGAATTAACAAGTGAAGAAGGCTTAGTGGTGTCATGGTGTCCACAACTACAAGTGTTGGAGCATAAATCAATAGGGTGTTTTTTGACGCACTGTGGGTGGAATTCGACTTTGGAAGCAATTTGTTTAGGAGTGCCAATGGTGACAATGCCACAATGGTCAGATCAACCCACAAACACAAAGCTTGTGCAGGATGTTTGGGAGATGGGAGTTAGAGCCAAACAAGACGACAAAGGGATAGTTAGAAGAGAAGTTATTGAAGAATGTATAAAGCTAGTGATGGAAGAGAAAGGAAAGGTGATTAGGGAAAATGCAAAGAAATGGAAGGAATTGGCTAGAAATGCTGTAGATGAAGGTGGAAGTTCAGATAAAAACATTGAAGAATTTGTTTCCAAGTTGGTGACTATTTCTTAAGTAGGAAATTGAAACATAGAAAAATAAACAAGAAGCTACTTTGCATGTTGCAAGTTCTATTTTTGAGGTTGAAAGTAGAAAGTTTTTGCATGAATCTTCCTTTGTTTTCTCCTAACTGATAATGTAATATTATCTGTTGATAATATGGATTAATGATATGTGATGATTTTTGAATGGTTTATTTGCACAATGACCTTTAGCTGAACTTCTGAATGTAATTAGTGAAAAGTTAAACTTCTATACACTTACAAACGATGATGAGCAAATAATATTATATTTAATCGAATCATCGGAATTCAGAATTAAGTCCTGATGTCACTTGATGCAATTTAAGATAGGCAAAATGATTTATCGGACCCTTATACTTGTCTGAATTTATAAAGTGAATACTCCTACTTAGTCTTTTGTAATTTGAACCCTCAATCCATCGAAACACAAGATTCTAAATCCCTCTGACCATTAGTCGGGCTTACATGACATTTATTTTGCCGACTCAATAAAACGCGTGGTATCACACTCTCTAAAGCAAGTGAACATTGTGAATTGCTTTAAAAATAATTAAAATCAAAAGGAAAAATTAAATAATTACAAAGTGAAAAAAGAAGAAGCAGAAGTTCCCGAACCCTCCCCCATGTCTTCCACTGCATCTTCATCCTATTTTATCCAACAAACTTTCCCACTGCATCTCCACCAAACTTCCGTCAGCAATTGAGTGTTGTAGTGAATTATGACGACATCAATTGAGGTTTTAAATTTTGAAAGAAAATTGACCGTCAATGGTGATAGTTTGTGGCAATGGTTTTGCTGTGGTGGTTATGAGTCTTCCATGATGGTAGTGTGGTGATTCAGGTGAGGAACGAAGAAGAGGGATTGAGATGAGAGTAAATAGATTCTTTTTTTTACAACGTTGTATTTTTATTTATTGCGTCTGCTCTTTTTATTGAAGAAGACTTCGCAAATTCTTCAATTTCTGTTAATTTTTCTTTTGAGAAATTGCAATTCAAAATTAAATATAAAGGAAAATATTAAGAAAAGCTCACTTTGTGTTCATTATTGAAAAAAATTGTGCACCCATGTGTGTTTTTATGCATGAAAAGTGATCTTTTTGAAATATAAAATCAGTGAGCGTCAATAAATTTTTCTCGATGTCCCTTTTTTCTCTGTGTGAAGAAAAATTTAGATGGACGAAAAAGAGAGTAAGGATGTGGAGGTGATGGCGGATGATGGTTGCGGGGAAGGTGATGGTGGTGATTGTCGGTTGGGAGAGGTAGAGGAAGGTGAGAGAATAGAAATTCTACTTTAAAAATATAAATTTACTCATTATATTGCTTTGTATTTAATATTTTTTATGAATAATTTCAAAATAGTTAATGAAGACAATTATGAGATAGACTTTAATTTATATGATGTGGATCAAACATGTCATTCACGTAATGGTAAGTGAGCTACACATAGTCGGAGAGGTTTAGAATCTTGTGTTTTGATGGGTTGAGAATTTGAATGATAAAGATCTAAATAGAAGTATCCACTCGAATAAGTACAAAGGCCCGATAAATCATTTTACCTATAAGATATAGATACATTAACTTGGAGTTTATGGAAGAACAGAAAAGTTATTAAGAACATGATTATTAAAAAAAAGGATTATTTATTTATTTTAAAAAAAAAATCTTTTATGTTTTAGACTTTTATAGAAAAATAAAATCATGTAATAATATTGTGCATCTCTCCTTAATTAAGCTCTTGCTCTACCCTTTCAATAACTTCCTGCTTTTGATGCTTTATTGATCAAAATGTTGTGAATATTATTTTCTCTAAAATAATTTTTTAAAAAAATTAGGAAAAGTAAGCCATAATGGGCAACATTATTTCTTGATTTTCATGCAATCACAGATTTTTTGCGTATAAAATGTGCACTCAGCCCCTACACTATCATTTTCTTGGGAACATAAGCCGAATAAGATTCATAAATGACATTTGTCGCCTTCTCAGCCCTAATCCACCCCCACACTGATCACTGCACCCCTCTCCTATTCACATGATATTTTACTAGATTTCTTGCTGATTACTTTTTCCCAAAAAATATTCTTCGTCATACCACACACACCCTAGTTATTCTAATGGTGTACATAGTTCGGATTGGTTAGATTTTTATTAAAATATAATCAAATTAATAATATTAATTTTATAATCTATAAATCAAATTAAATCAATATGCAATTGATTTTTTTTTTATTTCGACTTTAATAATTTTTTTTATTTTCTAAGTTTTTTTTACAATTATAATGTGATTGAAGGAAAAAATTAAATGCTTTCACTAAAAAGATAAAAAAAAAATGATCATAGAGTAGTTTCAATAAAAATTAAGTTGACAAATTACTAAAACGTCTAAACTACTATCTCTCAAAGTAATATTATGTGGATACCTAAGTAGTTCAATTTCTAAGTCACTAGTCACAGTAACTTGTCTGAAAGTTTCCTTCACATAAAATGTGAGCACACAAAAGAATGAAGAACTAAAAAATTTATTAAAAATTTAACTCCATAAAGTAATTAATTATAACAAAATTCCATAAAAAGTGAAAGAAGAGAACCAAACCTAAATCACAACTTGAACAATGAGAAAAGTAAGATGAGAAAATAATGAGAACTCTCAGAAAACTTGAAAAGTAAAATGTAAAAAGTGAAGCAATTAAAGAGTTTTAGGTTTTTATATTAACTAGTTAAACCTCACTTGTCTCGCACGTGTAACATTTGATTATTTAAAATTAGATAATTTTTTCTATTGTAAAAAAATTTAATGAAGAGAAAAAAATTTAAATCACTTCTCAAAGATCCCTCACACTTTAATAAAATAGCGCAAACATAACATATGTTTTATTAAAATATTTAATAAGTTTTCAATTCTTAAATATTGAAGAAATAATTTTGTCTAAAGCAGACACTTTTAATGAAAGACAAAAAGTTCAAATATTTCTGAATATCGAATCAAATAAAAACGAAGTTGAAAGAAAAGAAACCAAACTGAAATGGTTCGATTCGGTGTTCGATTTCTACTTTTTAAAATTGTAAATGAAAGAATTGAATTGAAATTTGATAAAATCGAATCAAAGAGCAGAACGTGTACTTCTAATCAACGTCTTAACAACATAAATCGTGCTAATATGAATGAGAAATAATTCTTTTTTTTTTAAAAGCACCTTTAAATCCTCTCATAATCGGCACGAAGTCTCAACCACACACTCAAATAATTTTTCTTTACCTGCACATCATGCAAAAGCCAACAATTGAAATTCCAAAAAATTATACGATAAAAAAACGTTAATAAAAGATGCATAATATTTAATATTATTGACCTACAAATTAAAAACTAATATTAAAGAACATAAAGTTAATCTTCTCTTGAACATGCTTTTTAACAATTAAATTGTGAATGTTACTCTATTATTTATTGAAAAAAGGAATGTACGATTTTTTTCCTTTTAAGAAAGAGTTGATGAAACATGGAAGAAATCTAATCTAATTTGAGAAACTTTTTTCATAAAAAAACTAATTATTATAGAAAATCAAGACAAACGAAACTTAAAAGAAAATAAAATTAAGGACTCCTAATTAATTCAAAAATCATACTTAAAAGAAAGAAATTAGATCGTATGCTAATTACAATCTGACACTACTTATTTTTTTTCTTTTTGAGGTAGGATGTGTTTTTTTTAGTAAAAATAGTTAAATAAGAATTTGATAACATAATAAAAAGTCATTTCTTATTATGTATTTAAAACTTTTTAAATTAATACTTATTAAATTTTTCTTATTCTAAGGCTTTTATATTTGTTTCTAGATTTTTTAAATCTTACTAAAATCAAATTTAGTTGTTTTATAATTCTTAAACTAATGAAAAAAGTATTAGTTGTCATTAATTCTGACGACTTCTAATAAGAAAAGGTTTTACCATAAATATATATTAATTTATTATTTACTTTTAAAAATTAGAAAAAATATAGTGAAAAGACGATTTTGTCTAAAAGGAAACTTTTTAACGAAGGTCAAATAGTTCAAACAACATTTCTAAGGCCCTTCACACTTTTAATACATTATAGATAAAGATTATAGATATAAATATAGATATAGATATTGGACTTTGTATTAATTTTGTTATTAATGAAAAAAATACTATAATTAAAGGTCCAAGAATATATATCTATTTTCTGAATATAAAAACTAATAAAAGTAATTAGAAAGTAGATTATAAGTAATATTTTTTTACGTATAAAAAATTAAAATTATACATGTATTATGTCGGTTCGGTTTGAGTTCGGTTTGATTTTATTTTTTCTAATACCAAATCAAACCAAGAATGATCTTTTTTTTGCCAACATCAAACCAATCAAATTAAACCATAAGTTGATTTTTTTCCTCGGTTTGATTTAATTTATCAATTCGATTTGACTTAACGGTTCAATTTGTACATCCCTAATTTTACTTCAATTTTTTATTTTTTTAATAATTTTTTATGTCCATGTCAATTTATGACACTTCAATTAATTTTATAAGATATATATTATCTTTTATCAGCAATATGTACAAGTAACTTTATTTATCAAAACTAAAAGAGAGGTAAAGAAGTGAATAAAGGAAAGATGACCGTTGAATGGTGATAGAAGCCAAACACAAAAAATATTAGTATGGCACACTGAGGGGTCACCCGTCTTGTGAATGACACTTTTGTCTTGGAATAGAAAAACAAGCACACGTTGATATGGACATAAAAATTATGAAGTTGAAAAATTAGTAGTATTAGTAATTATTTTCAGGGAGAAGGGTTAAATTTATTCTTCTATTCTCAAAAATTAGTTAAATATATTTGTTTTTATATTTTGAGATTAAATTTATTCTTCTTATTATTATATTTTAGAGTTAAATTTATCTTTATTGTTAAGAATTTTTTCACTTGTACCCTGTATTAACAAAAAAATTAAAATCAACGTTAAATGCCTTATTCATTAAAAATAAAATGCATCCTGATCTAACTAATCCGATCTGATCCGACCCATAAAAAAGACATAAGAAAATATACTCCTCCCCGATTAGTTCTGTTGGTCGAATTTTATCAACGATATTAGGCCACTGGTTATTTATCAGTGAATAACTCATAAAATTGAATCTGCATGAGTGCAGAAAAAAACAAATATACCCCTCCCTCAGTTTATGAATTAGCATTAATGTAGAGTTCATGAAAAATAACATTTCATCATTCTTATGTCTCTCTATATAATTTGGATCTACACAAAATTTTCAGCACATCATTTGCTTAAAGAAGTACTTATCCACTAATTCTAGAATCAAGTCGCACACAAAATTACATATCAAAATTTAAAATTTTAATAAAATTGGAAGTTAGAAATAGGAGTGGAGTTTGTACTAGACATATTCTCTAGTTCTATATTCTGCATTATCTCATAACATTTTATTTTTTGTTAATGTGTAAACAACCTACTAGCGATGCACATTGAAAGAGAAGTATATTTGTTCGTTGAAAAAATTTAACCAACAGTGACCTTTCATTGAAACTTGAACCCCTTTATCCTATTGAGGATTTTATGTGAATGAACTATTTTTAAGTTTTGATTATAATTATGAGAAAAGACATAACACGATCATTGAAGTTGTCCTAAATTTCCTAAAAGACGTCTTAATTTTGTGAGAGATCTATTACCTCAAAAAGTTATATAGACTATTGTAAATTGGCTATTTTGATCGATTTTGAGCATGTGTTTGCATTCACGCTAATGGCGCGCGTGGATGTGAAAATTTAGTTAAAATCCTAAAAAATTATCGTATATATGTAATTAACTATTTTCAATAATTTTAAAAACTCATGTTCTTTTTAAAATATCCTCTCTTCCCCAGTTCCACCATTAAAATAATCGTTGAAACTTAAACAAAAAATTTATTTCTATTCTCAATAAAATTGGCTTCATAATGCTTGTCAACAAAATTTAAACAATCTCCCATCTCTGTGGCATGAATGAAAAATGTATGATTTAAGAATAAAAAAATGAAGTATCTGTTTAATGGGTAAATCAGGTTAGAGATGAACCTCACATTTAGTAGATATCTCAAAAGTTTGCTACAACTACAGCCTCTCAATAAAAATTCAAAATTAAAATTAGATGACTAATTAGATTCGAACCTGAAGTCTTAAATCGAACCACCAACAATTACCTCAATTAAACCTCAAATTCAAATCTCGACCTATATCACTTGATTTGCTGAAATGATTGTTTTTAGAGTTATTGTTGTTGTAGGTTGTTATCATTGGGGAATTGATGTCATTACTGGTTTGCGGTCTGTTTGCCGAATGAAATTTTCCGGTGAGACAGAGACGTAGGAATTGGAGATGGTGTGGTGACTGAAGTTTGTCAACGGCGGTGGACGTCTTGTTATTGAAGAAAAAAATGGAGAAGTTAAAATCAGTCTTGATACATGATTTAATTTAATTACTTAATTTTTAAAAAATGGCATCACTACATGCCTAAAATTAGACCAAGGTTGAAGACAAAATCAAGCAAAATAATCCATTTACAATGGTCTATATAATTTTTATGGGATAATATATCACCTGCAAAGTTAAAGTACCTTTTAGCAAATTTAAAACTACTTCAATGATCACTTATTTATTTCCTCTATAATTATTTGGGATACTTATCTTTAATTACAAATTATAGTAATTAGATTAGGAGGAATTAGACTTTAATCTTTTACATTTTAAGCTAAAGGTGTCAAACGGGCCGGGCTGACCCGGCCCGGCCCGGCCCGGCCCGGCCCGTAACACCAAACCGGACCGGTTTGACCCGGCCCGGAAAGCCCTAGGGCTTTAGGGTACCGGGTCCCGGTCCGGTTTTTTTAAAAAATTGGGCCCGGTTAACCACGCCCGGACCAACCCGGTCCAGGCCCGCCGGTTAACCGGCCCGGCCCGGCCCGGTAACCCAAAAAAATTTTAAAAAAAAAAATAAAAAAATCTGTTGGTCTTGATTTTTTTGAGGTTTATATTGAAAAAATTCGTCTTGCCGTAGGTTTCATTCAAGGAAATAATCGTAGAGCGAGAATTAAAGAATTTAAAGTTAAATGTCAAGAAAATGGACTTACACCGATTTTAATGCCTGAGGAAATTGATATTAGATGGAATTCTACGTATGAATTTTTAAAAACTTGTTATAAATATAGAATTCCTATTACACTAACTTTTAACCAACACTGTGGTTCTTTTGCTGATTCTGCTGATTGCATGTTACATAATTCTGATTGGGTTATAATTAATGATCTTGTTAAGTTTTTAGAAAAATTTTATGTAGCTACGGTTGAATTTTCCGGTGCATACTATCCTACTGTTTGTAATATTTTGGCATATATAGCCGATATTTCTGGTTTGCTCCAACAATATAAAAATAAAGAAGGTTATAAAGAAGCTGTTGGCGCTATGTTTACGAAATTTAAAAAATATTTCTTCCCGATTCCCCCTATTTACTTGGTTGGTGCTATTTTAAATCCTTGCATGAAATTTAATCATATGTGTCACTTTAGTACTCTTATTTATGCTAACTTAGAAATAAATACTAACCGTGAGTCTGAACAAGAGCAGCCTGATTTGTGGACGGCTACGGCTGATGCAAAAGATTATATAGAAAAATTATATAATCACTATGCTGATTTATTTGATTCAGCCGTACCTACAAATATCAGTCCAACTGTCGCTCCTCATCCTCCCGAGGAGCCATCATCTTCTAAAAGGTCGGCACATAGTGGTTTTCCTGATTCGTTTTATGATTTAACTTGTTGGAACAGTGTGGATGAGAGAGCTTACACATCAACTTATCGGGAAGAGCTGAAATATTATCTGCGGACGCCACCAGAGGATCGCAGACGACGGATCAACTCGCTGGATTGGTGGAGAAATAATGAATCACAATATCCTGTACTTTCAAGATTAGCCAGAGATATCTTGAATGTTCCAATGTCAACCGTTGCATCAGAGAGCGCCTTCAGTCAGGGACGACAGCTGCTTGGAGACAACCGACACTCATTGGGAAGCAACGCAATGAATGTTTTAGTTTGCCTTAGAGATTGGATTAGAGCAGAAAGAAGAAACCAAGGAATGGAACCAGAGCCAAGCGACGACCTCAAACTTGAAGAAATAATGACTTCACGGGAGAACTCAACAGAATCAAGTCCAATGCATGGGTTTGCCCCCGTTGACTTCGACTATCCTATGCAAATTCCAATTAATATTAACATGAATGAGTTGGAAAAAATGATGCATAATTTATAGATTTTTCATTCATGTAAATTATAAATTTTGGATCATTTTGCAATCAATAAAATTCCACAAATTCATTCACTCCTTAGTCGTTGTTTTTTATTTTTTTTATTTATCAATTTAAAGTTTTAATATCTTATATAGAAGTGTATATTTAATGTATACACGTGTATATATCTTCTATAGAAGTGTATATTTAATGTATACATTATATATATCTTCTATAGAAGTGTATATTTAATGTATACATGTGTATATATCTTTTATAGAAGTGTATATTTAATGAATACACGTGTATATATCTTCTATAGAAGTGTATATTTAATGTATACATTATATATATCTTCTATAGAAGTGTATATTTAATGTATACATGTGTATATATCTTTTATAGAAGTGTATATTTAATGTATACACGTGTATATATCTTCTATAGAAGTGTATATTTAATGTATACATGTGTATATATCTTTTATAGAAGTGTATATTTAATGTATACAGTGTATATATCTTCTATAGAAGTGTATATTTAATGTATACATTGTATATATCTTCTATAGAAGTGTATATTTAATGTATAGATTGTGTATATAGCGTATATATAGTGTATATTTGACCGGTTTTTATCCGGGTTTGACCGGGTTTGACCGGGTTTTAGCGGGTTTGACCGGATTGGGTTAAGTGGGCCGGTTCCGGGTGGGTTTTATTTTTTTTACTGTGCGGCCCGGCCCGGCCCGGCCCGGTTAAGGCCAAAACCGGCCCGTCACCGGCCCGTAACCCGGTTAGAGAGAGAGGGCCGGTTCCGGGTTGACCCGGCCCGGCCCGTTAGACAGACATATTTTAAGCTCTAACGTTCTCCATTTTCTTGTCCTTTCTTTGTCTTTCTCACAAAGCACACCAATAGTGTAAACTCCATGAAAAGCTTCACTAATTAACAACCATTAACTAATTTTATGAAGCTTTGAATTTGAAAAATGAGATTTTGCAAAATTGTTATTTGTTTGAATTGGTTGTTGCAAAAGATTGAGAATATTCTTGGTATGTCAATTATGAGAAAACTCAATGAAGATTATGTCGCACCTCATTTTTCTCGTGAAAAGCAGGATTCGATGTGAGAACGCTTTATGAGATTGTTTAAGGAGGAGTGTGAAGAGTCGTCACCTAATGAATTAAGGTGCGTTAGGGCACCGGTCTAGGCTAACTACGAACCTATTTTGTTGTTTTGTCTTAGTTCACCAGATATTCGGGTAAGGGTTCAAATTACCTCGAAAGGAAGGTGTTAGACACCTTTCGAGGTCCACAAAGGTGATTTCCGGCCGAATTCGTATTTTATGTGGGGATTCTATGTGATCAAATAAAGGTTGCTTTTTATTAACTTAAATATTGACTAAGCGATAAAGTAATTAATAAATAATCATTTAACTTAATTATTTTAGCTATTAATTATCTAAGTGATAAAATCAATAAAACATATAAATAAGACAAGCGGGGAGAAAAATGACATAAATTAAAACAGAGGGGACTACTTATGTAATAAACTAACTACCCCAAATAAATAAACATGTAAAGTAAATAAAAGAATAAACAAATATATAAAGTAAATAGCGAAACGTCCTATCAAGGAATAGTTTTGATTTCATTCGGATTAGAACCCCAACTTGTTTAATCCTTATCCGACCCACTGGCCGAATTCTTAAACAAGTAACAATGTCAAATGTCATGTAATGTCTCTGGAGATCATTACTTTCGAATGACTACCCGTCCCACCCCACCTAGGCTGGTTGTCAAATCTAAAAGCGTTCTAAGACAAGGATAAAACTAACATCCTTAGAAGACCTATCGTCCCAGTTATCTCCCAAGAGGAATTAGGCTTTGCTAATTCAGATTTGTGGTCTATATAAATAAAGCTATGTTTTTCTATAACTCAAAGCACATAACACATCGGACAACAGGTAGCACATAATAATCTCAAAGATTCCTCTTGGTTAATTAAAGTTGGTTAAGATGATTGACATGCATGGCAAGCAATTATTTCAATATAATTAGAGCCTATAGGCATGATATCTAAGCGAGAAGCAATTGTTATTGATGAGAAATAGCTGTCAAATTATTTCAAATAATGTTATAAATTGATAAAAGGCCGAAGTAAGGTAAGATGTTGGGGAGTGATACCCATTGCATTATTATGCAAGACAAGTACCCATTGCATTATTATGCAAGACAAGTTAACTAGTGACAGTGTAAGAAATTAACAATAATGTTGAAAATATATTAACATACTAAGGAACACAATGACGTACTTAATCTAGTATTTAACATGTTGAAAAGGCTTAAAACCTACTTTTTAACATGCTGACAATTGTGTTAGTGCACAGAAATTTCATATTGACATGCTGGAAAATGCAATAACATGCTGAAAATGCCTAAAACCTAGTACTTAACATGCTAAAATTATGTTAATAGTGCAGGAATTTCATATTAATATGCTGGAAAATGCAATAACATGAAGAAATCCAATGTTAACATGTTCTAAAAAAACTTTAACATGCTGTAATCTGTGTTAACATTCTAAAGGAAGCGATGGCATACCTAATTTACTATTTAACATGCTAAAAATACTTAAACTTAATTTTGACATGCTGAAACTATATTAATACACATCTGTTCTATGTTAATTATGCTGAAAATATATTAACATACTTAGATTTGTATTTACATGCTAAAATATGCGATGACATAATTAATTCTAGTGTTTAATATGCAGAAATGCAGAAATTGAATCGTTAACATGCTTAATGTATTAACATGTTTAAATTATGTTGGAATGCTAAAACATGCAATGACAGACTTAATGCTAAAAATAAAATGTTATACTTAGAGTTAATGTTGATCATATTATCATGTTGAAAAACAAAACTTGATTACTGAATTTTTTTTAATGGCATTAAAATGCGCAATTGTTAAATTATTTTAAAGGGCTAAGAAGTGTAGTTACTGAAAAATTCATTTTTATCATACTAGCAAAATGACGATTTTCTTTTTGGTTATAGACATGGAAGTATTAAAATCACCTACAATAGCCAAAACATTGAATATATGGGTTGAAATTAATCCTAGGCTAGATGTTGATTAATAATCCTAAAGGCATGTTGTCAAGTGACAAATCAAATTAATCGATGAATTCTAGATTTTGTTTGCCTATGTGATAGCACATAAATCACACAAACTTAGGGGTGTCAAACGGGTTGGGCCGGGCCAACCCGAAACTGGCCCTCCCATTTTAACCGGGTTGTGGGCCGATTAAGGGCCGGATTTGATGTTAACCGGGCTAGGCCGGTCCGGGCCAAACAGTAAAAAAATTAAAACTCACCCTAACCCGGCCCACTTAACCCAATCCGGTCAAACCCACCAAAACCCGGTCAAACCCTGTTAAAAACCGGTCAAACCCGTTTAAAAAATAAATAAAAAATCCAATATACACTATATACACTCCAATATACAATATATATTTTTTTAAAAATATATAAAGTATAAACAATTACACATATAAACGTACCATTCAATATATAATTATATATAATTATACGTACTACTTTAAATAAAATATATGATATAATAGTATAATATATATATACACTACAATATATATATATATATATACTAATTTATAAAACATATACACATGTATACGTTAAATATATACTACTTTAGAAGATATATACACATATATATGTACTACTTTAAATAAAATATATACTACAATATACATATATATATATATATATATACAACAATATGTATATATATATAGTTACATACTAATTTCTAAAACATATACACTTGTATACTTTAAAGATATACGTCTATAGAAGATATATACACATATATACGCACCATTCAACATATATGTACTACTTTAAAAAAAGTATATACTACAGTATATATACTAATTTATAAAACATAAAGTGATGTATACGTTAAATATACACGTCTATAGAAGATCTATTCACATATATACACACACTATTCTATGTATATGTAATACTTTAAATGAAATATACTATAATGTATATACATTACAATATATATTTGTATAGTTATATACTAATTTATAAAATATATACACATGTATACGTTAAATATACACGTCTATAGAAGATCTATTCACATATATATACACTCTATTCTATGTGTACGCACCATTCAATGTATATATACTACTACTTATAAAATATACTATATTATATATACATTACAATATATATAGATATACTTATATACTAATTTATAAAATATATACACATGTATACATTAAATATACACTTCTATAGAAGATATATACACGTGTATACGCACCTTTCAACGTATATACTACTACTTATAAAATATGCTACATTATATATACATTACAATATGTATAGATATACTTATACACTAATTTATAAAACATATACACATGTATACATTAAATATACACTTCTATAGAAGATATATACACGTGTATACGCATCATTCAATGTATATATACTACTACTTATAAAATATACTACATTATATATACATTACAATATGTATAGATATACTTATATACTAATTTATAAAACATATACACATGTATACGTTAAATATATAAACTTCTATAGAACATATATGCACAAATATACAAAACATATGCTACTTAATATAATAAATTAATAATATATTAGAAGTAAGTTTTTAATTTAAAGTAGAAAACTAGAAATTCAATTTAAAATTTTAAATCGTTAAATAAAAAAAATAAAAACCAAGGACTAAGGAGTGAATGAATTTGGGGAATTTTATTGATTGCAAAATGATCCAAAATTTATATTTTACATGAATGAAAAATCTATAAATTATGCATCATTTTTCCAACTCATTCATGTTAATATTAATGGGAACTTGCATAGGATAGTCAATGTCAACGGGGGCAAAATCATGCATTGGACTTGATTCTGCTGAGTTCTCCCGTGAAGTCATAATTTCTTCAAGTTTCAGCTCGTCGCTCGGCTCCGGTTTCATTCCTTGGTTTCTTCTTTCCGCTCTAATCCAATCTCTGAGGCAAATTAAAGCATTCATTACATTGCTTCCCAATAAGTGTCGGTTGTCTCCAAGCTGCTGTCGTCCCTGACTAAAGGCGCTCTCTGATGCAACGGTTGACATTGTAACATTCAAGATATCTCTAGCTAATCTTAAAAGCACAGGATATTGTGTTTCATTACTCCTCCACCAATCCAACGTGTTGATCCGTCGTCTGCGATCCTCTGGTGCCGTTCGAAGATAATATTTCAGCTCTTCCCGATAAGTTGATGTGTAAGTTCTCTCATCAACACTGTTCCAACAATTTAAATCATAAAACGAATCAGAAAAACCACTATGTACCGGCTTTTTAGAAGATGATGGCTCCTCGGGAGGATGAGGAGCGACAGTTGGAGTGATATTTGTAGGTACGACTAAATCAAATAAATCAGCATAGTGATTATATAATTTTTTTATGTAATCCTTTGCATCAGCCATAGCCGTCCACAAATCAGGTTGTACTTGTTTAGAATCATGGTTAGTAATTATTTCTAAGTTAGTATAAATAAGAGTACTAAAGTGATACATATGATTATATTTCATGCACGAATTTAGCATAACACCAACCAAGTAAATAGAAGGAATCAGAAAAAAATATTTTTTAAATTTCGTAAACATGGCGCCAACAACTTCTTTATAACCTTCTTTATTTTTTTATTCTTTGAGCAAACCAGAAATATCGGCTATATATGCCAAAACATTACAAACAGTAGGATAATAAGCACCGAAAAATTCAACCGTAGCTACATAAATTTTTTCTAAAAACTTAACAAGATCATTAATTACAACCCAATCAGAATTATGTAGCATGCAATCAGCAGAATCAGCAAATGAATCGTAATGTTGGTTAAAAACTAATGTAATAGAAATTCTATATTTATAACAAGTTCTTAAAAATTCATACGTAGAATTCCATCTAGTATCAATTTCCTCAGGCATCAAAATCGGTGTAAGTCTATTTTCTTGACATTTAACTTTAAATTTTCTAATTATTGATCTACGATTATTTCCTGGAATAGAACTAACGGCAAGAAAATTTTTTTCAATATAAAGCTAAAAAAACTCAAGACCATCTTTTACAATTAAATTATATATATGACATGCACACTTAATATGAAAAATTTCAGGCAAGGGCGGAGATAGCGTAGATTTTATTTTTGTTATAACAGTCTTGTTAGAAGCATTATTGAAAACAATACATAAAATTTTATTTTCGCTACCATAATATCCGGCAATTTTAACAATAGAATCAGCAATAAATTGTCCAGTATGTTTACGATCTTCATCAAATAAAAAAGCAAGAATACGTTTTTGCATCACGAAATTACTATCCATCCAATGACAAGTAACGGTTAAATAATCATTTTTATTTACAGCACAATCAAGATCAGAAGTTAGGGACAATCTACATTAAATATTTTTTAACAATGTTGATAAATAAAAACAATATTGTGAATGGAGTGTAAAAATATCAGACCGACAAGTAGTTCTGGGAATACCATTAAACATATGATTATAAATTGCTTGTATATAATGAATAAAGGCATCAGAAGAAAGAAAACTAAAAGGCAAACAACCCACAGCTATCATTTTAGCTATTTCTTCCCTGTCCCTCAATTTATTATACTTCTTCGCTACATGACCGGTTGCTGGGTTCATTCTAGTTTGCATTGACCCACCAACATCCCCACCACCTTTTACAATATTTAACTCTCTTTTGTTATCTTTAGCTATATGTCTCATTAACGTACCCGTACCCCCTTGCTTGCCTCCACTTCTATGCTTATATATTTGTTGACAAATATTGCATTGCACCTCAATATCTGATATACGTTCAAAAAATTGTCATGCAATACTAGTTCTTTTACGAGGTTTTGGGGCACTGGGAGGACGAAAAGGGAGATTAACTGATTCAGATCTAACGTTAGCATCTCCTACTGCGGGTGTCTCAGCAATATTTTCATTATCTTCGTCTAAATTAACCGCATCTACTTCATTTTCTTCTTCTATACCGTAATTTTTCTGAACTTCTACATAATCCATATCGTGAGCACCTCCACCTATTTCTTCCTCAAAAGATATACCAAGCGGTACCGAAGGCGAAGGCACACGGGTATATCTACTACTTGAACTACCTCTACCGCTAGTAATTCGCTTTTTACTACCACTACCGCTTCCGAGACAAAAAATTTTAACACCTTTAGTAGCGAAATTTCTTAATTTTATCCATAATATAAATTAAATTAAACTAAAAATATTCAAAATACACAAATATAATAAAATTAAATATTAAACAATTAATACAATAAATAAAAATTAAACGTAAGAGATGGAACAACAATACCAAATTTTGAAAGTATCCGAAGATTGCGACTTTAGAAACTTCCGCTCGTACTTTGTAAACGAAAAATTAAAGTGAACACTTTAAGAAATTAAATATATTGAATCTTTGAGAATTAAGAATTGAGAGAGAATGAGATTTGAGAGAGTGAAAAATTGTGTGAAAAATAATTTGAAGTTCCAGGATATTTATAGATTTTTTTGGGGGATTAAAAAATATTTTTTTAAGTTTTTTTTTTTAAATAAATGGGCTCAAACTAGCTGTTTGGACCCAAAAGGCCAACGACTAGTTTGGCCCAAAATCCAAAATATCTTTTTTATTTTTTTTATTTTTCCAGACCAGGCCGGGCCGATTAACCGGCGGGCCTGAACCGAACTTGATCCGGGCTGGGTTAATCGGGCCCATTCTAACAAAATAATCGGCCCGGGACCCAGAACCCTAAAGCCCTAGGGCTTACCAGGCCGGATCAAACCGGGCCGGGTTAGGTAGTCGGGCCGGCCCACTTGACACCCATACACAAACTCCAAGTTGCATTTGCCTAAGCTATTCAAAGAGCACATAAATCCCCACCTCCCGAGCAATATCAAATTTATTATTGCAATAGATTTATACAAAGTTATTACAACACCATGAATCAAAAATAAATTAATGAATAAAGAAAGAAAAGTTGCAACCCTCCCCCACATACTTTTCGGCGACTCTTCAAATATCCGAAGCTGTCTATTTACACATGTGAGACAATATGTAATAGCAATATAACCAGAAATATAACATGACACAGACATAGCAAGAAAACACAGAATGATTTCTATAAACATGTTTACTAGCATTATCATATAAGGTATAAAGAAAATTACGATAACAAGCAGTAATAAAAAATCAGGTATAGCAATGTTCGAGTGAATTTTCATACAAGAATAAAGAACGATCAGGATCAAGGCTTCGAAAAATAAGTACAACTTAGACAAGAAATAAAGTAAAACTTTCATTTACTCAAAGCTTTTCATGTCAAGGAGTGAAGGTTGTCAGTCGTACCCGAGGAGGTGTTGTTTATATAGTTGACTTGATAAAGAGTTGAAAGGAAAGAATATAGAAGGATCAATTAGCCATAGTAAGAAAGGAAAATAGATTATTCTAAACAATCAATCAGAATCAATTAAGGAGGAGAAAAATATTAAATTTCCTTAAATATTACCATACAAGGTAAGAGGGCACATGGTTAAGGGGAAAAAATATTCTGAAAAACTAATTGAAATATTTCCTTCCTTAATCAACTCGGTTGACTTCAAATCAAAAGGTAGCAAAGCCATAAATAAGGATAACAACTTGTCACCAAATAATTAGTCCAAAATTTCACACAAATCAAGCAACTAGTCCCAATTAATTATTATTAACAAAGCAACTTACCAAAAGAAAAGAGATTTAATATGTACGGGTTAATGTAATTACGCACAAACTCAAACCCCCAACTGTCAAAAATAATCGCTTAATATATTAAGGCGAGATTCAAAAATCCAAGTTTGTCAAGAAAATCTTAGCGTAAAGCAGTTTTGAAAATCAGTTTCAAATTCAAAAGGAATATTCAACACGAAAACCAAAATTATCGTATCAAGGTCATCTACGAAAAACTAAAACTCAGCTTAATTTCAACATATTAAAAGCAAAATGAAGAGGGAAGAAAGGTTTAGGGGGTTTTGCGTAACCAACAGGATTAGGCAAAAATTTGTTCAAGATTTGAGGGTTTCACATATATCAGCCCAAAGATGCAAATAAACACGTAATGAAAGGCATTGAATCAAAATGAGAACTCAAACATCACGAATTTCATTTGAAAAATGAAATAAGAACAACTTTCAATAAGAGGGTGCAAACCTGAGATAGATTATAAAATCCATTATAAAATCTACACCTCTTTTTCTATCAAATTTAGCCGGAATAGCCGAATTGTGATGTTGTCTGTTGGTTCGCTAGTCGGGGTTTGTTGGTTGGTGGAGGCACGCATGAAGGTGAGAATTCAGTAGCTGGTGGCGGAGTTTAATGGCGGATGGTGGAACGGAGGTTGTTGTTGGTCTGGAACGGTCGTGGTCGCCGGCTTCGTTGGTGGCGCCAGCTAAAGCAGCGACTGAAGAGGGGGATCGTCGGTGGCCTGGCTGGTTCACCCACCATGGTGGTCGGTGTTGAGTCACAGCTGGGAACGGGAGAACGAGAGAGGAGATGGTGTCAGTTTCATCGATCGGTTGGCGGTGGTGACTAACGGAGAGAGCAGGGGTAAATGCCAATCGATCGATTGTCAGCTTGGTGGTGGCAGGTTGATGATGCTGGAGAGGCAGCGACCATTGCTTTATGGCTAGCGACAGGGGTGGACGGTTTATGTTGGTTGGATAAGGAAGAGGAGAAAGGAGAGAGAGTGGTGGACCGGCAGCAGCAGCCGTCCACCAGCGGCGGCGACACCGATTAGAGAGAGAAAGGGTGAGAGGTTTAGAGAGAGAAAAAAGTTCTCTGTTGTTGTTAGAATGAAAATTATGTTTAGGGTTTTAAATTACAAAAGGAAAGAATGGGTTGAAACGATCTCAGCCGTTGGATCAGTTCTGATTAATGGCTGAGATTAATATCATTTAAAAGAAGGTCAGCAATTGAATTTTAATTTGGGGTTAGAATTGAATCAATTTTGGCTAAAACTGACATTAATTGAGTATAAAATTGACAAATAATTAAATAATAAAGAAAAAGTTAAATTTAATTGGCTGCTATTTAAATATAATTATAAGCTATCGTTATTAAAATAGACAACACATGTAGAATTAAGATAATAATAATAATAATAATAATAATTATAATAATAATAATAATAATAATAATAATAATAATAATAGAACTAGACAAAGTATTTGTAAATTATGGGTGTGTATATTTACATTAAATAATTTAATAGATATAGATAAAATTATGTTGAATGTCATGTTTGAATTAATTAAATTGTAAAAATGACACTAGAAAGTAACAAAAATAATTTGTACATTTTTTGAATCATGAATGTAGTTTGTCAAAACTATTTGATACCAAAATAATGTGCAAAAAGTACCAATATTTGAAATTAATAATTTTGCTAAAATAGCATCCCAAAAGGAGTATCGAGCAGTCAAAATTGGGTGTCAACAACTGCCCCTTCGTTGCTTGAGATTGATGAAAGAAATGTCAAAGCAACGAAAGTTGACTTAGTAGCTAATTTTGTCCGACCGAGAGAATAGCTTGTTGGAATTAATGCAACAAGATATGATTTTAAAAATTGTGTGGCCGATACTTTGGTTTCAAGTCGCCTACATATCTATGGTTTTACTAGAATCAGGCCATTTGTAGTTTTAAATTTAGGAACGAACAATATTCCTAAAGATTGTCAATGATATAGGATGGGGCATCAAAAAATAATATTGTGGGTTGGTGTGATTGAAGTGAATAGGATTTGGAAATAATGACATGAAGAGGGGAGTGAAAATAAAAGGTTGTGAGTTTCGAGTTTGAGCTTATGCGGTGTATGGGCGGATAGGGTGATACTTCGAAAACAGGAACAAAAATTATTTCTATTTATTACTCCTTCTCTGTCACCTGTGTACCTTACCATAGACTAGATAACAATGGTTCGAGTATGTAATTGATAAGAAATTGATAGAGATAAAGTAAATATAGGAGTAGAGAAAACGTATCTGTTATATTATTGGATCAGCCGTTGGGCTTCTCGATGTGATGTTGGATTGGGTTTTGGTCCTCCCAATGCAGTGATGGATCGGATGTTGGGCTTTTTGATATAACGTTAGATTAGCTATTGGGCCTCTCGATGTAGCGTTGGATCATCTGTTGGGCTTCTTGATGTGATGTTAGATTGGCTGTTGGGGATCTCGATATAGCATTGGATCAGCTATTGGGCTTCTTAATGTGACATTGAATTGACTGTTGGGCCTCTCGATGTAGAGTTGGATCAGTGGTAACGCTCAATCTACAGCTCTCGTTTGAGTGTAAAGCGGTCGTTAGCAAATATAGAACCCAACCTGGGTTGGGTGTCGATCCCACAGGGAATAGCTTGGTCAACAAGTAAGTAAAATTAATAGACTTTTGGTGCAAGTCTCGTAAGAAGGGGGGGATTGTAATAAGTAACCAAAGTAATGAAATAAAAGCTGAAAATAGCAAAGTAAAAAGAGAGTATTTCGTAGGTTGTGAAACAATGAGAATTGAAGCGTTGGGGTTATGTCCACCTTCTGAGGTATACGTCTCTATTGGCTATGAGTGTGTAGAGTCTTGACATGCAATTGCTTATAGAGAATTGTAGTCGATGGTAAATCCAAGCGTCTCGCGACCTAAACAAGGACTATTTCACTTTAACTCTCGCGAGCTTAAAGCGTGTCTAACGGTACGAATTCTCCAAGAGGTTAGTTCAGTTACGGCACTAGGTTTTTAATAGGAAAGGGTGTCCTACTACCTTGACATTATCTCTTTTCCAGACAAATAACCTTTCTCGCGAACAAGTTAAATGTTAGACTGGCGTATTCTTGCGTTTGCAACCGCAAAGAATGTAAATTAAGATGAAGAGAATAATGATATAAGCAATATACTTGTCTTGAACTCACAAACTCATAGCTATAGATAGTAACTCATTCGGCTTCCATAACCCCAACTAAGAGGTTTAGTTACCCATGAATGCGAAGGATATCACGATTTGCATGGTTGATGGCGTGAGAAGTAGGTGATAGGCGTGTGGTTTTGGTGATTCCCTAGCAAGTAACGATTCTCTTGTTGTGGAATTTAAGAATAGAAGAGTAGATTAGAAGTGTTTGTAGTGGAAGATGAGAGAGATGGAAGAAAATTAATTGTTGAATTAGGTGAAGAATGAATTTTTGAATGAATAAAAATCTCTAGCATGATAGGGTATTTATAATACTCCTATCCTACTCCTACTAAGCTAATGAAATAAATAACCAAATCCTAATATACTAATGAAATCCTTGACCCAAATGTACTAGGGTAAGGTTACAATATCATAATCCAAATAGAATAGTGAAATACGTAACCTAATTGTACTAGGTTAATGTATCTTTGTAAAAATCCAGCTTTGTATCTGTAAGTCTCCAAAGTCTTCAGAATTGCTGTTTTAACTCGGGACAGATTTTCCATGCAGCAGATTTGGTCCTTTAGGCGTCCAGCTCCTTTCTACTTCGTTTGTGAGCTTTCTTTTGTGTCAAGTAAGCCATAAAATGCTGTATTTTGCATCATTTATACCTGAAACTTTCCTAATCATGTTTGTTAGCTCATTTACAGGAAAAAGGACTAAAAGTGCATGAAATAGATAATTAGTTCTCAAAACTAGGCTAAAATATGGGCAAAATATATTGATATAGGCGTGTAAATCTGCCTATCATCAACACCCCACACTTAGAGCTTTGTTCGTCCCCGAACAACATATTATGTCCTTATAAACATCAACTTAGGGTTTTACAGCAACAACACAAAACATTCTTCAAGACAAGCACAACAATTATCAACAAAGAGTAGCTTTCTGATTATAAGTAGAAACAATTTAACCTCAAGCATAGACTCGTGATGGTGATCAACTCGCATGCAAACGTTAAAGTGCATAGAATCATATATAACTATCCAAAACTCATCAACCATGTGTGTCTCACCATATAGTACCCATAATCACTCACAAATATAGCATATTTTTCAAACATGGGTATCAAAATGTCCTTGCTCTCACTCAAGAATTCATATGTAGCAACTGATGACCATAGGCTTGCCCTTAATGTAGTATTCCACTAAATGTCGGAATGTTAAGATTAGGATCAAGTAGGTCTTTTGATGGTTGTAATGTAGGCTAAGGGACGGGTAGGACTATTTTGGCCAAGAATAGTGACTAGGTTCCTAAGCGCTTTAATACATCACATTGTATCATTGACACTTATTCTTTCTTTCAACCTTTCTTCTTTCTTTTGTTCTACCACCCTTGTTCTCCTCTTTTGTTTTTTCAATTTTAAGCACAACTCACTTTTCAGCTTTCTTTTCCTTTTTCTTTTCACAACATACCTCTTATGATAGCACTTTTTCTTTTTCATAACACATTCAAGCACCATTAAAATTTATAGCATTATACTCACCCAATTTTCTCTTATATTGTCACATGACTTTTTCACTTTAAAGCACTCAGGATTTTGGATCAAATTATGGTCTTGAAAAAAATGGATTAGGCTTACATACAAGGTTGTCAAAGAAATAGGCTAAAGGCTCAAAAGGGTTTAACTAGGATGATGTCCATGGGTAGGTAAAACTGAAGGTAAACATGTATAGGTTGCCAAAGAAATGCCTAAATCATATCCTAAACTTACACTCCTTATTTTCGCTTTGCATACATACCAGGCGAGTTCTAGCATCAGCCACATACATAGAATATACTATTATCTCACACACACAAGGCACATGGTCGACTTGATTGGAAGTAATATAGACTCTCAACCCAACAAGTGAAGGAATTGAATCACACAATATCACATAATGAGTCACAACTAGAGCCTAAACGTCTCAATAGTCATAATTGTAGCACATACTCTTGTTCTAATCTCATGCTGCCTATCAAAATAATTTCATGCGTAGCTAGAAAAAATTTGACTCCTAAAAAAACTAAAAAAAACGTCAAACAAAAAATAAACAAACAAAAAAAAAACCGGACTCAAAACAAAACAAAACAAAAACAAAGTAAACAAACAAACATACAAACATAGGTGCAAACAAAGAAGTATAGCATGCGATTCTGCCACCCCACACTTAGACGGGACACTGCCCTCAGTGGAAAATAAATTCGAAGAACCAGGTTAGTCGGACCCTTCATCAATGTCGGGGGTCATACCCCCTTCGTCGGAATCATCATAAGAGTCGTCGTCAGAGTTCTCCTCATCATCAGAATCAGGCAAGCGTCTATCATCATCAGTCGGCACATCATCGTCTAGAGGTTCCTCAAAATATACACCCACTCCACACATCTCCCGTGCATGCATGTTCATTGGGTAGTCGTGGTCCAGCTGTTGGAGCTCTTCAGCAGTTGGAATATGTCCACCACTCATCATAGTAAATCGTGTCATGCCATAGAGATGACGAAAGAAACTCTCATCACGAGCATGTCTCTCCGCAGTAGTAAGGTTGACTCCATGAGTTGTTTCCGCATCTTTGACCTTGGTGAGGTCAACCTTCTTTGGGTTATGTGGGAGTTTGTGGTCAGCTGGTTCCTCTTCGACATCCTCCTTCCGCAACATTGCTGTCAACAAATTACCGAATGTGAAATGGGACCTTTTGTGGAGTCTGGACTTCCTCATGGTAGATCGAATGATTGCCCCAAAGTTGATAGGGACATTTGTCATCAAAGCATAGACCAAACACACTCTATCTCTCGATATCTTGGTGTATTGAGTCCCAGGAATAAGGCATGAGTTGACAATGCGCATCCAGATTCTTGCTTCCCTATTTAGTGGAGCATAGGGGAAGGTGTTGTGACGGCCTGTTTCCTTATGTCTGCCCCACCTTGCCATTGATCTACTTCCACAAAGCGTGTGTCGTATTGCTCTGTAGGGAGGCCTGCTGTACAGCTCTTTGAATGGTGCAGTGTCGACCGAAGGTAAGCCAAGAAAAGAGTTGATCCAATCCGCTGTAAGCTGTAACACTTGGCCCCGAATTTTGACTTCGTTGCCTGTTGTGTTCGGTGACCAGTTGGCATAAAACTCTCTTGTTAAGTCAAGATTGCACTCTCCCATGTCGCGGAAGATGAAATCCAGCTTCAAAGCCATTATTTTTGCCAACATACGCGGCTCTTTCTTTGCTAAGGTTTCCTTGTTGATCAAGTCGACATGCACGTATTTCCTTTCTTTGTTGCTGATGTACCATGCTTTGGCTTCTTCCTCAAAGACCCATTTTATTCTGAACATTCTGCATGGTAGGTGCGCTGAGGATGATTCTCCTTGGTCTTTTCGACTTCTCTTTTTGCCCTTTTGGGACGTGGTAGCCTTCTCCTTGCCTTGCCTCGCTTTAGGTGCCATTGTACCTGAGACTAGAAATAATGTTAGTTGCAGCACAATCTCACTTGATACAATCTATATGCAAGCACTAGGGGTACCACCCCACGCTTAATTTTGTTGCACAAATCAGTGAGGTGAACGTAGTCGATTTACTCAGATTTCGTCGACAGACGTTTTAGGATTGTGTTCCGACAAGAAAATCAGCATTGTATCACTTAATTGCAGCCATTGGACTACTTTCATGGTAGGTATAGCAACACTATGACATAGGGGTTACCACATGGAATCGTTATTCGTACAACAAGCACAACCTCCTAATTCAATAGGCACTATAATCTTATCCCGATGGCCGGGATAGTCTATTATGTAAGCATCCAAACAACACTCTTAAGCAATATTCATAGACATATATATTCAGCAAATATCATAACAATGCTTTCGAAACAAAATTCAAGTCGGAAACAAGTAAAGAATTCCCTACGTATATGTTCACTCACATGATTTTGCAACAATAATCCAAACACATGAACATCACCACCAATCTCACATGATTTAGCAATTTATAATAAGCATAGCAACGTAGTACTTACGATAAATAGATGAAGAATAAGAGAGTACTTACTTGCTTGAAGCTTGTGGAGAAGTTGTTGTGAATTGGAAGAGCAAAAGAAGAAAATTTTGAGAAGATTTGGAGAGTTATGCGGCGCTTTTAGGGTTGTTTCTAATGTGGTTGTGTTATAAAACTAAGTCCCCTTTATATAGGAAGAGTATGGGTCGGGTTATGACCCATTTACAATCGAATTTGGGGACAAAAACACCACATATGCGGCGCATATCACTCGGCATATCAATGACATATGCGGAGTATTGTCTATGGCATAATGGGACATATGCGCCGCATAGTCTATGGCATTTGTAGACATATGCGCCGCATAGTCTATGGAACATGAGATACTGAGACCAAATGCCATAGCATAGGCGGCACATAGTCAAAAGCATACCTAGGAATAGGTGGCGCATAGTGTATAGCACACTAGATTCCGAGTCCTTAGGCTATAGAATAGGTTGTGCATCATCCGTGGCCTATTTTTACCAAGGCCTAGCCTTTATCGAAGCCTATTTTGACGTGAGAAAGGCTCAATTCATAGCCTTATGCATCACCATTCCTAACTTACCGATTTTACCATACAATGCGTCCAAATCGTCGATTGAGATCAATCTCCTCGTCGCATACTTCTTGCACCTATATTTGCTCAAAACAAAATGAAAACGATTAGTACGATGGGTTGCCTCCCACCAAGCGCCTTAGTTTTGGTCGTGGCACGACTCTTATTTTTGGATTTTTCATTTATCAAAAAGAAAAAATACTAAAACGATAAAACGATAGAATGATAAAATAATAAAACGATGGAACAATAAAACGATGGAACAATAAAATGATGGAACAATAAAATGATGGGTTGCCTCCCATCTAGCGCCTTATTTATTGTCGTGGCTCGACGTAGTAATCTCGAGTACTTAGACTTCGTCGAGATAAGTGATGGCCATGTCATTTATCGAGTCAAGAGGACCAATATATGGCTTAACACGTTGGCCATTCACTTTGAAGACAACACCATCATTGTCTTCCAATTCGACTACTCCAGACGAGTAGACTTGGATGACTTTAAATGGACCAGACCACTTTGATTTTAACTTACCTGGGAAGAGCTTGAGTCTGGAGTTAAAGAGTAGTACCATGTCACCTTTTTGGAAGTTTCGTCGAACAATCCGCTGATCATGATACTTCTTCATCCGCTCTTTGTATAAATCTGATCTTTCATATGCATGGAGACGAAATTCATCTAGTTCGTTCAGCTGCTCCAACCTCAGGTTCTTCACATCATCCCAATTCAGATTCAAGTGCTTCAATGCCCACAATGCCTTGTATTCAAGCTCGATGGGTAGATGACAAGACTTCCCATAAACTAGCTGATAAGGTGACATGCCAATGGGTGTATTGAATGCAGTCCTATACGCCCATAGTGCATCATCTAGCTTTCGAGACCAGTCCTTCCTATTCGCATTAACCGTCTTGGCAAGGATTTGCTTGATCTCGCGGTTGGAAACCTCAACTTGTCCACTGGTTTGGGGATGATAAGGCGTAGCTACCTTGTGTTGCTTGACTCCATACTTGGCCAATACAGATTTGAATAGCTTGTTGCAAAAGTGAGATCCTCCATCACTTATGATAGTACGAGGTACTCTAAAGCGAGAGAAGATATTCTTCTTTAAAAACGCTACAACACGCTTTCCTTCGTTGTCGGCCAATGCTACAGCTTCAACCCATTTTGACACATAATCCACAGCAACCAAGATGTACTTCATTCCAAACGAATTCACGAATGGTCCCATGAAATCAATACCCCACACATCAAAGAGCTCTACCTCCAGAATTTTGGACATGGGCATTTCATGGTGTTTTGAAATAGCACCTTGACGTTGGCATTGGTCACACCTTCTCACATAGTCGTGTGCATCTCTGAATATTGTAGGCCAATAATAACCACTTTGCAAGACTTTCCGTTCCGTTCGATTCCCTGCATGATGTCCTCCAACTTGCGAAGTGTGGCATGCTTCCAATATAGTAGGCACTTCTTCATGGGATATACATCGTCGAATGATACCATCCGCGCATCTTTGAAACAAATAAGGCTCATCCCAATAGTAGTGCTGAACGTCATGCATAAACTTCCTCCTTTGGTGGTAAGATAAATTAGAAGGTAACACATTACTCACCACGAAATTTGCAAAGTCGGCATACCATGGTAATTTCTCCATTGTTGTCGCTAGTATCTCCTCGTCAGAGAATGCATCATCAATCTGATTTTCTGGTTGCGCCACATACTCATTCTCAAGTCTAGATAGGTGATCAGCCACTTGGTTCTCGCAACCTCTTCCATCTTTGACTTCGAAATCAAACTCTTGCAGCAGCAATACCCATCGAATCAGCCTTGGTTTTGCATCCTTCTTCGTCATTAGATACCTAAGAGCTGCATGGTCTGTATGAACGATCACCTTAGTACCCAATAGATAGGCACGAAACTTCTCAAACGCATACACAACCGCTAAGAGTTCTTGTTCAGTAACAGTGTAGTTCCTTTGGGCTTCATTTAGGACCTTACTTGCATAATAGATAGGATGAAACAATTTCTCCTTTCTCTGTCCAAGAACAACACCAACGGCTACACCACTAGCATCACACATGACTTCAAACGGGAGCGTCCAATCTGGTGCTACCATGATAGGGGCTTCAATGAGTTTTCCTTTGAGGCATTCGAATGCCTTTAAGCAATCTTCATTAAAGTCAAACTTCGCATCTTTCTCCAGTAGTTTGCATAATGGACTAGAAATTTTGGAGAAGTCTTTGATGAATCTACGATAGAAACCGGCATGGCCAAGAAAACTACGAACTCCCTTCACCGAAATTGGAGGTGGTAGCTTCTCAATTACCTCTATTTTGGCGCGATCAACCTCTATTCCTCTTTCGGAGATCTTGT
The DNA here is from genome assembly GCA_030864225.1 of Capsicum baccatum var. pendulum. NCBI lineage: Eukaryota > Viridiplantae > Streptophyta > Magnoliopsida > Solanales > Solanaceae > Capsicum > Capsicum baccatum. Next base: position 40,271,743 of record CM061557.1, on the reverse strand, counting down.
GACCAAGAATGATTCCTTCTTTTACCATGAAGTGACACTTCTCCCAATTCAGCACAAGGTTGAACTCTACACATCTTTGCAATGCCATGCTCAAGTTTGCCAAACATGCTTCAAAAGACTCACCAACAACTGAAAAGTCGTCCATAAATACCTCCAAAGTGTCTTCAACCATATCAGAGAAAATAGACATCATACAACGTTGAAAGGTGGCTGGTGCATTACACAACCCGAATGGCATGCGTTTGAAGGCAAACGTACCATATGGGCATGTAAACGTTGTCTTCTCTTGGTCTTCAGGTGCAATACAAATCTGATTATAACCTGAATAACCATCCAAAAGCAAAACCATCCTTTCCCCGCTAATCGATCTAGCATTTGGTCCATAAATGGCATGGGGAAGTGATCCTTGAGCGTCCAAGAATTCAGCTTGCGGTAGTCCATGCATACTCTCCATCCAGTAACGGGCCTGAGTGGAATAAGCTCATTCTTTGTATTCGCGACCACCGTCATGCCTCCTTTCTTAGGAACACATTGCACAGGACTCACCCATGTACTATCAGAGATAGGGTATACAACTCCTGCGTCTAACCACTTGATAATCTCCTTCTTCACCACTTCTTGCATTGGTGGGTTTAGACGTCTTTGATGTTCAATGGTGGGTGTGCACTTTTCTTGAAGCTGAATTTTATGAGTGCAAATCCCAGGTGGTATACCAATAATATCCGCAATGGTCCATCCAATGGCTCTAATATACTTGCGTAGAGTTGAAATAAGAGCTGCAACTTGTTGCTCACCCAAATCGGCTGCCACTATGACTGGAAGAATATTTTCGCTTCCTAAGAATGCGTACTTCAAATGGCTTGGAAGCTCCTTTAATTCTAACGTGGGTGGCTCTTCAATAGATGGCTTAGCTGGTGGTGTGGGTCAATTCTTGAGATCAAGATCCAGCTTCTTGGGAGTATAACGATATGTTCCTAATCCCGATAGAGCACAAATAGCTTCTTCAGAAATTTCAGCATCCTCATTCTCTCCTTTCATGAGCGAAACCTCCAAAGGATCATCAAGATTTTGTTCTTCTTCAAGTCGTTCTTCCTCGTCATCAACGAAAACATCAGCCACAGAAAATACACTCAGATCTTTGGGTTGCTTCATTGATTTGCAAACGTCAAAACGAACCACTTCGTCATTAATTCAGAATGAGAGTTCATTAGCTCTCAAATCTATGAGCACACTTCCCGTAGCAAGGAAAGGGCGTCCCAAGATTATGGGAACCTCTGAATCTGCTTCACAATCCAAGATGACAAAGTCTGCTAGAAATATGAATGAAGATACCTTCACCAAGACATCGCATAGAATACCAACCGGTCGTTTTACCGACCTATCCGCCATAACAAGCCTCATATTAGTTGGTGTAGGATCTCCTAACCCCAACTTCTTGTAGATCGATAATGGCATCAAGTTGATGCTGGCTCCTAAGTCACACAATGCTTTGGCAAAGTTCAAATATCCGACTGTGCAAGGAATAGTGAAAGCTCCGGGGTCGGCCTTCTTCTGAACTATCGATCGGGTAGCAATTGCACTACAATGATGCACATCATCTTTCAGCTCATAACTTGCTGCCCTCTTCTTAGTCAAAAGATCTTTCATAAACTTCGTATACCCAGGCATTTGTTCAAGTGCCTCTACCAATAGGACATTAATGGTCAGCTGCTTCAACATAGTCATAAATTTGCTGAACTTAGTGTCATCGGCCACCTTCTTCAATCTTTGTGGAAAAGGTGGTGGTGGGTATGGAAGTGTTCTCTCCACGGCTTTCTTCTCCTCTTGCTTCCGTTTATCATTTTTTTCAGGCTGCACGTCACTATGTAAAACATCCTTGACGTTTGAAGTAGTTGTTACGGCTTCTTCTCTTGTAACGTCACTAGGTGTGGCGTCAATGTCTGCTGCTACGTCAACCACTTGCTTGCCTTTTGCTGAAGTTTCCAGCACCTTACCACTCCTGGTAGTGATGGCCATGCATGACCTATCATTCCTTGAGTTTTGCACAGTATCGCTCGGTAAGGTGCCAGCGTTTCTTTGATTGAATGCTGCTGAAAGTTGGCTCAATTGCTGCTCTATTTGCTTGATAGAAGTGGAATGAGAATCAACTAATTGCTTCATGGAGGCCAAATCGTCAATTACCTCCTTAACTCCCGCGCTCGTTGCTTCCACTCCTTTCAATAACTTAGCCATCATGTCATCCATAGAGTTAGATGTGGTGGTGTCTCGTTTACCAGGGGGAACGTACAAACCACTCTTTTCATTCTTGTTCTTCCAACTACCTTGGTCTTTGTTTCCAGATTTATCATAATAGTTCCGACCTTGGTTTCCTTGGGCATTCCCACGGAAAGCCCCCTGATTATTCAAGTAGTTGGCCTCCTCTTCCGAATCAGATTCGTCTCTTCCTTTTGACGCAATAGCTTTCACTTTTTCAGTCTTCCCTAATAGATGCTTTGTAAGAAGATCCATTTGGGTTTTCATGTGCGCCATATCTTGATCACGTTATTCTTCTCTTCTTCGTTGGTCTGCAGTCATGCCAATAGATAAAGTGGGGCTTGCTACCTCAGAATCCCTGGTATGCCAAGCTCTACTTTGTTTCGTCATACGATCTAGCATATTGCTTGCTTGACCAAAGGTGAGGTCCATAAAAGAACCTCCAGCTGCGTTGTCCACCACTGGTTTAGTTACTGAATTCAAGGCTCTATACAGGATCTCCATGAGGTGAACATTAGTTATGTGATGGTTTGGGCATCTCGTTAGCTTTGTTTTGAACCTCTCCCATGTTTCGTGAAGAGCTTCAGAGGGAAGCTGACGAAAGTTGCTGATTTCATCTCTCAATTGTGCTCTTTTGGATGGCGGAAAGAATCTTTCTAGGAAAGCGTCTCTCAATTGCCTCCAATTTGTAATTGAATCAGGAGTCAGCCCATTCAACCATAGTGTTGCCTCCCCAGACAGAGACAATGGAAATAGACGTAATCGAATAGCATTCTGACCAACACCAGGATTGTCAAAAGACTTGCATGTAGAAATAAAGTTGATGAGATGCATATTCGGATCATCGCCTGCTAGTCCACCAAATAATCCCTTGAGTTGCAATAACTGAATCATGGTGCTAGTGATGTTGAACTTGGCTCCGGGCGCTAATGGTGGTGGAATTATAGCTCCAGTGGCTCCGTCACCATCAAGATCATCATCATCATCGTCGAAAGCTGGTTGCAACGGTTGATGATCATACCTATACCGAGATTGTCAACCTCTTCGGTTGGCAGGTGTTATAATTTCAGCATCACGCCTAGGGTTTAGTAACTCGTCATCACCTAAATCTTCATCGTCAGGATTTGTTGCTCGCCCAGGATTATCAATGTTTTGTTGTTGGACTTGAGCAACGGCAAGAGCAGCTAATCTTGCTTGCTCGTGTTGAGCAGCCATCCTGTCGATTTCAGCTTGTGCTTCCATTCTTCTAATTCGTTGTGGTTCAGGATTGATTGGTAATAACGGTTGACCAGAACTTCTAGTATGGGGCATGCACTAAAAGAAAAACCTGCAATAAACAAAAACAAAAACTAAACGTAAAAGTACGAGAATCTTTGACCAAAGGGTCTAGTAATTATCACGAACTTGATTGACACTCGTATTCCCCGGCAACGGCGCCAATTTTTGGTAACGCTCAATCTACAGCTCTCGTTTGAGTGTAAAGCGGTCGTTTGTCGATCCCACAGAGAATAGCTTGGTCAACAAGTAAGTAAAATTAATAGACTTTTGGTGCAAATCTCGTAAGAAGGGGGGGATTGTAATAAGTAACCAAAGTAATGAAATAAAAGCTGAAAATAGCAAAGTAAAAAGAGAGTATTTCGTAGGTTGTGAAACAATGAGAATTGAAGCGTTGGGGTTATGTCCACCTTCTGAGGTATACGTCTCTATTGGCTATGAGTGTGTAGAGTCTTGACATGCAATTACTTATAGAGAATTGTAGTCGATGGTAAATCCAAGCGTCTCGCGACCTAAACAAGGACTATTTCACTTTAACTCTCGCGAGCTTAAAGCGTGTCTAACGGTACGAATTCTCCAAGAGGTTAGTCCAGTTACGGCACTAGGTTTTTAATAGGAAAGGGTGTCCTACTACCTTGACATTATCTCTTTTCCAGACAAATAACCTTTCTCGCGAACAAGTTAAATGTTAGACTAGCGTATTCTTGCATTTGCAACCGCAAAGAATGTAGATTAAGATGAAGAGAATAATGATATAAGCAATATACTTGTCTTGAACTCACAAACTCATAGCTATAGATAGTAACTCATTCGGCTTCCATAACCCCAACTAAGAGGTTTAGTTACCCATGAATGCGAAGGATATCACGATTTGCATGGTTGATGGCGTGAGAAGTAGGTGATAGGTGTGTGGTTTTGGTGATTCCCTAGCAAGTAACGATTCTCTTGTTGTGGAATTTAAGAATAGAAGAGTAGATTAGAAGTGTTTGTAGTGGAAGATGAGAGATATGGAAGAAAATTAGTTGTTGAATTAGGTGAAGAATGAATTTCTGAATGAATAAAAATCTCTAGCATGATAGGGTATTTATAATACTCCTATCCTACTCCTACTGAGCTAATGAAATAAATAACCAAATCCAAATATACTAATGAAATCCTTGACCCAAATGTACTAGGGTAAGGTTACAATATCATAATCCAAATAGAATAGTGAAATACGTAACCTAATTGTACTAGGTTAATGTATCATTGTAAAAATCCAGCTTTGTATCTGTAAGTCTCCAAAGTCTTCAGAATTGCTGTTTTAGCTCGGGACAGATTTTCCATGCAGCAGATTTGGTCCTTTAGGCGTCCAGCTCCTTTCTACTTCGTTTGTGAGCTTTGTTTTGTGTCAAGTAAGCCATAAAATGCTGTATTTTGCATCATTTATACCTGAAACTTTCCTAATCATATTTGTTAGCTCATTTACAGGAAAAAGGACTAAAAGTGCATGAAATAGATAATTAGTTCTCAAAACTAGGCTAAAATATGGGCAAAATATATTGATATAGGCGTGTAAATCCACCTATCATCAATCAGCTGTTGGGCTTCTTGATATGAAGTTGGATCAACATTTGGCCTTTCGATGTAGCGTTGGATCAGTTGTTTGGTTTTTCGATATAACGTTAGATCGGTTGTTGGGCCTCTTGATGCAGCATTGGATCAGCTATTTGTCTTCCCGATGTAGCATTGGATCAGCTGTTGGGCTTCTTGATATGACATTGAATCGGTTGTTGGGCCTCTCGAAGTAGCGATGGATCAACTGTTGGGCTTCTTGACATGATGTTGGATTAGCCGTTGGGCCTCTCGTGATGAAGTGATTGTTGTCATTTGTACCTGTTAATCCTTTACTAAAAGAAAAGTTGTCAGTCAAAAAGAAATATGGATTTGTACCATGCTCGAGTTGACTCCTTGGTCATTGTTTTCTACGTTATGAACCGTTAGGATTTGTTCTCCATCGTGATGAAATTTTTGAGGAATTCTTAAAATTTTTTGTCCCAGTTTAGAATATAAAGCGCCTTTTGTACGTTATTGTGAATGAATATATGTTTACTCGCCAAATTTTTGAGGAATTCTCTAAAATTTCTGCCCTAGTTTAGAATGAAAGACGCCTTTTACATGTCATTGTGAATTGATATATTGTTTACTTGTGAAAGTTTTTGAGGTTTTCTTGAAACCTCAAAAATTCTACCCCAGTTTTTGTCTTTGGAGTCTTATATTCCTGCACTACTCAAAGAAAATATTAGTCCAAGAGAAATGATTGTCCTGCATTTTAATATCATAGCCTCAAATATAATCTGCCTTTATATGCTTTGGAAGTGTAAGAATTTGACAGACAGTGGGAAAGAAAATATTTTATTAGATTAAGATCGGACCTAGAGTGGGCTGCCTACGTATCCAAATAGAAGTCAAGTCGAACGTAGTTCATGAGTACAAAGGAATGTAGAGAAAACAAGAAAATGTTGCTAGCCGTAAGGCGGGTAAAATAGTGACGTGGAACAGGAATGTCAATTTATGTGATGCGCTTTATGTTTCTTTTGTTAACATCTTAGATCTTGTTGGGCAGAGTAGGATTGAACAACGTGGGTCTCTTTATTACTTTCATAGCCTTGCATTTGAAGTATGGAGAGTGACAAATCCTCTTTCTCTCCGTTGGATGGATTCTTCGTTTCATATTCTAATTTCTTTCCCATTAAAATTAGTGTAACACCCGGTATTCAAGTATATATATATTGGCGTATTCAAGTACGTGTATTGGTCTTATTTATATGGAATTATTTTATTTTATTTTATTTATACCGGAATTTGCCCGTCGATGGTTCCATGTGAAGGTTATTGAATAAGCTTTCCAACAATATAAAGATTTACAAAAACGGATAGGTTTCGAATATAATCGAGCACGTTCGAAACTATAAAACGGTGGCCGGGATATTGGGAATAGTAAATGTGCAGGAAAATTTCCTGCACACAAACTACTGAGGCCAGCCAATTTTTTTGGTCAACTTTGAATGATCATAACTCCCATAATATAATGAACTGGGAGAGCTGCGACCTATGAAAAGAAATATCTTTCAGTATTCTTTCCAATGCAATTGGTTTTATCCAAATGCAACGTCTGAGTAAGGAGTTATACTCGTTTTACTTCAGCCTCTCAAAATAGATTTTTAGGGTCAACTTCAAACGATCATAACTTCTTGTACAGGACGAACTGAGTGGCCTACTTTATATGAAATCAAAGCCCTTTGAATTATCTTTCCAACGATACTAATTTCACCCAAATCCAATATCGGAGCAAAGAGTTATGGTTGATCTACTTTAGCTTATCAAAACAGTCCACCAAAGGACATATTTGACATTATTTAAATTTTAAAGGCACTTTGGTCATTCCCTATGATATTATGGACGGGAATATGTGTACATATACATGTATATGAGTTCAAAAACTCATTTTCATCATCAATCATTGAGAAAGAACAAACCCTAGACAAATATGACCTTTAAATTACTTTTGATTCAACCGTATAAATTCCAAAGTAATCCGATAACTGCGTTTGTCATCTCAAGAGCTTCAAAAGGCACCTATTATTTGTGCAAACAGGATTGCATAATCACGAGGTGAATTCTAAGGTATGAATATTGTTTTCCTTTGTTCTCTTCCATATGTATATGTGTGATAGAGGATTATATGTATTGGTTGTTATTGAAAAGTTATGGAAATAGGGTTATGGACTATTTTGCATGGTTTGGTTGTATTGAATTGTGGAAGGTGGATGTGGTAATTGAGATATGGAAGGTAGATATGGTGATATACTATTGAATTGATTATTATTTATGTCTATGACTCAATTTAGTTTAATGGATTGGTTGGAAGGATAAATGAATTCAAACTTGATATTGGAGGATGTTGTATGAATATGCATGGCATGTGAATGTAATTGGAGTATAAGAGGGTTAAAGTGACATCCTTTATGGTGTAATTAATGCTTACTACATAACCACTAGTTTGGTGAATTCAAATAATTGAATTGTGACATTTGTTCGCTAATACTAGATTGCTACATATGTTCATTGTAGATAAGTAATCCAAAAAGACGAAAAGTCCATTTGGGACTAGTATTGAAGGTTGACAGCCAGGTATGTAAAGCATACTCTATACCATATCTTTGGCATGAAAGTGAACAATTGTTCTATTAAGAAAGTTTCCAAAGTTATTTAGTAACATGTGATCCATAAGGATTTTGTATGATGTCCTACGTTACCAATGAACTTGTTTCCACCCTACAAGATGTCAAGACGTTCCAATACTTACTTGTTTTCCAAATCTTACATATTTATTGCACTAATGAATGTCAGAAGGTATCTGGTTACTCGAACAATATCCATGTACTATTAATGACTCCAAAACGTTTCATTGATATACCAATAAGTTCCTACTTCATTGTTATGGAATTGATGACTCCAAAATACTTTATTGATGTGCCAATGAGTTCTTACTTCATTGTTATTGCATTGATGGTCTATTTATATGTCTCTTATTGATGTATCATTATTTCAAAGTATCAAAAATGTGGTGGCAACTGAAATAACAATCTCAAAGATTAATTGAACTAAGTGATGGAAGTTCTCTCTTATCGGGTGGTATCCCAGGGGCGTAAGCCTATCATGGGTCGATCCCTATTTATGTGTTTATGGGTGGTATCCCAGGGGCATAAGCCTAGCATGGGTCGATCCCAGTTGATATGTACTGGAGGCAGCCTAATGGTCACAGTACAGTACAATAATGATTACAAAGATGATAAGAACGAAGGTAAAGTGATTGAATAAATACAATGTACAGGTTGTCACAAGTTCTAGTAAGTGTGGTCCACTCCTATTATGATTTATTCACTTGTTTATGGTTTCTATTGAGCTCCTATATCATATGTGATTATCTAAAGCTTTACATACTCAGTACATATTTCGTACTGATGTCCCCCACGGGGGACCTGCATTTCATGCTGCACGCACAGGTACCTCAGCTTATACACCACACAGTAGGAGCCAGGATATCCAGCTGCTTTTGGTGAGCTCCAGTTTGCTTTGGGGCTTTCCGTGTCATATCCATTCACTTTTGGTATTGTATAAAAGTTAGTTATATGGAGGGGTGTGTCCCGACCTTAGTTAAACTCTGTGTATTGTCTAGAGACTTTGTAGACCTAATGTACAGTCAAGGTGGTGTTTTGTTAATAGACGTGATGACTCCAACGACCAAGTATTGTATATACATATATATATGTGTGCTCGAGCTTATACGGGTGATTATTTTCTTTTATATGCAATATGATGTTGTCCAAATTTTGGGTTGTCATAGAGATATGCATGGGAAGTATAAGGTTAGGAGCTGGTTCTCCCGGGCCTCCTCGGTTACGGGTGCCAGTCCGCCCCAATAGGATTTGAGGCGTGACAATTAGACTCTCAAAGTTGTGATCAACCAGGAAGAACATTTTTTGGAAGTATATTCTATCTAGTGTCCTGAGGAAAATTTGGACCAATTCCTCTTTATGTACAGAAGGACGTATTTCGGAAGCCTCTAACCTCCATCGAATTGCATATTCCTCAAAAGATTCATGGGTTATTTTCTTTATCTCGAATAACTCCCACATTGTTGGACCAGCATTGATGTTAAACTTGTACTACCTCCCAAAATCTTGAGCCAATTCTTCCCAATTATGTCATTTGTCGAAATCTTGTTAGGTGAACCATGCGAGTTGCCATTCCGGACAAACTTTGAATAAATAATCTCATTAAGAGAGCCTAATTGTGTCCTATGCCAATTAGCCTGCCGCAATAGTCCTTCAGATGTGTGATTGGATCCCCATGCCTATCAAATATGTTGAACTTTGGAACTTTGTATCCTGGAGGTAACTCAATCCTCGGATGTATACATAATTTCTTGTACCTTAAGTCGTAAATACCCCTAGAACACATTTGCTCATTCAATCTTTTCTCTAAGTCATGAAGCCTTGCCAACGTTTAGCCTAATTGATCCTTTCATTTTCAGAAGTGTCACGTGCAGAAGAAAATTGCTGAGAAGGGGTATGGGTAAGGCGAGGATAAGGAGTCATAGTGTTTTGCCTTGGGCGATGAGAAGAAGGACTGAAAACTTTTCGAACATTGAGCATATTTTTCATATTGCAGATTGTCACTTGAGTTCTATGTTCAAATGATAGACAACCTTAAAATAAAGTAAGGCAAACAAAAATTACCACATAACATATAAGTTCAAAACATAATAAATATGAAACAAAGGTATTCTAGGATGAAAACTAAGATTTAATAAGTGATCTAGACGTAAAAATTGGAGCTCCTAACACACGAAACACGGTAGTGATAGAACATGATGTCGAATTTGCAATTGTGAATGTAAAGAAGATATGAAAGATAGGAAATGAGTAAGGTCGAATTTTTTTAAACATCAAATTTGTTGATTCAAAAAGTCCTTTGTAATTGACATCACATCACATTGTTGATCCATTCAACTCTATGTAGAAAAGGACAAAATAAAAAATTTAATTATGGTGAGATTGAACTCATTAAATGAGCGCCTACTTATCCCTCATATAAAGGAATCAGGTCGACTGTAGTTCACATTGCATAAGCAAGGAAAATATAAAAGGAAACTGCTAATTGTAAAACTTAAATGTTTGAGAGTTTGGAACGGAGAATCAACATAATATCCTCTACACTAATGTTTAACCCTTGCAAGTCAAGCCTAATAAATCAATCATCATCATCATGATTCAACTTCATCACACTTATCACGAGCATCCCAAACCATGAAGGCTCGAAACACCCCTGTCTATATGGTAATAATGCACATAATTCATACGATTAAAAAAATATGAAATAGATACATAATATTACGGAAACATGGTCATAAATCTAATAAAATCAATAATGGGAAATTAAGTCCCACAACATCTATCAACATCTGAAATCCGTCTGCCAAATCTCTACTACATGACTAATAGCAACAGTTTGAAATCTGGGTCAAGGCCTCCAGTAGACCAAAACATGACTGAAGATAAATATCTGAAAGTAAACAGGCCTTTTGGAATATAGAAGGCTCACCACTGCATAATCTGATCTACGATCTAAAATGTCTGCTATTCATCTAGACCCTTAGACTGAGTCTCAAAACCTAGAAGGAGGAGAGGTCAGTACAAAAGTACTGGCACGCCAAGTAATCCAAAATAGAGTAATTGAAAATATACATATATATAATACGTGAGAGTAATTTTCATCAAAACATCATGCATAAACAGTTTCTGAAAAACACATGGGCACTTTTTGAAAATATGTAACCTGTCTGTAAATTTTAAATTCTGATATGTGTATTACTTTTGAGTTAGGTGGTATCCCCTACAATTTTGATATTTCACGAGCGATATGGAATCCACCATTGACTCGTCGGGGAAGCCTCCAACCCGAGTATGCCACAAGGGTTGGAGTTCCTAAATCTGATACATCACACGATACTTAAGTCAGTGTATAATAATATACCCGGGTCGACAAACCACAGTTTTGGGCAAAGTGTTGTCTAAACTCACGCCTTCTTCGGGGAACCACTAAGATCTCGTTATGCCCTTATTTAGCTTTTTCTGAACATGCATCATTCTGAAGTTCGAAAATGCAAATCTAATAAGTCTGATTTCGGTATTCTTTTGTGTCTGTTATGACATTTTCTGAGTTTAGTATCGTCATACCAAGACTTGCAAGACCTATTTCTGAGCCATAATGCATTAATCATGATCTTTCATAAAAGCGTAGTTTCAGACCACCCAAACATGTAATTTGCATAAAAGATTTCATGTTTCGAAACTCAAGTCAAAACCATGCAAAAACTTTTATCAAACATATGGTGGTCATGTGCTTTTGGCAAAATTATACACTCTTTCATTACATGCATTATGAACATTTAACATTCATGCTAGATTCACTCTTTAGTGATTTAAAACTACCTTTAAATCATAACAAGAGTTCAATCATTTCATATAGTGCTTTTCAAGGATGCATTGCAAAACAATTCATATGCTATGAGAAATCTGAAAAATTCATAATAAGAGGGAATTCACCAAAAGTCATGCTCTCAACAAAAATTCATTCTTAAATACATATTTTCATACATACATATTCTCAAATCACTTTGGGGAAGGTCAAAAGACCAAAACAATGATGTTAATATATCTAATACGTGAATATATACATAGTTTCAAAAAACCCATTCTAAAATATGATTTTCTATGCCCATGAGAATTTAGAAAACCCCCCCGTGCCTCTATTTCGTAAAATAATGGGTGCTTCTTGAAGCCTGTGGATTGGGGATTCCGAATATCTAATCAATTTTGAAAACCCACGGTTGAATCTTGATTTATTTGGGTTTTTAGTTTGAAACCCTTGGGAGTGTTCTTGAGAATTTTTAGATGAATGTGGATGTATTTTGGAGAATTGGGGACTGAATTTCGTGTTTATGGTTGAATAAGGGTGGGAAAAGGACCATTTTATCCCCAAAACGGAGTGTTTAAGTCACTTGAAACCATTACATAGGCGCCGCCTATGATATCACCTATGTTTACATAGGCGCCGCCTATGCTATCGCCTATGTTTTCCAGTGGCTATGTGCGATTGGTTAGGCGATGCATACTACTTTAAAAGGCCATAACTTCTTGCTCGAGTGTTAGATTTTAGCAAAAGTGGTATCGTTGGAAAGCTAACTCGAAAACCTATCATTTTACGTATAGTAGGCTCTCTAATTAGACATATACAAAGAGTCATGGTCGATATAAGTTAACACAAATTATAATGTCCACTTAAACTTAATCGATCGAAGTAGTTTTCAACTCGTTCTTGAGTCAAAGGACCTCTATGGTCTAAATTCAAGCTTGAATGGATTCACATACTATGCAAATAATTAACATGCCATATTGGAATAGGATTTATGGATTTGGGATTATCCACGCATCAAAATCATGGTCTATATTGTAGCCCAAAATGTGGGGCGTTACATTATCTCCCCCCTTGGGATAATTCATCCCCGAATGATGGATAAAATATTGAAGTCTTAAGGGTATGGGATAACGCGGACATGATATGTTCCCTAAGAAAGAATACACTGATCGGAAACATGACTATAAGATTAGAACTACTGATATTTTAAATGCTTATGTCGGACACGCATATCTGAGGCATGGAATACACAACTGAAGCGACTCAGAGGCTGAATTCTCATAATGAATCATGCATATCTGATGCATGGATCTATGACTGAATTGTTCTCATGAATACAGGACTGAATACACTGATAAGCTAAACTTTTCTATTAGACATGCATTTCTAATGCATGCATATCTGACTGAACTGACGTATGAACGTATGACTGAATATGCAATGATAACTAGTGCGAAGCTTGTAATAAGAATCTATGCATGCAATGGAATGGGCTATCTCCCCCTTGGGACACTACGTGCCTCTATGAATGCTCAATTCACTAGGATACTCGGAAAATTGAGACGATGTACAAGGCACCTACGAATTGATTCATAACTGAAGATCTAAAATTTGAACCTAATGCACGATGCATGAACTGAGCTATACTCGCAATTACTAGTATACTCTATCTTGGAATAGTATCATGTCTGAGATTTTGGGATAACATGAATAAATAAAAAGACGAGAAAACAAGTCATACGAATCTGACTGCTAAACTGACTTACTGGCTATACAGACTGAATTAGGCTGGACCCTCATACTTAACTGGAGAATCTCATCAACGCTTTCTCTAAGGGAGTTCTAATAGTAATAGGGAGCCACGAATCTTGGGTATGGGTTACACAAGACATTAAACTGAGGAAATCACAACATTGACACTATGCAGTCTGGAATATAGACATATAACTCCTAAATTAGGATAGAATTTTTAGACCTTTGGCAATATAACTTCTTACTTTCAGGCTTATCGCACTTCCCGAATATCCCTTAACTATACTATTCCCTATAAATATGATATTCATTTAATTCAGCTTAAATTTCTCATATGAGCATTGATAAATTTTTCTACTAATGTCTAAAATAGCTTAATCCTTACTCCGTGATCAAGCCTAACTCTAAGTCATAAAAATACACCATGCTACACCATGCTATTATTCTAAACCATATGATGCCACCTTTTATACCTCTTTTAAAGATCATATTCTAAGCATAACATGCCTTACCACTTCAATGACTACTCTGAACTCTTAATATGAAGTCGCTAATGCTTATTGCGACCTTCCACTACAATCCCAAAATGCCATTCAAGCCTAATTTATAACCACATATGGACTTCAAAGCAAACACTCATAAAGGCATACTTCACATATTCTTTAAACCACTATCAATATCACTCCCACGAGCTACCCCAAGAGCATACACATACAAAATTCCACTAACCATCACATAAATAAAAACTTGGCCCCAAATCTTACTTCATACTTATGGCCTTATCTAACAAGCTTACTATGATCTTCCATCAACAAGGAATAATTACTCACCACCACTATCATCGCATAAGGAGGATGCGTAAAAAGGTTAGAACATAAGATCTGGAGGTATGGAATAATACTATATGAAGCTTGACACTCATCTGAGGCCTGAGGAATAGCAAAACAACAATAGGGACTCACCAAAGCGCTTTGAATTTAGGGTATTCATGGCTATAAGCTGAATCTCGCCAATCATTTGGCATAAAACATGAGTTATGGAAATGGAGCACATTATAAAGCGTGAGAACATGACTGTCTATCATATGTATGAACGTGAATTGATCATGGAACTAAATCTTAAAGTATGAGTAGGTTTTAGGATCACTGAGAAATACTGAGATAGGAATGGGTTGAGATTCACCCTTACTTTTTGATTTTCTATATCATCATGACATCACTACAAGAATTTGGGAGCCAGACTTGGTTACTTGTTCTATCATCTCCCCTTTAGATCCAAGTCATCATCGAGAGTTTGGGAGATTCTTTACCAGATTTTAACTGAACTACACTTACTGCACTCTAGGGTATAGAAAATGGCACTACATGTATATCATAGAACTTAACCTAAATGACTACCTTCTGGGATACACTCTATCTTTCCGTAGCCACGAATAGTCATAGTATAATGCTTGCACACTTATTTCTATCGGTTCAACCTTTAAAAGTCAAGCTTAGATGCTAACACTTAACATGGATATCACCAAGACTTTGATGTACCATATCTCTTTCAACATAGCCTACCACCATTGCGACTCCAAATTTATATCCCTTTACTGTGAGAACCAAGATTATCGCAAAAGGCCCAAAACTATTAATCCAAACACCTTAACATGGCTATTTAGATCACCATATAACATCTAACTAGTCTTTATCCACTCAACAGTTCAATGGTACCACTAGCCACGCGCAACACGTAATAGCCTTAGAAAGAATGCCGTAACCTCATGTCACCTTAGGCATACTTCTACATCACACGTACAATATCATACATCACTACGAATCAAATAAACCTAATCTCTTGCGTACACCGTTCAAGCCTATTAGATCACTTCCATAAAACCGGTATCATTACCCAATCAATCATCATAACTATCTTAATGGGCATCAACAGTTCAACTTAGTGTCTAGTGCTAAAAGTAAACATGATCTACAACCCAACCTTACACACAATTCTCACTGGAAAACTATGAAATAATCATCAAGAAACACTAGTACATTAGAACTTCATAGCCACACAAAAAAATTGATCGTGACCTTACGGTTTTCCTTATCATAACTCATTAGCACGTACTATTTCAACACATCAAGCCTACTAATTTAATTCCACAAAACATGCATCATCGATCTCATGCCACTATTTTTTTTTACCACCATATCCTTTACTTAAATTCAAACCTATAGTTTAGCATCAATCATCTACCACCAATGACGAGTGCAAAATAATATGCTAGTCCATAAGATTGACACGTTCTATTCAAACACCTTACAATCCACTTGTGCTAGTTTACAACTACCAATGAAAAGAAGGTCAAGAGGTAAAGTCATATAATAGACATGATCAATCTTAATCTAATATTATAACCCCATACAATCTTCTCTAATTATGCGGATTTCTCACTTCATACTTACTTGATTAAGCATACATTTAGACTGCCTTCAAATTCCTCAAAAAATCATGAGTATATCATAACTTACTCACTAATATAGCCATTTTCACATTTCAGTAACCAACAAATCACCCTGACTAACAACTCCTTCTCTACCTTCTACTAATAACACACAAGGATGAATCATCTCTTTACTAGCTCAATCTCATGCAACCAGATTCAACTATACATACATTAAACCTACAAAAGAACAACAAGTTGGACAAAAAGTTGCTAGTGAATCGAAATAGGCCTCACACGACTTCACTAGACTTTATTTTTCAACAATACTTTGATGACAATATTTAATGAGATAGAGATTTAATATGCAATATTCAATGAACTAAGAATACACATCTTACTCTGTAGAAATAAAATTAGAGTCAAACACTTCCTCCATGGACTACCATACTGTCCACACATGCTGCTAGCTACCAAATTAGTTTATCACTATAAAAGGGTAAATCATCCTCACTCTGACTTCTAACTTTGTGACTTTACATCATCAACTTCTTAGTCTAATTTCATTACCAATAGGTCATGACAACAACACTTTAACACACACTACTATTCAGGTGGAAATATAGTTCCAACATTCTGCTACACCTTATTACCTATGAAGCATGACACTGGCAACATAAGTTTTGAAAAGAACTAAATACACTTAATACTGTAGGCTGAAAACATGATTTCATTAAAATCAAGGTTCACACTAGAACCAACACACTCTGAAGCACTAACAGACTCTTCTCAAGTCCTTGAAAAATATTATATGATTCGATTAGAACAAACCATACCATTTAGACTCTAAAATTCTGTACTTGAATCGGCCCAATGATGAAACATGTCTGAGAATGTCTGAGTAAGGAAAGAATTGGGATGACTATTACTTTCGTATGGGCGACACCATAACACGAATTTATGTATGAAAGAGAAACATTTTGACTCTATTGTACGAACCAGAACATGAAGAAAGAGAGACATTCCTAAACGCCTTGTAGCCTCCTACTTATAAGTATAAGTCTGGAGTGCTACACACCCATAAATAAGACTCTACCCGATGTAATTTCGCAGACACCCTGGAACCATGAACCATGCTCTGATACCAAGTTTGTCTAGACCCGAACTGGGGCCCTGGCAGTGACTAGCATCCTGAACCATGAAGGCCCGAAATACCCCTTTCTATCTGGTAATCATGCACATAATTCATATGATAAAAGAAATGCAGAAGATATACAATATTACGAAAATAGGGTCATAAGTCAAATAAAATCAATAATGGGAAATAAAGTCCCACAACATCTATCAACATCTGAAATTCATCTGCGACATCTCTACTACATGACTAATAGCAACAGTCTGAAATCTGGGACAAGGCCTCCAGTAGACCATAACATGACTAAAGATAAATATCTGAAAGTAAATAGGACTTCTAGAATATAGAAGGCTCACCACTGCACAATCTGATCTGCAATCTGAAATGTCTACTATTCATCTGGACCCCTACACTAAGCCTCAAAATCTGGAAGGAGAGGGAGGGTCATCACAAAAGTACTGTCACGCAAAGCAATCCAAAATAGAGTAATTAAATATATATATATATATAATACGTGAGAGCAATTTTCATCAAAACATCATGCATAAAACAGTTTTTGAAAAACACATAGGCACTTTTTGAAAATATGTAACCTATCTGTAAATTTCAAAGTTTGATCTGTGTATTACTTCTGAGTTAGGTGGTATCCCTTACAAGTCTGATATTCCACGGGCGATATGAAATCCTCCATTGACTCGGCGGGGAAGCCTCCAACCCAAGTATGCCGCAAGGGTTGGAGTTCCTGAATCTGATATGCCACACAACACTTAAGTCAGCATATAATAATATACCCGGTTCGGCAAACCACGATTTTTGGCAAAGAGTTGTCTGAACTCATGCCTTCTTCGGAGAACCACCTAAGCTCTCTTTATGTCCTATTTTAGCCTTTTCTGAACATGCATCATTCTGAAGTTCTAAAATGTAAATCTGATAAGTCTGATTTCGGTATTCGTCTGTGTTTGTTATGGCATTTTCTGAGTTTAGTATCATCATACCAAGACTTGCAAGTCCTATTTCTGAGCCATAACGCATTAAGAATAATCTTTCATAAAAGTGTAGTTTCATACCACCCAAACATGTAATTTGCTTAAAAGATTTCATGTTCCGAAACTCAAGTAAAAACCATGCAAAAAATTTCATCAAACATATGGTGGTCATGTGCTTTTGGCAAAATTATGCACTCTTTCATTACATGCATTATGAACATTAAACATTCATGCTAGATTCCCTCTTTAGTGATTTAAAACCACCTTTAAATCATAATAAGAGTTAAATCATTTCATATAGTGCTTTTCAAGGATGCATTGCAAAATAATTCATATGCTATGAGAAATCTGAAAAATTCATAATAAGAGGGAATTCACCAAAAGTCATGCTCTCAATAAGAATTCATTCTTAAATACATGTTTTCATACATACATATTCTCTAATCACTTTAGGAAAGGTCAAAAGACCAAAACAATGATGTTAATATTTCTAATACGTGGATAGATACATAGTTTTAAAAACCCCATTCTAAAACATGATTTTTCTATGACCATGAGAATTTAGGAAAATCCTGCGTACCTCTATTTCAGAAAATAATGGGTGCTTCTTGAAGCTTGTGGATTGGGGATTCGAATCTCTAATCAATTTTGAAAACTCACGGTTGAATCTTGATTTATTTAGGTGTTTAGTTTGAAACCATTGAGAATTTTTAGATGAATGTGGATGTATTTTGGAGAATTGGGGACTGAATTTCGTGTTTATGGCTGAATAAGGGTGGGAAAAGGACCATTTTGCCCCCAAAACGGAGTGTTTAAGTCACTTGAAACCATTACATAGGCGCTGCATATGATATCGCCTATGTTTACATAGGCGCCGCCTATGCTATCACCTATGTTTACATAGGCGCCGCCTATGCTATCGCCTATGTTTTCCAGTGGCCATGTGCGGTTGGTTAGGCGATGCATACTACTTTGAAAGGCCATAACTTCCTTCTTGGGTATCGGATTTTAGTAAAATTGGTATCGTTCAAAAGCTAACTCGAAAATCTATCATTTTACACAGAATAGGCTCTCTAATTCAACATATACAAAGAGTCATGGTCGATAGAAATTGACACAAATTATAATGTTAATTTAAACTTAATAGATTGAAGTAGTTTTCAACTCGTCCTTGAGTCAAAGGACCTCTATGGTCTAAATTCAAGATTGAATGGATTCACATACTACACAAATAATTAACATGCCATATTGGCATAGGATTTATGGTTTTAGGATTATCAACGCATCAAAATCATGGTCTATATTGTAGCCTGAAATGCGGGGCGTTACAATATGGTTCTCGGCCGAATTCGTATTTTATGTGGGGATTCTATGTGATCAAATAAAGGTCGTTTTTTATTAACTTAAATATTTACTAAGCGATAAAGTAATTAATAAACAATTTTTTAACTTAATTATTTTAGCTATTAATTATCTAAGTGATAAAATCAATAAAACATGTAAATAAGACAAGCGAGGAGAGAGAAATAACATAAATTATGACAAAAGGGACTGCTTGTGCAATAAAATAACTACCCCAAATAAATAAACATGTAAAGTAAATAAAAGAATAAACAAATATATAAAGTACATAGCTGAATGTCCAATCAAGGAATTATTTTAATTTCATTCAGATCAGAACCCCAACTTGTTTAATCCTTATTCGACCCACTGGCCGAATTCTTAAACAAGTAACAATATCAAATGTCTTGTAATGTCCCCGGAGATATCACTTTCGAATGACTGCCCATCCCACCCCACCTAGTCTGATTGTCAAATCTAAAGGCGTTCTAAGACAAGAATAAAACTAACAGCCTTAGAATACCTATCATCCTACTTATCGCCCAAGAGGCATTGAGCTTTGCTAATTCGAGTTTGTGGTCTAGATAAATAACACTATATTTGTCTAAGACTCAAAGCGCGTAACACTTCGAACAACCGGTAGCATATAATAATCTCAAAGATGCCTTTTGGTTAATTAAAGTTGGTTAAGGTGATTTTCATGCACAACAAACAATTATTTCAATATAATTAGACCCTATAGACATGATATCTAAGCGAGAAGCACTGTCAAATTATTTCAAACAATGTTATAAATTGATAAAAGGCCGAAGTACGGTAAAGATGTTAGGGAGTGCTACCCATTGCGTTATTATGCAAGACATGTTAACTAGTGATGGTGTAAGAAATTATCAAAAAATGTTGAAAATATATTAACATGCTAAGGAACACAATGACATACTTAATGTAGTTTTTAACATGTTGAAAATGCTCAAAACCTACTTTTTAATATGCTGGCACTTGTGTTAGTGCACAGAAATTTCATATTGACATGTTGAAAAATGCAATAACATGCTGAAAATGCATAAAACCTAATACTTAACATGCTGAAAATTATGTTAATAGTGCAGAAATTTCATATTAATATGCTGAAAAATGCAATAACACTCAGAAATCCAATGTTAACATGTTCTAAAAAAACTTTAACATGTTGTAATCTGTGTTAACATGCTAAAGGACGCAATGGCTTACCTAATCTAGTGTTTAACATGCTAAAAATACTTGAACTTAATTTTAACATACTGAAACTATATTAATACGCAACTGTTTTATGTAATCATGCTGAAAATATATTAACATACCTAGATTTGTGTTTACATGCTAAAACATGCGATGGCATAATTAATTCTAGTGTTTAATATGCAGAAATGCAGAAATTTAATCATTAACATGCTTAACGTATTAACGTGTTTAAATTGTGCTGGAAGGTTAAAACATGCAATGACAGACTTAATGCTTAAAATAAAATGTTATACTTAGAGCTAATGTTGATCATATTATCATGCTGAAAAACAAAACTTAATTGCTAAAAATTATTTTAACGGCATTAAAATGCGTAATTGTTAAAAATTATTATAAAGGGCTAAGAAGTATAGTTACTGAAAAATTCATTTTTATCATACTAGCAAAATGATGATTCCCTTTCTGGTTATAAACATGGAAGTATTAAAAATCACCTACGATAGCCAAAAAAATTAACCACATAGGTTGAAATTAATCCTAGGCTAGATGTTGATTAATAATCTTAAAGGCATATTGTCAAGTGACAAATCAAATTAATCAATGAATCCTAAATTTTGTTTGCCTAAGTGATAGCACATAAATCTAAAAAAATCCAAGTCGCATTTGCCTAAGCTATTCAAAGAGCATATAAATCCCCGCACCCCGAGCAGTCCCAAATTTATTATTACATCAGGTTTATATAAAGTTATTACAATACCATGAATCAAAAATAAATCAATGAACAAAGAAAGAAAAGGTGCAGCCCTTCCCTTCAAACTTTCCAGCAACTCTTCAAACCCGAAGCTGTCTATTTACACCTGTGAGATAATATGTAAAAGAAATACAAACGACAATATAACATGACATATACATAGCAAGAAAACACCGAATGATTCCTATAAATATGTTTACTAGCATTTTATCATATAAGGTATAAATGAAATTACATCGACAGGAACTCTCCGATTGACGATAACAAGCAGTAATAAGAAAACCAGGTATAGCAAAGTTCGAGCGAATACCCATGAAAGAATAAAGATCGAACAGGACAATGCTTCAAAAAATAAGTGCAACTTAGACAAGAAATGAAGTAAAAATTTTGTTTGCGTAAAGCTTTTCGTATCAAGGTGTGTAGGTTGTCAGTCATGCCCTCAAACAATAAGGAGGTGTTGTTTATATAGTCGACTTGATAAAGAATTGAAAGGAAATAATATGAAAGGATCAATTAGACATAGTAAGAACGGAAAACAAATTATTCTAAACAATCAATCAGAATCAATTAAGGTGGAAGAAAATATTGAATTCCTGTAAATATTACCACACATATCTGTCGAGAAGGTAAGAGGCACATAATTAAGGGGAAAAAATATTCGGAAAAACTAATAGAATTATTTACTTCCTTAATCAACTCGGTTGACTTCAAAACAAACGGGAGCAAAGCCATAAATAAGGATAACAACTTGTCACCAAGCAATTACTCTAAAATTTCACATAAATCAAGCAACTAGTCCCAATTAATTATTATTAACAAAGTAGCTTACCAAAAGAAAAAAGATTTACTATGTACGGGTTAATGTAATTACGCATAAACTCAAATCCCCAACTGTAAAAAATAATCGCCTAATAGATTAAGGCGAGATTCAAAAATCCAAGTTTGTCCAGACAGTCTAAGCATAAAGCAATTTTGAAAATCAGTTCCAAATTCAAAAGGGATATTGAACACGAAAATCAAAATTACCATATCAAGGTCATCTACGAAAAACTAAAACTCAGCTTAATTTCAACATACTAAAAGCAAAATGAAGAGGGAAACAAGGTTTAGGGGGTTTTGAATAGCCAGCACGATTAGGCAGAAATTTGTTCAAGATTTGAGGGTTTCACATATGTCAGCCCAAATTCATAAATAAACACGTAATTAAAGGCATTGAATCAAAATTCGAACTCAAACATCACGAATTTCATATTAAAAATGAAACAAGAACAACTTTCAGTTAAGGGTTGCTAACCTGAGATGGATTTATAAAATCCATTATGAAATCTATAATCTTTTTTCATCAAATTTAACCGAAATAGCTGGATTGCGATCTTGTTTATCGGTTCGCTAGTCGGAGTTAGTTGGTTGGTGGAGGAATAAATGGAGGTGAGATTCCAGCAGATGGCGGCGGTGTTTCATGGTGGCTGGTGACACCGAGGTTGTTATTGCTGTTGGTCTGAAACGAAGGTAGTCGCCGACTTCGTTGGCGAAGCCTACTGAAGCGATGACTGGAGAGGGGGATCGTCGGTGGCTTGGCTGGTTCACCCACCATGGTGGTCGGTGTTGAGTCATGGCTGGGAATGAGAGAATGAGAGAGGAGGTGCAGGTTCCGTTAGCCGGTTGGTGGTGGTGACTGACAGAGAGAGCAGGGGTAAATGCCAATTGGTCAGTGGTCAGCTCGGCGGTGATAGGTTGATGGTGCTGGAGAGGCTGCAACCATTTCTTTGTGGATCGCGATAGGGGTGTACGGTTTATGTTGGTTGGAGAGGGAAGATGAGATAGGAGAAAATATGGTAGAGCGGTAGCAACAGCCGTCCACCAGCGGCAGCGATGCCAATTAGAGAGAGAAAGAGTGAGAGGTTTAGAGAGAGAGAGAAAAAAAAGTTTGCTGTTGTTGTTAGAATGAAAATTCGGTTTAGGGTTTTGAATTAAGAAAGGAAAGAATGGGTTGAAACTACTCAGCTGCTGGATCAGTTTTGATTAATGGCTGAGATTAAAAATATTTAAAAGAAGGTCAGCAATTGAATTTTAATTTGGGGTTAGAATTGAATCAATTTTGACTAAAACTGACATTAATTGAGTATAAATTGACTAATAATTAAACAATAAAGATAATAAATAAAGGCAATTGGCTGCTATTTAAATATAATTATAAGCTATCGTTATTAAAATAGACAACACATGTAGAATTAAGATTACGTAAAAGATTATCGTTAATAATAGTGTAAAATAAATTAGTTAAAAAATAATGATAATAATAGGAATAATAATAATAATAATAATAATAATAATAATAATAATAATAATAATAATAATAATAATAATAATAATAATACTAACAGAGCTAGACAAATTATTTGAAAATTGCGGGTGTGCACATTTACGTAAAATAATTTACTAGATATTAATAAAATTATGTTGAGTGTTGTATTTGAATTAATTAAATTGTAAAAATGATACTTGAAAGTAACAAAAATGATTTGTACATTTTTTGAATCATGAATTTGGTTTGTCGAAATTATTTGATACCAAAATAATATGCAAAAGATATCAACATTTAAAATTAATAATTTTGCTAAAATAACATTCTAAAAAGAGTATCGAGCGGTCAAAATTGAGTGTCAACAGATTAGAGTTAGATTTGATTGATTTTTCAGACTAAATTTCAAAGATGAAGAAAATAATATATTATATGTTGATTGTATGCTACTTTTATGTTCAATATATCAGTAGACATATAGTGACATACACATGATATACAATAACATAATCTTATTTTTTAAATGTAAATCAAGCACTATCATTATTCTTCCAAAAAAACAAGTTATTTAATGTTATCAAGTTATTTTTTTGCTATAGTGCTTTTTCCCATTCCTCTTTTACAAGCAAAATATCTAAGATGCATAACATATACGCGACTTTGTCACGATCCGAGTCTAAACCTTGATTGTTGCGGGCGTTCCAGACCAACAAAGGTCTGAGAAGATCCCTTAACATATCACTAAAAGCATAGTCATAATAAAGTGCAGAATTTGACCTATAAATATGAAGTTTAACTAAAATAATAATTTAAAATCCAAATCTTGATATACGACATGAAAATATTTATTCAGACTCAGTCTACAAATCCTCTAACATTAAGAATGAAAACTCCTCAACAGGAACATCTCCTTGGCTATACCATAAAACAAGAGGAAGTTGGCCAATGATGTCTACTGAGTACTCTTGTTTTGGTACTCATACTATACTTCTGTACCTTTTTGGTGCAGATCAGAGTTCTAGTAGCCATCGTTGAGTCGAGATCATGCCGTGTTGATCATCAGGAGATAGGGTGAGCTCTTGGAGTTTGAGTTACCCTTTTCCCCTCTATTCTTATTCTGTCTTTTATATTCAAGATGAATGTATGACATTATTTAAGACTATTTAAGTTTATTAGACTTCGAGTTGTAATTTATGTTGTCGAATTTAGAGTTGCTCTTGTACTTATACTATCAGGTCATGAGATTTGTATTCGAATGTTAGTTGTTTCTTTTGTAGAATATTGTTGTTATATTGTGTTCCTATATTGGGTTTGTGTTGGACATTTCTACCAAGGTAACCTATTGTATTAGCTTTGGGTTATGGTGTTGGCTTACCTACTGGTGGGTTATGAAGGGTGCCATCATGAATTGAAAATGGGTCATGACAGTCTTGGCCAGTAGAGTTCTCAGCTTCAGCCTGCCCTACTCGTATATCTGCAGTCAGAAGTTGTCCATGAATGTAGAGATGGTATTAGAGGTGCTTGGGGTAGATTTTGGGGAACTCATGGTAGTAGACGTGGGGTTGCTTAATGTTGGAGCGGTCATGGTTAGTGCTGTGCTTTACCTAGGAAACCCAAGGCAGAGGCCTGTGATAAAGTTATCACAAGTATTTTCCTGGTTTTCCATTATTCTACTTTTGTGTTATTCGACCTTGTATCTATATTCTCCTATGTTTCTACATACTTTACTATTTCTTTTGATGCCACTATGAATGTTTGTCATGACGATTCGTGTTTCTATCCGAGTAGGAGATTCTTTAGTGTTGGACTGGATATACCAATTATGTGTGGTGACCTTTGTGGGGCATGAGACCTCGGTAGATTTGATCATCCTAGATATTATTGATTTGATGTTATCTTAGGTATGGATTAGTTGACTCTTTATCATAGGGTTTTAGATTATTTTCCATTCTGCAATTTTAGCTACTTAGAGTGTTCTAAGGTTGGCATGGATCTCCTAGTTTGGGTCTGAAAGGGGTTAAATCTTTTCTATGTGCTTGTTGTATGGTAGAGAATGAGTATATAGGTCTTTCTTATTTATCTTATATTCACGATGCTAGTATTATTTCACTGCCTCCCTAATATTTTGTTCAAGTGGTTAGGAAGTTCTAGAATATGTTTCCTATAAACTTACCTGATGTGCCTTCGGATCGAGATATTGACTTTATCATTGTGTCAAGCTTGGAACCAAGACTGTTTCCATTCTTCCTTATAAGATGGCCCGGCTGAGTTGAAGAAATTGAATGAGCAGTTGGAAGATTTATTGGGTTGGGGTTTCATTAGACCGTGTGTGTCTCCTTCAGGTGCTCCTGTCTTATTTATGAAGATGAAGGATGGATCTATGCACATACGTATTGATTATCGATAATTAAATAAGGTAATGGTCAAGAACACGTATCTTATTTCTCGTATTAATGATTTATTTGATTAGATTTAGGGTTCCTTGGTGTTTTCTAAGATTGACTTGAAATTCGATTATCATCAATTGAGGTTTAGAGCTTTAAATGTTACAAAGATGACTTTTCAAAATCGGTATGATCACTATGAGTTCTTAGTCATGTATTTGGGCTAACTAATTCCCCAACAACATTTATGGAGTCGATTAATGAAGTATTTTGACCCTATATTAATTCCTTTGTGATTGCATTCATTGATGATATCTTGGTTTATTTCAAGGATGAGGCCAATCATAAGAGATACTTAAGGACTCTACTTCAGAGGTTGCGAGATGAGAAATTGTATGCCAAGTTCTCCAAGTATGAGTTTTGATTGGATTTTATATTTTTTTTGGGTAACTGGTATCTAAATATAGTATTATGGTTGATCCAACCAAGATAGTTGCAGTTCACTAACTTTCCTATCAAAATTTAAAGCTTTCTTGGGTTAACAAGCTATTATCAGTGCTTTATGCAGGGTTTCTCTTTTATTTCTCCTTCTTTGACTAAGTTGATTTGAAAGAAGATCTTTTTTCAGTATTCGAATGTTTTTGAGGAGTGCTTTTAAAAGCTCAATGAGTTGTTGACTTCGACTCCATTCTTGACCCTTCCCAAGGAGGGCATATGATTTACCCTAGTTTGCGATGCTTTCGGGATTGGCTTGGATGGTGTATAGATGTAGGATGTCAAGATGTCTGCTTATGATTCTTGATAATTTAGCCTCATAAGAAAAATTATAATGATCTTGTCTATTGTTACATATAAGTATTACATTTAAAATTTCATGCTAAAACTCTTCCTAGATATAAAGTTATGAATTTCAGACTAGGCTAGTTTCGAATAAAATTTGAGCGAGGTATGATCTAGGGCAATCCCTGAATAATTTAGATAGGTGTAGTGGTGTTTGATATGACCCCTAGTTAGTTGGATTTTATGCAATCAAATTTGAATAAGTAGAACTCCCCAAATTGATCTTAACATAAAGGATATTGTTTGAGGTATCTTGAATTTAAGGTGTGTTGTGACATAGGAGATTTTTTGAGGAAACTGGACTTTTTGTCTTGTTGACGTCGCTATAGTGAAGTGCATATCGCTATAGCGATATACTCAAAAATGGAAAAATTCCCACTATGGCGACTAATCAATATGGTCAAGGGACACTAAGTGAGTATGTTGCTAGAACGATCCTTCTATAACAAAATATGGCATTATAGCGACGTAAATTGCTATTTTATTTTCAAAACCCCCAATATATTTTATTTTTCCAAGAAATGTTTGGGGCTCCAATAGTGGCAGTTTTTGTAAGAACCATCAATATTAATCATATTTCGTCTTGAAGGTAACAAATAATCCTCGCTAGCTAGTAAATAGATAATCTAACCTTAAAGTTGCTAGTTTGAATAGTTCGGAGAGGGTTCAGGTCTAAATTGTGTTTCGTTTCTGGTGCAAGGGGTAAGTTGAGTATAAAATCATCGGATTTTGGTTAATTATTGTTAGTTTACCCTTTTATATCATTGATTCACTAAATCATTCATGAAATGGGTAGTTTTAGGTGAATTAAGTTAGGAAAACCCTAGAATGGAGAGAGAATGATTATGAATTTGGCCTTAGGGGTTGGGTGTGAGTTATAATCCCCAACAAGATAGGTTATTTCATTAATTATGTGTTTATATGGATTTTGTAGACCGAGATCTAGTAGAAATTGCATGGATGGGCAAGACTCCGGATTGGTAGAGTTGTGTAAGCTTGGTTCGAGATAGGTGATGGTATATTGTAGTTTAATCTAATTTATACTATATGTGCATGTTAACTACTTTTTAGTATGACTTGTTTATACATGTTGTTTGGTGTGGTCAATTCAATAATTTTATCTTGTTGTATGATTTTGACCTACCTTATGCTTAAATGAGGAATGCTTAAATCTGGGGTTTTGGTACGGACTGAATTTGTCTCCTACAGGTCATGACAAAAGGATGGTTATGATGCCTATTGCATGTATGTACGAGGTTCTGGTGAGTTTGATGGTTCCATGGGTGAATTGGGGAATATACTTATATTTATGATTATTGCTTAAAATATTTTAATTTTTTTTAGTTGACTTGGTGGTAAATGGATTGACTTGTTGCTTGTAATCCTAAACTTCTTAATTGATATTTGTTATACTATGTGTAAGTTAGAATGAGCATTTGTTGTACTATGTTATGGTTTAATGTTCATATTCTTAGTTTGAGTTAGCCAAACAACACTACCAGTACACTACTGTTCTTGTGTGTTGATACTACATCTGCTTTTATTTTTGTTGAGTGCAATGCATATTCAAACGACACCTACAAGACATCAATTGTGATTATAGCGAGTGATTTAGATTTTAGGGTTGAGCTTCTCATTTGGCTACCATAGAATCTTTCTTTTATGTCACGGTCTTATGTCTGGACATTATGTACTTTCCTTTAGTTTTTGGAGTTGCATCCTCTTATTTACATTCTTAGTATGTTTTAGTACATTGTAATACACTGTATTCTCCTAGCTCAATTTAGCTCATAGTACACAATAATTCCTATATAAAATTTTCAAAATACTCAGAATTTTCCAGGTTAAGACCCATCATTGTGTTGGAAATTCAGTTAGCTTTCCAACGATATAAATTTCACCCAAATCTAATATCTAAGTGAGAAGTTACGACACATTTATTAAAACAGTATATAAAATTGAGCATCACCGCATCGTGGTGAAGTTCAAGTCCCAATTGTCATTTTCCAGTATGTCAATTGATAATGACGTGTTGCGTTATAGTGCCATTTCCCAATTCTAATTTTCCAGCAAGGCATTGAGATAGTACCGCGTCGCGCCAAGGTGCCATTTCAGAATTGTCATTTTCTAGTGGTGCAACACGATAGCTCCGCATCGCGCCAAGGGCCATTTTTGCAATTTTCCATTTTAAACCGTTTCAGCCGAAATTCCAGTAGCTCACCGC
Source organism: Capsicum baccatum var. pendulum (assembly GCA_030864225.1). Classification (NCBI taxonomy): domain Eukaryota; kingdom Viridiplantae; phylum Streptophyta; class Magnoliopsida; order Solanales; family Solanaceae; genus Capsicum; species Capsicum baccatum. The sequence goes on along the minus strand of CM061557.1, from coordinate 40,242,826 downwards.
AATGCCACTGCATCGTGGTGAAAGCCAAAATCAGGATTTTCAGTAGCAAAAATTTAAATCTTTCCAAGGATATTTGGACTTTTCCCATGGCCCTAATCAGTTTAAACACTAGATTTAATGCCTAATAACCTAATTAAGTCATTATTCTATTCAGTTCTCCCCAAAAATCAAGAGCATTCTCTCAATTAGAAAAACTCTAGCCTCCAAGAATCAAGAGCACTCTTCAAGAATTCTACCAAGAATCTTTAAGAAGTTAATTTCTCAGGTATGTTAAATGTTCATCTATGGGTCCTTACCACCCATGCAACCCAAGAATCCTTTTCAAAATACAAAATTGAGATTCCATGAATTTGATGTTTGAATTGAATTGTGTTCATGTCTGTATTGTTATATAGTATTCAACCCATGATTAATTCCAAGTTTCATGAAATTAAGATAGCATGTGTGATGAATTATGTGATTCTTATGTTAAATCCTTGAAATTTCAAGCTGAACATTATAGCCATAATATTTATATATATGTTTATTATTATGTGAAATAATTATGCTTCCCAAGTGTTTGTTAGAATGCCTATGTGAATTGAATAGTGAAATCATGACATGTTATCATGTGTTCCCCATTCATGTACAAGTTCACGCCTCTCAAATGTTTGCCAAAATGTCTAAATGAATGCATTTTTAACAAACAATTATTGATATACTTTTAAGATCATGCCATGCTTTACTTTTTATGTTATTGAGTCCTAGGGGTATTTAATACCCAAAATCTAGCTGTTTACCTAGAATTACAGTAGTTACAGAATAGTCTCAGTAATTTCACGAACAGTAGTACTCAGTCAGTACAAAACTCATTGAAACTCAGTGCAGTTCAGTTCAATCTAATAATCAGTGTCGTTCAGTTGGGATTAGGATTCAACACCGAGTGAACCCAAGGACGAGGGCTCACATGTCAGTAGATGGTGTGATCCTTAGTAGCAGTCCTTGCATTCCAGAGCTACGTAGCCAGCGTAGGTTAAGTTATAAACCTGGCAGTTAAGGATTGATAAGGTGTTTACCTACTACTAGTTGAGGGTAATACGATTCACATTAAGGAGCCTGCCAATAAAGGGTGACCTTTAGTACTTAGAGACGAAATTACAGTTGATCCACAATGCCAGTATCTGTACCCATGGCACGGTACTGATACTCTTCTAACTGGGGTTACAGGTTAAACGTCAATCAGTTCAGAGAGGGGAATTTTAATTAGATAATTACCTCCCACAATTTAGTTTCAATCTTCAGTATAAAACTCAGTTCAGTTTTATAGAGTAAGGACTGTCAGTAAATGTAATACTCCAAACTTTCTTTAAGTCAAATCTAGTCTTTAGAAAAGTTAGTAATGACTACCTAAATGATTAATGTTTAAATCATATCGAATTTCCCCAATTTCAAAATTTTATCATGTGGAAAGTTGAATTAGCTTTCCAACGATACCAATTTTGCCCAAATTTGGTATCAGAGTTAAATGTTATGGACGTTTTACAGAGAACTGTCAGAACTGCCTAGAAGTGATGGTCAGGCAGATGGACCGTTGATCTAGTGATGGATCATCATCCAAGCAGTCGCAAACGAGGCAGTAAACCAGGCTTTTGGTCAAGTGCGATGACCAGGACCGATGGACTGTTAATCTAGCGATGGACCATTGCCCAAACTGTAACAAATGAGGTAGAAAGTTTAGGTTCTAGCCAAGCGCGATGGTCAGGACTGATGGACCATCGATCCAGCGACGGATCATCACCCAAACCATCGGATCTCAATTATATTTTGTCAGTCAATAAAAATCAGTGAACTTAGTCCGGTCAGTTCAGTATTATTAATTTAGTGTCTAATCAGATGAGAGTAGGGTTCAATACCGAGTGAGCCCAAGGTTGGGAAATCACCTGTTATTAGATAGTGTGATTCTTAGAAGCAATCTTTGCACTCCAGAGCTACGTAGCCAGCATATGTTGAGACATAAAACCTACTAGTTGAGGGTAGATGAGGTGGATCAACCTATTATATGAGGGTCCCACCATTCTTCTTAGAGAACCTGTTAGATGAGGGATTACTTGCGGCTTATCCTTACCAGTGGCGCGGTATTGACACCATTCTAATTGGGGTTACTTATTGGACCCAAACTCAATTATATTTTCTTACTTGGGGCATGTCAGTTAGATAACTACTTTCCACAGTTACAGTCTCAGTCTTAATAATAAAACTCAGATAATTCTTTAGAATTCAGGACTGTCAGATACAGTCACCTAGCTCAGTACGAAACCCAGCTAGTTCATCAGGAATAGGACTGTTAGACAAAGTCATTCAAAAAATAGTATATCAATTTTATGAAAACTTATGTTATTAGTATTCTGATTCAGTGATTTCATAATCTCAGTTACAGTTCACGTATTCATGCATGTGTTCTCACATTCATGTTATTCAGTCAGATAGTATTGTTTATGAATATAAACCCGTTGTATTCAGCCTACCTCACTTTTATACCAGTACATTCAATTGTACTGATACATTTGCAGTATGGTGTTTTATACCATAGGTTTAGAAGCACGAACTCCAAAGCATCCTTAGTGAATCAGACGTTCAGCAGCCAGACTAGCAGTGAGTCTTCATCATTTGAAGATAGCATGATTATTTTATTACTTTATTATTTCAGTAGTTTGGAGTTAGTTGGGGACGTGTCCCATCAACTCCATAGTTTTTAGATAGTTTAGAGGCTTTCAGACTAGCATGTTTAGACAGTTATGTCAGTTTTGGTATGGTGCTACCGTATTATTCAGATGTTATGTGTTATTAGATATTTGAACCTTATGGCCTTTCAGTCTTTTATTCTGCATTGATACAGTATGTTATGCAATGCTCAGTAATGATATCAGTCATGAGTTAGAATATGAGTCTTTCGGGGTCATGAGCACCGTGTAGCATTTCGGGTACCAGATTCGGGGCATTACAAACTTGGTATCAGAGCCTGAGGTTCAATAGTGTCTTAGAAAGTCTGAAAGCTGCATCTAGTAGAGTCTTGTACATGGGTGTGTTATGCGCCACATTTATGTACAGGAGTGTAGCACCCCGTATTTAAGTACGTGTATTGGCGTATGTAAGTACGTGTATTGGTCTTATTTATATGGAATTAATTTTTTATTTTATTTATACCGGAATTTACCCGTCGATGGTTCCATATGAAGGTTATTGGATAAGCTTTCCAACAATATAAAGATTTCCGAAAACGGATAGGTTTCGGATATAATCGAGCACGTTCGAAACTATAAAACGGTGGCCGGGATATTGTGAATAGTAAATGTGCAGGAAAATTTCCTGCACACAAACTACTGAGGCCAGCCAATTTTTTGAGTCAACTTTAAACGATCATAACTCCCTTAATATAATGAACTGAGAGATCTACGACCTATCAAAAGAAAGATCTTTGGGTCTTCTTTCTAATTAAATTGGTTTCATCCAAATCCAACATCTGAGTAAAGGAGTTATACTCGTTTTACTTCAGCCTCTCAAAACAGATTTTTAGGGTCAACTTCAAATGATCATAACTCCGTGTACAGGAAAAACTGGGTGGCCTACTTTATATGAAATGAAATCAATTTGAATTATATTTTCAACTATAACAATTTCACCCAAGTCCGATATCGGAGCAAAGAGTTATGGTCGATCTACTTTAGCTTATCAAAACAGTCCACCAGAGGACAAATTTGACATTATTTAAATTTTAAAGGCACTTTGGTCATTCCCTATGATAATATGGATGGGAATATGTGTACGTATACATGTATATGAGTTCAAAAACTCATTTTCATCATCAATCATTGAGAAAGAACAAACCCTAGCCAAATTTGACCTTTAAATTACTTTTGATTCAACTGTAGAAATTCCAAAGTAATCCGATAACTGCTTTTGTCATCTCGAGAGCTTCAAACGGCACCTATTATTTGTGCAAACAGGATTGCATAATCAAGAGGTGAATTCTAAGGTATGAATATTGTTTGCCTTTGTTCTCTTCCATATGTATATGTATGATAGAGGATTATATGTATTGGTTGTTATTGAAAGGTGATGAAAATAGGGTTATGGACTATTTTGCATGGTTTGGTTGTATTGAATTGTGGAGGGTGGATATGGTGATTGAGTTATGGAAGGTGGATATGGTGATATACTATTGAATTGATGATTATTTATGTCTATGGCTCAATTTGGTTTAATGGATTGGTTGGAAGGATAAATGAATCCAAACTTGATATTGGAGGATGTTGTATGAATATGCATGGCATGCGAATGTAATTGGAGTATAAGAGGGTTAAAGTGACACCCTTTATTGTGTAATTAAGGATTACTACTTAACCACTAGTTTGGTGAATTCAAATATCTGAATTGTGACGTTTGGTCGCTAATACTAGATTGCTATATATGTTCATTGTAGATAAGTAATTCGAAAAGACGAGAAGTCCATTTGGGGCTAGTATTGAAGGTTGACAGTCAGGTTTGTAAAGCATACTCTATACCATATCTTTGGCATGAAAGTGAACAATTGTTTTATTAAGAAAGTTTCCAAACTTATTCAATAATATGTGATCCATAATGGTTTTGTGTGATGTCCTACATTACCAATGAACTTGTTTCCACCCTACAAGATATCAAGACATTCCAATACTCACTTGTTTTCCAAATCTTACATGTTTATTGCACTAATGAATATCAGAAGGTATCCGGTTACTCGAACAAGATCCATGTGTTATTAATGACTCCAAAACATTTCATTGATATACCAATAAGTTCCTACTTTATTATTATGGCATTGATGACTCCAAAACACTTTATTGATATGCCAATGAGTTCTTACTTCATTGTTATTGCATTGATGGTCTATTTATATGTCTCTTATTGATGTATCATTGTTTCAAAGTATCAAAATTGTGCTTGCGACCGAAATAACAATCTCAAAGATTAATTGAACTAAGTGATGGAAGTTCTCTCTTATCGGGTGGTATCCCAGGGGCATAAATCATGGGTCGATCCCTAGTTATGTGTTTGTGGGTGGTATCCCAGGGGCATAAGCCTAGAATGGGTCGATCCCAGTTGATATGTACTGGAGGCAACCTAATGGTCACAGTACAGTACAGTAATGATTACAAAGATGATAAGAACGAAGGTAAAGTGATTGAATAAATACAATGTACAGGTTGTCACAAGTTCTAGTAAGTGTGGTCCACTCCTGTTACGATTTATTCACTTGTTTCTAATTTCTATTAAGCTCCTATATCATATGTGATTATCTACAGCTTTATATACTCAATACATATTTCGTACTGACGTCCCCCACGGGGGACCTGTATTTCATGCTGCAGGCAGAGGTACCTCAGCTCATACACCGCACAAGTAAGAGCCAGGATACCCAGCTACTTTTTGGTGAGCTCCAGTTTACTTCGAGGCTTTCCGTGTCATATCCAATCACTTTTGGTATTGTCTAGAAGCTTTGTAGACCTAATGTACAGTCAAGGTGGTATTTTGTTAATAGACGTGATGGATCCAACGGCCAAGTATTGTATATACATATATATGTATACTCGAGTTTCTACAGGTGATTATTTCCTTTTATATGCGACATGATGCTGTACGAATTTCGTGTTGTCATAGAGGTATACATGGGAAGTATAAGGTTATGAGCTAGTTCTCCCGGACCTCCTCGGTTACAGGTGCCAGTCCGACCCAATAGTATTTGAGGCATGACAAAAGTGGTATCAGAGTAGTTCGTCCTAGTGAGTCTACAAAGCCGTGTCTATGTAGAGTCTTGTTTATCGGTGTGTCGTGCACCGCATCTATAAACAGAAGGCTATGGACATTTATGAATTGTTTCTTTTCTTCATGTCTTAGATCATGCGATGGAGCCTATATTGTATATGAAGTCATAGTTGACCACTGAATCCATTTGTTTCTCTTATTATAGTAATGATGCTAGTTACCAGAAGCAAGAATACCGGTAAGCAAGTAGATGTGGCTGCCGGAGAGGGGACTAGTAAGTCACCCACTATACCAGCTAATCAAAGTGAGGCTTCAGCTGAGCATGCATCAGAAACTTTCTCCAGTCCGGTAGAAATAAGGGGGAGGAGAACTATATCCGCAGAGCCACCTACTAATACTGTTGATCAAGATCTTAGAAATGCAGTGCAACTTTTGACTCGTATAGTTGCTGGGCAAGATCAAGGGCAAGCCATTCCTACCACGGGTCCTAGTGGTACAGATAGGGCGGCTCGCCTTTGAATACAGGATTTTCTTAACATGGATCCTCCCACTTTTACTGGATCAGATCTTAACGAGGACTCACAGGACTTTATTGATCAAATTCAAAGGGCCTTAGATGTTATGCATGTAACGGGTAAAGAGACAGTGGAGTTAGCGGCGTATAGATTTAAAGGGGAGGCTGTATATTGGTATGAAGACTGGAAACGATCTAGGGGTATTGATGCACCCCCAGCTACTTGGAAAGAGTTCAAAGAGGCATTTCTTGATCATTATCTTCCATTCGAGATTCGTTAGGCCCGTGCAGATCAGTTTTTAAATCTTCATCAGGGGAATATTAGCGTGAGAGAGTACAGTCTCCAATTTAATTCCTTGTCGAGATATGCTCCTAATATTGTAGATACTATGGATGACAGAGTTCATCAATATGTGGATAGGATAGATCCATATCTGGTTAGAGATTGTACTATTGCCGCTTTGAACAAAGATATGGACATAGGGAGGATCTAATATTTCGCACAGAAAATGGAAGATCAGAGGCAGAGGAGAAGAACACAAGAATTAGAAAGAGGATATTCGAAGAGGGCCAGATCTACAGGACAGTTCATGGCATCCTAAGGAGGGTTCAGGCTATAGTTTTTTGCTAGACCACCTAGGCCATTATCTTTTTTTTCTGTAGCTAGTGCCTCACCACAGTTCCAAGGGTCCATAGGAAATCAATTTGGGCACAGAAGTAAGAGTCAGAGTTCGCGGATAGTGGGGTACCAAGGGCAAGGGAATATGAGCCAATCGAGACCTCCTCGAGAGCCATACAATAAATGTGGAAGTTATCATTTGGGCGCATGTTGGCTGGGGACCAATGTTTGCTTTTGGTGCGGTATGTCAGGTCATATGTTAAGGGAATGCCCACGAAGGGACATAAGGGGTATGGCATGACCTACGGGGTCATTTATTCCATCATCATCTTCATCGATGCCTTATTCAAGAAGGGATGCACAACCAATGGGTCGTGTTAGAGGTGTTAGAGGAGCCACGAGTTCTAGCGGGGCTCAAAATCGTACGTATGCTCTAGTAGATCGACAGAATTTAGAGGCTTCCCCAGATGTTGTTACGGGTACGTTGTCTATCTTTTCATTCGATTTATATGTATTAATTAATCCTGGTTCTACATTATCTTATGTTACTCCATTGGTTGCTGGAAAGTTCGAAAAAATACCTGAACTGTTAGTTAAGCCATTTGAAATGTCCGCACCGGTTGGAGAATGTATTATAGCTAGAAGGGTTTATCGAAATTGCATAGTAACTGTTTGTGGTCGTGATACGATGGCTGATCTTGTGGAGTTAGAAATGGTAGATTTTGATGATATAATGGGTATGGACTGGTTGGAGTCTTGTTATGCCACAATTGATTGCTGCACGAAAAAGGTATATTTCCATTTTCCAAATGAATCAGTCCTTGAATGGAAAGGTGAAATTAGCGTGCCAAGAGGTAGATTTATTTCTTATTTTAAGGCAAGAAGAATGATTTCCGAGGTATACATATACCATTTAGTTAGAGTAAGGAATACAGAAGCGGAGTCACCAACTCTTCACGCTGTTCCGGTGGTAAATGAATTTTCTGATGTATTTCCTAAAGATCTTCCAGGTTTGCCTCCTGAACGAGAAGTAGAGTTTGGTATTGATGTAATACCAGGAACCCAACCAATCTCCATTCCTCTATATATAATGGCCCCAGTAGAATTACGAGAATTGAAAGAGCAATTGAAAGATTTGCTAGAGAAGGGATTCATAAGGCCTAGTATGTCTCCCCCTGGGAGCACCAGTGTTATTTGTGCGCAAAAAGGATGGCTCGCTGAGGATGTGTATTGATTATCGGCAATTGAATAAGGTGACTATTAAGAATAAATATCCTCTCCCAAGAATTAATGATTTATTTGATTAGTTACAGGGCGCCAAGTGCTTTTCTAAGATTGATTTGAGATCAGGTTACCACCAAGTGAGGGTCAAAGAGAAGGATATACCCAAGACAACTTTCTGAACACGTTATGGTCATTATGAGTTTCTAGTTATGTCATTTGGGCTAACAAATGCACCCGCAACTTTTATGGATTTGATGAATAGGGTGTTTAAGCCATTCCTGGATGTATTTGTGATAGTTTTTATAGATGATATTCTTGTTTATTCTAGATCAGAAGAGGACTATGCCAATCACTTACGACAGGCATTACAGACTCTTTGTGATTGTAAGCTTTATGCAAAGTTCTCTAAATGTGAGTTTTGGTTAAAGTCTGTGGCATTTTTGGGTCATATTGTATCTAGTGAAGGGATCAAGGTTGATGCTCAAAAGATAGAAGCTGTGAAGAACTGGCCAAGGCCCACAACGCCTACGGAGATTCATAGTTTTCTCGGGTTGGCCGGTTATTATAGACGGTTTGTTAAAGACTTTTCTTCCATTTCAGCACCCTTAACCAAGCTAACCCATAAAGCATCCAAATTCCAATGGAATGATGCCTGTGAGAAGAGTTTTCAATATTTAAAGAACAAGTTGATTTCTACACCCGTGTGGTGCTTCCAGAAGGCACCGAAGGGTATACGGTGTATTGTGATACTTCTAGAATTGTTTTAGGATGTGTATTGATGCAGCATGGTAAGGTAATAGCATATGCTTCTAGACAATTGCGGCCACATGAGAAAAATTATCCTACACACGATCTTGAGCTGGCAGCAGTTATTTTTGCTTTAAAGATATGGCTCCACTACTTATATGGGGTTCATGTTGATATATATACTGACCATAGGAGCTTGCAATATATTTTTAATCAGAAGGATCTAAATTTAAGGCAACGAAGATCGCTTGAACTATTAAAGAACTACGATGTTGATATCTTGTACCATCCAGGGAAAGCAAATGTGGTAGCTGATAGTAGCTGATGCGTTAAGTCGTAAGGCTATGATGGTGCCTATAGAAAGGGAAGGGATGGTTAAAGATCTTCACCAGTTAGCTAGTTTGGGAGTTCGCCTTCTTGAAACTCCGAATAAAGAGCTTATCGTACATAATGCTGCAAAATCTTCATTAGTAGCTGATGTGAAAGAGAAGCAAACCTATTTTATTACATCTTAAGGAGAACGTTAAGAGTGGTGCGACCAAGGTATTTGAGCTTACGCGAGAAGGAGTACTTCGGTGCCAAAACCGATTGTGTGTGCCGGATGTAGACGGGCTAAGAAAGAAGATTATGACGGAGGTACATTTTTCAAGGTATTCCATTCATCCAGGATCAACCAAAATGTATCAAGATTTGAAAGATATGTATTGGTGGAATGACATGAAGAAGAGCATTGCAGAATTTGTAGCTGAATGTCCAAATTGGCAAAGAGTTAAAGTTGAGCACCAAAAACCCGGAGGTTATATGCAATGCATTGATCTTCCAAGATGTAAGTGGGACATGATCATCATGGATTTTGTTATTAGTTTACCTCGTACATCCCGAAAGTTTGATTCTATATGGGTGATTGTTGATAGGCTTACCAAATCTGCACATTTCCTACCAGTTAGGACTACTTACACAGTTGAAGAGTATGTGAAGCTGTACATTAAAGAGATAGTCCGATTACATGGAGTTCCAATCTCTATTATATCAGATCGGGGAACCCAATTTACTGCAAAATTTTGGAAGTCTTTTCAGAGGTGTTTGGGAACACAAATGAAGTTGAGTACAACTTTTCACCCTCAAACAGATGGACAAGCAGAACGTACCATCCAAATACTTGAAGATATACTACGAGCTTGTGTAATATATTTTAAGGGCAACTGGGATGATCATTTACCTCTTACTGAGTTTGCCTACAATAATAGCTATCATTTAAGTATCAAAATGGCAATATATGAAGCGTTATATGGAAAGAAGTGTAGATCACCAATAGGATGGTTCGAAGTGGGTGAAATTCTTTTGTTCGGACCAGATCTTGTTTATCAAGCCATAGAGAAGGTTAAAGTAATTCAGCAACGACGGAAAATAGCCCAAAGTAGACACAAGTCATATGCGGATAGTAGAAGGAGAGGGCTAGAGTTTTCTATAGGTGATTGGGTATTTTTGAAGGTATCACCAATAAAAGGGGTAATGAGATTTGGCAAGAAAGGAAAGTTGAGTCCACGTTATATAGGCCCATATAAGATCACTCGAAGGTTTGGACAAGTTGCATATGAATTAGAGCTACCCCAAGAGTTTTCATTTGTACATCCGGTATTTTATGTGTCAATGCTCCGAAAGTGCATCGGAGATCCATCACATATCACTTCTATTGAGGATGTGCAAATTACGGAAGATCTTACCTATGAAGAAGTGCCTATTGCTATTCTAGATCGTCAAGTTAAGAAGATGAGAAATAAAGAGATAGCATCAGTGAAAGTACGTTGGAGAAATCGTCAAAGGGAAGAGATTACATGGGAAGATGAGGAAGCAATGAAATCTAAGTACCCTCATTTGTTCAAAGATGAAGATGAAGTTCAAGAAACGGAGTTAGAACATTAAAAAGTAAGTTTTTTTTATATATGCATAGTATTTATGTGATGATGTGAATGTTAATAATGGACTTGAACTTGTTTTGGTTGAATAACTACGCTAACATTCGAGGACGAATGTCCTAAAGGGGGAAGGATGTAACACCCCGTATTCAAGTACGTGTATTGGAGTATTCAAGTACGTGTATTGGTCTTATTTATATGGAATTAATTTTTTATTTTATTTATACCGGAATTTTCCCATCGATGGTTCCATACGAAGGTTATTGGATAAGATTTCCAACAATATAAAGATTTCCAAAAACGGATAGGTTTTGGATATAATCAAGCACGTTCAAAAATATAAAACGGTGGCCGGGATATTGTGAATAGTAAATATGCAGGAAAATTTCCTGCACACAAACTACTGAGGCCAGCTAATTTTTTGGGTCAACTTTGAACGATCATAACTCCATTAATATAATGAACTGGGAGAGCTATGACTTATCAAAAGAAATATATTTGAGTGTTATTTCCAATGAAATTGGTTTCATCCAAATACAACATCTGAGTAAGGAGTGGTACTTGTTTTACTTCAGCCTCTCAAAGCAGATTTTTAGGGTCAACTTCAAACGATCATAACTCCTTGTACAGGACGAACTGGGTGGCCTACTTTATATGAAATGAAATACCTTTGAATTACCTTTCCAACGATAACCAATTTCACCCAAATACGATATCGGAGCAAAGAGTTATGATCGATCTAGTTTAGCTTATCAAAACAGTCCACCAGAGGACAGATTTGACATTATTTAAATTTTAAAGGCACTTTGGTCATTCCCTATGATATTATGGACGAGAATATGTGTACATATACATTTATATGAGTTCAAAAACTCATTTTGATCATCAATCATTGAGAAATAACAAACCCTAGCCAAATTTGACTTTTAAATTACTTTTGATTCAATCGTAGTAATTCCAAAGTAATTCGATAACTGCGTTTGTCATCTCGAGAGCTTCAAATGACACCTATTATTTGTGCAAACAGGATTGCATAATCAAGAGGTGAATTCTAAGGTATGAATATTGTTTGCCTTTGTTCTCTTCCATATGTATATGTATGATAAAGGATTATATGTATTGGTTGTTATTGAAAGGTGATGAAAATAGGGTTATGGACTATTTTGCATGGTTTGGTTGTATTGAATTGTGGAGGGTGGATATGGTGATTGAGTTATGGAAGGTGGATATGGTGATATACTATTGAATTGATGATTATTTATGTCTATGGCTCAATTTGGTTTAATGGATTGGTTGGAAGGATAAATGAATCCAAACTTGATATTGGAGGATGTTGTATGAATATGCATGGCATGTGAATGTAATTGGAGTATAAGAGGGTTAAAGTGACACCCTTTATGGTGTAATTAAGGCTTACTACTTAACCACTAGTTTGGTGAATTCAAATAATTGAATTGTGACGTTTGGTCACTAATACTAGATTGCTATATATGTTCATTGTAGATAAGTAATCCGAAAAGACGAGAAGTCCATTTGGGACTAGTATTGAAGGTTGACAGTCAGGTATGTAAAGCATACTCTATACCATATCTTTGGCATGAAAGTGAACAATTGTTGTATTAAGAAAGTTTCCAAAGTTATTCAATAACATGTGATCCATAATGGTTTTGTGTGATGTCCTACGTTACCAATGAACTTGTTTCCACCCTACAAGATATCAAGACATTCCAATACTCACTTTTTTTCCAAATCTTACATGTTTATTGCACTAATGAATAGTAGAAGGTATTCGGTTACTCGAACAAGATCCATGTGTTATTATTGACTCCAAAACATTTCATTGATATACCAATAAGTTCCTACTTTATTATTATGGCATTGATGACTCCAAAACACTTTATTGATATGCCAATGAGTTCTTACTTCATTGTTATTGCATTGATGGTCTATTTATATGCCTCTTATTGATGTATCATTGTTTCAAAGTATCAAAATTGTGTTTGCGACCGAAATAACAATCTCAAAGATTAATTGAACTAAGTGATGGAAGTTCTCTCTTATCGGGTGGTATCCCAGGGGCATAAATCATGGGTCGATCCCTAGTTATGTGTTTGTGGGTGGTATCCCAGGGGCATAAGCCTAGCATGGGTCGATCCCAGTTGATATGTACTGGAGGCAGCCTAATGGTCATAGTACAGTACAGTAATGATTACAAAGATGATAAGAATAAAGGTAAAGTGATTGAATAAATACAATGTACAGGTTGTCATAAGTTCTAGTAAGTGTGGTCCACTCCTGTTATGATTTATTCACTTGTTTCTAATTTCTATTGAGCTCCTATATCATATGTGATTATCTATAGCTTTACATACTCAGTACATATTTCGTACTGACGTCCCCCATGGGGGACCTGCATTTTATGCTGCAGGCACAGGTACCTCAGCTCATACACCGCACAAGTAGGAGCCAGGATACCCAGTTGCTTTTGGTGAGCTCCAGTTTGCTTTGGGGCTTTCTGTGTTATATCCAGTCACTTTTGGTATTGTATAGAAGTTAGTTATATGGCAGGGTGTGTCCCGACCTTCGTTAAACTCTGTGTATTATCGAGAGGCTTTGTAGACCTAATGTACAGTCAAGGTGGTATTTTGTTAATAGACGTGATGGCTCCAACGGCCAAGTATTGTATATACATAAATATGTGTGCTTGAGCTTATACAGGTGATTATTTCCTTTTATATGCGACATGATGCTGTGCAAATTTTGGGATGTCATAGAGGTATGCATGGAAGTATAAGGTTATGAGCTGGTTCTCTCGGGCCTCCTCGGTTATGGGTGCCAGTCCGCCTTAATAGGATTTGAGGCGTGACAAGGAGGCTATAAGATGTGTCAAGAACAATTTTCCTTCTTTCAGTATTCATGTCGTGCCTATGAGCATGAGCGCAAATTTAACTCTCAGACTAATTCGTTTCTCCCTTTCTTCTAAAGAACATGCCTCCCAAAAGAAGAAACAAAAATTAGTTAGCCTCTCAGTCTGTCCAAGCAGATCCCTTGGATGAATATGTTTATCTTGCAGAGTTCAGAGCTGTATTCACTACTCTTGCTAATTCAGTTACTGCTTAGAATGAAAGACCAGTTGTCGTTCTGGCCAACCCAGTGGACAATTTAGCTGCAGCTAGGATTCAGGACTTCACCCGAATGAATCTTCCATTATTTTTTGGGTCTAAGTCAGATGAGGACCCACAGGACTTCCTTGATCAGATTTAGAAGGATTTCGATTTCATGAGGGTGTCATCTGTTGAGAGTGCTGAGCTAGCTACATACCAGTTATAGGATGTGGCTCACACAGTTTAAATAGTAAAAAGTAGAGAGGGGTGTAGATGTAGGACCTATAGCATGGGAGGAGTTTCCCACTACTTTTCTTGATACATTCTTTCCTATAGAGCTGAGGGAAGCTAAGGTGTTAGAATTTATCAACCTTAGGCAGGGCAACATGACAGTGAAAGAGTATTCTCTTAAGTTTTCTTAACTAGCTTGATATGCTCCTCATGTGGTGGCAGATAACAGGGCCAAGATGAGTAAGTTTGTTTCTGGGGTGAATGGTAGTGTGGTCAATAAATGCAGATCTGTAATATTGATTAGTGAGATGGACATAGCTAGGCTTATGATCCATGCTCAACAATTTAAAGAGTAGAAGATTAAGATGAGAGAGAAGAAGAATAAGAGAGCAAGGACAGGTAGTTTCAACTTTGCTCAGCCTAAGTTAGAGGGCGGTAGTCGTTCTTAGTTTTGCCTAAAGTTATCTATTCCAGATCCTTCCTTAGCTATCACTCTTATGCTGAAATTCAGAGACGGCCACAGAGATAGGGCGTCTGGCTCTAAGTCTCAGGGTAGTATTAGCAGTGCTTGAACCTATCCTCTTTGTCAGACATATGGAAAGCACTATCAGGGTACTTGAGAGATGGCAGTGATGTTTTCTTTGAATGTGGCAAGCCAGGTCATAGAGTTAGAGAATGTCCTCATCCAGGTCCTCAAGGTCAGCGTAATCGCCCTCCAGCTTAGTCCGATTGCCCGAATTAGTAGGGTGCCTCTTCCAGTGCTACCAGTAGGCAACGCCCAAATAAACTCTATGCTCTTCAGTCCCGACAGGATCAGGAAAATTCTACTAATGTGGTTACTGGTATGTTATAAATCTTTCATGTACATATTTACACCTTGCTATATCCAGGAGCTTTTTTGTCTTTTGTTACTCCCTATATGGCAGTTGATTTTGAAGTTAGTCCTAAAATTTTAGTAGAGCCCTTCTCAGTCTATACCCTAGTAGGTAAAACTATCATAGCCCGACGGGTATACAAGACTGTCCATTTATGGTATCTCAGAAAGTCACTTCAGCAGACTTAGTCGAATTAAAGATGACTGATTTTGATGTCATTCTTGGCATGGATTAGCTTTATTCCTGCTATTCCATTGTTTACTGCAGAAATAGAGTTGTCCAGTTTTAGTTCCTGAATGAACCCGTCCTAGAGTGGAAGGGTAGTACTTCAGTTTTCAGAGGTCAGCTTATTTCCTACCTTTGGGCATGAAAAATGATATCTAAGGGATGTGTCTATCATCTTGTTCGAGTTAAGGACTCTAGTTCTAAAACTCCCAATCTTGGATCAGTCCCATTAGTGAATGAATATTCCGATGTCTTTCTCGAAGATCTTCCCGAAATTCCTCCCGAAAGGGAAATAGACTTCGGCGTAGACCTTCTTCTAGATACTCAACCCATATCTATTATGCCATACGGAAGGGCACCAACAAAACTCAAAGAATTGAAAGATCAGTTGTAGGATCTCCTAGATAAGGGTTTCATCAGACCCAGTGTGTCCCCGCGGGGTGCACTAGTCTTATTCGTGCACAAGAAAGATGATTCTCTTAGAATATGTATATACTACCGTCAGCTCAATAAAGTCACTGTCAAGAACAAGTATCCATTTTCTATAATTGATGACTTGTTCGATCAACTTCAGGGGGCCTACTATTTTTCTAAGATAGACCTCAAATCAAGCTATCATCAGCTCAGGGTTAGAGAATGTGATATTATGTAAATAACTTTTTGTACTCAGTATGGTCACTTTAAATTCTTATTCATATCCTTTGGTATTACCAATTCCCCAGCTATCTTCATGGACTTGATGAACTATGTGTTCAAGCAGTGCTTGGACATGTTCATCATAGTGTTCATAGATGACATTCTTGTCTATTCTCGCAGTGAGCATGATTATGTAGACTATCTCAGAATAGTATTACAGACTCTCAGAAATCATCGACTGCTCGCCAAATTCATTAAGTGTGAATTTTGGCTATGGTCAGTAGCATTCCTTAGTCATATCATCTCCAGTAATGGCATTAGAGTTGACCCTTAAAAGATCGAAGCAGAGAGAAACTGGACCAGACATATCTCTCTATCAGATATTAAGAGTTTCTTGGGTTTGGCTTGCTATTACTATTAGTTTTTTGAAGGATTTTCATCTATTGAATCCCCTATGTCCAGATTGAATTAGAAAAAGGTTCAGTTTTAGTGGTCAGATTCATGCGAAAGGAGTTTCTAGAAATTGAAAAATTGACTCACCTCAGCTCCAGTTTTGACTCTTCTAGATGGTTCAGATGAATTTGCAGTGTACTATGATGCATCCAGAGTAGGTTTGGGGTGTGTCATCATGCAGCAGGTGAGGTCATAGCCTACGCCTCCAGACAGCTTAAACCCTATGAGAAGAATTATCTGACTCATGATCTTGAATTAACAACTATAGTTTTTGCCTTA
This sequence comes from Capsicum baccatum var. pendulum, assembly GCA_030864225.1. Taxonomy (NCBI): domain Eukaryota; kingdom Viridiplantae; phylum Streptophyta; class Magnoliopsida; order Solanales; family Solanaceae; genus Capsicum; species Capsicum baccatum. The sequence continues at coordinate 40,226,225 of CM061557.1, read as the reverse complement.
CAGATTTGGAGGAATTACTTGTATAGTGTTCATGTAGATGTATTCACAGATCATAAGAGCCTATAGTATGCCTTTTCTCAAAAAGATCTTAACCTTCATCAGAGAAGGTAGTTATAGCTCTTGAAAGATTATGACATGAGCGTCCTTTATCATCCAGGCAAGGCCAATATAGTGGCCGACAATTTCAGTAGATTGTCTATGGGTAGTGTTGCTTATGTTAAGGACAGTAAGAAAAGTTAGCTCAGGAAGTCTATTAGTTTGCTAGACTAGGTGTCCATTTAGTCGATTCAGTAGAAGGTAGTATATGGGTTCAGAACATATCCGAATTACCTTTAATATTCGAGGTGAAAGAAAAGCAAGATTGAGATCTCAATTTTGTTAAGTTGAAAGAGTCGATCAGAGATCAGAAAGTAGAGGTTTTCTTCTAAGGGTGAGATGGTGTTTTGCGTTGTCAGGGTTGTCTTTGTGTTCCAGGTGTAGATGACTTGAGGCAATGAATTCTTGTAGAAGTGCATGGTGCGCGCTCTCTATTTATCCAGGGGCCACTAAGATGTACCGCAATTTGTGGGAGATCTATTGGTGGAGTGGGATGAGGAGAGATATTGTAGAGTTCAGGGATAAATGCTCTACATGTCAGCAGGTTAAGATAGAGCATCAGAAGCCTAGTGGGTCCATACAGGAATTCAGTATTTCTACTTGGAAGTGGGAAGAAATGAACATAGAATTTGTGATGGGTTTGCCTCGTAATCATCATCTGCATGATTCAGTTTGGGTCATTATAGATAGGAAGACCAAATAAGCTCATTTCCTTCCAGTTCATACCTTTTATTCAGTCGAGGATTATGCCAGGCTCTATATCAGGGAGTTGGTCAGATTGCACCTTGTTCTGTTGTCTATTGTTTTAGATGGAGGTACCCAATTCACCTCTCACTTCTGGAAAGAGTTCCTAAAGAGTCTTGGTACCTAAGTTTATCTCAGTAAAACCTTTCATCCTCAGATAGATGGTCAAGCAGAAAAGATCATTTATACCTTGGAAGATATGCTAAGGGCATGTGCAATTGATTTCAAGAGGAGTTAGGATGACCACTTTCCACTGATTGAGTTTGAATACAACAACAACTATCATTACAGTATTTAGGTGGCTCTATTTGAAGCTCTCTATGGTAGGAGATGTAGATATCCAATCGGTTAGTTCGAAGTGGGTGAGGCCATAATAGTAGGGCCTGACTTGGTAGTCGACACCTTAGAGAGTGTTCAGTTGATCAGAGAAAGACTCCGGGCTGCTCAGAGCCAATAAAAGTCTTATTCAGATGTGCATAGAAAAGATATCGAGTTTGAGATTAGTGATTATGTGTACTTGAAAATCTCTCCCATGAAGGGAGTGAAGTGGTTTGCCAAGAAGGGAAAGCTCAGTCCCTGATATGTTGGTCCCTTGAAAATTCTCAATCGTTCTGGAAAGGTATCTTATGAGCTCAAATTGGCTTGAGATCTACCCTGAGTTCATCCAGTGTTCTATGTCTCCTTAATGAAGAAGTGCATAGGTGACCCAACACTTGTTGTCCCAGTAGAGGGCTTAGACCTTCAAAATTCTTGACTACTAGACTCGCAGATTGAGGAACAAAGAAGTCCCTCTAGTCAAAGTTCTTTGGTGGAATCATTCCGTTGAGGGAGCTACCTGGGAAGCAGAAACAAACATGTGGACCAACTATCCTTACCTCTTCTCCATAAACTCAGACTCAACCTAAGATGATAGCTTTCCCTAACCTTATTCAGTTTCATATTCAGATTTCAGTTATAAACATAATATCAAATACCCTTGCATATCCAGTCATATATTCATGTATCATGTCAGTCACATATCCATGCATCATATATGCATTCTCATCATGAGAAACTCAGCTTCTCAGTAAATTTGGTCATGCATTCATGAAGACTATCTGTCACATATCCATGCATCAGACATGTATATTTAGTATGATATTTTAATATATCAGAAGCTCCAGTCAAATAGACATGTTCAACTGTTCACATCCCTTAAGTAAGATCAGTCTATCAGCTCTTCCAGTCTAGTCAGTCCCATTCGAGGATGAATGTTCCCAAGGGAGAGATATTGTAATACCCCAAATTTTTTTCAAGTCAAATCTAGTCTCCAGAAGAGTTAATGATGACTTCCTAAATGATTAATGTTTAATCAGATATAATTTCCCCAATTTTGACTTTTGATCATGTGGAAAATTGTATTAGCTTTCCAACGATACCAATTTCATCCAAATCCGATATCAGAGTAAAATGTTATGGACGTTTTACAAAGAACTGTCGGAACTGTCCAGAAGTGATGGTCAGGATGACGGACCATCGAGCTAGCAATGGACCGTCACCCAAGTCATTGCAGACGAAGTAGTGAACCTGGATTCTTGTCAAGTACGATGGCCAGGACTGATGGACCATCGAGCTAGCTATGGACCATTGCTCAAACTATCGCAGATGAGGCTGAAACTTTTAGGTTCTGGCCAAGTACAATGGTCATGATCGATGGACCATCGAGCCAGCAATGGACCATCATCCAAAACATTGCCACTTCTAATCAATGATTTTAAGCCATTTTTGAAAAGGTATTTGGGTCTTTTTTCACTGTTTTGACCCCTAATTATTCTAGACCAGAGCTCATAACTTCATTATTTATCCACAACACAAAATTAGGGTTTCTCTCAAAGATCAATCCGCAAGAACAAGAAACACTAGGTGTTTAATCCTAAGTCAAGAAGTCAATTTTTCTCCACCAATCATCAAGAAATCATCTACCTAGGTGTGTCAGATGTTGATTCATGGGTTCTTTTACCCATGAAGCTCAAGAAACCCAATTTGAAATATAAAATTTGGATTCCATGTTATGCATTGAATTATATCCATGCTTATGTTGTTGTTTGATTTCCAAGTTGAAGTCTTTAATGACTATCATGAAAATATGTTAGCATGTGGTTGAAGTTCTTGCATTCGAAGTATAAAATGTTGCGATGATGTATTATTTCAATATTCATGCCTAAGCGTAAAGATATGCATGCAAGGTGTTTGATAAAATGCCTAAGAGAATAAGAATTTTGCCTTATGACTCATTTGTGACCAAAATTGATGAATCCATGTTTCTCCCTTATGTTCGATATGACTCCCACATTATTTTAATGCTTTGTAATTGATTGACGTAATGCTCATGATATTAGGCTTGTGAAATTATGATATGTTTACATGCATTCCTATTCATGTGTAAGCTTATATCATGTGAATACTTCATGAAAATCGCCAATGATTGTACTATAAATTCTTGACTATGGTCATGTGTCAAGAAGTGTCATGTCTTGTTAGTTTCATGCTATCGAGTCCTGGGGGTACTTGTACCCAACAATTTAGCTGTGTGCCTAGATACAGCTATATTTAATATAGGTCTCAGGTGTTGCGATCATACTCTATCGAGTCGTGATCGCGATACCTAATGGTTTTGTGAGATGAACCTCAGATGCTATGATCGTGATCAACTGGGTTGCAATCACAACAACTGAAGGCCCTGCCAGATGAGCCTCGAGTGCTGTGAATGAGATCTGCTGGATCGTAATCATGACACCTGGAGCTTCATCATTCCAAACTTCTCAAACATTAGACTTTACAATCTCTTGACTAATTTTGTGCACATAACTAGTGTAAAAAAAGGCATGAAACATACTATATAATCAATCAGAAATGATTTCTAAACTATAGGAAAACTATCAACAATTTCATTTAGGCATTTTACAAAACACTTGGTGTGGACCTTCAATTTCACACTCATTTTGAACAATTTTAGGTAATAAAGGCTTCCCCAATATGTACCCACCAAAGACAACACCAAAACACACCAACAACCCAACTTCAAGAAATAATTAAGTATAGAGATTACCAACACAACTTATGGCCCTAAGAAATCTTCTAAAGATTATTCTGTAATAAAAAAGAGATTTGAAAGATAGACCTGATGTTTGGAAGCAAGAGTGGATGATTATCACTTTTAGAATCATTTAAAAATGATGAAAATTGAGTGAATTTAGGTATTTAAAGGGAAAGGGGAATTGGAATCGGTTTGGGGCAGTTGAAGATTTTTATGACAGTTAGAATCATAATCGTGATAGGGTCTCACGATTGTAATATTCTCTAATAATGAGTGATCGCGGCCATGGCCACCTCTCAGCGATTACGAGAACTAAAGCATGCTTAAGGAACACTGATCTTCCAGTCCAGGATCTACACGTGTGATCGCTGTAATTGAGAATCCTTAATTCCCCTATTTTTTGATTGTTTCATGTAATACCCCATACTATTCTTAGCTCAGTTTAACTTCTAGTTGTATGCATAAGCGGATTAAGGCCTGAAAATTTCATGAAGTGTTGGGGACTTAGTCATTTTTAAGGCTTCTAAACTTTGAGGATTTTCAACTTGGTCTTCCCGACCATGAGATGTTAGTTTTTGAGTCAATTTATGTTTAGGGGTGTAAGAGGCATGTCTCAATGAAGTTTTAGATTTTTTGGATGGGGTTTGGATCATGTTTGGATCACTAATCTTGAGGATTATCACGAAAGAACATGTCACGATGTTATTTCCGTTGTCATGCAGACAACGTCGCACTGAGTGAAATGAACTACTATGATAAGACCGCATCGCGGTAAACTTGTTACATCCAGTTTTAGATTTAAATGAATGAGGGGCAATTGGGTCTTTTTTTCCCTAACCCAATCATTTATAACATGAATTGGGCACCAGGGCAAAATTTTGCCCTTCTTCTCCAATTATCCTCCCAAAAAAACCATTCCCTTTCCCCACAAACATAAATTCAATTCCATTATCCCCAAGAAGTCAAGAATTCAAGTTCTCCAATTTCAAGAACCTTCATGAAAGCATCAAGATTGGTGTTTCTCTTCCAAGTTAAAAGTTTAAGGTATGTGGGGTGTTTATTCATGGGTTTCTTTCACCCATGGATCCCAAAACCCCCTTTTACTCAATTAAAGAATGAGCTTATTATTATTATTATTATTATTATTATTATTATTATATTTTATATTTCTCGATATGGGTTTAATTCATGTTTTCATGGTTATTTTAATTCAATTCAGCCCTTATATGATTCCATGCAAGACTTTGAATTCCTAATGCTATGAATTTAAGTTTCCCATGCTTTATTCAAGTGAATTCCATGTTAAATCTGCAACTTTATGATTTCAGTCATATAATCATATTCCCCCCCTGTTTAAAGAATTCCCATGTTTAAATTCATGATTCTCACATGTTTGAGGGAATGTCTATGCTTAGAAGTTTTAAACCATGATCCTATACTATAGTTTTAAGTTTGATATTATATTTAGTGATCATTCAGTGGTGGTGGGTTATGAATACCTGATACCTATATATTTTACATGATTTTCAGATTATCAAGTATGACTCAGTTAAACCATTATTATTCCTATCTATTAAGTTATTATGGTCGTAATGAGCACTATTAGTCATGAAATCATGTTCAGTTAAACTCATTCCAGTTTCAGTTTCAGTGTCAGTTCATTTAGAAGTAGAATAGCACCAATGAACCCAGGGATAAGGGCTCACCAGCTTGAAGAGGGTGTGACCCTTAGTTGAAATCCCCAAGTTCCAGAACTACGTAGCCAGCGTAGGTTAGAGATCTCTACCTGCTAGTTGAGGGTTGAAAAGTGTTTACCTGCTAGTTGAGGGTGAGACATATCTTACTAGAGCAACTACTAGTTGAGGATGACTCATTAGTCATTCTGGACACTAGTTTAGTAGATCCACACAACCTGTATTAGTACCCGTGGCACAGTATTGACACCCTTCCAACTGGGGATACAGGTTGGACCCTGATTAGCTCAGATTGGGGTATGTTTGTTAGATGATACCTCCCACACTCTTAGTACATTATTCAGTGTATATTCTATTCAGGTTTTCTTAACCAAAGCATAATATTTATAGTTATTCAAATATATATATTTTAGTTTTTTAGATTACAAATTAATTCAGAAATATGTATATGCTTGGTCTTGCATTCTCAGATATTAACGTTTTCATACATTCATGCTTAGTTATTTCATGGTGTCCAGTTTGTCCTTATCTCATATAGGCAGTACCCCAGATATTTCAACTAAACCTCATCTCATATGCCAGTACATTCAAAGTGCTGAGTGCATACTCTTCTTTGTGCTATGATGTCTTATATCATAGGTTCGGAGGCTCAGTTTCCCGAGTACAGTTAGATAGCTGCGTTACTCAGCAGCAGTAGTGGTGAGTGTTTATCCATCGACGGCATGATTTTTATTCCAGTTATTTTAATAGTTCTTTGTATTCAGTCAGACGTAGTTAGTTGGGGGCTTGTCCTATCAATTCCTCAGTCAGTTAGATATTTTTTAGACAGTCTTTAAGTTACTTTCAACTTTTATCAATTATCTTAGACACAATAGTATTATGTATTTCAGTATTTTAGTTTTTAGTTATTTATCAGCTTATATTCCATATACGTTATATCAGTGCCATTTTATTTATTTCTCAAAATAGGTACCAATTCATGGGTTAGCTTGTGGTCACTTGTGACCGTAAGCGCCATTGTCATGGCTAGGGGGTAGCCTCAGGTCATGATATTTCACCTCCAAACCCAATTCCAATCCTTTATTTGTCTCCCAAGTTGCTCAAATTACCTTAAACGTGCTAATATTTTATAAATTAATTAAAAAAATGAAAACTCTAATAACAATCTAAAAGTCAAAAAATATGTGGCAACTTTATGGAAATGATGGGTTGCCTCCTATCTTGCACTAGATTTAACGTCATGACATGAAATCCACTTGGCATCAATTTGTATGTTTTTCTTGAAGTGACCACGATCTACTTCCATAACATTGGTCACTTCCTTATCCACCACATCAATCACCGACACCACTTGTAAATCCATCGGTTGCTTCTTAGACTTGTACACTCACTGAAGGAGACCTTTTTATTGTGTTTCTAAAATTTCATATCTCTATATTCCATATTAACTAGGATTATTTTGGTGGCTAAGAGTGTCCTACCAAGAATTATTGGTATTTCATGATCAATTTTATAATTGAGGATGACAAAATCAGCTGAAAGGATAAACCAATCAACCTTTACCAACACATCATACAATATTTCTACGGTCTTCTTAACTGAACAGTCAAAAATTAGAAGTCTCATGGTGATGGGCTTCAGAGTACCCAATTGAAACTTCTAAAACATGACATATGGGATCAAGTTAATGCTTGCTCCAAGATCACACAACACTTTTCAATCTACACATCCTGATAGTGCATGAAACTAATAATGCACCCAGGTCTTCTTTCTTCTCCTTCATTGTGTTTGAAATTATATCACTACAATTATAAGTCACCTCAATAGTTTAACAATCCAAAAGTCGCTTCTTTGATATCATGTTCTTTACGATTTTACCATACCTCGGTATTTGTTGTAGATCTTCTAACAATGGAATGTTCTCGATGGGTTGTTAACCTTTTCAAGAAATTTCTTGAACTTTGTATTGTTATCTTTCTTCTTAAGCCTTTATGAGAAGGGGGATATTGATTGGTGGTATGGAGAAATTGTAGGTTTATTCACTTTTGGTGCATCACCATTATGCACTTTCAGAGTTTCCTCATCGTTACCCTTATCTTCAACTACCGTCGACTTCTCAATAACTGCTTCATTGGACTTTGGATCATTATCACTTAGCTTTCTTAGTGGCTTTATTTTTTCACTTTTTTTTTACATAATATGACATTTTATTGAGGTTCTAATATATATCAACCACATATTTTTCATGAGTTTTACCACTTCTAGTGATGATTCCCAAGACATGTGCATCATTCTTAGGGTTGACCACTGTGTCACTCGGCAAACCCTTTTGGCCTTGCATTTAGTTGATTTGAGATTTGGGTCATTTGTGTCTCTAATTTATTGATGGAGGCCAAATGGGATATTACCATTTGGCTTAGTTGAGAGAAATCCCCTTTTAGCTCTCACACCATTTTATCGGTCCCTTCTACACGCATAAAAATTTAGACAAAAACATCTTCAATTTTTTATTTTTCCAATTCAGTGGAGCTTGACTCCTTCCTCTTGGGCCTATTATGAGGGTAAATGTATGAGTCATAGTCTCTCTCTTTATCTATCACTTCCCAATCTCCATCAAGATCTCTACCTCTCTAATATCTGCACCTTACCTCTGATAGGTAGGGAGGGATCCCCCCAATTGGTTTTGTAAGAACCTAATATCCTCATCAATCTTCTTATCTTCTCATCATCATAAATCCTTGTACTCTTGGAAGCAATAGAATTGACCTCCTTTGGAGGATCCCCCCAACACATGTTGGGTAAGAATGTCTAATTGGATCATCACCTTGGCCATATTTTCATCCCTTTCCTCATCTTTCTTCTTATGATCTTTGCTTATAAAAGATTCCATATGGGACTCCATAACCACCTCACTGTCTCTCACATGTCATCCTCTATTTTGTTTTAACACTTGATGTAGCAAAGTTGCTATAACACCATAAGATAACTTGACAAGAGTTCCACCGGATACATGATCAACCACCGTTTTATTAAATTGATCCAATAACTTATAGAAAATTTTAGGAAGCATTTTTATCAGAACCTTATGATATGGGCATTCCATTATTTTATCATTGAAACATTGCCTTTCTTCATACAATGGTTTGCTGCTAAGTTAGCAAAATCGGTGATCTCATCCCTTAGTTGCAATTTTTGAGTAGGAGAAAAGTACCTATATAATAAGGCTTTCATGAGATCATCCCATGAAGAGATACATCCCATGGGAAAATACCACACCATAAGACCATTTCTCATGTCAATGAGAATGAGAAAAGACCTAACCAGATTGATTCTTGGGAGATGTGGGTTATTCAAATAGAGAGCACACATCAATAAAATTTTCCAAGTGTAAATTGGCATCCTTATATTCTTGATCTCCAAATAACCTTTTCATTTGAAGTAAATGAAGTATCACACTAGTAACGTGAAATACTCCATTTCCTTCCATCGGAGGAATACGAATAGCACTAGCTCGGCCCACATCACTAAGATGGTCCATATCCTCAAGATGCCCATCAAAAGAGATGGAATTACTACCGTGTTGGCTTATGATATCGTGTGTGCTATTATAGTCACCTGATAAACGACAAAAATAACAAATAATGTAAACTAAACCTCTACGGCTAACCCAAGGTCACTAGCAACACTACAATAGTGAAAATTATGTTTTACTATCTAACAAAGGCGCCATTTTTGATAATTCTCAAATTTACACTAAATTTAGGTGTAAGTTAATTTTTGTCAGTATATGCAGTTAACAAAGAGTCGGGTTCGAACCCACGAGGAGTGAAGACATATAATACAAGAACTACGAGTGTTGGTAGTTAACTAAACATTAACTTATAGTGCAAAATTAAATGACAAATAAAAATAAATGGGGGGTTTGGTTTGATTAAATATGTAACAACAATGTTTGAACACTAATTATGAGATTGAAGTATCAAAGGGAGAAACCAAATGGAGAGAGGCCTTGTGGTTATGCAATCATAGGTTGGAGTAATACATGGGTTGTCAATAATTAATCCAAGTTTAGTTAAATGTTTTAGGTAGGCTATATTTAGGGGTATTGGTGTTAATATTTAAATAAAACACCAAATCTCACAAGTGGGTTCTTTCGAACACCTCATAAGTGTAACAAATTCACCAATCTAATACCTCAATTACTATCCTTATTTCTAAGAGATGCTATTAAATGGGTTGAACCAAGTTATAGTTCATAATTGGTCCTCACCCATATCCCCTATTTAAAGGATTATATGGGTTCAAAGGTAATTGGGGTTTGCAACCTGCAATTCTCAATTAAACATGGAACAAAAGCAAAATCCATCACAAACAACTAATTAAATGGACAAATAATCAAAACCATTGATGTGGCTGTTGGCGAATCTCCTTGCTATTGTTGTTTCAAATATATATCCCATTCTTGCCTGTCCTATGGCACATGCGGTACCAGCTCTTGTTCTTGATATGGCTCTTTCGGAAGTTGCAGAAGATAGTATAGATTCTCTTGTTCTTTCTTTGGAAGGTGTGGATGCGCTTTACTTCTTTCTGATTATCCCAGTGCAGTTGTCTTATTCAATCTATGGATCTAATATAGAGAAGGAGTGTGAAAGCCCATCTACGGGTGCCAAAAGAAGGGAACTGCCCATTTTGGGAACCATTGAAGGCCGCCATCAACTCCCATCCGAAGGGGCACCAGTTCTCCATTTATTTCTTACTCTCGTTAGTCACTACCTAATTAAGCATAATCAAAAGTAATAAATTTATCCACTCTTGGAAATAAATAAAATATATATACCAAATTGGAATTCTTTACTAAATTATTTTTCACTCACAATAGTGTTCTTCACTCTTAAAACTGAAAGTTGGATGCTGAAAATGTAAAGGGTTGAGACTTTTATATTTTGGGACTGTGCAATGTGAAATTATAAGTCTTCCTCTTGAAACTTTGTGACATTTGGAATCTTCTCCCTTCTATTCACGATCACGACTTCTTCTCTACATGGACTCTCGCAATCGCGGGGCATTGGATAGCGATCACAACCCTTTTTCTTGTCGTGATTAGTCATGATTGCAACCTATTATATTGTGATAGCAACATCCAAGGCTGATCCTACGCTACAATTTTAGTGTTTTTCAATTTTACTCACTTTCCTTCCTTTCCAACTTTGCCTTTACTCCTTTCTCATCAAATTCCCTATAAGATCACAAACACTGGAAATTAATGCATTTTATTAAAGGATTAGTCTCATATATTCATTTAAATCACCATAGTGTACATGAAATGAGATATAAATGAGTGGAAAATTTGCCACTCATCATGGCACTCCAGATGCATCGCATAACTACTGGATTAAGCAAGGGAAAGAGGGAGTAGTGGTCTCACAAAAAGCTAAAAAATAGATCTCCACTCAGATTAATTGCACAAAATCTATGTCGTAGCTAGTAATCACGCTGATAATCCAGGCTGCTCAATACTAGGTTAGTATATTGTCCAAAGAATTTGGACTTACTCTATGACATACCAAGGTTCACCAAAATTTTACCTTAAAATACAATGATGCCTTTTTTGATCTCTCTTGCCTTTAATCCATGGGGTATCGGTGCCCGAATCCAACATCTGGGAGGCTATCCACCCAGCCAAATCAAGTCTCTCTTATGTGTACTCTGCATCCCTTTTCGTGCACCTATTACATGCTATTCACATTCAAAAATCAAACTCTGTTGTCAGTACAAGTCCTACATAATCATCCCCAAATAACATACGATGAATGGCTGCCTCAGAAATATCCACTCATACCCCCTTGAATAAAGTGTGGGTCAGTTGGGGATGCTCAACTCCTTTACTCTTTGGCGGGTTAATCAAGTAAATAGTAGAGGTGTATGAAGCATAAAAATCCTAAACTAGAGTAGGGCTGTATGAACTTTGGTGTGAAGTCATCCACCCCAATAGATATCTATTGAAAGAGGAATGTAGGTCTGGTGCCCTTTCTAGCCAAGTCAAATTAATCCTCATCTCTGTTGTAATATTACTCTTCAGATGACCTACTCTGTAATGAAACTATCTTTCTAAGAAATATCCTACAACCTCTTCATAAACTATTTTGAAGAAATCTCAGCAATAGGTATATCCAAGACAAGTTAAATCAGATGCTAATGGAATAAGGGGCTAAGTGTCTTTTGCAGCTAGCTGGGCATTCTAGGTGGATGATGATGAAATGTCCAGTAGAACCTGGGTATAAAATCCTAAAACTTTGGTGCAGACAAACTAAATGCCTACGCACTAGCTGAAATAGATGTATCCTCCGGCCCCTCCTCAGATTGGGAGCTGGATGCATTCTAATTTACTGTAGACCCTAGCCTAACCCAGAATAAACCTCATCTCTAGACCTTAACCCTAAATCAACTGCCTCCTTAAAACTATCATATGAATCATGATCTTCCTTCTTAAACTGGGGAGATTATAGTGGTGAGGTCTGAGCCGTCTTCATCCTCAGCCTCTAAATAAGTCTATATGCTAAGTATGGGCGTCTGCCTATGCTTTGGGCCAAGAGCCTAGATGATTAGTTACTGGTACAATATTGGGACTCATTTGAATAGGAGTTGAGGCAGGATGAATGCCCAATGTAGCAACCACTACTGCACCTACAACCTATCTCTGAGATCAGCCTTAATCTTGTTGTGAGGCCAATGAGGTGCTTTTCTGTCTAATTAGGAACTCCTCCACGAAGCCACTCCACTCTAGAGACCCATCATGAAGAGCTTATTTTATGTTACTTTTGGTGCCATCATACCCTAAAAATTAGTTGCTAGTGCTTAAAACAGAAGAAAGGAATAATTTGTTTTAAAAAATCAGAATACCCAGGGCACCTATGACCCCACCTATGTGTTGTAGGTGTTACTTACGGGGGGTTGTAGGTGCCCTCATAAGTATTAGACAAAGACTTCATGTTTTAGATCTTCAGTTCTGAACTTTATGTTGGTACTTACGCTCTTGTAAGTGCATTTATGAGGACTATAAGTCCCGCGCAAGTAGTCTCCTGAGCGAACTACAAATTTTCCAAAAATTTTCATCCAACACAGTGTATAGTAAAATTTCAAGTCCAATTTTGTACACTTCACATATATTAATTTAGGTTTCACAGGTATTGCACAAATATTTTCTAGTTTTCCCTAACTATTCACTTTTACTTCCATTTATTAAGTGATTACAAGTTCCCCAAACATATGTTTCAAATTAATTTTCATCAAACTTTTTGACTTTGACAATTATATGGCTATATTTAGGACTATGTCAACTTTAATGATCATGCACATGGTTTTACCAAAGTAGAGCCAAAAGTTATTACTTGGATTTGAGAAATCTGATAGTAGAAGAAGAACAAAGTGATAATAGCCCTAGTTCTTGGTAAATGTTCATGCAAGTGATGGGATTTCTAGAATTCTTTTGGCTTTATAGATTAAGACAAAAGTTGCAGAGTTTGATTAGGGGTGGGAGTTCTAAAATTTTGAAGTACTGGGGCAAATGGATGGAATTTGGGGTTTTTAGTGTGGGGGTATGCCGGATCGGATCGGATACACTTGGGTCCGATCCCAATTTCAAGAATTTGACCTCCTATTTTTAGTCAACTATTGGGACACTTGTGGTACAAAAGTGGTACTTACAGCGGACACTTGGGTCCGATCCAAATTTCAAGAATTTGACCTCCTATTTTTAGTCACCTATGGGGACACTTACGGCAAAAAAGTCATATTTACGGTGGCCATACGTGAGACCTACGCTGTTTTTCCTCTTTGATTTCTATGACCTCACCTTAAGGGGTCATAGGTTGCACTTACGGCCCCTATAAGTGGATTCATAAATACAACTTCAAAGACCCCAAAATCCTCAGATTTTCACTCAAACACCTACGGCACTACTTACCTATCATAGGTTAGACTTACAACCCTCGTAAGTGGGTACATAAGTCCACTTACCTGGGCTTGTCTGAATTTTGCAATTTTTACCAGATTCCAGGTGTTTTCCTATGCTCTAAACCTACAAAAATGAAAACAAAGTGAGCACTAAAAATTGGGTTGCCTCCCATCCAGTGCTTGATTTAACGTTGCGGCATGAGGTAGCTATGTTGGATACTCAAACTTCTCCAATAAGTCCATGAGTTGCCTCCCACAAAGTGCCTGATATAATATCACGGTACGACTGGGTTTTCTTGGCTACTCAAATTTCTCCAAGACTTACATCAACACAAATTTTACTTCCTCAATATCTCCCAGATAGTACTTAAACTATTTTCCATTTTCCTTGAATGAGGCTTCTCCATCTCGCTTTAATCTATTGCACAATGCGGGGATACTCTAACCATGTTAAATGGTACATACCACCTAGATTTTAACTTGTCGTGAAACAAGCAAAAGTCTTAAATTATACAATAGGACTATGTCACCGGGCTGAAATTCTCTTTTCTCAATCTTTTTGTCATGATACACCTTTATTTTCTCCTTGTACAAAGCTGAACTCTCATAAGCACGGAGCCGGAATCCACCCAACTCATTTACCATACTAATCCTCAAATTTGTAGCATCTCTCCGCTCTAAGTTTAGCTTTTTCAATGCCCATAGTTCCATAACGTTACACCCCGTAGCATTATCGACTTAATATGACTCTTAGTAGCATGCATAGAGAACATAAAACCTGAAATTTTCTAAGTGATAAAAGACTTAGGCATATTTTTGAGTCCTTAACTTTAATGATTTTTACATTGATCTTCCCAACCCCAAGACATAGATTCATGAGTTGATTCATGTTTAGGGATGTATAGGGGATGTCTCGGATTTTTTGGATGAGGTTTAGGATGTATTTTTATTTCAAAAATAGTGGGTCACCACTATTTCACCATATCGCAGTGCCAATAGCGATGTGCCACTTGGTACATTGCGGTGAGGTCCCAAAATGGGTTTTAGTTGTGAATTTAAATTTTGACAGTTGGTATCGTCTTTTCCCCATAGCTACAAATCATGATAACGTTAGATTAACTCGTCTTTAGGGCATTAAATTCCCCAAATTACTCAGTATCTCTCAAGAACTAAACCGTAACTCTTCTGCGAAGATCAAGAAATTCAACCTCTAAGCTCAAGATTTTAAGAAAAATGTCAAGATTAGGGTTCCAATCATCAAATTAAACAACATAAGGTATGTGGCACTATCCTTAAACTCCATGGGCATGGATTTTATCATTTTATCAAGTGTAAGATTTTATAATTATGTTGCAAACTAAAGGTTTGAATATTGATTAAAAAAGCATGTCATGAAATCATTTTGATGAAAGGATATATATATATATATATATTGTATTGAACTCTTTTTTGAGGAAATCAAATAATAGCCCCTTATTTATATACGTTTACAGTTTTGAAAAGTTTATTTGAGAGCATGAACAATGAATTCCCTCTCTTGTTATGAAACATAGTGTTTACTTGTATTGTGAGTGATTTTGAATCCATGAACTAAGGTTTGAAAGTAAGTTACCTAGCATCATGTTGTTTGGCGTGGTTTATGATATTATGAGAGGGAGTATTCTTACTATAACAATACTCTTTGCATTAAAAGATAAGAATTGCATGTGATTGAATAATTTACATGACCACCAGATGTTTACGTCTTAAAAAAGAGCCTAATTGCAAAAGTTTTCTTGAGATTTAAAAATAATGAATCTCTTGTGATGTTATAAACCTTTGGTGATCATTTGCATATTTTGAATGAGATGGGCTGTGAAATGGATACGTTATGAACAATTTTCAAGTCTGGGTATGACGATACCCTGTGATGACATACCCTTAACATATTAAGCATTGAATAATTTTGTACATGAAGCATGGTGTTTAAATAACTAAAATTGGGCCAAAAGAGAGGTATATAGTTACCCAAATAAGGTATTTGAGTGTAAGGGCTCATTTCTTGAAACTTAGTTTTACCGATTTGGGTAATATGATTGGCTACGACCAATATATACTTGCCCTCGAGGAACTGGTATACTTGAATAGTGATTAGGACCCCAATTCTTGAACCACACTTGGATTTGGGGGCTTGGCCAATGAGTAAATGGCTGACCTATATAGCTCGTGGGTACTAGAAATGTAGGGTGTACCATCTATCTCAAGAGTAAGACAAAGTGTTGAGTTATGATTATAAGAAAGTATTTTGAAACTCTAAATTATGCTAATGTGTTTTACTTATCTTATGTGTATTTTTTTTACGAAATTCTCCCATCTATGTTGTGTAATAAAAATGCTAATTTGGGATTGTTTCACATACCAATACATTTGTATTGACCCTCTATATTTCAGCATCTTAGGCTCAATCCTGGGTTTCCACTAAGTAGTAGATTAGTTTGTCAAAAGTTTGCAGTTGGTTATCCTCCCTTATTTTGGAAGGCCTTGTTTATTGAACATTGTTGTTTGATTTTGGTTTATGTTTCGATTGGGGGCCTTGTCCCAATTCTCAGACAGATGTTGTTCTCATATTATTAGAGATTTTCCAGACTAGTGTTAAAAGTTTCTGAATGTGTATGAACTTTTATTCATAATGTTTAGATGGATTAAGAGAATGAACATGTTTCCATTTTGCTATGTTTTCTACATTTCTTTAGAGTATATGATTGTCTATATGACTGTCAGTTGGAAAAGGGTGCTCGGGCCTTTATGGTTTGGGATGGTCATTGTGGCCATTGTCTCGGCTCAAGTCGTGACATTTGTGCTAAAGTTCAACTTGAAAGAAGCATGCCTTGCTGTACACAAGTTGATATGGCGAGAAACCTATGGGGTTTTTAAAAGTTATCTAGTAGGCCCAATGTGCATTGTCTAATTTCTTTGGCCAATTAGTCCATTTTTTATTCGCCTTCTTCGCCAATTGGACTTGATCAAATTATTTGAGACTTCAACCTGTCCACTCTTCTGCAGATAATAAGCTGTTTCCATCTTATGTTTTACA
Organism: Capsicum baccatum var. pendulum; assembly: GCA_030864225.1. Lineage (NCBI taxonomy): Eukaryota > Viridiplantae > Streptophyta > Magnoliopsida > Solanales > Solanaceae > Capsicum > Capsicum baccatum. The sequence goes on along the minus strand of CM061557.1, from coordinate 40,209,589 downwards.
CCATATTTTTTGAGTAAGGCCTTAAATAGCGATTGTCGAAGTGCGATCCACCATCATTAATAATAGAATGTAGAGTGCCAAACCTTGAGAGTATGTTATTTTTAAAGAATGTAGTGACACTTTGAACCTCATTATTGGGAAGCGCAACCACCTCCACCTATTTATACACATAGAAGACTGTCACAAATATGCATTTCATCTTATAAGAAAATACAAATGGACCTATAAAATTAATTCCCCACACATCAACCAAATTTAACTCCATGATTGGTGTCATGGGGGGCTCATGTTTCTGCGGCATATTACCTTGCCACTAATACTAATCACAAGATCGAGCATAATTATAAGTGTCTTTATAAATAGTTGATGTAACATCCCATGTTTTTAACGCTCTAGTAATTCTTTAAAAATGATCCATGGGACTCTTATATTGATGGTAAATTATGTCTAGGCATTATGGGATGTGTTGGGGGTGCATTTAGGCTTTAAAAGTGACGTGCATCGTGAATATAACCCTCCGCTAAGGCCGTGCATCGCAGGACAAATGTGGCTTTTTACATGCGCTGCCCACTCTGGGCTTGACTTTTGGAATGCACTGCCAACCTTGTGCTTGGATTTTACCGTGCACCGCATGGCAAAATCCAAGTAGCATAAGTTGCTCCGCTTTGTTCTATTTCAAGGGCATTAAGGTTTTTTATCCTACCTAAACGTTACTAATCCTATATGGACAAAAATAAGGTTTTTAAACACGCCTTAACATTCACATAATTCCCAAATCATCTCCCCTTCAACAAGAGAGGAGAAACCACCCAGAGTTTGAAGATTTTGATTTTCAAGGGCAAAACTCTCTACATCCTCTTCAATTTTTCTCAATCGAAAGGTATGTGGGACTATCCTAAACCTCGTGGGCATAAATTTATTGTTTTTAACAAGCTTTAAATGTCTATAATTATGTATAGGAAGTGGGTTTTGAAAATTTGTAAAAACATGCTTTGAAAATCCCATTTTATGATGAAATTTAGAATGAATTGTGGATTGTTCCCTAAGCTTTAATTGTTTTCATGATAACATGTGTTATTATTTTGAGAATTCATATGAGAGCATGATTTATGTATTTCCCTCTATTGTTATGGAATCCATTGTCTTAACAATATTGTGGGTTGTTTACATAGATGGTTAAGAGTTTGAGTTTAAATGCTTTGCTAACATTTGTGGATTGATATTTTTTTTATTAACAAATTAGAGAGGGTTTATTTGATTTATAGGGTTTATTTAATTTATAAATGCTCATGTTTCCTAAAAAGAACTGCATGTGATCGATGAAAGAGGTGACCATTGAATGTTAAAGTATTGAAAGGAGAGTGATTTGGCATTGTAATACCCCATACTTTCCTAACTCAGTTCAACTCTTATTATATGAGGGTTCCTATATATAACCTTCAGTGTACTTAGAATTTCCTAGTTTAAGACCCATCAAGGTGTACAAAATTCAATCAGGTTTCCAACGATATAAATTTTTCCTTAATTCGATAACAGGGTAAGAAGTTATGGCGAATTTAGTTTGAGGTAGTATCCCAACACGATGGCATCGCGCTGCGGTGGTAGGACAAATGGCAATGGTCAGTTTTCAGTGAATCATCATGATAGTACTGCATTACGGTGAATTTTTAGTTCCCAATTGGCATTTTTCAGTGAAGCACCGCGATAAGCATCGTGTCACGGAGGAGTGCCAGTTTGCACTCATCAATTTCCAGTGACGCAACGTGATACCACCGCATAGCGCCAAAGTGCATTTTTTCACTTGTCCGTGGAATACACTTTCAGCCAAATTCCAGTGGCTCACCGTATGGCACCGCGTTGTGGTGATGGCCAAAATTAAGATTTTCAGTGACAAAAGTTTAATTCTTTTCAGGGGTAGTTGGGTTTTTTTCCACGACCCTAATCAGTCCAAAACATTAGATTAATGCCCTAATAGCCTAATTAACTATTATTTTATTCAATTCTCTCAAATCAAGAATATTCTCTCTCAAATAGAAAACCCTAGCCTCCAAGATTAAAGGTCAATTCCCAAGAAAAATTCCAAGAAACTTTAAGAATATAACTACTCAGGTATGTTTGGTGTTCATTCTTGGGTTTCCTTCCACCCTTGGAGTTCAAGAACTCTCTTTTAAGATTTAAATTATGATTATACTCTTAAATTGAATTGTGTTCATGCACTGTTGATTTTATGGGGTTTAAAGTAATGAGATTATAAATTTCAAGCAAATTAACTAGTGTTTGTGTTGATTTATGTTCTTCTCATGTCGTAACCCATGAATTATGAATTGAATATTGTAATTATGATAATCCCATGTTATTTTTGTCATGTTCAAGAACCATGCTCCCCAAGTGTTTAACAAAATGCCTAAGTGAATGATTTGTGCATGAAATCCTAATTGAATTGCTTTAAACTTGTGATATGGTTCCTTTATTTATGCTACCGAGTCCTGGGGGTACTGTATACTCGAAATTAGTTGCCTACATAGTTTCTAGTCATAATAGAATGATCCCATAGTATCCTGAATAGTAACATTCGGTTAGTTAACAAAATCAACATGAGTTTAGTCATTCTTAGTATAGTCTAGTGATCTGTGTTGGTTCAGTTGGTAGTAGGATTCAACACTGAGTGAACACAGGGATGGGGGCATTCTGATGTTAGGCGTATTTATACGTCTAAGCACCATAATTTACCCGTGTTTTAGCCAAGTTTTGAGTATAAAATATATAATTCTTGCAGTTTTAGTCCATTTTCAATTAAGTGAGCTGACCTATGTGATTAGCATATTTTTCAGGTACTAATGAAGAAGATTTCAGCACTTTGTGGACCTGTGGGCAGCAAAGGAAAACTTCACATAAGAGGGAAGGCAGCTTTTGGACTGAATGTGATGCATGGGAACTTTTTCCCGGGCAAACTCAGTACTTTTAAATACTTAAGGATGCAGTAGAAACTTATTGGACAAGGATATTATTAAAAACCTTATTGCTGAATTTTCAGCAGGAATTATTCATTATTCATTATTCAGATTCTGTAATATTTTGAAACTAGATAGAGAGTGACGAACCGCTCAAGGAAGTGAAAGTAGAGAGGAAAACGTGTTTCCCTCTTATTCTTGCTATTCATCTTCATCGCCGGGATTGTTCTAATTTTGGTAGGATGATTATGTCTAGTTTGATTTCCATTGTATCCATGAGTAGCTAAACTTCTTTGTTAGGTTTATGGAAACCTTGTAATATACTCTCTATTGCTATGAGTTTGTGAATTTATGATGTGTCATTCCACTTATATCATTACTCTCTTCATGTTGATTGAATTCCCATGGTTGCAAACATAGGGAGTGTGCCATTATAGCATTAACTTGTTCGATAGAAAAGTTACTATTTGGAAAAGAGAGTGAGACAAGGAAATAGGGTTTCCAACCTTTATTTACACGTTAATGCCCTAGCAGGATTGACTTATTGGAGAATTCGTACCATTTGTTATACACTTTAGGTTCGAGAGAGCTAAGGTGAATAAATCCTTGATGGTTGAAAAATACTTGGATTTAGAATTAGAATACGACTCTCTATAAGTGCATGCATGTATAAATTCCGCATTAATCATAGTTAATAGAGAAATAGAAACTACAAGGTGGACATAACCCTAACTTGTCTTTTTCTGTGATTAAATATTATTACATATATCGTCTCATTCGTTACATTAATAGTATTCTTGTTCTCTTACACCAAACCCCCCTTATCTTGGAACCTTAAACCAACAGTCTACTAATAATCGCAATAGTTAGTGACCAGAGTATTCCCTGTGGGATTCGACACCCAACCCAGTTGGGTTCTATATTTGACAGCGACCGCTTACACTTTCTAACGAGAGTTGTAATTTGGGCGTATCACATTCCTGCTAGTATAGCATTTGACCTTTAGTAGCGATTCTTGAGTTACAGAACTATATAGCCAGCGTAGGATAAGTCATCATCCTTCTGGACTAGGGTTAACTCAATCACACACACACACACACACACACACACACACATATATATATATATATATATATATTTCACGAGTCTTCCTGCTAGATTAGGGATGATGCTGCATTATTAGTATCCCATGGCAAGGTGATAACACCTTTTTAACTGGGGTCACAGGTTGGACCCCAAATTAGTCTATAATCAGGGCATGTCAGTTATGTGAACACTCCTATAGTTACAGTTTCAGTCTTAGTAATCAGTAAAGGACTTAGTCAATTCTACAGTACCATGGTTATTAGTTACTCAACCATCAAAATTTAGTACTCAATTTTAGTATAATCTCAGATATACGATGTATACCTATATGCGCAGTATTGCATGTTCATCATGTTCTATAGTTACAATTTTGCATGTACTCTCATCTAATGACTTTATGATGTTCATTCAGTCTGTTATCATCTCATGCATATGAACCCATGTATCTTCACCTTACCTCACCTAGCATACTAGTACATTTGAAGTACTGACGTATACTCCCTCTTTTCACTATGTTATCTCATATCATAGGTTTGGATGCTCGGGCACATCACCATACTTAGACAGATCATTCTATTAGTCGAAGCTATAGTATTGAGTCCTCATCCATCGAGGATGCAATATTTATTTACCCATTAACATTATTTTAGTTTTTTCAGATAGCAGTTGTTAGTTAGTTAGGGTTGGTCCCATCAACTTTTTTATTTCAGATGTTTAGAGGCTTTTAGACATTATCAGTTAGCAGTTATTCTATAGATGTATTTAGTTTTGATTCAGTATTATGAACCTCATGGCATTTTTAGTTTTAAATCTGCATATGTTTTATGAATATTATTTAGTGCTCACAACAGATACCGTTCATGGGTTAGCTTGTGGTCCTTCAGGGTCGTAAGCACTGTGTGACGCCAAGGGTGTAGTCTTAGGGCATTACAAGCATAAGTTTTCATGTGCTTTAGAAATAAAAACTCTCATGTGATGTTATAAATCTTTTAGTGGCCATTTGTATGATTTTGAAAGAGAAAGGTGATGGTTTTGATAAGATAAGATATGAATGAATTATAATTTAGGTATGCTGATACCCTATTATGATATGCCCTTAACAAAATAAGAAATAAACATTTTTGAGCGTGAAACATGATTTTAAAAGACTAAAATTGGGCTTAAAGGGATTTAGATGGTTACCCGAAGAAGACATTTGAGTGTAAAGGCTTATTATTAAAAATGGAGTTTTGTTGATTTAGGAGAAATAATTGGTAATGGACAATGTATACTTTCCCTAGAGTACTGGTATACTATAATAGTATGTAGGACCCCTATCCTTATGGAAAACTTAGATTTGGGGGCTTGGCTGTCGAGTAAGGACAGATTCCATATAGCCCTTGGGATTTTAGAAATGTAAGGTGTACTATCTATCTTAGAAGTAAAGCAAAGAGTTGAGTCAATGACTTAAAAGAATGTTTTGAAGATCTTGAATTATGCCCATGTGTTGTCATTTACTTTATGATAACTTATTTTATGAAATACTCTCACTTATGTTATTTAAAATATATGTTATATTTTTGGATTGTTATACTTTTGAGTACTGACCCCTTATATTTTAGGTTCTGAGGCATAGTCCTATGGCCCATCACAATAGTAGAACATGTAGAATATAATAGAATTAGTTAACCATCCATATTTTGCAAGGCATTTCCTCATAAGTCGAGTCTTTCAATATATGGCCTAGCCGGGGGCTTGGTCCAAACCTAGATAGTTAATTTTTATTAGAGGCTTCGTAGATAGAGTTGGAGTATTGTATTGTCATAATTTCATTGACATAGTTTGGATTGTAGGTTTCCATTGAATATTATTATATATTCTACACTTTGATTTATGTATGGATTATGCTTATGATATGCTAAGGGGTCTCTCGGGCCTTCGTGGTTTAGGGTACCCTTCATAGCCAGGGTCTCGGCTTGAGTTGTGACAAGCTTGGTATTAGAGAATGGTTTATGATCCTAGGGTGTTTACGAAGTCATGTCATGTAGAGTCTTTTTTATTGGTGTGTAGCGCACCATACTTATAAGGAGGAAGATTTGAGGCATTTAGGAGATGTTTCCCATTCTTTCATACTCTAGTTTGTGCTATTTTCTATATGAAAATTATCCAAGATTACTTTCTTTCTCTATTTCCTTTGGTTATGTCTCTATGTCGAGATGATACAAGTGCAAAAACTTAGTATCTAAGTGATATGGCACCTTCTGGTTGAGTTCTCAAAAAGGTTATGAAATGGCACAAGGTCTTGAGAGGAGTCCGTTAGTGCTTCAAAAATTGTTGACCCAATTGTATTCCCCTATCTGTATGCATTATACATTTGAACCTGAGGTATGAAGTATATTCAGCCCCTTTTAGAGTCCTTGTTACAAATGTCATTCTTAAGGGTAGAGATGTGGCAGAATGTTGGAGCAATATTTCCACTCGAGTAGTAGTATATGCTAAGGTGTCATAACCTATTGATAGTAAGATGGTCCCGAAGTTGGTGATATGACATCATAAGTTTAGAAGTCAGAGTGAAGGTAAATTTTGAGTAAAAAAGTTAGTTTTAGTTGTATAACCCTTGACCTAGGGGTGGTTTTACCTTTTATGGTGATTGACTAATAATATAGTAAGATTTGGAGATTATATGGTAGTCTATTAAGGAAGTGATTGGCTGTAATTATTATTTATTTAAAATTGCGAAGGAGCTCAGAGTGGATAGTTATGGTGGTTGTAAAAATCATTTGTAGGTGGTAAACGGAAAGGGGTAGATTAGTGAAAGAGTTATGGGTAGAGACTCATTGTTGTTTACGGAATTTGAAGGTAGCTAAGATGTATGCATGGGTAAGTAAATATGATGTGTGAAGGTATAATATGCGAATAGATTATAATGGGTTATATTATAATATAAAGATCGACTATCCTAATTATGGGAGTTTACCCCCCTTGATTTTCTTTTCTCTAGTATTTGTAAACTAGTACAACATGTGAGAAGGTACATTGTGGATTCTAAGGTGTAGTAGTAATGTCATGGAGGGGGGTGTAATTGTAGGTCGTAGTTAAGTGGATGAGGTATTTAGGTAGCTTTCCCAACTTGATGGACTAGTATAGTATGTGGCACGCTTCATCGGTACCACATAATTGGTGTTAGGAACTAGGTTTGAACTTTATATATTGATTATGGCGATAATAATGTTAACTTTAAGAGAGTGAATACGAGAATTATAGGAGTAAGTTAATAGGCTGGATTTGATGTGTGCAATATTCTAGTTCAAAAACTTGTGGAAAAATGAGTGGATAATTGTGATATAAATACACGAGGGCTAGTGTTGAAACCATGAATTGTGGCTAAGTCATTAAGTGGATAAGAACGTTAAGTATATAATAATAATTTGAACCCTCAGGTAGTGCATTGTTAGATAAGGTTTTATATGTATAAGTGTCATGTGTACCTAGTTCATATTCTTGAATTTTGTAGTATGGATAAGTTTGGGGAGTTGTTGTATGGTGTTCTTTTAAGTTGAATTGAGGAAATATAGGTTGGAAATATGTGCCTTTGGTATAGCGTTGCACATTTTGTTAAGTGTAAGTTATGAGATTAGAGGTCTAATGTTAGTATGTTAAGTAGTGAAGAATGGATTGTTATGCAATAAGGAGTGTGGATATGTATGCTCATGAGAGTGTGAGTTGTAGAGTGATGGCTATAGAGGCTAGCGAAAGTTAAGAGTAGTGTCCCTAGCAGGATGTTGTACCAATAAGTTATTAATTTTCATATAATCATATATTAGTGTGTATAGTGATACCCCACTTCCTGTTTGTGTTGAGAGTTGTGGGACAAATTTGATGAAGTTTATGTCCTTAATTCTAGTATTATGATTTTGATCTGGGGGGAGGGGGGAGGGGTTGATGATTTAAGGTAGTTCTTGGATTTTCTCATTGTGGTAAGTATCAGGGAAGAGTCATGATAAATTCATCCCTATTAAAGCAAACTCCTCCAACTTCAATTTAAGAGGTCATTCAACTAATGTCTTATGTATTATAGTCCTGCTTACGCCTAAGGTTGAAGTTATCTATATAACTAATGTCCATGTTCCGACTCCCAACTAGGAGCATTAATGTTTCAGTAATCCAATCTTTCAAGTCTCGAAAGACCACAAGCTAACTCATGAATTAGTACCTACAGTGAGCACTGAATAATAATAGTAAAATATACATCTGAAGAATAACTGAATACGCCTTAAGGTTTTAAATCTGAAATTATTACAAATGAAAACCCAAAAGTCTGAAGCATAAGAAAAATTATAGAAAATTCAACTGAAAAGACAAACAGCTAACTGACTGTCTAAAATATCTGAAAGCCTCTAAAACTGTCTGAAAGAGAGTTGACAGGACAGGCCCCAACTAATTCCAACTGTCTAAATAAACTAAACTAAAATAATAGCCATGTCCTCATACATGAGGACTCACCACTATTGCTGTTGTTGATACGCTAGAATGTCTTAGTACAATCGGGAACCTGAGTGTCCGAACCTATGATATTAAACATCATAGCGCGAAAAACAAGTCTGCGATCAGAACTTCGAATGTAATGACATGCGAGATAAGGTTAGTATAATATGCATGAATAATAACAAACTGGATGAATAGTATGAGGTAGCTGAATATAAATACATGAAACCTGTGAAATCTGAAAATGCATGACCAAGCATAAAAACATGAATCTAGAAAAGTTTGTAAACTAAAATACTGAAATACTGATAACTAGAAAACTGATATCTGTATGCTATGGTCAATCAAACCTGAGACTTAATACTGAACTAGATACCGGACTAAAATTTTGGGAGCTAGCTATAATCAACATGCCCTAATATACTATCAGGGTCCAACCTGTAACCCCAGTTGGAAGAGAATCAGTACCGTGCCACGGGTACTAATACTGACTGTATGGATCCACTAATCTTAAGTCTCGAAAGACAAGGGTGCCATGCCTAACTGACGGGAGACCCCTTCAAAATCTATGATGGTGCCATAGGTCTGGAACCTATGAATTGCTACTAGTGCCTCATGTCTAAATGACGAGGGAGACACCATCCGTACGTACATTCGGTGCTAAGAGCTACTCCCAACTGAATGACACTGATTATTAGATTGAACTGAGTTTAACTGATTATTAGTTTTGATAGTGCCCATTATGATAATATTAACTGAGAAATCAAGTATGCTTATGGTTAAACTAAATTATTTTGAGGATACTAAAAGTATGTAAACAACTAAATTTTAGGTAGTCAACCCCCCAGGACTCGATAGCAACGACAACAAGATCATACTAAAACTTTGAGGACATGACATGTAGTCAATATTCAAAACTCGTTCTTTAAGGCATTTCATCAAACACTAGCAATGCATGGCTTAAGCATTGGAGTAGTTTTAAACATGTAATAGTAGCATGATTTTTATACTAAATCACCAATTAAGGTTTAAATCAGTGAACGACACCATTCAAATATGTAGGGTTCAATAACAATAGAAATTTCGTGTAAACATTATATAAAATTCGAAATTCATGAAAGTTCATGGACATAATTCATAAAAATATTTAAAGATAATACTTTAAAACTTGAAATTGGGTTCTTAGACTCCATTGGTGAAAAGAACCCATGGATGGACATATTACATACCTCAAAATCTTAAATCTTGAAGGGGAATAACTTTTCTTGAAGGTTCTTGAATGGTGACTCTTGCATTCTTGAGTTTTCTTGAAGAAGGGTGTAAGACCCCACAAAATTTCTAAGCTTAATTCATCCTTTTAGACTTGTCAAGGGGTCTCAGACTTAGAAGATTTTAGCTATGTTCTAGACTTAGTTAGTTTTTGGCCTTCGAAAGTTGGGAATCTCATTTTGTGACCGTAATGTCCCTTAATGGTCCCTATTTTTGTTGATTCATGATCGGAGAGGTCGATAGGTGTTCCTAGAAATGTTTCAGATTTTTTGAAACTCGTTTAGACCGCATTTGGTATCCTAAAATAGTGGATCGATGTGATATTGGCATGCCGCATCGCCTATCACGTTGTTTAACATTATTGCTGGGACTGCCAGTAAAATAACTGAGGCTTGAAACGATCAAGGCATGGTGCATCTGGTGTCGTGAAGATGCCATCGACGCGTCACATGGCCAATCGTTTCAATGCCTAGTTTTTCGATCATTAAATGTCCGCGTCTTTAAGGGAAAAAGGGTCAATATCCCCCCATATAAGCCTATAACATGAGATTCAACAAGGTTTTCACCAAAATATAGTTGTTTCTTTCGAATTCCCTCATGAACAATTCTAGGGTTTTCAATTGAAGGTTCTAATACAAGAGATTACACCGTTAATCTTCAAGAAACTTCCACCCAAGGTATGTAAAGTGTTGATTTATGGGTTCCTTCCACCCATGAAGCTCAAGAAACCCTTTCATAAATATAAATTTTGAATTCCATGTTATGAATTGAATCATATCCATGTTTATGTTGTTGTATGATTGCCAAGTTGAAATCTTTAATACATATAATGGAATTATATTAGCATGTGGTTGGAATTCTTGTATTTGAAGTGAAAAATATTTCCTTTATGTATTATTTTAATGTTCATGCCTAAGCCTCAAGTTATGCATGCAAGGTGTTTGCTAAAATGCCTAAGAGAATATGAATTATGCTTTATGACTCAGTTGTGACCAAATTGATGAATCCATGCTTTACCCTTATGTTCACAATGACCTCCATGTTATTATTATACATTGTTATGATTTGGTGGAATTCTCATGAGATTAGACTTACAAAATTATGACGTGTTTATATGTATTCCTATTCACGTGTAAGCTTATGACATACAAATACTTCATAAAAATCTCCAATGTTTGTACTATAAATTGTTGACTATGGTCAGGTGTTCAAGAAGTGTCATGTCTTGTCATTTACATGCTATAGAGTCCAAGGGGTACTTGTACTGGACAATTTAGCTGTGTGCCTAGAGCCATTGTCAGTTTCATGATAATCTCAGTCATGCCATAATCAGTAGTATTCTCAGTTAGTTTTAGAACTCAGTAGAATTCAACCACTTACATGACTCAGGAAAACTCAGTAATCTCATAAACTTAGTCAGTTAACAGAATTCAGTAACATTCCATCAGTCTACATAACTCAGTGAACTCAGTCCAGTTTATCTCAGTATAATTAGTTCAGTTTCTATTCAGTTGGGAGTAGAATTGAGCATCGAGCGAACCCAAGCAAGAGGGCACATACTGACAGTTGAGGGTGTGACCTTAGAAGCAATCCTTGTATTCCAGAACTATGTAGCCAGCATAGGTTGAGACATCAAAACATACAGTTGAGATTTGATGTAGTGGATTGACACTGCTAGTTGAGGGTCCCACCATTCTTATTTAGGGACACTGCTAGATGAGGGTCACTCATATCTTGGCCTTACCAGTGGTGCGATATTGACACCCTTCTAGTTGAGGGTCCCACCATTCTTATTTAGGGACACTGCTAGATGAGGGTCACTCATATCTTGGCCTTACCAGTGGTGCGATATTGACACCCTTCCAATTGGGTTTACAGATTGGAACCCAACTCTATATAAAAAAGGGAATGTTGGTTAGATGAATACTTTCCACAGTCTCAATTTTAGTCTCAGCAAAAGAACTCAGATAGTTTTTCAGATTCAGGTCTTTCAGATACAATCACTCAGTTAAGTAGAAAACTCAAATAATTCTATCAAAATCAGGACTGTCAGACATAGTCACTTAGTTAATAGTATATCAGTTATATGAAACTTATTTTATCAGTATTCAGATTCAGTAGTCAGTATTATCATGATCTCATTTACAGTTACGTATTCATTCATGTATTCTTATGTTGATGTTATTCAGATAGTTAGTATTGTTCATGCATATGAACCCCATGCATTCAGATTACCTCACTTTGCATACCAGTATATGTAGACATACTGACACATATGTTTTTTCTGTGCTATGGTGTTTTATACCATAGGTTCGGATGCTCAAGTTCTCGATCGCACTTATTTTTAGATTCAGCTAGCAGCAGTAGATTTGCATTAAGTCCTCATCATTTGAGGATAACATGATTATTTCATTACTTAATTATTTTAGTTTTAGTAGATAGAGTTAGATGGGGACATGTCCTATTAGCTCCACAGTTTTCAGACAATTTAGAGGTTTTCAGACTAGCATGTTCAGACAGTCTATTTCAGCTTTGGTATTAATATACCGTATTTCTAGATGTTTTATTTTATCAGATATTTGAACCTTATGGCCTTTTAGCCCTTTTATTCTATATTTTAATAGTATATTATGCAGTGCCCAGTTACAGATATCAGTCTTCGGTTAGCTTGTGGTCCTTCAAGATTTCTAGCATCGTTTAGAATTTTGAGTATCAGATTTGAGGCATTACAAACTTGGTATTAGAGCCTAAGGTTTCATTGTTTCCTAGGTAGTCTAAAAATCCGCATCTAGTAGAGTCTTATGCATGGCTGTGTTGCGTGCCATATTTATGTACAGGAGGCCATAAGATGTTTTAGGAACAGTTTCCCTTTTTTCAGTATTCATTTCGTACCAGTACGTATGAGCTAAAATATAACTCTCAGTCAAATTTTTTTCTCCCTTTTTGCTTATGGAACATGCCTCCCAAAAGAAGAAATTAAATCAGTCAGTCCCTCAGCCCGTCCAAGCAGATCCCTTGGACGAACATATTTCTCATATAGAGTTTAGAGCTGCATTCACTATTCTTGCTAATTCAGTTGCTGCCCAAAATGAATGACCAACTGTTATTTCAGCCAACCCCAGTGTCCCATTAAGCTGCAGCTAGGATTCGGGACTTTACCCGAATAAATTCTCCATCCTTCTTCAGGTCTAAGTTAGATGAGGATCCTCAGGAATTTCTTGATCAGGTTTAAAAGGTTACAGATATCATAAGAGTTGCCTCTTGTGAGAGTGCTGAGCTAGATACATATCAATTGCAAGATATGGCTCATATATGGTTCAAAAAGTGGAAGGTAGAGAGGGTTATTGATGCAGGGCCTATTGATTGGGAGGCGTTTGCCACTGTATTTCTAGATAGATTCTTTCCTATAGAGCTGAGAGAAGCTAAGGTGTTAGAATTTATCAACCTCAGGTAGGGAAACATGACAGTGAAAGAGTATTCTCTTAAGTTTACTCAATTATCAAGATACACTCCTTATGTAGTGGCAGATAACAGGGCTAAGATGAGTAAGTTTGTTTCTGGTGCAAATGATAGTTTGTTTCTGGAGTGAATGATAGCGTGGTCAATGAGTGTAGGTCCACAATGTTGATTGGCGATATGGACATAGCTAAGCTTATGATCTATGCTCGATAGATAGAAGAGTAGAAGATTAAGATTAGAGAGAAGTAGAATCAGAAAGCAAAGACAAGTAGTTTTAACTTTGCTTACCCTAAGTCAGAAGGTGGGAATCGTTCTCAGTTTTGCCTAAAGTCATCATTCCAGATCCTTCCTCAGCCAGTGCTTCAGTGCTAAAATTTATAGACGCCAACATGGATAGGGCATCAGGCCCTAAACCTTAGGAAAATGTTAGCAGTTCCCGTACTCATCCTCTTTGTCAGAGTTTTGGCAAGAATCATCAAGGTATTTGTAGAGCAGGAAACAACGTATGTTTCAGATGTAGAAAGCTAGGACATAGGGTCAGAGATTATCCCCAGTCAGGATTTTAGGGTCAGTGTTACTATTCCTCAGATCAGTCTGGTTGCCTAAACCAGGAGGGTGCCACTTCCAGTGCCACCAGTGGGCAATGCCCAAACTGACTTTATGGTCTTCAGTCCAAACAAGATTAGGAAAATTCTCCTGATTTATTCACTGGTTCATTATAGATCTTTCATATACATGTTTACGCTTTGCTAGATCTAGAAGGTTCTTTGTCTTTTGTTACTCATTCTATAGCAATTGATTTTGGAGTCAGTCCTGAAATTCTAGTAGAGTCCTTTTCAGTCTCTAGCCCAGAAGGTAAAACTATCATATCTCGGCGGGTATATAGGAACTGTCCGATTATAGTATCTCAAAAGTTATATTAGCAGACTTAGTCGAATTAGAGATGAATAATTTTGATTTCATTCACGCATGGATTGGCTTCATTCCTACTATGCCACAGTTGACTGTAGAAATAGAGTTGTCCAGTTTTAGTTTCCGAATAAACCTGTCCTAGATGGAGGGGTAGTATTTCAGCTTTCAGAGGTTAGCTTATGTCCTACCTTCAGGCATGGAAAATAATATCTAAGGGATATGTCTATCATCTTGTATGAGTTAAGGACACTAGTTCTGAAACTACCAGTCTTGAATCAGTCCCTGTAGTGTCTCCTGAAAGGAAAATAGACTTCGGCAATGATCTTCTTCTAGATACTCAGCCTATATCTATTTTGGTTTACAGAATTGGACAAGCAGAAATCACAGAATTAAGAGAACAGTTGAAGGATCTCGTAGATAAGGGATTCATTAGACCCAGTGTATCCCTATAGGGAACACCAGTCTTATTCATGCAAAAGAAAGATGGTTCTCTCAGAATTGCATTAATTATCGTCAACTTAATAAAGTCACGGTTAAGAACAGTCATCTACTTCCCAAAATTGACGACTTGTTTCACCAACTTCAGGGTGCCAATTACTTCTCTAAGATAGACCTCAGATCAGGCTATCATCAGTTCAAAGTCAAAGAATGTGATATTCTAAAAATAGCTTTCCGAACTCGGTAAGGTCATTTCAAATTTGTAGTCATGTCCTTTGGTCTTACCAATGATCCAGACGCTTTTATAAACTTGATGAATCATGTGTTCAAGCAGTACTTGGACATGTTCATTATAGTCTTCATAGATGACATTCTTGTCTATTTCCGCAATGAGCATGATCATGCAGAACATCTCAGAATAGTGTTGCAGACTCTCAGAAATCATCAGCTATTCACTAAATTCAGTAAGTGAAAATTTAGGCTAAGGTCAGTAGCCTTCCTTTGTCATATCGTTTCCTGTGATGGCATTAAAGTTGATCCTCAAAAGACTGAAGCAGTAAGAAACTGGCCTTGCCCTGTCTCTCTATTAGATATCAGGAGTTTCTTGGGTTTGGCTGGCTATTATAGACGGTTTGTTTAGGGATTTTATTTTATTACATCCCCTATCTCCATATTGACTCAGAAGAAAGTCAGGTTTCAGTGGTCAGATCCTTAAGTGAAAAGTTTTCAGGAGTTGAAGACTCAACTTACCTGAGCTCCAGTTTAGGCTCTTCCATATGGTTCAGATAGGTTCGCTGTGTACTATGATGTGTCCAGAGTAGGTTTGGGCTGTGTCTTCATGCAGCATGGTATTGTCATAGCCTACACCTTCAGACAGCTTAAACCCCATGAAAAGAATTATCCAACTCACGATCTTGAGTTAGCAGTTGTAGTTTTTGACTTAAAGATTTGGAGGTATTATTTGTATGGGGTGCATGTAGATGTGTTCACAGATCACAAAAGCCTTCAGTATGTATTCTCTTAGAAATATATTAAAATCCATAAAATATGGTGGTTAGAGCATTTAAAAGACTATGACATGAGTGTCCTTTACTATCTGAGCAAGGCCAATATACTGGCCGACGCTCTCAGTAGACTGTGGGTAGTGTTGCTCATGTTAGGGACAGTAAGAAGAAGTTATCCAGGAAGTCCATCAGCTTTCCCAACTAGGTGTTTGCTTAGTCGATTAAGCGAAAGGTAGTATAGGGGTTCAGAATAGCTCAGAATCATATCTAGTTTCTGAGGTGAAAAACTAGGATGAAGATTCTAGTATAGTAAAGTTTAAAGAGTTAGTCAGATATCAGATGGTTGAGGTTTTCTCCCAAGGGGGAGATGGTGTATTATGTTGTCAGGTCCATCTGTGTGTGCCAGGTGTAGATGACCTGAGGTAATGAATTCTTGCAAAAACGCATGGTGTGCGATACTCTATTCATCCAGGAGCCACTAAGATGTACCACAACTGGTTGGAGATCTATTGGTGGAGTGGTATAAAGAGAGATATTCTAGAGTTTGTGGGATGTGCTCTATATATCAGTAGGTTAAGATAGAGCATCAGAAGACTAGTGGGTCCATGCAAGAGTTTAATATTCCCACTTGGAAGTGGGAAGAAGTAAACATGGACTTTGTGATGGTTTTTTCCCTTACTCATCATCAACATGATTTAGTTTGGGTCATTGTAGACAGGATAACCTAATCAGCTCATTTCCTTCTAGTCCGTTCCTCTTATTCAGTCGAGGATTATGCCAAAATCTATATCAGGGAGTTGGTCAGATTACACGATGTCCCATTGCCAATTGTCTCAGATAGAGGTACCTAGTTCACCTCTCAGTTCTGGAAGGAATTTCACAAGGGTCTAGGTACCTGAGTTCACCTCAGTATAGCCTTCCATCTCCAGATAGATGGTCAAGTAGAAAGGACCATCCAGACTTTAGAAGATATGCTGCGAGCATGTGCAATTGATTTCAAGGGTAGTTGGGATGACCACTTTCCTTTGATTGAGTTTTCATACAACAACTATCTATCATTAGTGTATTAAGATGGCTCCATTCGAAGCTCTATATGGTAGGAGATGCAGATCTCATATTGGTTGGTTCAAAGTGGGTAAGGCCGTAGTAGTAGGGCCTAACTTGTTAATCAATACCTTGGAGAAAATCCAGTTGATTAGAGAAAGGATCAAGATAGCTCAGAGCCAATAGAAATCATACACAGATATACGCAGGAAAGATCTCGAGTTTGAGATTGGTGATCATGTTTATTTGAAGGGAGTGAAGCAGTTTTGCAAGAAGGGAAAGCTCAGTCTCTGATATGTTGTTCCCTTCAAAATTTTTAGTTTCTTTGGCAAGGTAGATTATGAGCTCGAATTGCCTTCAGATCTAGTCTCAGTCCATCCTGCGTTTTATGTCTCCTTGCTTAAGAAGTGCATAGTTGAACCAACAGTTGTAGTCCCTACAGTTAACTAGCCTTAGTCCATCCAGCATTTCATGTCTCCTTTCTGATAAGTACACATTCAAGTTTCACTCTTGAAGCAACACAATACACAACAAACACCACTGTAACTTAGAGTTAGAGAAGGGTCAAAAAAGGCGCAGTAGTTAACTTGTCTTTTAATCTCTCAAAACTAATTTCACAAACTCAGACCACAAGAACTTCACTTTTTTCTATGTCAACCTTATGAGTGGAGAAAATATTGATGAAAAGCTTTCCAAAAACCTCCAATAATATCCCACCAAGCCTAAGGAGCTCCTAATGTTAGTTGGAGTGGTGGTTATAGGCTATTTCTTTACAGTTTCAAATTTTTATGGATCAAGCTTAATCCTTTCGCTAGAAATAATATGTCCCAAAAAAGCTATTGAACTAAGACAGAATTCCCACTTAGACATTTAGCATATAACTCTTGGTCTTTAAGGGTATGAAGTATGATTCGAAGGTGATTTGCATGATCCTTCTCACCCTTGGAGTAAACCAGAATATCATCAATGAAAACAATGATTAGTAGATCTAAAATTGTTTAAATACACTATTTATGAGGTCCAAGAAAGCTGCAGGTGCATTGGTCAATCCAAAAGATCTGACCAAAAATTCATAATGACCATATCGAGTTTGAAAGTTACTTATGTGGATGTCAGCTTCCCTAACCTTCAAATGATTGTAGCTCAAATGAAGGTATATCTTAGAGAAATATTTAGCACCCTGAAGCTGGTAAAAAATATCATCAATTTTGGGCAGAGAATATTTATTCTTTACTGGAACCTTGTTCAAATGTCGGTCGTATATACACATATGGAGGGAATCTTATTTCTTATACACAAAGAGTATAAGAGCACCCCAGAAAGAGACACCTCTATCAAAAAGGTCTTTTAAATGTTCTTTCTATTCTTTTAGCTTCATGAGATCCATTTTATATAGCAAAATGGAAATAAGCTATGTGTCTGACTTCAGGTTAATACAAAAGTCTATCTTTCTTTCTAGGGGAATCCTTGGAATATCATCAAAAAAGACATCAGGAAACTTATTAACCACTGATACCGATTGACAAAAATAGCTCTTGGTAATAGATTTTTTACCCAAACTAGATAATAACAACAACCCTTAGATATCAGCTTTGGGCTCTAAGATAAGATACGAACCTCCCTTTGGATGCCAAAGAATCCCCTTCTATTCATGATAGGTTTATTAGGAAAATGAATTATAACCTTTTTGGTTCTACAATATAGGGTGGCATAATAGAAATGAAGCAAATCCATCCTAAGAATCGCATCAAAGTCTACCATGTTCAGCTTTACAAGTTCTACCCTAGTCTCCTAATAAAAATAGACACAACAAAATTCCAATAAACTCTTTTAGTAACAATAGACTCTTCAAGAGGGGTCAAAACTAAGAAGGGTCATGAATATTTTTGGGTTCAAATCCAAAACTCACAGCCACATAAGGAGTTACATAAGATAGAGTAGACCCGGGATCAAGTTACACATAAACTTCATAGGAGAGAATATGTAACATACTAATAATGACATTTGGTGAGGTCTCTGAGCCCTGGAGAGCAGATAGAGCATACAGATGATTATGACCCCCGCCTAAACTAGAAGTGGCACCCTTAGCTGGAGAGGCTAAAGAATTATTTTGAGCCTTAGTGCCCCTAAATGTCCACTTAGCTGATGGAAAATCTCTTTGAAAATAACTAGCCTAACCAAAACCATAGAACACAAGAGTCCCATATTAACATTTTACTGGGTGAAATTTTCCACAGGTGCTGTAGTGAGGGTGCAACCTAGTTGGAGGAGATACACTACCTTGATACTGGGGTACTTGTATCCTTGGACCATGAATTAGCTGAAATCATAGATCAGCTAATGGCCTAGGTGTAAGTTCACTAGCTGATGACGGATCATTACCCCAAAATTTCTTTTTTGGATCATTTCTTGCCCAATTTGCTACCCTATTGCTGACTGACATCTTGATTTGCTATCCGAGCCCTCTTAGTCTACCTCTTCTTTATCTCTGTGTGCTTCTTTTTTTCATCCTCTACCTACTGCATATACACTACCAACCTGGAGATATCCATATCACTATTCAACATCGCCCCTTTAAATTTTAATACCAAGTCATTAGAAAGACCGGGTGCAAACTTCCTCATATGAGAAACTCATATTGGACACCAATTCTAGGGTATAATGAAACAATTGGGTGCACTTCTATGAATACTCTTTGACAATGATAACCTACTTTAAATTCACAAATTCCTCAGCCTTAGCTTTCTGCACTCTCAAGGAAAGAATTGATCAAGGAAAGCATTAAAAAACTCTTCCCATACCACAAGTTCTCATTTTCACATATTAACTCTTCCTACTCATTAGACCATTGGTAAGCCATCCCTTTCAACAGATAGAACGCAAACTTTACCACCTCAGTTTCACTATTATGCATGACTCTAAATATTTTATCTATTCCATCCATAAACTCTTCATGATCTTCCTCAACCTTAGAACCTATAAAATTAGATAGGTTTAAACTCATAAATTGATCAACCCGAGTAACGTCATAAGAACTAGTGATAGAACCAATATTTCCAAATCATGGGACTGTGATTCCACAAGCTGAGCAAACTTGTAAATAGACTGATGGAACTTAACATTCAAGAATTTTCTCTATGGAGACTGGGTGTAGTTAATGTCGCTTGTAGGAGATAATTGAGGACTAGCTGGGGTTGGTGGACCCAGGAGGAGTAGTGAAGTGAGGAGTATAGGGTCTATATTAAGTTTGAATCCCATAGGTAGGGTAAACCTCTTTAGAATTTTCCCCAATAGGAACGGAGGCTCCAATTGAATTTCTCTGGCCATTAGATCTTTAAGGAGGCATGATCTGAAATATGGGAAGTTAGAGGTTAGGAGAATTTCATTGCAACTAGGCACTCTAGAACGAACTAGAAAATGAACAAAGGGACACATTACTAAATGCCTCGTAGCTTCCCCCTTATAAGTGTGGCGCGCTACACACCCATAAAAGAGACACAAGCTATGCAGGTTTAAGATTGAATCATTGGTTAAGTCCCTAATTTGAGTTTGTTGCAAGAATTAAAGTGTCTGGTGTGGTATATAAAATCATAAATTAAGAATACAGTGATCATCCATATTTTACGTTAGGATAAATGATTTTGGGATATGGGCCTTTCGGATCTGTGCCTTCTTTGTTAGCTACCTAACTCTTTTTAAACCCATATTTTATCCATCAAAAACATGCATCTTTCTTAACACATGGTTTGTATTCTGAAATGACAATTGTTTAATTTGGTATCATCATAACAAGAATTGCAAGTCCCATAAGCCATACTATATGTTTTGATTCATCTATCATATGTCACTAATCTTTGACCATAATAAAATATACCAAAGGTCAATTTGTAAGACTTTTAAAATCAATGTGGTGGTTTAGGCAAAGACATTTTTTATTCATAATTCTTGTTAAAACTTAGGAGAACTCAAACATTACGTTGTAGTCCAATAGACACCACAAGTAGTAAGTGCAATTTATAACACAAGTCATGTTCTTCAAAATCATATGTGTAATGCCCCATAATTGTTTTAGCTCAATTCATCCCATAGTATAGGTACCAGAGGCTTAGAACCTGAAAATTTAGCTAAGTGTTGGAGACATAGTTTTATTTTTGGCCTCCTAACTTCGAGGATTTTTAAAGTGACCTTCTTGACCCCGAGATGTAAGTTTTTGAGTTGATTCATATTCATAGATATAAGTTAAATGTCTCGGGTAAGTGTTGAATTTTTCAGATGAGGTTTGGACCACGATTAAATTTCTAAAATAGCATGTCACCATGATTGTGGCACGTTGCGGTGAGAGCCCAATCGACATTCCATTTATGAATTTTAATTTTCCAGGGGTAGTATGGTCTTTTTCCATGCCCCCAATCTGTAAAACAATGGGATTTATCATTAGTTGAGGTATTATATGCCCTATTTCCATAATTCCTCTTTAACATAAACCCTAGTCATCACCCAAATTCATCTTATTCAAATATTTTTCTTTCAAGAAAACTCAAGAATTCAAGCTTCACCACCCAAGAACAATCATGAACGTCACTTATTTTGCAAGATTAAGGCCTTAAGGCACGTTGTTCATCCATGGGTACTTTTCACCCATGGGGTCCTAGAACCTATTTTTATGTTTTAAACAATGAATTTACATGTTTAAAATGAGTTATTTCCATGAAGTTTTAGTGTGAATTTCAATTATGCAGGCTGATTATAATTGCTTTAGTTGAAAAGTATCCCGTGCATGTTTGAAGCATGAAATTTCATGTCAAATCCTCAATATATGAATGTTTCAACCATTCCCCTGCCTAAGTTCTTGAATTTCAAGTGTTTGATGAAGTTCCTAAGAGATGAATTTGAGCAATGACTACTTATTATGATTTTGAAGATTTGGTATGCTATTACTGTTAATGTTATCGAATCTTGGGGGTTATGAATACCCTAAATTTAGCTATTTACTTAGTCTTAGTACTTTCAAAATAGTTTTCAGGTATATACGAGTATTATTAGTTCAGTCAGCTATCCTATTAGTCAAGTTTAGATAAGTTCAGTATTTCAAGTGAGTTTAGTTGGGAGTAGGATTTAGCATTGAGCGAAACCAGGGATGGGGCTATCCTGCCAGTTGAGGGTGTGACCTTTAGTAGAAATCCCTGCATTCCATAACTACGTAACCAACATAAGTTAGAGATATTAACCTACTAGTTGAGGGTTGACACATATCTCACTAGAGCACCTGGCAGTAAAGGGTGACTCTTTAGTCTTTCAGGACTTTATTTTAATGAATCCACACAGCTAGTATTAGTACCCATGGCATGGCACTGATACCCTTTCAACTGGGGTCACAGGTTGGAGCCCAATTAACTTTTAATTGGGGAATGATGATTAGATGATAACTCCTATAATCTTAGTCTAGTATTCAGTTCAGAGTTTAGTTTCAGGTTTGCCTGACCACAACATACGCTTATTAGTTGTTCAGTATCAGTATCTTAGTATTTCAGTTTACAAACTATTCCAATATCATGTCATATGTTTGGTCATGCATTCTTAGATTTTACATCTTTCACGCATACTATAAATCAGTTATCTCATTTCGTACATTCAATAAGTTATTATTCATGCAAATGATCCATGCATATCATCCTAACCTCATTTAGCATACCAGTACAATTAAAGTACTGATCGCATACCCATTTCATGCGCTATGATGCCTTATATTATATGTTTAGATGTTCAGGTTCCAAGCCGCACCTAGATATCCTAGTGCACCAGCACCAACAACAGTGGAGAGCCCTCTTATTTTGAGAACCGATTATGTTATTGAAGTCTTTCAGTGTAGTAGTCATTCAGAGTTAGTTGGGGACTTGTCCCATCAACTCCATAATCAGTCAGTTAGAGGTTTGCAAACACTTTCAAACAGTTAGTCAGTTATTAGATGTTATGACAATCTTTAAAGTATTGTTTTCAGACTTTTTATTTCAGGGATATTCTAATTGTTTAAACCTTATGGAGTATCCAGCTTTGTTTTCCTTACATTTTTATATGTGATTATTATTTTCTTCAGTGCTCACAGTAAGTACCAGCTCATGGGTTAGCTTCTGGTCACTTGTGACTGTAAGCACTGTGAGGTATCTAGGGTGTACTCCCGAGGCATTACAACATGAATTAGAATTGATAAAGCGGGTGAAAGCAATATTTAAAACTCCATTCCTTTCATTAATTGCAATATTATGTGTAAGGTTAATAAAATTCATTTTTTGTGACATGAATATGAATTGGAAACATGCTTGCATATTTAAATGGAATTTAATAAATTCATTCATTAAAATAATATAAGAGAATATAATTTATAACCCCATAGAGTTTTGGTCATTCTACCTACCTTGAATGGAGAGAAATTGAACAAAAGTTAATCTTGGGACTCTCCTATTCACTTTGTTAATCTCTTGATTTTTGAGGCTGATTTAGGGCAAATACCACTTAAGGAGAATGTAATATAATATTAGGAGGCAGTTTTTTGTGTATAAGGGAAAAAATAACCCTCATTGGTATTAAAAATGAAGAAAAAAGAATAATAATTGGGTAATAGGGGCGCCTCACAACATGAACCCTATCGCATAGGGGAAGCCTCACAGCGTGAACCCCATTATTTAGATGCAGTCTTGTGATGTAATCCACATCGTGGACTGCACCCTTTGTAGCGTGGGTCTCTCTGCGTCATTTTGATAGTAGCCTCTTGCGGTGGCCTTCATAGTATGGGGCATCGAGTAGGGTACCCCTCTCCTTGCTTAACCTTCATTCTCATTTAAAGGTGCCCACAACCCATCCGAACTCATCATAAAATGGCTTATGCTTCATTTAGGGGCCTCATGGAGTTAATTTTAGCTATATTCCCATAGCAACATACTTAGATATTATAATTTTTTTTGAGCTGATGGAAATATCGACACTTATGATATGTTTTAAGGCATTGATGGAAATTCAACAATGATTATTTTTATGAATTGAATGATGGGGTCAAGTTTCAATAATATTTTAAAATAAAGATTTTGGCATGATATGAATGACTCTTAAGTCTTGGTATGATAATACCAAAATGTAAATGCCTTTATGAATGGATTTAATTATTAATGTTTTAACTATTCTTAAAGTGAAATATGTAGTTTATTGAGAAGGTGTATGTCCTCGTTACCAATGCCCAAAATCTATGTTTAACTAACATGGGGATGCTCGTTCCTTAATCGGATGGTGTATGCTTTTTCTTAACATGAAGATAAATGACAACTTTAGACTATTGATGGCTTTATCCTAATCTCAGTTCTTATGGTAAACATGAATTGAGGACCACTGGATGGGTAGTACTAGACCCATATAGCATGTGGGTTATGGAATTTTAGCGAAAAACTACACTTGTCATTGATCACATATCTAGTCACAGAGGGGTCTGCATTCACTATTAAGCCAAAATATGTCCATTCCTTTCATACTTGATCCTTTTCTTAGACTTCTTACCTTGTTCGACTGAATTCATTGGTTCTGCATCAGTTGTAACCTAGTTCGAGAACCTTTTCTCATAGATTCCTTTCACTAGGTCATCACCAGTAATCAACTCTTATCCCTTTGGTGTCGAAAGGACAGTTTCTTTCTTGTCTTTCCCAAAAGCATTTTTTATTCTCAATGGAGAAAAACTTTAGAATTATGTTTTAAATGGTCATGTCTTTATGTTTTGCATCGCTTGTCCCATACGTTTCTATTATGAATGATGAAAATGAGTTTTATGACTTTCTTTATAAGAATACTTTTCTCGTTCTCGTAGATTGCATGCCAGTATTTGTCATACTAACCGTCCTCAAATGCTATATTATTTCGTGATGTAGGTTTGGAGGAACTTTTTTGTGATTTTGTGCAGTGCTATGACTATCGTACTTTTTCTCTTGGGATAACTGGTTTCAAGCAGATTGCCTCCATCCTTCAAAAGGGACTTAATTTCCATCCATACTTTGATTTCCCCTCTTGTTTTATGTTATAGTCATGTCCATGTTCTAGATTTGGAGTTCTCATTCTTAATATTAGAGGCTTTGTTGACTGAGTTTGAATAGATGTTTTCATATTATCTTAATCTTGGGTTTTGAACTATTATTTCAGTTGGACTTCATATTTTATGGGCCTAATTTCATACTTTGTTATGACTTTGCTTATGATGATGTTCAAAGGGGTTTTATCGAGCCTTTATTGGTTTGAGATGCCCGTTATAACCAGGGCTTTGAATCAAGTCATGATACTTTACCTCTATATCTGGCAGTTATTCATCTCGTATATATCATATTTACATATTGAAGATACATTCTAATTGATACATATATGATTTTGTAGGATCGTGTTAAATAAGATCATGATTTATCTTTTGAGAAAGAATCCACTTTTATCTTAGATAGGTAGATAAGAAATTTGAGGTCTAAGCATATTAATTCAGTGTAGGTCCGTTGGAGGTATCACCCTATTGAGAAAGGTACATAGAAGGTTGAGTTCGATATGTGATGTAGATAGCCTTAGTTTTAGTTCAAGATTGAACTTGTGTTTTAGTGATGTATAGTGTAACAACTGCATTGGTAGATTTCACTATTTTGCCTTTTTTTGTAGTTGTTATATGAAATTTTTGAGTTGTAGGGTTAGTTGACATGGTCTCTGATGCATTAAGGATTAATTTGGCTGAGTTTGAGGATTTTAAAGCCATGAGTTTGACTTCAATACACATTTCATGATTTACGTGTAGAATGGTGATTTGGATAGTTCTATTAGATTTGAAATGTTGATTTTGGGTTAGAAGAATACTTAGTTTGGGTCTCAAGCCTTTGTTTGGCATTTTTCACATTTTGGACCAAAAATAGCCAAAATAAGCCATAAAGGTCCACAAGATTAATTTGTTGTAAATGGCCTCTTTGCGAAATCTGATGATTTCATTTTCAAAATATCATAAAAAGCCTAGTAGCATATTTGATTTATTTCTATGGTATCATGACCCCAAAATTTAGGGTCATAATGGTAATTGTCACGGCGTACCATGACAAGTAAGCCTATTAGCCAAACTAATACACAAAGAGGAAAAAGAAAGAAATACCCCTAAGATAAGGCTTCTAGAATGAAGCCAAACCATATAAGTATAATAAATGCAGAAAGAATATAATCAACAACACCGCCATAACTCCCAAAGCATGATGTCAACAGTATAACAACGTATCTAGTACAAATCGAATCCAAATGAAATAAATAAGATAATCCAATAGATACAACTCTATCTCTGAAAACTAATAAAGACATAGTCTACTGATAGATAAAGATAGTAGAAGACATCCAGACGCTTGAAAGTCAAAAATTACCTTGAAAGCACCAAATATCACCCGAAATCAACCAAGGTAGGGAGCACTAGAACTAGGACCTGTTCCAAAAGGGCGCAGTAGGTGTGAGTATGACCCACTTGTACTCAGTAGGTTTTATAGGCCGACCGATCAAAGTAGATAATAAAGTATACAAAATTAACATAAAGGGAACATCACCTACAATAAAAAAAATGTCCCACAATGGTAGCCCACACCATTTGCACTAATAGTTCTAATATTTCACATATATTGCAACAATATAACCAAGGTGAATACAAGTATACATCATATCACATACAAGTAGAAACAAGGGATAACATGAATATACAAGATTGTCAAGTACAATAATAAAAGATAGAAAAACATAGACATATGAAAAGTCAATATGGCAATTAAATCCCAATATAAACACAATAAAGAAAGTGCAATGTATAATATGATGATGATTATGATGATGATGATTATGCACAAGGTTGTCACACAACCTTCATATACATACCATGGAGGAAAGCCTCCCGGTGTGGGTCATATAGGCAATTCGTCAACCCATATACAATCCATATATCCATAACTCCTCCTTAGCACATCCCTCGAGGTGGGGTTTTTAAGATATCATAATATCTCCTTCCCGGTACATCCCCTGAGAAAGGTTTTAAAAAGGTGTTGCCAGTATTTCTCGAGTGTTGCCATGGTGGTACCAATGCTTCATTAATAAGTATAATATTAGGATGTAGTTCTCTCAACCAATGACAACTAATATTTCCACAACTAACCACATGATGTGTTTCCCCAACTAGCCACAATGAATATTTCACAACTATGTGAGCCAATCCATGAAATTCCACTTGATTCATCTATCAATAAATTATGAATATAGCACAACACTCTAGTGGTATCACAATAGGAATTTCAACAACATAATATAATTACTCACATTTAAACATCACATAGGACCCCACACGGTCACACATCTCACACAACATCTCAAAACAACAATTACATAACATATAGGCCCCCAGATGGGTTCATCAGATCATGATAGCCAGACTCATAATTAGTTCCCATCCCATTACATGAATTTAGTATTCAAATTAACTACCTATCCTAGTTTGACGAGTTAAGCCATAACCTACCTCGAAAGCCGAAATCATTCTGCAATACTTCAACCACAAAGCCCTACTTTTCAACAATGGTACCAAAATTGACTTAAATCAAGAAGTATATAATCTATGAGTCAAAACAAGGCTAACAATACCCATATTGCAAACTTTTGGTTCGGGGTCAAAACGGACTCCCAGAATGGGTTTTTGAACAAGAAGGGAAAAATCATATCTTTACTTCAAAAACCCACTCATCTTACCTTTAGGAATCTATAGCTGAAAACCCAAGTCAAATAAAGTAAAAATTGAGGTTCAAATCGAAGAAAAACCATTTTTGAGCTTTACCAGATAAAATCTTTGAAATCCGTTTTAAAATCAAGAATCAAAGTTGTTCGAAGATAAAATTAGGGAGAACAAGTAATTATTGGATTAGGAACATTATTCAAGTGAAAAACTTTAGAATTTAGGGATAAAAAAGTATTAAGATTATGGAATTTTTGAACATTTAATCAAGAAATTTGATAAAGAAATTGGTGAATTCTCAGCTTAAATTCGTAAGTGAATCAAGAAATAGGTGTTAATCTAACTACCCAAGCACCCACAAACTTCACTTTTAAGCTCTCACATTTTTTAGGGTTTAGCTCTTATAAGGTAAGATAAAAAATGAGCAAAATTGGGTAAAAATAGGCTATTTATACTTATACCGGTTACTAAGTGCATATGGCATAAAACGCATGCCCCAAATGCATTTTACACTTTGTGGTTCAGGTTGTACCAGCAACCTAGTACATCGGATTTTCTAAGTTCAAAATATTCTTCAATAAGGTGCTCGAGATTCATTCAGAATCTGATATATACACACGTACTATGTAACCATACAAAATTCAATGCTTCGCACTTAATGGAGATATTAGAATTTTGAAAAAACACCGTTTTCACAATGTTGGCCCTCAAAAATTGAAATGATAATTTTTTAAGTGAGGGTCAAAATGAGATTTAAAAGCCATAAAACTGACTCGACCCAACCCAAACTTGAGCTATGTCATAATAGGTATCCCAAGTCCAACAAGTACAGGAGACTGCCCCTATTACCTAACCCAACCACCTATATCTAGCCTTAGATGGGTTGAATTTTAAACATATAACATGATAGCGTTATTGTTCTCATTATGATTCTGGGATAGGGTCACACTCGTGACTGATCCAACCGAGTCCAACTGTACTACACCGACTGCCCAACAATACCAAACCAAATCATAGACCATAAACCAAAGGTAATACCAAAACACAATATGAAAATCAATCCCAAAATGTAATATGATAGAACATTGAGAAATCATGTCCGATGATGCCTGACTCTATCCAAAAGAGTAAAAAAATCTGGTAGGGATATGCCCTAAACCATGGCCAAACCAATATCAAAAATAAAAGAGAAATGTGTAAAGAAATCCATAACATGAAATGATTCCTTCCAAAAAGATGGAAGCTTACCACTTCAGTCTAAATACTGATATCGAATTCACGTGCTAAATAGGAGGAGTAGAATGGCTGATTCCTGTATATCATGGGTATACAACTCTAGTAGATAGGGTTAGTGAGTGACCGCTAGCATGAATCTTAGGATAAGGATAAAATAATGTCAGTCATAAAACCAAATAAAATTATCCATAATGCATACAATCATACATTTATAAGTACTGGGAAATAGAATCAGGTTTAGCGTGCACTTAAAAACTTTACCTGGGTTGTGTAGCTTTACCATCCTAACCAGTCACGATCCATATGAGTTTATCTCCCCTGTTGAAAGGGCCCTAGTACGTGTAGCCGTATGACTAAAGAATATCCTATGGAATTACTAGTACATCCCCCAATATAAAATATGACACATGCACATGGTCATCAAGACCTCTCATATCGGCAAATATAAGTTTCTAGTTTTGGTCCCCTCGGACCGCCACCTTCTACGACTTAGCTACACACCCTGCCATTAATGCCCAATTAAAACCATGTCTAAAAAATCTATTAACCATTTATTATCCAAGGCCAATATTGGTGGTATCGTCATACCACCCCTTACTTTGAAGTAACATCCATAGCCAAAATGTTTAGCTTAAGGGGACCTTCGGTTCCCTTCCAATAACTATATTAAATCCACTTGGGAGGCTTCTATGTGCTCTACAAGTATAACCATTTAGATGATAGCCTTTCCAACTCACTTAAACCATGTATAAATCCTTTATCAAGTTTAAAACATGCAAGAGTCCCATTAAAAGAAGTCAATGCAATGAACATATCTTTATAAGCATTTTATCAAACACCTTGGGGGCATAATATGACTAAAAAAAATTCCAAATACCATTAAAACATTACCATATATCAGTAACATAGTATCAGTACCTCAGTATTCAGTAATGCAGTATAAGTTTCTCATTTATTAGTAACCCAAATATCAATATCAATAGACTCAGTTATTTGGTATCCCACTATTCACGTACTCAGATATCAGTAAATCCATGTTATCAGTACTGATACATTTTTGATATGGTGTATTATACCATAGGTTTAGAGACACGAGCTTTAGAGCATTAGTAGATTCCAGATATCAATTGTCAGCTAGCAGTGAGTCCTCATCATTCAAGGATGTTATTATTTGATTATGTCAATCTTTCAGTGCATATTTATTTTAGTAGATGGAGTTAGTTGACATGTCCCATCAACTCCATATTAATATAGTTTAGAGGCTTTCATACTATAGCATGTCAGACAGTTACTTCAAATTCATTTTGGTATTGATTGTACCATTTTTCAGACAATATTTTATCATATGTTTTTTTAGTTTTGAACCTTATGGACTTACAACTTCTATTCTACATTTTACAGTGTATGTATATATATACCATATATTTTGCAGTGTAAAAGTATAAATATCAATTATGGGTTAGCTTATGTTTCTTCTAGGTCATGAGCACCGTGTAGCATTCCGAGTACTAGATTTGGGGCTTTATATTGTTGAAGTTTTATTGTGAGCACGGTGTGGGTCGTGTGTTGATGTTGTAGTTATAACTTGGCCAAATGTTGAACTTATAGTTGGACATTGGATTTTTTGTTTTCTTGAAAGGTTGTTGTTGTGTTCTTGTTGTTCATCAACACCTTCCTCTCTTGCTAAAACCGAAACACAACACAAAGAAACTTGGTTCCTGTTGGAGTTTTTGTAGTTCACTTTGTTGTTTTGGAATTATTGTTGTTCTTAGAGATTGTTGTGGGTTTCTCTTGTTGTGGTTATAGTGTTCTTGAAGTTCTTGATCATATTCCTCACCTTGTTAATACTAAAGTAAACTTAGATCTTCAAAAGGTAAAAGACAAGGTGTAGTACTTTTTAAGTCTTTAAATATCTCCAACCACCAAAAGACTTTACATATCATATCTACCACTTTTCCATAAAACAAGGGTCCATGTTTTAAGAAGAAGTATAAAGAACGTCAAGTCTTTTTTTTTTTTTTTGAAATTAGAAAAAAAACTATTCCAAGACTTATATTTCCCTCCTTAACATATTCCCACTACTTTCAAATTGTAAAATTGATCAAGACATCCAAATTGGAAAATAAAATTGTTGAGAATCAAGGAAAATCACGGTCTGCCATGTCACCAATTACTATTTACACGACAAATTTTAAGCTCAAATTTTGATCTTCTAGTTTCATTTTGTGTCTTTTGTTTCATTTGTTTATCCCAATCTAACTTACAAGATAGTACTAGATTGTAAGTTAGTTTCGAAATCGTTCTTCGTGTTATGTTTTATTTGCGTGCTTTAATTCTATCTTTCCTTTGTGTGCTTTAATTATTTAGAGTCATTTTAACATGTCCTTGTGTGTCTTTCTTACTCTTTGGAGTCATTTTAAATATTGGATTCACCTATCAACACCTCTCAGCGTACAAGAAAACTTGCAACACTTGTGAGATTGAGTGTGAGGGATCTGAGAGACAAGAAATAAAAAGAGAGAGTGAGGATGTGTTTTTGAACAAATAACATGTTTTCTATTTTTGTTGGTAACTTCTTGGACATAGAGGAATCCATTTTTGCCCAACTTGATGCTATTTCTCGAGAATTGGCTATGGAAAATGCAGGTCTTGAAAAATTAGGCTCGGATATGTCTACTATACTTGAGAGGTTGGATTGAGTGGAGAGTCGAAGGAACTCTTGTGTTTCTACTCTCAAAACTTTACCTCAAATGATCAATCCTCCAATACCACCACCAAATAACATAAAAATAAGCCAATCCACTAAATGTCATCAAACTCGAGACCAACATAGGTCAATCCCTTCTCCATTCAATCAAGTCCACCAAAAAGGACTTGGAAGCCAAATCCCTCTTGTCTAAGCTCCAAAACCGAAGCTCCACTTTACCAAATCAATCCTCTTAACCAAAACTTCACTTCACTAAAACTGATATATCTATGTAGAAAAGAATTGTAGAAATTAACGTGATAGATATAGAGTCTACGACGATTCTTGTATGATAGTAGGAGACTTGTCTTTGATGAGATTTAAGAGGAAGATAAGGTTAAAAATGAAGATGTTGGCCAAGACTTGTGTTTTTGAGCTCTGAGGTTCCTCATATTTTTTTGCAGACTATTTTATGCCATCTCATATTTTACGAGTTGTTTGAATAATTTCTTTTGAAGTGACTAATTCAATGAGGTGAAGCCGTGAATTTGTGGAAAAATTCCTCTCAAGATGGATAGGATGATATGATAATAATCACGGATATGGACTTATAAGAGTGCATGTTGGATCTGAGCCTTGGTGTGTGCAATTGAAGTGTAAAAGAGGGCCAAAACCCACCAAATCAGTCCACTTTATATACTTGATGGGCGCCTAACCCTTGAGGGGCATTATGGACATTTTGTCTTCCATTTTGTAATAACTATATAAGGAACATATTAGGGATTCTTTATTTAGTTTTTGAGAATGTTGTAAGTCATAAGACACTTAGAACACAAGTTCTCTCTCTGATGAGGCTTGGCCAAAACTAGGGCTAGAACTAGTATGGAATGCCTTGTCTTGTATGTTACTTGGAAACGTTAAAGTTTGAGAAATGGAATTCAATCGTGTGTCACATAAGAGATTAATGAATTACTGTATGTACTATTAAGGGTCCAAGAGTTGAATAGGCTCTTAGGTTCTTAAGATTATGCCTTCATGTAATCTATCTATCTATCTTTTATTTTCTTTGTAATCTTATAGTTTATGTTCTTGTTAATTCAAACTGTGTGTTGTTGTTCTTATATTGTTATTATCATCTTGTGTTCACCTTGTTCTTGTTGTTTTGTTGATGTTTTCGTGTTAAAGAGACCTTTTCAACCCTAAGAGATAAGTTTTTGAGTTTATTCCTGTTCTAGGGTGTAAGGAGCATGGTCGATAATGATTTGGATTTTTTGGATGAGGATTGAGGTATGTTTGGATTTAAATTCCAGAACCTCACCGCGATTGTCGCGGTGGGTTTAGCGATGGAAGGCTCATCATGTCACAGTGAAGGCTTAATACGCATTCCAGTTATGAATTTAAATCGCACAGGGGCAGTTTCATCTTTTCCTATTTCCCATATCCATAAAAACACGAGATTTATCACCTATTTCCAAAGTTTATCTTTAAAATAAGCCCTAGACATCACCCAAATTGATAAAGTTCAACCATTATTCTTTCAAGAAAACTCAAGAATTCAAGCTTCACTATCTAAGAATGATCAAGAATGTTAATTCTCTTGTAAGATTTAAGCCTTAAGGTATGTTAGATATTCATCCACTGGCCCTTTACACCCATGAAATCAGGAAACCTATTTTTATGTTTTGAACTATGAATTTACATATTTACAATAAGTTATTTTCATGAAGCTTTTGAGAACTTCAATCATGCATGATGATTACAATTGTTTTTAGTTGGAAAGTAGCCCTTACACGTTTGAAGCATGAAATTCCATGTCAAATCCCCAATGTATGATTTTAGTATTATTATTTAGTTATTCCCATATGTTTCAACCATTCCTATATCTAAATTCATGAATTTAAAGTGTTTGATGAAATGCCTAAGAGATGAATTTTGAGCAATGACTACTTATTATGCATTTAAAACTTTGGTTTGCTTCTACTCTTGATGTTATCGAGTCGTGGGGGTTATGAATACTCTAAACTTAGCTGTTTATTTAGTCCTAGTACCTTTAGAATAGTTTTTAGGCATATATAAGTATTGTCAGTTTAGTTAGTTATCCTCTCAGTCAAGTTTAAATCAGTTCAGTAATCTGAGTCAGTTAAGTTGGGAATAGGATTTAGCACTGAGTGAACCTAGGATAAGGGCTTACCTACTAATTAAGGGTGTGACCTTTATTAACAATCCTTACATTCCATAATTATGTAGCTAGCGTAGGTTAGAGATGTTAAACTGCCAGTTGAGGATTGACATATACCTCTCTAGAGCACCTGCCAGCAGAGGGTGTCTCTTTGGTCCTTTGGTACTTTATTTTTAGTGGATCCACGAAACCAGTGTTAGTACCCATGGAACGTTACTTACATCCTTACAAATAGGGTCATAGTTTGGACCCTAATTAACTCTTAATTGGGACATGTCGGTTAGATAATAACTCCCATAGTCTCAGTCTATTATTCAGTTCAAAGTTTGTTTTAGGTTTGCTTGACCACAACATACATTTATTAGTTGTTCAACACTAATATTTTGGTATTTCAGTTTCCAGACCATTCCAGTATCATGTCATATGCTTGGTCATGAATTCTTAGATCTTACAATTTTCACGCATACTCTAAATCAGCTATCTGATCCCATTCATTCATTCAGTTATTATTCATACATATGAGCAACACATATCGGCCTAACCTCATTTAGCATACCAGTACATTCAAAGTACTGACCACATAGTCGTTTCTTGTTCTATGATATCTCATATCATAAGTTTAGACACTCAGGTTCCCAGCTGCACCTAGACATCCCAGCGTACTAGCAGTAGAAGCAATAGTGGTCCTGATATTCCAAGGACCGATTACGTTTATTTTAGTCTATTAGTCAGTCGGAGTTAGTTGGGGACTTGTCCCTTCAACTCCACAACCAGTTAGTTAGATATTTTCAGACGCTTTCAGATAGATAGTCAATTATTAGATATTATAGATAGTTTTTACAATATTGTTTTCAAACATATTATTTTAGAGATATTTTAAATATTTAAAATTTATGGCATATCTAGATTTGTTTTATACACATGTGTATCCTTTATCATCAGTTTGTTCAATGCTCATATTCGGTACTAGCTCATGAGTTAGCTTATGGTCACTTATGACTGTAAGCATTGTGTGGAATCCTACACCATGTAGAATCTCGGGTGTACTACCGGGGTATTATATCTTGGGATTATTTGTGGTTCCAAGCACCGTGTTATGACTAGGGGTAGTCTCGGATTGTGATAAACTTCGTTTTAGAGCCAGGTTTCAAGTGTCCTAGGGTATATATAGAACTGTATCTAGTAGAGTCTTGTAGAATGGTATAGAAACGTCTGTACTTTTCTTTGAGAGTCTATAGGTCATTTAAGAAATGTTTCCCTTCTTCATGCTCTAGATTATTTTTCTAAGTGGTTCTTTCAGAAACTTCTATTGATTCATGTGTAACTCCATAATTCTCTATCTATAACTTTTAGAGATAACCTAATTACTAGATTCCATTTCCTCCCAAGATGATCCTCGCAAATTTACTATCACTAACTTCAAAAGTCATATAAGGGGCTTGAGAGGAGCTCGCTGGTGTGTTACAAGACCCTTATGTCAAAAGCTGATGTCCTTATCCATATGAGTTATGCGGATAAGATAGAATATGTTATGTATTTAGATTCTTTATTGATCCCTTTAATCCAAATAGTGCTCATGAGAGGAGATAGTATGAACCTAAAGTGTTAAAGAGAGTTTGCATTCAAGGGATATTATGACCTTTAGTGTTATGATTCATAAGTAGTAGAACCTTCTTATAGTTAGAATTATGGGTTTAGAAGTGTAGCGGCAAGAAAGGTGGTAATGGCGATTGATCGAATGTAAATAGCTAAACTTTTGCATATGATCAAGTTAGTAGTGATGAGATAAGTCCTTGTGTGTTAATTTAAGGGTAATGAATGTGGTATAGGTTCCTTGGTGATAGGTAGAGAAAGAGTTATTAGGTAAGGTGAATTGTTGTTTGCTTGATGTAGGAAATGAGTTATTGAGGGTATTTATTGTGTTAGAAATGTATAGGTTATTGATAAAGTATTTGGTGGTTAAGTATTGTTAATTTAGGCTTCCCTTGAGGTTGCAAAAGGAGTTTAGTTGAAACTTATAGAGCTATGAAAGTAATTTAGATGTATAGATAGGTAAATTGTAGTAAGGGAGGATGTGCTAATAAATTTTAATAAGGTATACCATAAGATTATGATCGATTACTGATGTTATGAGGTTCTAGTGGACTATTGTTTCTTTGTATTTTATTTTATAGCTTCCAAGAGAGACTAGTATGGGAAGTAGTGTTTTCAATCATGCCCGGAACTAGACACAAAGTTTGAATAGTGGATGACCATCAAGGTGGAAATAATGATCGCTTGGTTAGTGATGCTAGGTATATGGAGGTGAACCAGTAGTCTTGAAACAGTGCACGCAAGAATTTAAGGTTATTGATTTTAGATTAAGTATGATGTTGTAGGTATGATTTAGTTATATAGAGGTTGCATTATTTTTTAAGATTATTAAAGATTGTGTGTAGTTGGAGTACCCTCATGTTGCTAAACAAGAAGAAGGCTAGTTATATAGTATATGGTGTTCTTAATAGCTAAGTTAATGAGTTATGGATAAGTGATGTTGAGTCTTTTGGTATGATTTTAATTCTCGTGGTTAGGGAAGAATATAAGTTTAGAGATATGATAATGGTAGGTTATGATGGAAAAGAGGTAGATTATGTGTTTAGTAAGGCAGGCATGTTGTCAAGAAGGGTGCAAGTATGTGATGAGTGCCAAAGCTAAGGAAAGTGAAGGATAGTATATATTAAGAGCGTGTTCAAGGATAAAGTTAGTATAGTTCATTAGAAGTTTGGGAATATCTATGTTAAGTGTTAGAATCTAAGTTTGAATCTAGGATGTTAAGCAAATAGAAAGAAGAGTTGAAGCTCTAGATAGTGTGAACTTAGAGTACAGTGATGATCATAAGGATTCTAAGTTAGTAAGTTTTCAAGTTATTATATGATGTGTATTGGTCTATATAAAGTTAAAAATTATATCTTAGAAGGAAGTACTAGCAGCAGATTTCACACTTTTAGATATAGACTTTCAGGTTGAGTTTAACATTTATGTGTGTTGTTAAATCTCGAGCTCTTGAATTAAGCAGTTGCAGTTCAGTTTAAAGTTTATTTAAAGAGGCCTACGCAGTTAGAATGATTGGAAAATCCAAGAGGGTGATGATATAATAAGAAAACAAGTTAGGCTTTCAGATTCTAGTAGTGATGTCTGTGTGTTGTAGAATATTAGTAAGGGAGGATGATGCCTGACCCATTCTTATCTCAGTGCAAAGTGTTGTACTACAGTCATCACAATATCTACGCATGCCTTACATGTTAATTCCATGATCATAGCTCATATTCACACACTTTCCATTGAATCATGTACGTTTCTAGTTCTTAGTATGAGGAGTTTCAGTTCACTCAGCAGTACGAATCATATACCTTAGAATTTATGAACTTCCAACTAAGGTGATGCAGCTCATGACTCATGTACTCATGATTTATAGTATGTTCAATTCTTGGTAATCATGCTACACTCTTAATGATCAACAAAATCCAAATTATGTTATGTATGTACTCATTTTAGCTCTCTTTGATAAATTCATGCTTTTTGATATTCTATTCCTCAGGCCTTAGTTAAGTGTTTAAGTTATGCATAGTATTCTTTCATATTTCAGGTCCTCATGTTCTAACCTTTAGTGACCTTTTCTAAGGTCAAGATAGAAATGATGCATAGTTGTTTAGATGGGAGAGAGGAAATGTTTGTTGATGATGAAAAATTATTGTATGATTGTTTTTAGCTAAGGCTTTAAGTG
Source organism: Capsicum baccatum var. pendulum (assembly GCA_030864225.1). Classification (NCBI taxonomy): domain Eukaryota; kingdom Viridiplantae; phylum Streptophyta; class Magnoliopsida; order Solanales; family Solanaceae; genus Capsicum; species Capsicum baccatum. Next base: position 40,172,348 of record CM061557.1, on the reverse strand, counting down.
TGAAGTAAGATTGAGGTCAAGGTGTTGATACATGTCATGGTTAGTTGAAATTTTGTATGTTTTTTCTTGGGGTAGTGCATGAAAGTTGTTAATGAAAGTTCAAATCATGCCCAAAAATTATTTTCCTCCCTAATGTTATTAGAACTTCTTGAAAAGAATGTTGAAGAAATACTCCAGTTGAGTATATGCTTTCAGTATAATTCAGTCTGTATAGCCAGCAATCTAGTTTAGTAGTCAGAGAGACTAGTTTCTATGGTTTTCCATCTTTCTTATTCTTGAGTTAATTCATTCACTCCAATGCGAGTTGGAAATTCAATTCAATCCAAGCATCATGTTTCAGATTCAGCTAGTTAGTCATGACTCAGTTCATAAGTGTTCAGTGCATAATCTCAGTTTTCCAAGTATTCCAGCTTAGACAGTGTAATACCCCTTGTATGATCTTAGTATCTTTGTCTCAAGATTCGTGCTTGCATAAGTCATAACTTCGTATTTCTACATGTATGACAGTATCATGAACACTTCAAGCAAGTTCAAAACTCTCAGCAAGAATCAGATCCTTATCATAAGTAAAGTCAAGCCATCTCAGAAATCAGTTTCATAATGAAAGTTTTAATGTTTCAGCTCAGTTATATCCTCTCTTAGTAGACATATCATGTCTAATTATTCCATACTTCTATGACTTAAATAAGTTCCTATCCATCATTCGAGGATAAATGATTCTGAGGGGGAGATAATGTAACACCACGTATTTTTGGGATAGACTTCAAAGCGTCGCTCTTATGTATGTACACTATAATCCCATAATTTACTTTTGAATTCATGTGTCATGATTTTTATCCTAGCGTATGATGTGATTTTGAGGTGAAAAATGTTCATAGAAATCACTTAGAACAACGTTGAGCTAAGAGCCTTTGATTTGTCCAAAGTTTGGTATTTGATTCTAAAAGGATCTAATTTTAATGTGTATAACTTTTTATATACGTGGAATTTTTCAGCTCAAGACTCACCAAATGATAGATAATTGATTTAGGTTTCCAATATTACCAATTTCTCTTTAATTCGATACCCGAGTGAAAATTTATGGCCATCCAAAGGGGTGTGCGTCACCTAACAATCGCCTAAGGCTACTAGAATGGGTGTGCGATTGTCTAGGCGTCACCCAACTTGGCTTGGGCGATTGACTGGGTGTCACCCAAGTTATTGCCTAGTGCCAAAAATACTTAATTTTGACTCTAATCAAGGGTTGAAGTCATTTCATACCCCTAAATTGTAACACCCCAAAAATCGGTCTTGAGACGTCACACGGTGCTTAGGACCACAAGTGATCCCAAGCTAACCCATAAAATTGGAATTCTACAAGCAACTGAATAAATATGAAATAAATATTGAGTTTACTGTGCAGAAACATAATAATGGTGGAATACATGATGATACAATATAGATACAACTTTACATTCTGATAAAGTATGAAAAAAGGACTGAAATTACAAGACAGACTCTAACTGACATATATAAACCCTCTACCATACTGATAATAGATAGCTAGGACGCGACCCCAACTATCACTAATCAAAAAATATGATTAAGAAAGTAAAAAACATAAATAAATCTAACTGAAGTCCCTAGAGTAGGAGGACTCATCATCTCACTAGCTAGAATCTGCAACTATATGAATCTGAATATGTATACTAAACTTGTACCTACAGTATGAGATAATGTAGCACATATACATATATGTGGATCAGTACTTTGAGTATATACTGAGTATATGGGGGTGAATTGCATAAGTAAAACATCATCTCATCATTATAATTTGTAAATAATGCATGCTAAATGTAAGTGACTCATATGAGCTGGAATGTCTAAAATACTGAAATATGAAGAAATAAGAGCAATTCATACTTTATAAATCTTGTGAGCCATCACATTCAGTTCTAAAGGCTGTACTTGAATTCTTTCTTTAAATCATACTATCTAAGTGTAGAAAGGTCTCACTCTTTAAATCTAAAATCTAAAAGCTGATATCTTTCTGTAAAGAATAATCTAAATAAATTCATGATCCTTTACACTTAGTTTTTTAAAATCTTTTCTGTAAGACTCTTCTCTTAAGGAAAACATTTTAACTGAAGGGAAATACTTTAAAAGAACTTTCTGCATAGTAAACACTTTATCTCAAGACTTAATTAACTAAAAACTATTTTAAAAGTGGGGGACATCTATTTGGGAGGTTCTTCTAACCAACATGTACACCATGTGAGCATCCATGGTATCCCACGACTAGCCCCCATAAGGTTAGGGACATTCTACCCTTGCCATAGGAATAGAACAATCTAATCTGTGTGATCACAATCTGAGTCATCCAAGTAGAAGTGGGAATAATCTGAATCTGTACCTACGGTGGTACATAGTTTTGTGAAAGATAGGGCACGCTAATCCCATACTTCCCACTCGGTGCTAAATACTACTCCCTATCTCATGCTCAAAATCTTAAGAAAAATCCACTTTTAAAGTAATATAATGGTTTATAATAAAAATCAATTATAAATCTGTAATTTGAATCTGTAAAGTGGATTTCAAATCTGTTTTAAGACCAAAAGGTCAAATATTTCTCAATAGTCTAAAAGCATTCTAATCATGGGATGCTTATAGCACAACAATTCTCTGAAACAACAATCTTTAAATGGGTTCTACTGACCCAAGCATCAATCTCATATTAAATCATCTCAAAATTCATTCTTAGTAATGTAAACATTCATAAATCATCTTAAAATCGGGGAATTTCAGCAATATGCATGGAAACATAAACATAATCATGTAATTCAACTTCTAAATCATGGGACCTAGTCAGCACCATCTACACATAAAGAGTGAAACACAATTCATAACATAAGGTATAAAAGAACTTCGCACGGTAAGGAATAAAATAAGGAAATTTACCTAAAGACATCTTGTAGCCTCTCGAAGATAGATATGATTTGTCACGACTCAATAATTAAGGGTCACGATGGCACTTGTCAAGACGTACGACACGTAAGCCTATCACCCAAATAGATACATAAAAACAAAAAAAAAATAAAAAATAAAAAAATCCCCCCAAGGTAAGGCTTCTAGAACAAAGTCGAACTACATAAGTATAATAAATCCAGAAAGAATATAATCAATTACACAACCATAACTACGTAAAACCTGATGTCAACAATATAAGAACATAGCTAGTACAATTCGAATCAAAATGAAATACATTAGAAAATCCAATAAATACAACTCTGTCTCTAAAAACAAGTATACACATAATCTAAAGATAGAAAGATGGTAGAAGGTATCCGGAAGCCTGAAAGTCAACCACTACCTTGAAAAAACAAATATCACTCAAAATCTACCAAGTTGGGGAACACTCGAACTAGGACCTGCACCGAAAGGGCATAGTAGGTGTGATAGCTATCCACTTGTACTCAGTGCGTGTTATAGGCCGACCAAGCAAAGTAGATAATTGAACATACAAAATATATATAAAAGGCACATCACCTGTAGTCACAAAATGTTCTACAATGGTAGCCCACACCACTTGCACTAATAGTTCTAATATATCACACATATTACAACAATTTAACCAAGTAGAACACAAGTATACATCATAACACGTACAAGTAGAAACAAGGGAGAACGTGAATATACACGATTATCAAGTAAAAATAATGAAAGATAGAACAAATAGATATATGGCAATTCAATCACAAAATAAACACAATAAATAAAGTGAAACGTATAAGATGATGATGATGCACGAGGTTGTCACACAACCTCCGTATACATCCATAGAGATAAGCCTCCCAATGTGGGACCCATGGTATATCCATATTTAATCCTCGGTACATCCCTCGGGAAGGGTTTCGTAAGATGTCACAATATCTCCTTCCTATCCCAATCCTCGAGAAGGGTTTTAAAAAGGTGTTGCCATGGTGGTACCAATGTTTCATGAATGGGCATAATATGAGGATGTATTGATCACAATTAATCACAATGAATATTACCACAACCAACTAAATGATGTATTTCCACAACCAACAATAATGATACATTTCACAACCATGTGAGCCATTAACTACTCATTGTTTTCCATTATCCATGAATTTCCACATGATTCATATGCCAATAAAGAATGAATATAACTTAACACACCAATGGTACCATAATAGGCATTTCAATAATACAATATAATTATTCACATGTATTTTAGGCTATCAACATCACATAGGACGCCACATGATTACACATATCACACAAAATCTCAAAACAATACTTCCATCACGTATAGGGCCCACACGGTCTCATCACATTAATATATCTAAATTAATGATTATATCCCATCCCATTAACATGAATTTTGTATAAAAATAGACAACCTAGATCACTCTAAAGAGTTAAGCCATAACTTACCTCAAAAGTCGTAACTAGTTTGCAATACTTCAACCACAAAGCTCTAATTTTCACGAATGGTCCCAAAATCAACTAAAATCAAGAAATATAGAATCTATGTGTCAAATTATTACTAACGATACCCATATTTCCTAATTTTAATTTGGGGTCCAAATGGACCCCCGATAATGGTCTTTAAAAAAGGACAAAATCATAAACTTACTTCAAAAATGTGTTTCTCATACCTTTAGGAATCTACAGCTAAAAAATCATGTCAAAATGACGTTCAAATTGAAGAAAAAACATATTTTATCTTAATGGTGTAAAACCCTTGAAATCTATTTTATAATCAAGAATTGAAGTTGTTTTGAAGATGAAATTAAGAAAAAGTTAGTAATTATAGGATTAAGAATATTGTCAAGTGAAAAGATTTAGAATTTGGGGCTAAATAAAGTACTAATGTTTTGGGATTTTTGAACATTTAATCAAGAAATTTGATAAATAAAGTGGTGAATTCTCACCTTAAATCCATAAGAGAATCAAGAAATAGATGTTAATCTAGCTTTTCAAGCACCCATAAGCTTCAATGTTAAGTTCTCACACTATTTTAGAGCTTAGATCTCAAAAACCAAGATGAAAAATGAGCAAAATCAGGTAAAAATGGGCTATTTATACTTATACCATGTTAATAGGTGCATAAGGAAAAAATGCATACCCCAAATGTGTTTTCCCTTTGTAGTCCAGGTTGCACCAGCAACCTATTGCACCATATTTCTAAGTCCAAAATGGACTTCTACAGGGTGCCCGAAATTTGTTCATAATCCTATATACGCAAATGAACTATGTAACCACACTAACTTAGATGCTCTAGACTGAATAGTAATCTCAAAATTTCAAAAGAACATCATTTTCATAAAGTTGACTCCCGAAATCCAAAATTATAATTTTCCAAATCTAGGGTTGAAATGAGGTTTAAATGCCATAAAACTACACCAACATGTTACCACTCTAAAATCGATGTTTTGGATCTCCTGGCGTTGTCTGTTCAATCATCCGTTACACTGAGAAAAAGATATGCACAAAATTCCATAATAAGACTCTTGAGCCACCAAAAATCAAAATATCTCTAAATGGTACAAAAGGCATGGAAAACTGTGTCACTCACCACCACACCCAAGAAGTACCATAATGCAACCATAGGAAGGGATATGATAGTCAAATTGAACAAAATCACAAATTTCACATATTTATTCAAATTGTAGGTTGTTACATATGGAGCTCCATATGAATCTTGAGGGTTCGTATGAGATTTTGAGGCATTGGTTTCATCTAGTGCTCAACAATTTTTGATGTATGTTGCCCTTCTACGCATTTGGGTCTTCTTCTGTCGTATTTATATAGAAAAATCATATATAACATAGCAATTATGTGGAGGGTTTACCCCAATGACAATGAGTTATAGGTCCAGGTCAATCTTTCTTCTTCTCATTTGTGGTCCCTTTCTTGCATTCATAAGGGTCATAATTCTGGTCATATTACAATCGCGACAGAGTGCTAGGGGTTACAATGGCCATTTTTAATTCCATTAATTGTTTGCCCCTCGATCGCAAAAGGATGATAACTACTTTGAGGTACAGTGTTCCATAATTGTAAAAATCCAACATTATTGTGATTTATCTCTATTTTCATCTATTAGACCTCAGGGAGTGACAATTTCATAGGTTCTTTTTGAAATCATATGGGTAAGTTCCAAATTCACATTTTCATCATTTCCTAGTGATTCTGGAAAAAAGGCTCGAACATGCCATCAAACTATAATAAAATGGCTCATTTATTCCATCAATTAAAAGCTTGGCTCATTTATGCCATCACCATTACAAAACAGGTTCATCTATGCCATTACTTATTAATGATGATATTATAAAAACAACTTTGCTATGTGTCATCTTATTAGAGGTCCACTTATTTTAGAACTTTCAATTTCATATGTCTTTTCATTCTGAATTTCTTCATTGAAACTTTTGGGTCATATATAACATTTTATTTTATTCTCAATTTTCTTTTCACATTCAAATTTTAGTACTATAATAATAACAATGTCAGATATGATGTTGAGAATAAGGACTCATACATAACCAAAGGCTTTAACAAACTAAATGGTGAACAAAAAGAATATGAAATTTATTCCTGAAGTGAAAGAGAGAAGTCCCCCCTACATGAGCATAAAAATAAAGGGCCTTATTTAAAAGTAACATCATTCGGATGAATCTTCCACGTCGACATCAAAGTATCAAACATAGTATTTTTTGATCTAAGAACATGAAAAAATCAGTTGAACTTTTCTTGATATGAATGAGAAATCTGAGACATCAAATCTTAAATTTCATCTTTTACAACATGTTGATTAAAGTTGGTAGAAACCCTTCCCTATTTTAAAACTCATTCTGCAAATGTGTGCAGATACTCAATTACAAATAAAATTTCAAACCAAGGATAACTTCAGATCAAATAAACAGACTTTAAGAGTAATAAGCCAAAAATATGATTATAGTACTAAAATGTAAAACTCTATTCTTTTATTATAGCATTAAAATTTAAATGCATAAAACAAATTGAAAACAAAATAATATGTTATATATGGCCAAAAAGTTCCAATAAAGAAATTTAAAATGAAAAGACATATAAAAATCATGTACCTCTAATAAGGTGACATGTTCCAAAGATGTTTTTGAAAAATTATCGTTACCAAGTAATGACTCGAATGAACCTATTTTGTAATAATGATGGCATAAACGAGCCAAACTTGTAAAGGACGTCATAAATGAGCTATTTTTGATAGGTCGATGAATATTTGAGACTTTTCTCTTGATGTTATCTTCTAAATAGCTTTAAAAATATGATTTCCAAATGGATATTTGGGATTTTCACCCGGTAAGCTTCAAATTGATTTTTTCTTCAAATTAAAGATTTATTTCACCTTGTTTTCACATGGTTTTTAGATTTGGAATCCTCTTTATATGAGAAACATGTTTATAAAATAAAATTCTAGATTTTCCCCTTTCGATTATAAACCTATTTTTCAAACTATATGTGCACCTGATTTAAATATGGATGATATGAGTATCATCGGTTCTCTTTTGAGCTATAGATTATGTTTTTGATTGATTTAGTTCATTTTAGATTGGTCGTAAATAAAAGGCTTTGCATTGAAGGGTCTAGGGTTGGATTTCGAGTTTTTAAGGTAATTTATGACTTAAATTTCTTCAGACTGGGTTGGGTAGTTAACTTTTCTTGTAAAGCATGCTATTGGCTGAAAAATTTGGTGTGTTTGAATTTATTATTCTTATCTTATTTGCTGTCTAGGGGCTTATATTCATATCATTATTGGGTTGAGAAATAATATTTGGTGTGATGCCCGTAGAGGAACTTTATTTGATATTTTAGGCCTTATTTATGCATTAAATGTCATTATTATTGTTGTGATTCCCATGTGGAAGCTTGACTAGATATTCTAAGCCTATTCGAGCATTATTTACCTCTATCATGATATTAATACCCGAGAGAGGGATTTTTGAAATGATATTATTGATGTTTTTTTCTATTTATTCTCGTGATACCTAGCGAAGGCTTATATCATGAATTATTGATATGTTGAATTGATTGAGCTCATTATACCTGTATTGAATTATTATTATCATTATACTAATTGGATGTTAGTATTACTCCTCATTTTATACATACATATTCATGAGATTCGGGTACCACTAAGAAATACTATTTTTTGAAAGAAAATTGGACGCCTTATAAGACCCATGATCATGAACACTAGCCAGCGAGGTTGATTAGGATATGAGATTGAGATTTGATAAAAAGTATATGGGTTTTAAACCTCCTCTCCTTGGTCCTGTCTTAAATAACTGAAGCTCGAAAGGTGTATACAAAAGTCATGCAATGGCTTACATTTATCATAATCACCATTATTACATTGTATTGCATCATTTATATATCTTCTATGTGTTTGTTGTCATTTACTTTCTTTCTCTCTCTCTCTCTCTATATATATATATATATATTTTGTAAGAAGCTTTCCTTTTTCCATTATATTATAGGACAGTTAGTAGAGACGATGTGAGATACCATTTGAGAACTTTTCTATTTGCAAGTGGAACATATTCACAGTAGTTTTTACTTTTTTAGCTTTATACTTGCTCCGTCAGTCTATACCCACTGAGTATAAGTAGACCTTTTGTGCCCTTTGGGTGCAAAGTTGAGTATGAGTGCAACCCATGGTGGTTGATCTCGTGCTATGAGATATGGATATTATAGGTACTAGTGAGCTCTAGAGTTTGGGGGGATTTTGGAAATCTTCCTATTTTATCGTGTCTTTTTTTATTTTCAGAGACAGAGTTATGTATTTGGTTTTGTATTAGATGCTCTTTACATTTATATCACCCGATTTTGACATTTGATGTATTTTCTTTAGATGTTTATGCTATTATCATATTATGGTTTGAATTCATTCTAGAAGTCGTGTATTTACTTGTTTCTCTTCATATATTGATTTTTTCTTTTAGAGTTTTGACTTAACTAGCATGGTTGGATTGAGGTTGGTTCCATCATGACCTCAAATTTTGAATCGTGAAAAAATCAGATTAGAATATTTGAAGTGCAAGAAGAAGAAGAGCAGAAGAATATCTGAGGATTTAATATATATATATATGCAATCAAGTACTACTTTAGCACAGAATTAATAGTTTAGAAAGGTGCACCTCTTTGAAAAGGTGCAACTCTTAAAGTTGCCACCTTTCAAAAAGGTACTAAGGTGGGAAAGGAATAGTCATAATAGATCCATTTAAATGGAAAAATACCAAGTTAGAGCTGGTCAGAAGTGTTGAGTTAAATAATAATTAAATTTAAATAAATTTCATCCACAAAAATCAGTCTATCAATCATTTTCTCAACCTGAAGTCGCACGAGAGACGATAACGCACAAGACATGCCTTCTTCTCAACACTTTATCAATATAAAGGAGTGTTTATATATTTAAACATACCAATATTCCTTTTCACTACCAACATGGGAGAAATATTTCATCCAAAAAAGCAAAAAAAATAATTCATTAAAATTTTTTTCCCCTTATTTTTTATTCACCTTTTTATAGAACCCAGTAATTATCGATGTTGCGATCCTAACATATATGCAGGTGTACGTGGTCAGCCAAGTTGTAAAGTGACCTTTTGTAATTCTCTAAAAGTACACCCTATATTCCACTCGGTGCTCACAGTCACAAGTGACCACAAGCCAACCCATAATGTGGTACCTGCTGTGAGCACTAAACAAACTGATAATAAAGGATACACATGTGCGATAAACAAAGTAAGATATGCCACAAGGTTTAAACATTTATATATATATCTGAATTAATATGCCTAAAAAAATAAATGTCTGAAAACAGTACTGTAAAGACTGCCAATAACAATAGATAACTATCTAACTGTCTGAAAGCCTCTAACTGACTAACTGTGGAGTTGATGGGACAAGTCCCCAACTAACTCCAACTTTCTACTGAAATAAAATAATATAATAAACATAAATAATCTAAATATAAGGACTCGCCACTACTGCCGCTGGTGGTGCACTAGGATGTCTGGGTGCGATCGCGAACCTGAGCGTCCGAACCTATGATATGAGATATCATAGTGCAATAAATGAGTATGTGGTTAGTACTTTGAAATGAGATATCATAGTGCAATAAATGAGTATGTGGTTAGTACTTTGAATATAATGCTATGATAAATGAGGTTAGGCTGATATGTAAGATAATATGCATGAATAATAACTGACAAAATAAATAGCATGAGATATCTGATGTATTGTATGAGAGAAAGATGAAAAATCTGAGAATGCACAACCAGGCATATGACATATACTGGGATAGTCTTTAAAACAGAAATACCGAAATACTGATACTGAACAACTAATAACTATATTCCATGGTCAAGAAAGACTGAAACAAAAATGTAAGATGAATGATGGACTGAGACTGTGGGAGCTATCATCTAACCGACATGCCCTTATAAGAGCTAATTGAGGTCCAACCTGTGACCCCAGTTGGAAGGGTGTCAATACCGTTCCACGGATATTATGACTGGCTTCATGTATCCACTAAAATAAATTACCAATGGACTAAAGAGTCATCCTCTACTGGCAGGTTCTCTAGTGAGATATATGTTAACCCTCAACTGGTAGGTTAACATCTCTAACCTATGTTGGCTATGTAGTTCTAGAACTGTAATACCCCAAGAATTCAGACCACATAAGAAATAATTTTTTAGTGCTTTAGTAGTTTTATGAGTGAGTTTGATGTATATTAAGGCCTCAAGTAACTCTTAGCTAAGAGATGAATCAAAATATTCCTTACCAATTGAGTTTTGAGAAGAATGTTCCTATAGTAAATTTCCGATGAGCATATATTTTATTATACTAAGAATTTTCTATATTTATACCCACCAAATTGTAGTAAATTGAATTAGGTTTCCAACAATATAAATTTCCCATTAATCCGATACATATGTGAGAAGTTATGGCACTTTTGGTGAAAATAGTAGATCAAACGAACAGCACCGCGTTGCGGAGACCCCAAAAATGGCACTCATCTTTTCCAGTGAGGCAAGGTGATTTCATAGTGTTGTGGTTATGGGTAAAATTGGGATCTTCAATTTCTAGATATGAAATTCTATAGCACCGTGTCGTGGAGGAATGCCTTTTTGGGTTCGTCCTTTTCCAGTGGTCCGATGCGATTGTACCACATCTCTTCGGGTATCAAAATCAAGATTTCCAATTTTCCAGTTCTGATTTTAATTTCCTAAGGGCATTTAATTCCTTTTCCCTTCATCCTATTCAATCAAAAATGGAATTAATCATTAGTTAAAGCATTATATTCAATATTTCCTCAATTTCCTTTTCAAAAGAAACCTTAGACACCACTCAAATTCATCCAGTTCAACCGTTAATTCCTCAAACAATTTTAAGGATTCAAGCTTCTCCACCCAAGAACGACCAACAACTACAATTCTTTTCAAGATTAAAACCCTAAGGTATGTTAGATGTTCATCCATGGGCCTTTTTAACCCATGGAGTCCAAGAATCCATATTTTATGTTTTAAATCATGATATTACATGTTTTTAATGATTTATCTCCATGAAACTTTTATGAATTTTGATTATGCATGTTGTTTACAATTTATTTTCATTTAAAGCAGCCCTTAATACATATTTTATGAATCATGTCGATGAACTTACGTGAATTTTGAATTTTTAACACATTTCCCAGAAATTGTTAGTGATATTACACCTTACATGATTGAATGGTGTTGTTTGTTGAATTTAAACACTAATTGTTGATCTTAGAAGTGAAATCATGCTATAACTACAAGTTTTAAAACTATTCCCATGCTGAGTTTAAACCATGAATTGCAAGCGTTTGATGAAATGCCTAAATGATTGGGTTTTGAACAATGTCTACTTATCACATGTTTACAAGTTAAGATTTTGGAATTTTTTTTTCAAGTGGAATACATTATAGTATGTTTTAAATATTATTATTTCCATTTCATGTTCGTGAGAATTTGGAATAAATCCTCAGTTTATGATTTTATCATGTGATCGTGCTATCTCATCATGTTTAGAAATATCCTCATGTTAAAGTCTAGGTCCCCATGTATTTGATGAAATACTTAAGTGAATAATTGTGAAAAATGATCTCCTTCCATGGTTTCAAAGCTTTCATATGTCCTTATTTTTGTTATTGGTGTCGAGTCCCGGGGTTATGAATACCCAGAATTTAGCTGTTTACTTAGTCTCTTTGGTTTCAGAATAGTTTCAGACAGTATGAGAATTATCAGTTCAGTCCGTTATTGCATCAGTCAAACATCGATAAGTTCAGTAATCCGAGTCAATTCCCTCTTCAATTAAGCTTAGGTCAGTACCCTAATCAGCGTCAGTTCAGTTGGGAGTAGGATTCATCACTGAGCGAGCCTAGGGATAGGGTCTCACCCATCAGTTAGGATTGGGTCTTTAAAATCAATCCCTAAGTGCCAGAACTACATAGCCAGTGTAGGTTATAAGATGTCACCCGCTAGCTTAGGACTGACAATCTCAGGGATCTCCTTCCAGTTTAGGTCTGATCACAGGGTCACCCGCTAGATTTGGACTGACTCCATAACCATTGTTAGTACCTGTGGCATAGTAGTAGAACCCTTCGAACTGGGGTCACAAGTTGAACCCTGATCAATTTAATTTGGGGCATATCAGTTAAATGATACTTCTTTCAATTTCAATTTCTGTACTCAATTTAGAATTTAGTTTCAGTTTTTCTTGACCATAGCATACAGATATCAGTTATTCAGTTATACAATTTTAGTATTTCAATTTTTTTACAGATTATATTCAGAACATGTTTTATGCTTGGTCATGCATCTAATAGTATCTTTCACATATTCTTAGTATTTACAGATTTCATCCATTCTATTCAGTACCTCATGCTATTCATTCAGTCAGTTATTATTTATGAACATGAAAGCATGCATGTCAGGCTACCTCATTTAGCATACCAGTACATTCAAAGTACCGATCACAAACCCATTTTTTATGCTATGATGTTTCATACCTAGGTTCGGATGCTCAGGTTTCCGACGGTACCTAGATAACCCAGCGCACTAGTAGAAGTAGCAGTGGTGAGTCCTCGTGTTTTGAGGACTAGTTATGTTATTTATGTTTTTGTTAGTTTTAGAAGACAATTGTTTTCAAAAAACACTTGTAAACATCATGCATAATCGAAATTCCCAAAAACTTCATACAATTAACTCATTTTAAACTTGTGAATTCATGATTTAGAACACAAAAATAGGTACTTGGACTACATGGGTGAAAAGGTCCCATGGATGAACATTTAATTACCTTAAGGCTTTAATCTTGAAAGAGTGACGTTCTTGATCGTTCTTGGTTGGTGAAACTTTAATTCTTGAGCTCTTTTGAAGAAGTAATGGTTGAACTTGATGAATTTGGGTAATGGCTAGCGTTTATTTTAAAGATAAATTGTCAAAATTATATATATAATGCCTTAGTCGATGATAAATCGTATGTTTTTATGGATTGGAGCCATGAGAAAAAACCTGATTGCCTCACTGACACTAGAATTTGTAACTGGAACACAGATTGAGAACTCACCACAATGTGCCAAGGCCTCTATATCTATTCCACCACAACGCGCCACAATTGCAGTGACTTGCTATTTTGGAAAAACGTGGTCCAAACCTCATCCGAAAAATCTAAAACTTACCCGAGATATGCTACCTAAACCCCTAAACATGAATCAACTCAAAAACTTATGTCTCAAGGTCGGGAAGGTCACTTTAAAAATCATCAAAATTAAGAGGGAAAAAATAAAACTAAGTCTCCAATACTTAGCTAAATTTTCAGGTTCTAAGCCCCTTGTACATGCACTATGGGGTGAATTGAGCTAAGATAAATACAGGATAATATAATATCTCTCCCTTGGGAACATTCGTCCTTGAATGAAACTGATTAAACTTAGAAAATATAGAGGTACTGAGATTACATGCTGAATATGTGTAACTTAAAGCATGATTAGATGACTGAGTCTGAAACTTGGTGACTGACTGAACTAATTCATGAATGCGTGCAATCATGTGAAGATGACATCATGGCTGGAACTGAGAATGGAAAAGAGATAATATAAGGAAAACTATTACCCTGAGTTGAGTCTAAGTTTATGTGGAAAAGGTAAGGGTAATTGTAGGCTTGTCTGCTTCTGCTTCCCAAGTAGCTCCCTCAATGGACTGATTCCACCAAATAACTTTGACCAAGAGAACTTCTTTGTTCCTTAGTCTACGAACTTGGCAATCTAAGATTTTGACTAGGAGCTCTTCGTAAGAAATGTCATCCTGAGCATCTGCATTTTCTAAAGGAACAACCACAGATGGGTCCTTAATACACTACTTTAACAAGGACGCATGGAGCACTGGATGCACTGAAGCTAAATCTATGGGTATCTTAAGCTCATACGCTACCTTTCAAAATAGACTCAAGATCCTATAAGGGCCAATATATTGGGGACTGTGTTTCCACTTTTTTCTAAATCTCTTCACTCCATTCATGGGTGAGATCACAAATATACCAAACCTCCAACCTCAAACTCATGGTCTCCTCTCCTTAATTCTATATAAGATTTCTAATGGCATTGGGTTGTCTTAATCTACTACCTGATCAACTGAACTTTCTCCAAGCTTCAAACACTGAATCTGTCCATATCAACGTAGTCTTACCTATCTCAAACCAACCAATAGGAGATCTATATCTCATATCTTAGAGAGCCTTAAATGAAGCCATCTGAATACTAGATTGATAACTTTCATTGTATGCAAACTCAATTAATTACTAGTGATCATCCCAAATTCCCTTAAAGTCGATAACTCAAGCTCTCAATATGTCCTCTAATGTATGAATGGTCCTATCTACCTGACCATCTTTATGAGGGTGAAAGGCTGTACTGAGATGGACTTGGGTACCAAGACCCTTCTAAAAGCCTTCCAAAAATAAGAGGTAAACTGAGTACCTCTATCTAAAATAACGGACAACAAGAGTCCATGCAATTTGATCAACTCTCTAATATAGAGCTTAGTATAATCCTCGTCTTGGACTGGCAAGAAATAGGCTAATTTGGTCATTTCGTTCACAATAACCCAAACCAAATTATGTTGGCAACATGAATGAGGCAACCCTATCACAAAATCCATGTTCACCTATTCACACTTCCACATGGAGATGCTGAGCTCCTATAGAGACACTAGCCCTTTGGTGCTCAATCTTAACCTGCTGAAAATTAGCACACTTGGCTACAAACTCTGCAATATCCTCTTTCATACCATTCGACCAATAGATTTCCCATAAATCATGGTACATCTTACTGGCCCTAGGTGAATAGAGTAACGCTCACCGTGTGCTTCTGCAAGAATTCACTATCTCAAATCATCTATATATGGAACACATAGTATACCTTGGTAATGAAACACACCATCTCCCTATTGGAAGAAAATCTCAACTTTCTGATCTCTGACTGACTCTTTCAACGTAACTAGATTGGGATCTGTATCTTGTTTTTCTTTCACTTTGTTAACCAATGAAGATTTTAAACTATTCTGAACCCATACACAACCCTTAGGTGAGCCAACCAAACCAACTACTATTCTATCTAACTGATGAACCTCCTGAACTAACTTCTTCTTATCATTCTCTACATGAGCCACACTACCCATAGACACTCTACTAAGGACATCTGCCACTATATTAGCCTTTCTTGGATGATATAAAACACTCATATCATAGTCTTTTAACAATTCCAACCATCTCCTCTGACAAAGATTTAACTCTCTCTATGATAACACATACTGCAAACTTTTATGACCGAGAACATATGCACCCCATGTTGATAATGCCTCTAAATTTTAAAGGAAAACATAATAGCTGCTAACTCAAGATAATGGGTAAACTAATTCTTTTCATGGGACTTAAGTTATCTAAAGGTGTAGGCTATGACCTTACCTTTCCATATTAAATCACAAGCCAAACCAACTCTGGAATCATCAAAGTAAACAACAAACCTATCTGAACTATCTAGCAAGGTTAAAACTGGGGATGAGGTAAGTCAAGTCTTAAACTTCTGAAAAATCTTCTCTCAAGAATCCTACCACTGAAACTTGACTTTATTTTGAGTCAATATAGACATGGGGGATGCAATAGATGAAAAACCCTTTACAAACCATCTCTAATATCCATCCAAACCTAGAAAACTTCTAATATCTGACGGAGAAATAGGTCTGGTCTAGTTTCTCACTGCTTCAGTCTTTTGAGGGTTGACTCAAAGCCATCACAAAAAATAATGTGGCCAAAGAAAGCTATTGATCTTAGCCAAAACTCATACTTACTGAACTTAGCAAACAACTGATTGTGTCTATAAGTTTGTATTATAATTTTGAGTCGGTCTGCATAAAGATTTTCATTGCAAGACTAGAAACGAATGTCATCTAAGAAGACTATGATGAACATGTCCAAATACTGCTTGAACACTCTATTTATCAAGTCCATGAAAGCTGTTAGGGCATTTGTAAAACCAAAAGACATGACTATTAGTTTGAAGTTACTATATCAAGTCCTAAAAGCTGTTTTTAGAATGTCACATCCACTAACTCTGAGTTGATGATAGCTGGATCTGACGTCTATCTTAGAAAAGTAACTGGCACCCAGAATTTAATTGAACAAGTCAAAGATTCTAGTGAGTGGGTTCTTATTCTTGATTCTGAATTTGTTCAATTGATGGAAATCGATGCATATACAAAGAGAACCATCTTTCTTTCGCATGAAAAGGACTGGAGCGCCCTATGGGGAAATACTGGGCCTGATGAATTCCTTATCTAAGAGATCTTTCAAATGTTTTTTAACTTCCTAAGCTTTGCTAAAGCCATTATGTAGGGCAGAATAGAGATAGGTTGGGTATCTGGAAAGAGATTTATTCTAAAGTCAATTTCCCTTTCAAGAGGAACTTCACAAAGATCCTTGACAAACACATCCAGAAATTCCCTCACTACTAAAACTAAATCGAGATTAAGAGTCTCTGAACTAGAGTCTTTAACTTAAGTTACGAAACAAGCTAATCACTAAGTGCTAAAGTAATACCCCTCCATTCTATGATTGGTTCATCTGAAAACTAAAAATGAAAAACTCTCTTGCTGCAATAAACTAAAGCATAGCATGAGTGGAGCTAATCCATGCCAAAAATGACATCATAATTTGTCTTCTCTAACTCTACAAGATCAAGTGACTTTCATGATCGAACAGTTCCTGTATACCTGCCTGTCTACAACTGAGATACCTACTAGGGTAAACACTAAGAAAGGTTCTGCTAAAGTCTCAGGACTGACACCAAAATCAACAACTATGTAAGGGGTTACAAAAAAAAAAGAAGCTCCGGGATCTAATAAAGCATAAACATGTAAATGAAAGACCTGCAATGCACCAGTAACCATATTAGGATAATTACTGATCCTGTCGAGACTGAAGTGCATACAATCTGTTTGGGCGCTGACCACTAGTGGCACTAGAAATAGCACTCTGCTGAGTCGAGCGGCTAGATGGAACTGGAGGACAACTGGATTGACCCTGCTGGCCAATCTGTGGGCAATCCTTGACCCTATAGACTGGCTTGCCACTCCCAAAGCATACATAACTAACAACTCTACACACACCCAAATTGTTTCTACTGCATTTTTAGAAAAGATAATTTGTCCAACCACTTTTCACACTTTCCTAGGGCTTAGTTCTTGGCGCCCTATCCTGATTATCATTTCTAAACTTTAGAGTTGGAAAACTAGCAGAATATGGAGGTAGGGAAAACTATTTTTGATGGAATTGAGGACTGTTACCACCTTTCAACCTCGATTGAGATAAATTAAAGCTACCTTTTTTAGCCCTCTTATTATCCCTTTCCTTCTCCTAAAATTTCTGCTTCTCAATCTGCTAAGCATAGACTATAAAACTAGACAAGTCTATCTCCATAATCAACATTGTGGTCCTTCAGTCCTTTACCATGCTATCAGCTACACTAGAGACAAACTTACTCATCCTAGACCTAACTACATACACCACATTAGGAGCATACCTAGCTAGCTGAGTAAGCTTAAGAGAATACTCCTTCACAATCATATTTCCCTACCTCAAATTAATAAACTCCTACACCTTAGATTTACGTAACACCAAGTGAAAGAACCTATCTAAAAAGGTCATCGTAATCTCTTTCTATTAAATAGGCCCTGTATTTACCCCTCTATCTCCCTTCCATTGCTTATTCCAGGTGTGAGCAATATCCTGTAACTGGTAAGCACCCAACTCTGCACTCTTACTAGAAGTCACACCCATAATATTAGTTTCCTTCTGAACTATTTCAAGGAACTCCTATGGATCTACATTAGACTTAGATCTCAAAAACAGAGAAGGGTTCATTCAGATAAAGTCCCAAATCCTAGCTACGATAGTATTATCCTTCAGAAAGGCTGGGATGGTTACTGGATGATTATTTAGGTCTGATAATTTATGATTTAAAGTAGGGAATGAAGCTCTAAATTCGTCATGGGAGACATGATCGTTCAGGGGATCTTCCTGAACAGGAGGAGGTTTGGGCTGATTCCCATTTGTTCTTCTGTTAATCATTTTGGGAGGCATGTTCAGTAAATAAAAAGAAGATTGAATTAGAAAGAGGGTTTAAATTCCTCTCATACTCATGCTCACTCTCATAAAATGAATACTAAGAGAAGGGAAACTCTTCCAGAAATGTCTTGTAGTCTCTTAACCTTAAGTGTGGCATGCTTTACACTTATGCACAAGACTCTACTTAATGCGACTTTCAGACTCCCTAGGACACTTTAAAACTTTATTCTTTGATAAAAAGTTTGTAATGCCATAGGAGTAAACCCTGGATGCCACATGGTGCTTATAGTCACAAGTGACCGCAAGCTAACCCAAGAACTGGTACCTTTTGTGAGCACTGAACAAACTGATAATAAAGGATACACATATGCCAAACAAAATCTGGATATGATATAAGGTTTAAACATATAAAAATATCTCTTAACTAATATTTCTGAAAAAAATAAATTTCCAAAAACAACATAGTAAAGACTATCAATAACAACTGATAACTGACTAACTGTCTGAAGGTGTCTGAAAGCCTCTAAGTGACTGACTATGGATTTGATGGGACAAGTCCCCAACTAACTTTTGATGAATACTAAACTGAAACACTAAAATAAATATAAATGGTCCTCGAAATATGAGGAATCACCATTACTGCAGCTTCTGGTGCACTGGATGTCTAGGTATGGTTGGGAACCTAAGCATCTGAAACTATGATATGAGACATCATAGATTAAGAATTGAGTGTGCAGTATGGACTTTTAATATACTGGTATGCTAAATAAGTTAGACTGATGTGCACAACTCATACACATAAATAATAACTAACTAAATAAATCGCATGAGATAACAAATGTATAATATGCGAGGAAGCTGTAAAAGATGAGAATACATGACGAAGAATGAGACATGATACTAGGATATTCTATAAATAGAAATACTAAAATACTAATACTGAATAACTAATAAATGTATGCCATGGTCAAGCAAGCGTGAAATTGAACTCTGAGCTGAATATTGGACACAGACTATGGGAGCTATCATCTAACTGACATTCATATAAGAGCTAATTAGGGTCTAATCTATGTCCCCAGTTTGAAGGGTGTCAGTATCATGCCATGGGTATAACACTGGCTGTGTGGATCCACTGAAATAAAGTCATGAAGGACTAAAAAGTCACCCTATACTGACAAGTGATCTAGTGAGATATATGTCGACCCTCAACTGGTAGGTTAACATCTCTAACCTAAGTTGGTTGCATAGTTCTAGAACACAAGGACTGCTACTAAAGGTCATACCCTCAATTGCCAGGTAAGCCCCCATCCCTGGGTTCGCTCGATGCTAAATCCTGCTCCTAATTGAACTGACTCAAAATACTGCACTGGTCTAAACTTGACTAATAAGATAATTGACTAAACTAATAATACTTATATATGCCTAAAAACCATTATGAAAGTACTAAGACTTTGTAAACAACCAAATTTTGGGTATTTATAACCCCTAGGACTTGATAGCATTAACAGTAAAAGCATAACAAAACTTCGAAAGCATAATATATTGTCATTGCTCAAAATTCATCTCTTAGAAATTTCATCAAATACTTGAAATCCATTAACTTAGGCATAAGAATGATTGAAACATGTGGGAATAACATAATCATAACACTAAAATCATACATTGGGGAATTTAACATGGAATTTTATGTTTTGAACATGTAAAGGTTACTTTCCAACTAAAAACACTTGTAAATATCATGCATAATCAAAATTCCCAAAAGCTTCACAAAATTAACTCATTATAAACATGTGGATTAGAACACAAAAATACGTACTTGGACTCCATGGGTGATCAGAGCCCATGAATGAACATTAACATACCTTAAGGCTTTGATCTAGCAAGAGAATTAATATTCTTGGGTGGTGAATCTTGAATTCTTATGTTTTTCTTAAAGAAATAATGGTTGAAATGATGATAAATTCTGTGTTTTTATGAATTGGGGCCATAGGAAAAGACCTGACTGCCGTTTTGAAATTAAAATTTGTATCTGGAACACGGCTTGAGCTCTCACCACAACACGTCAAGGCCTTCATTGCTATTGCACAGTAACATACCACATTCGCGGTGACTTGCTATTTTGGAAATCCAAACCTTGTCCAAACCTGGTCCAAAAAATCCAAAACATACCCGAGACATGATACTTACACCATTGAACATGAATCTACTCAAAAAATTACATCTCGGGGTTGGAAAGGTCACTTTAAAAATCATTAAAGTTAAGAGGAAAAAAATATAACTACATCTCCAACACCTACCTAAATTCTTAAGTTCTAAGACCTTTGTACATTCTCTATGGGTTGAATATAGCTAAGACAAATATGGGGTATTACACCTTTAAATCTAAGTATCGATCCCACATGACTCATTTTCGACAACAGTCTAATTCTAGCATTACTAAATAGATTAACAATTTCTAATTGTAATGAAGAAAGTTTGAGATTCTAAATGGTGAATTAAGTACGAAACTAATGGTATGAATTTTGATTAAAAATAATATAAGGAAAGCTTTTTGGGTTGAGACATTTACTTCACATTCATGCATAATTAGGGTTTCTAGATGGTGCTGGTGTTTATCGTTATTGTTGATCTATGAGGTTTATATTATAACTTGAGAATGTTCATCCTATAGTTCATCTACCTAAATTAATCTGGCAACCATATTGTTAAGTGGGGATGTAAGTCTTTAAATTGGACGGTTTTAACTATTTTCCCATTTCGTCAACCTAGTGGGCGTTTAGGTATATTTCTATACTAAAGACAAATCATTCTTTAACAATTTGATTCCAACAATAAAATACATGATCCACACCCCTTACGTTCTTCTTTCTGCCCCTCAACTCCTATGGTCAATTTAGTTTGCAACTATAATTTATTCTAAAGTTCATGATGCGTTATAATTGTAAAAAAAGAGCATAAGAACAATAACATAATTGATTAAAACATAAAACAACTATAAACCACAATTACACAATCATGTTTGTAGCCTCAACCCTAGAATGAGGGTGTTCAACCACTCATGGATTTATAATGAATCATTATAAATGAATTCATGTATAAAAACTAAAAGTAAACTAAGGAAAATGTTAAGAACCCTAATAGAAGCCTTATAAAGTGTATTTTCATCCCCAAAAGTCGTCCAAGGTGTGTATGATACATAGAAAGGTCCTATTTTGTGACGCCCTAAATTTGGTACCCGGAACGCTACATGGGGATCAAGAGCCCGAAGGATTACATGCTAAACCATCATTGATATCTATACCTGTATACTGCATAATAGACTAAATAATGAAGAAATATGAACTGAAAGGCCATAAAGTTCACATAACTGAAGTAAAACATAACATCTAAATGGTGTATAAAATACCCAAAACAACTGAAATAACTGTCTGAACATAATAGTCTGGAAAACCTCTAACTGAATGGAATGTCTGAGTAAGGAGTTGATGAGACATATCCCAACTAGATCCAACAAATAAACTAATTAATGAGATAATAGAGAAATAATCATTTCCTCAAAGGATGAGGACTCACTGTTAACTCTGACTACTCATATCTGGAATCTACTGATGTTCTGGAGCTCTTGTCCCTGAGCCATGGTATAATACACGATAGCACAAATACGTTGGTTCCTTGAATATACTTATATGCATGTGAGGTAGGCAGAATGCATGGGATAAATATGCTTGAACAACACTGGCTAACTGACTAATATGAATGTGAGAATACATGCATGCATACGCAGTAACTATATCTGAAATAATGATAACATGAGTTTATTGATAGCTAACATGACTAATGACTAAATTCTAATAACTGATAACATGAGTGATTCTATCTGACAGTCCTGAATGTGATAGAACTAGCTAAGTTTCATATTGTATCTGAGTTGACTATATCTGACATTCTTGAATTCTGAAAAACTATCTGAGTTCTTTTATTAAGACTGATAGTGAGAATGCGGGAGGTAGTCATCTAACCGAAAAGCCCCAAATGACATATTATAGTTGAATTGGGGTCCAATCTATACCCTAATTGGAAGGGTGTCAACACTGCGCCACTAGTAAGGGTAACATATGACTGACCCTAATACACCAGGTAACTCTAGTAAGAATAGTGGGAACCCTCATATAGCAGGTTAAGCCACCTCATCTACCCTCACATAGCAGACTGTGATGTCTCAACCTATGCAGGCTACATAGTTCTGGAATGCAAGCATTGAACATAGTTTTGGAATGCAAGCATTTCTTCTAAGAATTACACTCTCATATAATATGTGATTTCCAATCCGTTGGTTCACTCGGTGCTAATTTCTACTCCCATCTGAATAGACACTGGAAATGATTTATTAAACTAAACGTGAACCGAGTTACTGAATTTCATTAACTGGCAGAATACTACTGATATCTGACAACTGACTGAGGTCATGAGATCATAGAGATTTTCTAAGTCATAAGACTGTCTAAAATCTAAGGATCATTGCTTGACTTAGAGTATCATGAAAATATGACATGGATCTAGGCACACAACTAATTTTCAGGTACAAGTACCCCCAGGACTCGATGGAAATAAACTAACAAAGCATGACTTTATTGAATACATGACTAATATCATAATCTATAATACATTTATTTAAGCGTTTCATCAAACATGTGATCTCCATAAACTTGTACATACATGGGAATTTCATGATATCATGCTAGTTAGGCATTTTCCTTTATCTAGGTATTTAATCAAACACATGGTAGGCATAGTATGTGTAAACAACATTATACAACAATTAAACGTCATGATTCAATTCTAATTTCATCATTTCAGGGTTTAGGCATAGGTTAGCATGAATCTATATCTGTACTAATCAAACCCACATATAATTTATCACCCAATCATGGAAGAAAATTCAATTACTCATTATCAACATGAACAAGAGAAACCTAATCATGAAAATTCATAAAGGAAATCCATAAAACTTTAACTTAGAAAAGGGATTCTTAGGCTTCATGGACGAAAGGAGTGCATGAATGAACACTATGCATACTTGGGTTGAGTTTTCTTGAAGTTCTTGAAATTGAAGAATTTTAATCTCTTAGTTCTTGAAAAAGATTTGAATTTTATTCTTGGAGATTAACGTTTGAGAGAAAACCCTAATTTTGTTGTTGTATAGGAATAATGAATTTCTGACCTTTGGTCGGATATAATTGGGTATATAAACGGGTGGTAAAAGACCCCAAACTGCTAAAAAATGGCTTTAAAATCACTGAACAAAACTTATGATGGCTCGTACGATGGTCCATCATTGGTTCAACGATCTATCATTCTGACCGTAACACGTGGACTAGAATAGGGTCTCACTAGAATGTTTGGTAGAAAGTTCAACGGTCCGTCAATCTATATTTCACACCTTATCCAAAAGGTTGCCTCACTGCTTTGGCTACGACAGTTAAGGAGATTGTCCGTCGCACGATGGCCTATCAACCTGGCCGTCACACCTGGGCGATTTTGATAACTTTTAGTAAAACATCCATAAATTTGTACCCCGATACCGGATTTTGACAAAATTGGTATCGTTGGAAAGCTAATTCAATTTTTCACATGAATAAAAGTGAAAATATTAAAAATACCACGTGTACAAAAATGTATTTGTATTTAAAAGAAAGTTTTGATATCCTTGAGATGATTTCAAGCTAGGAAAAAGGTATGGGTATTACCATATCTCTCCTTTGAGGACATTCGTCCTCGAATGAGACTGTGTAATCCCCCCAAAAAATCCAAACCAATATTAGAGCCATGTTTCAAGATCATTCATATTACATCATGGTTATTTTATAGTTTTATGAGCAATTTAGATGTATATTAAGTGTTCAAATAACTCCCAGCCATCAGACGAATCAAAACATTCCTTACCTATTGAATTCTTGAAAAGGATATTGACATAGTCAATTTTAAATGAGAATAACTCTCATTATACTATTAATTATTTATATAATGACCTACCAACATATATATAATTGAATTACCTTTTCAATGATACCAATTTTGCCTAAATCCGATATGAGAGAAAGGAGTTATGCCCATTTTACTCCAGCATATCGGGCTGACAACTGCGTGACAACAATTTTGATGGCGTATCACATTTGTGACGCCTTGTCAAAATGGTCGTCAGCCTTAGGCAGAAACCAGCTTCTGTGTGATGACATTTTTGATGGTCTATCACATTTTTGATGGTTTATCTCATTTTTGATGCTTTGTCACAAGTGTCGTCAGCTTTTCTTTCCAGAACTTGAGGGATGTTTTAGTATGGGTATTTTGGTCTTTTTCCTTCACTTCCCATGACTTATAACCCTTAAGGAGCATATTATCTTCCATTCTCTTTAGTTAAATATCTCAAAAATATCTCTTATACACTCTCAACCATAAGATTAGAGTTTTCTCTCAATATCATCTCCTCAAGAACAAGAACATTTTCTCCCAAAGGGGTTAAACCCTAGTCAAGAAAAAAAATCAAGAGCAAGCCTAAGGATTTCTTCAAGAAACATTAGATCTCTTTCAAGATCAATCTTTAAGGTATGCTTAGTGTTCATCCATGGGTCCCTTTCATCCATGAAGCTCAAGAATCATGTTTTAATTTATAAATGGTGATTTCCTTGTTGTGTTACGACTATATTCATGTTGCTGATTATTTTTTGGATTCAAGGTTGTATTTTGATGTGTTTTTCATGAAGCATGTGAGTAGGTTAATTGAAACCCATGAATTTTGGATGGAATAAGATTGTCAAATTGATAAGTACACCTATGCCTTAAAGAATGCATGCAAAGTGTTTGATAAAATGCCTAGGAAACTAGCAATCAGACAATATGGCTAAATGGTGACTAAGTGAAGGATTCATTATATGCCCCCATGGTCCAATGATTTTCATGTTGATATTGTGTCTTGTAAATGTTGTTGGGATGTTCATGAACTAGTCTTATGAGATTATGCCATGCTTACTTGTAAATCCTACTTATATACAAAATGTATGATATCCATGCACTTCATGAAATTCCCCAAGTTATGATATTATGGATTGTTGATGTTGGTCATGTACTCAAGTCAGTCATGTGCGTCAGTTTCCTTCCATCGAGTCCTGGGGGTATTTGTACCCAAAAAACATAGCTGTGTGCCCAGATCCATGTCATGTTTTCATGATACTCTCAATCAATCCAAGTTCCATAAAACTCAATCAGTCATGACTCAGGAAAGTTCAGTAACTCAGTCAATCTCAGTTAAATTCAGTTAATCTCAGCTAATCTCAGTACTCAGTGATATCAAAAACTTTAGAAATTCTACTGCTCTCTGTAACTTCAGTAATATCTGTAATTCAGTACTCTTAGAAATCTCACAAACTTAGTACTATGTAAGATCAGTAATATGATGAACTCAGTTAGCTGCCAGATATTAGTAGTACTCCGTCAGTCATCAGAATTCAGTGAACTCAGTTTAGTTCCACTAAAAAATCCTACTAAAAATCATTCAAGTAATCAGTTCAGTTCAGTTAATCAGTTCAGTGTCTTTCAGTTGGGAGTAGGATTCAGCACAGAGTGAACCCAAGGATGGGGACTCATCTATTGCAGTCAGAGCGTGAGATTCCTAGAAGCAATCCTTGCGTTCATGAACTACGTAGCCAGCGTTGGTTGAGATGTCCCTACCCTTATGTCTAAAGCATCTCTTTGAGTTTACCTGATACTATGGCAGACAAAATAATCTCCCAAACACGAATATGGTTACTCACATGTTGTCTCTACCTATGGCACGGTATTGACGCCCTTCCAATTAGGGCAAAGATTGGACCCCAACCAGTTCAGTTTCTGGGGCATGTCAGTTAGATGATTACCTACCACAGTCTCAGTTTCAGTCTTATTCTCATTTTTAGTAAAAGAACTCAGATAGTTCTTCAGATTTAGGACAGTCAACTACAGTCACTCAGTAATACGGAACTCAGCTAGTTCCACCATATTCAAGACTGTCAGATATAGTAACCTATGTTATCAAAATTTCTAGTTATCAAGATCTTATATTACCAGTATTATCATTCATGACTGTCAGATACAGTCAAGTATATCTATTTTCTCATATTCATGGTTGCCAGATACACTCAATCAGATTAATACGTTAGGATTAGACTATCAGATACAGTCGCCCAGACCAGTCCTTCATAATCAGGACTATCATACACAATTATTCAAGTATCAGTAACATAGTACTAGTCCCTCAGTATTTAGTAATACAGTATTAGTTCCTCACTCATTAGTATTTACATACTCAGTATTCAATTTAAGGACTGTTGGACACAGTCAATCAAACCAGCTCTTCATAATTCAAACTATTATAAATAGTCATTCATCTAGTCAGTTTATCAATCTTAGTAAACTCATGTTTTCAGTATTCAGACTCAGTAGTCAGTATATCCATGAGTTCAGTTACAGTTATGTATGCATGTATGTATTCTCACGTTCATATCAGTCAGTATTATTCATGAATATAACCCTTTGCATTTAGCCTAGCTCACTCGTTTACTCAGTATATTTAGATGTACTGACACATTTGTGCTATGGTAATTTCTCTTATGTTATACCATACGTTCAGAGGCACGAGCTCCAGATCAGTAGTAGATTTTAGTAGCAGCAGTCAAAGTTAGAAGTGAGTTCTCATCCTTCGAAGACATAATGATTTCATTACTATTTTAGTTTTTCAGTTTATTTCAGTAGTTGGAGTTAGTTGGGTATATGTCCTATCAACTCCTTATTCAGACAGTTTAGAGTCTTTCTAGACTATAGCATGATAGACAGTTATTTCAGACTCATTTTGGTATTATTATACCATTTTTAGATATTTTGTTATCAGACGTTTATTCAGTTTGAACCTTATGTCCATTCAGTACATGTTTTCGCATTTTCATGTTATATTATGCATTGTATAGGTATAGATATCAGTCATGGGTTAGATTATGGTACTTTGGGGTCATGAGCACCGTGTAGCATTTCGGTCCAGCAAATTGGGGCATTACAGAATG
Source organism: Capsicum baccatum var. pendulum (assembly GCA_030864225.1). Classification (NCBI taxonomy): domain Eukaryota; kingdom Viridiplantae; phylum Streptophyta; class Magnoliopsida; order Solanales; family Solanaceae; genus Capsicum; species Capsicum baccatum. The sequence continues at coordinate 40,144,563 of CM061557.1, read as the reverse complement.
AGAGTGAGGGGAAGAACTTAAAATGACATACATACTGAACATGAATAAATGGAACATGATCTATGACTGACATGACAAATAAGTGGAACATAACATTCTTAACATGCATATTTGATGCATGATTAACTAATTCATGAATGCATGACTGAGTATTATGATGAACTAAGTTTTTTCACAATGAGAATGCATGTCGGATGCTTAATTACATAATGACTAAATATGCAATGGTACTTGATACCAAGTTTGTGATGAACACTAAATATGAAACTGAGTAATCTTACGAAGAATTGTTACCTTGAGCTTCATCTGAGTTGGCAGAGAAGAGGTGAGGATTCTTGGAATGCATGTCTACTTCTTCTTCCCAAGTAGCTCTCTTAACAGACTAATTTTTCCAATGAACTTTAACTAGAGGGACTTCTTTGTTGCTCAGTCTACGAGTCTGATAGTGTAGGATTTAGACTGGAATCTCTTCATAAAAGAGGCTATTTTGAACGTCTATTCTCTAAATAAGGACTACAACTGTTGGGTCACCTATGCACTTCTTGAACAAAGAAACATGGAAGACTGGATGAACTGAGGCTAGATCTGAAGAAAATTCGATATCATAAGCTACCTTACGAAAGCGACTGAGAATCTTGAAATGAATGACATATCAGGGAATGAGTTTTCCCTTCTTTCCGAATCTCTTCACTCACTTCATGGGAGAAATCGTTAGATAGACATAATCACCAATCTCAAACTCTAGATCCTTTCTACGAACATCTGCATAAGACTTCTGTCAGCTCTGAGCAGCCTAAAGTCTTTCTCTGACCAACTGGACTTTTTCTAAGGTGTCGACTAGCAACTCAAGCCCTATGACTGAGGCCTTACTAACTTCAAACCAACTAATAGGAGATCTACATCTCCTACCATAGAGAGCTTTGAAGAGAGCCATCTTAATACTGGAATGATAGCTATTGTTGTATGCAAACTCAATCAAAGGCAAACGGTTATCCCAACTACCCTTGAAATCAATTGTATATGCCCTTATCATATCTTTTAAAGTATGAATGGTCCTTTATGGTTGACCATCTATGTGAGGATGAAATACTGTACTAAGATAAACTTGGGTACCAAGACCCTTTAGGAAAGCTTTTCCAAAATAAGCGGTGAACAGGGTACCTCTATCTAAGATAATACATAGCGAAACACCATGCAATCTGACCAACTCCTTAATGTAGAGTTTGGCATAATCCTCGGGTAAGGAAAAGGTATGGACTTGAAGGAAATGGGCTGATTTGGTCATTCTATCTATGATGATCCAAATTGAATCATATTGATGATGAGTTCGAGGAAAACCCTTCACGAAGTCCATGTTAACTTCTTCCTACTTCCAGGTAGGAATAATGAATTCCTGCATAGGACCACTAGGCTTCTGATAATCTATCTTATCCTACTGACATGTAGAGTACTTAGCCACCGACTCTGCAATATCTCTCTTCATCCCACTCCACCAATAGATCTGCCGCAAGTCGCAGTACATCTTTGTGGCCCCTGGATGAATAGAGTAGCGCACACCATGCACTTCTGCAATAATTTGCTACCTTATGTCATCTACACCTGGAACACAGAGATAACCTTGATAGTGCAGAACACTATCTCCCTCTTTGGAGAAAACCTCTATTTTTTTATTCTAAATTGACTTTTTCAACTTGAAAAAGTTGCGATCTCTTTCTTTCTTTTCTTTCACCTCGGAAACTAGAGATGATTCTAAACTACTCTGAACCCATATATCTCCCTCTGATGAATCAACTAAGCGAATACCTAGTCTCGCAAGCTGATGGATTTCCTGAGATAACATCTTTTTACTGTCCTCCCTATAAGTAACGCTACCCAAGGATAGTCTACTGAGAGCATCGGCCACTATGTTGGCCTTGCCCGGATGATAAAGGACACTCATGTCATAATATTTCAAGAGCTCTAACCACCTTCTTTGACGAATATTGAGATCTTTCTGAAAAAAAATATACTAAAGAATCTTATGATCTGTGAACACATCTACATGAACACCGTATCGGTAATTTCTCCAAATCCTTAAGGCAAATACTACGACTGCTAACTCACGATCATGAGTAGGGTAATTTTTCTCATGGGGATTAAGCTGTCTGGAGGCGTAGGATATGAACTTACCATGCTACATGAGGACACAACCTAAACCCACTTTGGATGTATCACAATACACTACGAACCTATCTGAACCATTTGGTAATGCTAGAACTAAAGCTAAGGTGAGTCGAGTCTTCGACTCCTGACAACTCTTCTCGCAAGAATCTGACCACTAGAACTTGACTTTCTTCTGAGTCAATCTGGACACAGGAGATGCAATAGAAGAAAATCCCTCAACAAACTGCCTATAATAGCCATCCAAACCCAAGAAACTACTAATATCTGATGGAGAGATAGGGCGAGGCTAGTTTCTTACTGATTCAATCTTTTGAGGATCTACTCTATTGCCATCACCAAAAATCATATGACCAAGGAATGCTACTGATCCTAGCCAAAACTCGCACTTACTAAATTTGGTGACTAGCTGATGATATCTGAGAGTTCAAAGTTCTATTCTAAGTCTATTTCCCTTTCGGGAGGAATTATTGGAAGATCTTTGGGAAAGAATCTGACTATTCGTTCATGACTGGGACTGTTTCAAGATTGGGAGTTTTAGAACTAGTGTCCATAACACGAACAATATAATACCCACATCCCTTAGATATCATTTTCATGACCGAAGGTAGGAAATAAACTGATATCTGAAAGCAGATACACTACCGTTCCACTCTTGGACGGGTTCTTTCAGAAACCGGAACTGGACTATTTTGTTTTTTCAGTCCACTATGGCATAGCAGGAATGAAGCCAATCCATGTCGAGAATGAAATCAAAATCAGTTATCTCTAATTCAACTAAGTCTGCTAAAGTGACTTTCTGAGATATAATAACCAGGCAGTTCCTGTATACTCGCCGGGCTATGATGGTTTTACCCACTAGGGTAGAAACAGAAAAGGGCTCTGCTAGAATTTTAGGACTGACTCTAAAATCAATAGCTATATAGGGAGTAATAAAACACAAAGAAGCACCTGGATGTAGCAAAGTGTAAAAATACACATGAAAGATCTGTAACGTACCATTAACCACATTGGGAGAATTTTCCTGTTCTTATTGGGACTAACAAACATTGATATGATTTGTGCATTACCCACTAGTATCACCAGAGGTGGCACCTTGCTAATTTGGATGATCGGACTTAGCTAAGGAATATTTCTGTTGACCCTGAGGACCTGGCTGAGAACAGTCTCTGACTCTGTGGCCTGGCTTGCCATATCCAAAGCAAATACCACTACCAGATCTGCAAATACCATGATGGTGCTTGCCACAAGTCTAGTAAAGAGGATAGGTACTGGAACTGCTAACACTGACTTGGGACTTAGAGCTTGGCGCTCTATCTTTGCTACACTCTCTAAATTTAGGAACTGGAGCACTAGCTAAAGAAGGAGCTAGAATTGATGACTTAGGATAAAACTGAGAATGGTTTCCTCTTTCTACTTAGGCTTAGCAAAGTTGAAACTACCTGACCTTACTCTTTTATTCTACCTCTCCCTTATCCTAACCTTCTACTCCTCTATCTGCTGTGCATGAGTTATGAGATTGGCTAAAGTCATGTCACTATTCAGCATGTAGGATCTGAACTTACTAACCACGTTATCATTCACCCTTGAAGCAAACTTACTCATCCATGCCCTGCTATCTGCAACCACATGAGGGGCATGTCTGGATAATTGAGTAAACTTAAGAGAATACTCTTTCACTGTCATTTTGCCCTACCTAAGGTGGATGAATTCTAGCACCTTAGCTTCTGTAAGCTGTAAGGGAAAGAATCTTTCAAGGAACACTGAAGCAAACTTCTCCCACTCAACAGACCCTGCATTGTTTTCCCTTTCTAACTTCCACTGCTTGAACCAAGTATGGACCATATCCTACAACTGATATGCAACTAGCTCAGCACGCTCACTAGACATAAACCCCATTATGTCTGTAACCTTCTGCACAGGATTTAGGAATTCCTGAGGATCCTCGTCTATCCTATACCCAAGAAAGGATGGAGGATTCATTCAGGTGAAGTCCTGAATCATGACTGTAGCTAAATTGGCCACTGGGTTGGCCAAAATGACAGCTGGTCATTCATTCTGAGTAGCAACTGACTGAGAAAGTGTAGTGAATACGGCCCTGAACTTCACATGAGAAACATGTTCATCCAAGGGATCTTCTTGGACAGGCTGGTCTCTTCTCTTGGGAGGCATATTCTAAAATAAGGAGAAGAAATGGATTAGATTAAGAGATTGACTTGAGATTATGCTCACTGGCATGACATAAATACAAAAAAAGGGAAACTATTCCTAAACATCTTATAGCCTCCTGCACATAAATGTTGCAGGCAACACACCCATGCACATGACTCTACTAGATGCGGCTTTTATACTTCCTAGGACACTATTGAACCTTAGTCTCTGATACTAAGTTTATAACGCCCTGAATCCGGTACCTGGAATGCTACACAATGCTTATGACCCCGAAGGACCACAAGCTAACCCATGACTGATATCTATACCTGTATACTACATAATATAGTGAATAATGCAAAAGCATGAACTAAAAGTCTATAAGGTTCACATAACTGAATTAAACATAACAACTAAACAGGGTATGAAATACCTAAAACAACTGACATAGCAGTCTGAACATAATAGTCTGAAAAGTCTCTAACTTACTGAACTGTCTTAGTAAGGAGTTGATGGGACATGTCCTTTACTAACTACAACTAATACAATAAGTAATGAGATAATGGTAAAATTGTCATGTCCTGAAAGGATGAGGACTCACTGCTAACTCTGACTACTGATATCTGGAATCTACTGATGCTCTAAGGCTCGTGTCTCTAAATCTATGGTATAAGACACCATAGTGCAAATGTATCACTACTTTGAATACACTGGTATATATGTGAGGTAGGATGAATGCATGGGATTTATATGCATGAGCAATACTGGATAACTGACTAATATGAACGTGAGAATAAATTTATGCATACGCAGTAACTATATCTAAAATCATGATAACACTGATAGCTAACATGATTGATGATTGAATTCTAATAACTGATAATATGAGTGACTGTATCTGATAGTCCTGAATCTGATAGAACTAGCTGAATTATTTTCTGCATTTGAGTTGACTGTATTTGACAGTCCTGAATTTTGAAGAGCTATCTGAGTTCTTTTACTGAGACTATAGGAGGTAGTCATCTAACTGACATTACCCAAATAATGCATTATCGTTGAATTAGGGTCCAATCTATACTCTGATTAGAAGGGTGTCAATACCGCGCCACTAGTAAGTGACCCTAATATAACAGGTAAGTCTAGTGAGAATGGTGGGAACCCTCATATAGCAAGTTAATCCACCTTATCTACCCTTATATAATAGGCTGTGATGTCTCAACCTGTGCTAGCTACATAGTTCTAGAATGGAAGGATTGCTTCTAAGAATCACGCCCTAATATAACAGGTGAGTTTTTATTCTTGGGTTCACTCGGTGCTAATTTCTATTCCCATTTGAATAGACATTGAACATGATTTACTGAACCGAACATGGACTGATTTACTAAATTTCGATGACTGGTAGAATAGTACTCATATCTCACACCTGACTGAGTTCATGAGTTCATGAGATCATAGAGATTTCCTGAGTCATAAGACTCTCTGAAGTCTAAGGATCATTGCTTGACTTAGAGTATCGTGAAAACATGACATGGCTTTAGACACACAGCTAAGTTTTGGGTATAAGTACTCTCAGGACTCAATGGAAAGAAACTAACAAAGCATGACTTTCTTGAATGAATGACTAACATCATAATTCATAATACATTTATTGAAGCATTTCATCAAACATGTGATCTGCATAAACATGTACATACATGGAGATTTCATGATATCATTCTAGTTTGTCATTTTCCTTCATCTAGGTATTTAATCAAACACATGGTAGGCATAGTATAAGTAAACAATATTATACAATAATTAAACATCATGATTCAATTCTAATTTCATCATTTCAGGGTTTAGCCATAGGTTATCATGAATCTATATCTGTACTAATCAAACCCACATATAATTTATCACCCAATCATGGAATAGAATTAAATTACTCACTATAAACATGAACAAAAGCGGCCCAATTATGAAAATTCATAAAGGAAATCCATAAAATTTGAACTTAGAAAAGAGATTCTTGGGCTTTATGGACGAAAAGAGTCCATGATTGAACACTATGCATACCTGGGTTAAGTTTTCTTGAAGTTCTTGATCTTGAAGAATTTGAAACTCTTAGTTCTTGAAGAATATTTGGATTTTGTTCTTGGAGATTAACGTTAGAGAGAAAACCCTAATTCTGTTGTTGTAGAAGAATAATGAATTTCTAACCTTTGGTCTGATATAATTGGGTATATAAACAAGGTATAAGAGACCTAAAGCCCCTAAAAAATGGCTTTAAAATCACTGAACAAAACCTGAGATGGCTCGTGCAATGGTCCATCACTGGTTCGACGGTCCATATTTTTGAATGTCGCACGTTGACCAAAATAGGGTCTCACTACCTAGGTAGCGATGGCTTGGGAAATGGTTCGTCACAAGTTCGAAGGTTCGTCAATCTATCTTTCACACCTTATCCAGAAGCTTGCCTCACTGCCTTGGCTGTGACAGTCAAGGGGACGGTCCGTCGCTAGGTTGACGGTCTATCAACCTGACCGTCGTACTTGGGAGATTCTGATAGCTCTGCGTAAAATGTCCATAACTTGTTATTCCGATACCGGATTTGGACGAAATTGGTATCGCTGGAAAGTTAATTCAATTTCACACTTGAATAAAAGTAAAAATCTTAAAAATATCACGTGTACAAGAATGTATTTTTATTTCAAAGAAAGTTCTAATATCTTTGAGATAATTTCCAGCTAGGAGAAAGGTATGGGAATTACATATTTATAGTTAAAACCGAGAGCCTATTTTGAAACCATGGGCATGCCACACTAGTGAATTCATGAGGGGGTTCCACGCCCTTATCATAGATGCGTACTGGAATTTAAACTTTTTGTTTGTGTCTAAGAGTGTGAAACACCCTTATCTCAAAGGATAGTGGGCATAGCATGCTCTTTTGCTCCGGTTTTTCAGATTTTGTCTATGTTTTCTTCATCCATTTGGCCTTATGTTCTGCACTTCTTGGTTGTCTTTTCCCTTCAAATTCGGCTAGTGTAGTAATTGGGTTAAACATCTCACAAGGCTTCCTATATCATCAAACACCTCAAATTACTGGTTAGATACAATAGAATTTAACAAGATCAACTAGAACAACATCTAGCTTAACCGAGTAACAATAGTTTTCTTGTCTTAACTCTAAATGACTATTTTTATTCCAAACTTGTTTTGCACACACCATATACATCAAAAATAATTAAAATAAGTAATTTAATACTTTTATGCCCAATTATATGAATATCAACTCATTACGTACACAAGAAGTCCTCTAAACTAGGCTAGACAAGCATATATAATGCTATTTAGGTAAATAAATTCACCTAAGATCAGTCTTCGACTTTTATAAAGTACCATTGTTTCTAATAATTTTCAATTACCACCACTGTCCTCAGACACATCCAACCATTTGTCAATCAACTATAACTGACCATCATCATCACTAGAAATCATTTACAGTCTTTTTTACCAACCATCATTATCATAACAAGAATCAATTACTACCCACAATCACATCATCTATCACCAGTATATCTACATCGCCAACCACTAACATCATTCACTATCACTAATGATTATTATTAATCCAAAAATTTGAGAAGAGTTCTCGGCTTCCACAATTACCAACCGCCACTATCACCATTAATCATGCTATCAATTACCAGTAGCTACTACCTATAGTTCCACCATTCATTAGCCAAGATGATCCCCAATTGACAGTTACAACTACCACCACTTACCCATTATCGATTTTAATCACCATATAATCTTTTAAGAATATTCTGCTGACATCGAATTAGATTAATTTAATATTTAAATATTAATACAATATCTTATATTCAAATGTGTATAGATATTCAGCTCTCTAAATTCTAATACACATCTTAATATAAATTTAGATATGCATTTAAATTTAGACATTTTAATTCTTATAAAAACAAATCAGCCCAAGTTGTTGAGGTCTGCAAACTTAGTTACTACGCCCTCCCTATTAAAATAGCTGACTTGTATAGATTTTACGTAACTCTTAAGAAAAAAAAATTAGATGTGTAATTTGACTAATATATACCTTATTAATTCTTTAATCATTATCTATTTTTGTGCTTAATATTTTTAGAATAATTATTACTAATGTCAGAGTTAGAAAGATGTGATTAATTATCTCTTACGCTTTTAAGCATGTCAACTATTTTGTGACAAATGTTTTTAGTAAATATGCCAACTACTTTGAGACGGAAGAAGTATGTAAGGCTTGCATATGAAATGCCTTAAAAAATTAGGTCGATCGGCTAAGTGGTTTAACTTTTCACCTACCTGTAATCAGTTAGCTATATAATTAATTATGTAATCCACCACTATTTTTTCTAAAATAGTTTAGTACTCATAAATTTTAAGTTCAAACTCTACTCCGTCTTCAAATGGTATTTAAAGCATATACAGAGTAGGTATAACCCCAAATTTTACATCTGAAAAATAATCAAGAATAGCAAATTATACAGTAATAAATAATAATATTTTTCTTTCAATAATTTATGCAAGTAATAATTTACATACTAAATTTATACATATATATTCATCAGATTCTAGTACCACTAAGAAATACTGATTTTTGAAAGAAAATGGGTCACCTTATAAAATCCCTGGTCGTGAACACTAGTCAGTGAGGTTGATTGAGATATGCGATTGGGATTTGAGAAAGTATATGGATTGTGAATTCCCTTCTCATTTTTCCTGCATTGAATCACTGAGGCTTATAAGGTGTATTAAAAAATTCATAAGATGACTTACATTTATTAGGATCCATCACTTTTACATTGCATTGCGTTACAGCTTTATATTTCCAGTCTATTTGTTCTACTTTACTTAGTTTCTATATATATATACTTTACTTAGTTTCTATATATATATATTTAGTATATAGCTTTTCTTTTTGCCTTATAGTATAGAAATGTTAGTGGAGACGATGTGAGCTACTGTTCGGAAACTTTTCTATCTACAGGTGAAACATGTTCACAATATCTTTTACTTGTTTAGTTTTCTACTTCTTTCAGTCGTCCTATGATACTGATTACAAGTACATTGTGGTAACTCCTATTTTTGTGTTATTTCAGTACAAATTCTAGTACAACTGTGACCTGTTGTGGATGATCTCGTGCTATGAGATATGGATATTCAAGGTACTAGTGAGCTCCAAAGTTCGGGGTAGATTTTGGACCTCTTCCTAGTTTATCATGTCTTTATTTATTTTACAAGACAAAATTATGTATTTCAGTTTTTAGTTTTGTATTAGATGTTCTTTATATTTATGACCGTGAATTTTTAGATTTGATGTACTTTCTTTTGATATTTATGCTATTATCATATTATGGTTTGGCTTCATTCTAGAAATCTCATACTTACTTGTTTCTCTTCATATATTGATTTCTCTCTTTTTTTTCTGAGTTTCATCTTACCTAGAAGTGTTGGATCGATGTTGGTGCCATCATGACCTCAACTTTAAAATCGTAAAAAAGTCACAAGAGAATATTTAAAGTGCAAGAAGAAGAAGAGAAGAATAATATTTGAGGATTTAATAGGTATATATATCTATTAGGGACTACTTAAAAAGAAAAGTAATAGTTTAGAAAAGGTGCAACTCGAAAAGTTACTTCCTTTAAAAAAGGTGAAAATATGGGAAAGGAATGGTCATAATAGATTCATTCAAATGGGTAAAAAATTGAGCCAGAACTGATTAGAATGAGGTCAGAGTTGTTAAGTTAAATAATAATTAAATTTAAATAAATGTGGTCCAAAAAGATTAGTCTATCAGTCATTTTCTCAAGCTGAAGTCAAGCGAGAGACGACGACGCACGAGATATGCCATCTTCTCAACCCTTTATCAACATAAAGGAATGCATTTATATTTAAGCACAACAACATTACTTTTCACCACCATCATAGGACAAATGTTTTATCCAAAAAAGAAAAAGAAACTATTTGTCACAATGAAAAATCCATAGGTCATGATGGCACTTGTTGCGGTGGACCTTGAGAAGTAAGCCTATCATCCAAACCGACAAATAAGGGGGAAAAAGAAATCAATAACCCCAAGTTAAGGCTTCTAGAATGAGCCAACCCCTATATGTACAATAAATGCAGAAAGAAACATAACAATGTAGCCAGAACTCCCAAAACCAATTGTCAATAGTATAAGAACATATCCAATGCAACTCAAATCCAAATAAAATATATGTGATATTTTAATGTAATGGAAACTCTATATTTGAAATAAAAATAAAGACATAGTCTAAACATAAAGGTAGTAGAAGACATTCGTACACTTGAAAATTATCAACTTCCTTAAGAGCTCCGACAGTTGCCTGAGCTACACAATGTGGGGTGCACTCAAACCTGAATCTGCATAAAAAAGGTGAAGTAGGAGTGAGTACGGTCCACTTATATTCAGTTGGTATCATAGGCTAGTGGAGCAAAGTAGAAAATTAATCATATAAAATACATACTAAGGGCATGTTACCTGGAAGCAAAAAATGTCCCACAATAGTGGCCACACTGTTTGCATTAATAGTTCTAATATATATCACAAATACACCAATAATACAACAAGTAAAACACAAGTATACAATATGTCACATACGAGTACAAAAAGATAAGAACATGTAAATACAAGGTGTTCAAGTTTAAATAATAGGATATAGAGGAAATAGACATATAAATCTTCAATCACAATATCAATGCAATAAAGAAACTGCAATGCATAAGATGATGATGCCAAAGATGATGATCATAATGATAATGTAGGCACACAGCCTTGAGATTTTCACACAGTCTTAAGATTGACACAAAACCTTACAAATTGGCACACAACCTTAAAAATAGGTACACACAACCTTAAATTGGGTACACAACCTTAAAAATGGGTACACGACCTTAAAAATTGGCACAACCTTAAAATTGGCACACAACCTTCTAGTGTTCCTAGTATTTTTAAACTTTCTCAGTATTTCCAATGTTTATCAGTATTTTCAATATTTCCAGTGTTTCAAAAGTACATACATAACATTAGACACAAATCAAGTATACATACATGACAGCAAGTATATATAAAGTAGTAAAACAAACAAGTGAGATGATGCGTACGATGACATGAGAATGAAGTTGCAATTCTTACAACCATTTAAAATGAGTATTTCCATAACCAATTTACAATGTATTTCCACAACCAACCACAATGTTACAAATCTACAACCACGTGAGCCAATATCCACTCATTATTTTCACTATCCATGAATTTTTCATATGATTTATATGCCCACAAAGTATGAATATATCACAACATGCCAATGATACCACAATAGGCATTTCCAACAACACAATAAAATTATTTACATGTATTCCAGGCTATCAACATCACATACAACTCCAAACGGTCACACATATCACATGATATCTTAGATTTAATAATTATATCACATTTAGGCACCCACACAGGCATAACATATCGATAATCGTATTTCATGATTGGTTCACATGCTTAACATGCATTTTGTACCATTATTTACTACCCAGACTAGTCTGAAAGAGTTAAGTCATAACCTACCTAGAATCCTGAAATCGGTCAGCTACACTATGAACCGACAACCTTACTTTCCACGAATGATCCCAAACTCCAGTAAAAATTTCAGATATGAAATCTACGCATCAAAATAAAACCAACAACACTCATATTGACTACTTTTGATTCTGGTCAAAATAAACTTTCGGAATGGATTTTCAAAATAGAAGGGCAAAAATGTAACTTTACTTAAAAATGTGTTTTCCAAATTTTTAGGAACCTGCAGCTGAAAAACCCAAGTCAAATTGAGTCAAAAATAAGGATTAAATAAAAAAAACCATTTTAAGCTTTATCGAGTAAAATTTTTGAAATTTTGGTTAAAATCAAGAATCAGAGCTGTTTTGTAGGTTAAATTGCTGAAAAATTAGTAATTATAAGATTAAAATATAAGTTACGTGAAAAGGAGTGAAATTGGGATTTAAAATCAAGCCTTTAGATTTTTGGAGTTTTGAGAAATTAATCAAAAAATTACTAAGAAAAAGGGAGATTTCTTACCTTAAATCCGTAAGATAATCAAGAAATAGATGTTAATATAGCTTCTCAAGCATCCACAAGCTTCAATTGTAAGCTCTCACACTATTTTAGGGTTTAACTTTTAAGAGACAAGATGGAGAATGAGCAAAATGGGCCCAAAAAGCTGTTTTAATAGTGCAGATTTTTCTTCACCACCTATTTAAAAAGTTGTTTTTTTAAGTCCAACCCGAACTTTGACGGAATGCACGGAATTCATTTGGAGTCTGATATATGCAAACGAACTATGTAATCACATTAAATTTGACGCTCTGGACTAAATTGCAATATGAGATTTTTGAAAAAAACTTCATTTTCACTAAGTTCACCCCCGAAATTCGAAATCACAAATTCTCAAACTGATGATTGAAATGAAATTTAAAAGTCGTAAAATCACACCAAATGTGTTACACACTAAAATCGATCTTCTGAATGCATCAACAAACTTAGATTTTCTATTCGAGGTTATTTCAACCAAATGTGGGTCCCATACCTATATATCTAATTTTTCAAATTTCAGACTAATAGGTCAAAATGAGCTCGGATGCATTGGGATCTAAATCAAAGGCCTACCCAACCTAAAATTTATATCCCAGAGCTATTGACACAGTCTGTTTAGCTATCCATCACATAGATTAAAAGATATCCACATAAGTCCAAAATAAGGCTCTTGAAGCTATCAAAAACCATAATATCGCATAAACGTTACCAAAATACATTCAGAAATTGTGCCAATCACCTCCACACTCCAGAAATACCATAATGCAACTACAGGAAAGGTTGAAATAGTCAAATCATATAGAAACACACGTTTTACATATTTCATCAAATTTTCATGTTGTTACATCATCCACTACAAGAAATCTAGTTCCTCCTTAAACTAAAGGAAAAAGAAAAACTTGAAGTAAATAAAAGCTAGGGATAAGAACTACGCATGTCAGACTCAACCTCCCAAGTAGCCTCGTCTACAGGTGAATGTCGCCACTGAACCTTAACTACAGAGATGACTCTGAAGCATAACCGCCTTACATCCCATGACAAAATACAGACTGGCTCCTCAACCAAACACAAATACTTATCTAACTGAACTGACTCCCAATAAATAACATGAGACTCATCCAGAATGTCACAGTAAAGCATAGAAACATGAAAAACTAGATGAACAAACACTGGATCTTGGGGGTAAATCTAACTCATAGGCCACATCACCAATAGTCTAAAGAATCTTAAATTGACCAATATACCCGGGGCTAAGTTTTCCCCTCTTTACAAACCTCATCACACCCTTCATGGGTGACACTTGAAGAAAACACCATCCCCAACACGAAATCTCACAACATGAAGTCTACAATTAGTATAGCACTTCTACCTAAACTGAGTTGCTCTAACTCTATCTTGAATGATCCAGACTATATCCAATAACGCACGAAGCAAGTCCGTACCTCAAGGTTTAACCTCAGAAACATCAAACTAACCAAATAGAGAGAGACAACGCCCATTATACAATGCCTCAAAAGTAGCCATGTCGATATTGGAATAGTAGCTATTATTATATGCAAACTCTGCTAAAGCCAAGTTTTGTTTTTGCTGACCAACAAAATCCATCACGCATGCATGGAGAATATCCTCCAAAACCAGGATAGTCCACTCTGATTGGTCATTAATCTAGGGTGAAATATTGTACTGAGATCTACTCGAGTACCCGACTCATCCTTAAAAATCTTCCAAAAGTGAGATGTGAATGTAAAACTTTGATCTAAAATATAGACACCGATACTCCATAAAGTCTCACAATCTCATGTATATAGATACGAGCAAACCTATGGGCACTAAAGGAAATCTAAACTGGAATGAAATAAGCTAACTTGGTCAATTGATCCACGATAACCCACACACTGTCTGAACCATGAGAAGTACAAGGAAACTCAGTCACAAAGCCCATAGCTATTAATTCCTACTTCTACTTAAGAATGGGTAACCTCTAAAGCAAACCACCAGGTCTTATATATTCGTTCTTTACCTACAGACAACATAGGCAGCGAGCCAAAAAATTTACTACATCTAGCCTCATACCACCCTACTATTAATGTTGTCTCAAATCATGATACATCTTAGACACAACTAGATGGATGGAATATCAGGAACAATGGGTCTCCTCCAAGATCGACCAAATCCAGTCACCTACTATTGACACAATAATTTGACCTACAATTCGCAAAACTCTGTCTGAATCAAGTGTGGCTTCCTTAGTCTCCCTATTCAACACCTTATCTAGAATTGCCCTCAATCTAATATCATCAAACTGATGAGCTTAAATCTGGTCCATAAAAAAGATCTAGCCTCCAAAAATACCAAAACGGGCTCAGGTGTCAAAATATCAAGCCTAACCATATGGTTTGCTAAGGATTCAACCTCTATGGCTAAATGTTCTTATGGGTCAAAAGATGCGCCAAGCTACCCATGCTAGTAGACCTTCGGCTCAAGGAATCCGCAACCACATTAGTCTGGCCCATATTATAGAGAATAGTCAAGTCATAATCCTTAAGTAACTCAAGCAAACAACACTACATCATATTAGGATCTCATTGGGTGAAGAACCACTAAAGTCTACGATGATCTTAAAAGATTTTACAACAAACTCTATAGAAGTAATGCCTATACAACTTCAAGTCAAACACAACTGTGCACAACTCTAAATAATGGGTATGATAATTCCACTCATTAGGCTTCAACTGACGAGATGCAAAATCATCACCTTGACCTCCTGCATCAATACAACACCCAATACAAAACCTGATGTTTTATAAAACATGATAAAGCCTACGCTCTTCTTGGGCAAAGCCAATATAGGAGATAAAGTCAACAAATCCTTCAGCATTTGAAATCTTGCCTCACAAGCATCGAACTAGTGAAAGAAAATATTCTTCTGAGTCAACTTTGTCAAGGGAGCTACAATATATGAGAAACCCTCAACAAAATGCTGATAATAACCTGCCAAGCTAACAAAACTCCATTCTCGGTAGGTGAAGTAGGTCAAGCCCAATCATAAACCGCTGCAACCTTGGTTGGATCAACCATAATACCTTTCTTAAACACCATATGACCCACGAAGGAAATAGACTCCAACCAAAGCTCGTACTTAGAAATTATCACATTCATCTTCTAATATCTCAATCTCTGAAGCATAATCTACAAATACTCCTTATGCTCAACCTCACACTTAGAATAAACTCAGATATCATCTATAAATACAATAACAAAGGAGTCAAAATATGGTCAAAATACCTGGTTTATCATCTTAATAAATGCGACAGGGGTATTGGTCAACCCGCAAGATATGACCAGGAACTCATAATAACCATATTGAGTCTGAAAAGCTTTCTCAAAATATCTAAAGTTCTTATCCTTAACTGGTTATAATCGAACCTTAAATAAATCTTAAAAACACTACAGGACCCTAAAGCTGATCAAGTAAATCATCAATGTGTGGAAGAGGATACTAATTCTTAACCATCACCTTGTTCAACTATCGATAATCAATACACATATGCATAGAACCATCCTTCTTCTTAACAAACAAAATAGGCGTAGCCAAAAGCGATATACTAAGTCAAATAAATCCTTTATCCAACAACTCCTACAACTGATTCTTCAATTCCTTCAACTCGATAGGGACAATCCTATAAGAGAAAACAAGATGGACTTGGTGCCCAAATCAACATCAATAGCAAATCAATATCATAATCTGGATGCATACCAAGCAAATGTACAGGGAATAGATCCATAAATTCACAGACAACACAAACAGAATCCAAGAATGAGGCAAAAATAGTGGTGTCATGAATAAGAGCCAAGTAAGATAAACATTCCCACTCAACCAATTTATGAGCCTAAACATAAGATATTATTCTCTTAAGACCTGAATGAAATGCACCCATCCAAGTTATCCTTGGCATACCCAGCAAAGCTAAACTCACAGTCTTAGCAAAATAATCTAAGCCAACATGACAAGGTGCCAACCAATCCATACCTAAGAAAATATCAAAATTGACCATATATAGTACAAACAATTCTACCAAACTCTCACACTTGGCAAAATTCACAAAAAATTATCGGTGTGCTCAATCCACCACTAAAGAATCACCTATCAGGGTATATATAGAAATTGGCATGGCAAGAAGCTCACTAACAGAATCAAAACCCCAAAGAAAAATACACGAATACATAAGAGAAAGTTGATCAGAAACAAATAACACAGATGCATGTCTAAAATAAATAGGCACAATACCTATGATCACAACATTAGACATATTTGCCTTAGGCCTAGAAGGTATAACATAACACTAACCACGACCACGAATTGGATAAATATCCGCACTACCACTACTACAGGCTCCACTACCTCTACCCTTTGCACCTCTGGTAGAACCTCTACATCTCATAGCTATAATAGGAGTGGCTCTAATCACACAGCAGGGATAGTCCTTAGACAAATGTCTAACTTCAAAATACACAAAACAAGTCCTATGACCCACCTCCTTAGAAGAAGGAACAAACTGATGACCACTCTGTACTTGAAAACCTGAAGTTTCACCACTCTCTGTAAGGCCACCTATACTAGCCTGCCCTAATATCTACGAGAACTCCTGAAATTCAACCATAAAAAATATGACCTCTAAACTCACCAAAACGGTGCACCTTATTGGTGTTTCACTGAATGACCCACAATACTTTGAAAAAAATGCTCCAAATACAACCATTGAGATGTAGCCAACTAAAGAGAGACATCCAAACCTTTCATAAAATTTTGAATCTTCTCAGTCTTAGGGCAAATACTTGCATGGGAATATCTAAACAAGGCATGAAAACATACCTAATACTTAGCAAAGGTCATGGAACCCTGCTCCAGATAATGAAACTTATCACGCATCCGATCCCTCTAATTGTAAGGCATGAATCTCTCCTTAAAGGCATCAATAAATTGATCCCATGACAACTTAGGAGAACTAATAGGCCTACAATCGACAAATAATGTCCACTAATCTCTTACAGTATCTCTCAACTGATATGTAGTATAAGCCACACCATCTATAAAGAAAGAGTGAAACACATTTCAAAACATAATGTATGAAAGAACTTCACATGATAAAGGTTAAAATGCGAAACGTTCCCCAAAAATGACCTATAGCCTCTCAAAGATAGAAATAGATGTCTACATACCGATCCACAACACTCTATTAGACATCACATTCTAAATCCATTGAGACCAATGAAACTGGCTGATCTAATACCAATTTGTCACAACCTAAAATCCAAAGGTCATGACGACACTTTTTATAGTGAATCTTGACAAGTAAGCCTATTACTAAAAATGATACATAAGGGGAAAAAGACAATATTAACCCCAAGGTAAGGCTTCTAGAATGAGAAAAATCCTACAAGTACAATAAATGCAAAAAGAAACATAAAAATGCATCCATAACTCCCAAAACTATTTGCTAACAATATAAGAATGTATCTAGTACAACTTGAATCCAAATGAAATACATGATATGCCCAAATACAAGGGAAACTCTTGTCTTTGAAAAGAACATAAAGACATAGTATTTAGAGAAAGGTAGTAGGAGACACCCAAACACCTAAAAATCATCAACTACCTTGAAAACTCTGATTGTAGCCAGAATCATGCAATGTGGAGCACATTCGAACCAAAATCTACATCGAAAGGGTGAAATAGGAGTGAGTAAGGTACACTTGTACTTAGTAGGTAGCATAGGTCGATCGGTAAAATTAGAAAATAAAGTATACAAAATACATACTAAGAGAACGCCACTTGCAATCCAAAAATGTCCCACAATGGTAGCTCACACCATTTGCACTAACAATTATAATATATACACATATATATATATATATATAAATAGCAAGTATGACACAAGTCTACAATATGTCACATATGAGTAAAAATAACGAACAATATGTATATACAAGATGGTCGAGTATAAATAACAAGATATAGAGAAAATAGACACATGTAACAATTCAATATGGAAATTCAATCACTACATCGACACAATAAAACAAGTGAAATGTATAAGATGATAATGCCAATGAAGATTATGATTAAGATCATGATATTGACACATAACCTTGATATTGGCACACAACCTTAACCTTGATATTGGCACAGAATCTTAAGATTGACACACAACCTTAAAAATTGACACACAATCTTAAAAATAGGCACACAGCCTTAAAAATTGGCACGCAATCTTAAAATTTGCACACAACCTTTAAGGGTTTCTAGTATTTAAATTTTTTCTTAGTATTTCCAATATTTTCAGTGTTTCCAAAGCACGTACATAACATAAGACACTAACCAAGTACATATACATGACAACAAGTGCAAATAAAATAGTAAAACAAACAAGTAAGATGATGCGTATGATGACATGAGAATGAAGATGCAATGTTAACAACCATTCAAAAGGAGTATTACAACAATCAATCCACGATGTATTTCCACAACCAACCATAATTTTATAATTCCACAACCACCTAATTCAATATCCACTCATTATTTTCACTATCCATAAATTTTCCGCAAGATTCATTTGCCCACAAAATATGAATATATCACAACATTCCAAAGGAACCATAATAGGCATTTCCAATAACATAATACAATTATTCATATATATTCCAGGCTATTAACATCATATAAGACCATGCATGTTACATATAGTATAATACCCTATACTTTTTTTTATCTTGAAATTTTTCCCAAGAATATTAAAAGCTTTCTTTTAAAGATGAATGTACTTTTGTACACATGGTATTTTTAAGATTTTCACTTTTATTCATGTGGTAAATTGAATTAGATTTTCAACAATACCAATTTCATCCAAATATAGTATCAGAGTAAAAAGCCATGGACGTTTTACTCAGAGCTATCAGAATAGCCCAGGTGCAATGGCAAGGTTGATGGACCGTCGATCTAGCGACGGACCATCACCTTGACCATCGCAGCTAAGGATATATGGCAAATTTCTAGATAAGATGCGACGGACAGGGTGATGTACCATCGAACTTGCGATGGACCATTGCCCAGGCCGTCGCTACTTAGATAGTAACCCTTTTCATGGTCCATGTACGATGGTTGAAACGATGAACCTAATTATATCTGACCAAAGCTCAGAAATTCATTATTCTTCTACAACAACAAAATTAGGGTTTTCTGTCTAACATTAATCTCCAAGAACAAAATCCAAATCTTCTTTAAGAACTAAGAGATTTAAATTCTGCCAGTTCAAGAACTTCAAGAAAACTCAACCCAGGTTGCATAGAATTCATTCATGGACTCCTTTCGTCCATGAAGCCCAAGAATCCCTTTTATACGTTAAAGTTTTATGGATTTCCTTTATGAATTTTCATGATTGGGCAACTTTTGTTCATGTTGATAATGAGTAGTTGAATTCTATTCCATGATTGGATGACAAATTATATATGGGTTTGATTAGTACAGATATAGATTCACGCTAACCTATACCTAAACCCTTGAATGATGAAATTAGAATTAAAGTATGATGTTTAATTATTGTATAATGTTGTTTACATATACTATGCCTACCATGTGTTTGATTAAATGCCAAGATGAAAGAAAATGCCCAACTGGCATAATATCATGAAATCCCCATGTATGTACAAGTTTATGCAGATCACATGATTGATGAAATGCTTTAATAAATGTATTTTAGATTATGATGTTAGTCATGAATTCAAGAAAGTCTTGCTTTGCCAGTTTCTTTCTATCGAGTCCTGGGGGTACTTGTACCAGAAATATTAGTTGTATGCCTAGAGCCAGGTCATGCTTTCATGATACTTTCATTCAAGATATGATCTTTAGACCTCAGATAGTTTTATGACTCATGAAATCCCCATGATCTCGAAACTCAGTCAGTTGTTAGATATCAGTAGTATTCCATCAGTTAATGAAATTCAGTATCTCTGTCCATTTTTAGTTTAGTAAATCATGTTTAGTGTCCATTCAGATTGGTGTAAAAATTATCACCAAGTGAACCCAAGTATGGGAACTCACTATTTACATGAGGGTGCGATTCTTAGAAGCAACCCTTGCATTCTAGAACTATGTAGTCAACATAGGTTAAGACCTCATAGCCTGCTATATGAGGGTAGATGAGGTGGCTTAGCCAACTATATAAGGGTTCCCACCATTCTCACTAGAGTTACACGTTATATTAGGGTTACTCGCATGTTGTCCTTACCAGTGGCGCGGTATTGACATCCTTCTAATCAAGGCATAGATTGGACCCTAATTCAGCTATAATGCATTATTTGGGACATGTCGGTTAGATGACTACCTCCCACAGTCTCAGTATCAGTATCAGTGAAAGAACTCATATAGTTCTTCAAAATTCAGGACTATCAGATGCATTTAAATCAGCTACAGTATAGAATTCAGCTAGTTTCATCAGATTCAGGACTATCATATACAATAACTTATGTTATCAGTTATCAGAATTCAGTCATTAGTCATGTTACCTCTTAATAAACTCATGTTATCACAATTTTATATATAGTTACTGCATATGCATGCATATGTTCTCATGTTCTTATTAGTCAGTTAGCCAGTATTGTTCATTCATATGAACCCTATGTATTCGTCTTACCTTATATGCATACCAGTACATTCAAAGTACTGACGCATTTGCACTATAGTGTCTTATACCATAGGTTAAGATACACGAGTTCCAGAGCATCAAAAGATTCCAATCTCAGTAGTCAAAGTTAGAAGTGAGTCCTCATTTTTCAAGGACACGTTCATCATTTTATTATCTCTTTAATTAATTTATTAGTTGGATTTAGTTGGGGACATGTCCCATCAACTCCTTATTCAGACAGTTTGTTTAGAGTACTTTCAGACTACAGTATGTTCAAAAAGCTCATTTTAGTTTTATTTTGGGTATTTCATACCCCATCTATATGTTATGATTTATTAGATCTCATGTTATAGGTTTGAACCTTATGGCCTTTCAGTTCATGTTTCCGCATTATAAAATATGTATGTAGTATACAGGTACAGATATTAGTCATGAGTTACTTTGTGGTCCTTCGATGTCATGAGAATTGTGTAACATTCTGGGAACTAGATTTGGAGCATTAAAAACATGGTATTAGAGCCTAAGGTTCAATAGTTTCATAGTGTCCTAAGGTTCAATAGTGTTCTAGGAAGTCTAAAAGTCACATCTAGTAGAGTCTTGTGCATGGGTGTGTTACGTACCACATTTATATAAAGGAGGCTATAAGATGTTTTAGGAATATTTCTCTTCTTTTAGTATTCATGTCATTCAAGTGAGCATAATCTCAAGTTAGTCTAATCCATTTTTTCTCCTTATTCAGAACATGCCTCCCAAGAGAAGAACCCAGCGTATCCAAAAAGATCCCTTGGATGAACATGTTTCTAATGCGGACTTCAGGGCCATATTCACTACTCTTGCTCAGTTAGTTGCTGCTCATAATGAATGACCATTTGTTGTTCCAGCCAATCCAGTGGCCAATTCAGCTGTATCTAGGATTTGGGACTTCACAAGAATGAATTCTCTATCCTTTCTTTGGTCTAAGATAGATGAGTACCCTTAGGAATTCCTAGATCAGGTGTAGAAGGTTACAGACATAATGGGGGTTACTTATAGTGAGAGTGATTAGATAGCTGCATATCAGTTGCAGGATATGGCTCATACTGGGTCAAGCAGTGGAAATTAGAGAGGGCACGATGTAGGGTCAGCTAAGTGGGAGGAGTTTGCTTCAGCATTCCTTGATAGATTCTTTCCCCTAGAGCTTAAAATATCAAAGGTACTAGAATTCATCAACCTCAGGCAGGGTAATATAACAGTGAAAAAGTATTCTCTTAAGCTTACTCATTTAGCTAGATATGCCCCTCATGTAGTTACAGATAGCAAGGCAAGGATGAGTAAGTTTGTTTCAGGGGTGAACGATAGCGTGGTTAATAAGGGTAGATCCGCCATACTGAATAGTGACATAACTTTAGCCAGGCTTATGACTCATGCCCAATAGAGAGAGGAGAGGAAAGTTATGATAAGGAAGAGACAGAATAAGAGAGTAAGGTCAGGTAGTTTCAACTTTGCTCAACCTAAGTCAGAAGGAGGAAACCATTCTCAATTTCATCCTAAGTCATCGATTCCAGCTCCTTCTTCAGCCAGTGCTATAGTTGCTAAGTTCAGAGAGGGTAGCAAAGATCGATCACCAGGCTTTAATTCCTAAGGTAGTGTTTGTAATGCCCACACCTATCTTTTTTGCCAGACTTGTGGCAAGCACCATCAGGGTATTTGTAGAGCTGGTAGTGGTATTTTCTTTGTATATGGAAAGCCAAGATATAGAGTCCAAGACTGTCCTTAGCTAGGTCCTCAGGGTTAACAAAATCACTCCTCAGCTCAGTTCGGTCACCCAAATTAGTAGGGTTCCACCACCAGTGCTACTAGTGGGCATGCCCAAATCGTCTATATGCTCTTCAGTCCTAACAAGATCAGGAAAATTCTCCTGATATGGTTACTAGTACGTTACAGATCTTACATGTTCATGTTTACGCTTGCTATATCTAGGAGCTTCTTTGTCTTTTCCCACTCCTTATATAACTATCAATTTTGGAGTCAGTCTCAAAAGACTAGCAATGCCCTTTACAGTCTCTACCCCAATAGGTAAAACCATCATAGCTCGATTGGAATATAGGAACTGCCCGACTATGATATTTTAGGAAGTCACCTCAGCAGAGTTAGTTGAATTAGAGATGACTGATTTTGATAACATTCTTGGCATGGATTGGCTTCATTCCTGATATGCCATAGTCGACTACAGAAATAGAATAGTCAAGATTTAATTTCTAAATGAACCCATCCTTGATTGGAAGGATAGTGTATCTGCTTTCAGGGGTCAGCTTGTTTCCTAACTTCGAGCATGGAAAATGATTTCTAGAGGATGTTTCTATCATCCTATTCATGTTAATGATTCCAGTTTCAAGACTCCCAGTCTTGAATCGGTTTCAGTTATACATGAATATTTAGATGTTTTTCCTAAAGATCTTCTAAGAATTCCTTCCGAGAGGGAAGTAGACTTTGGTATTGATCTTCTTCTAGATGCTTAACCTATCTCTATTCCGCCATACAGAATGGCACTAGCAAACTCAAAAAAATAAAAGATAAGTTGAAGAATCTATTAGATAAGGGATTTATCAGACCCAATATTTCATCATGGGGTGCACCAATCTTATTCATGCATAAGAAAGATGGTTCTCTTAGAATGTGCATTGATTACCGTCAACTTAATAAAGTCATGGTAAAGAACAGGTATCCTCTTCCCAGAATTGATGACTTATTTGACCAACTTCAGGGTGCTAGCTATTTCTCAAAGATAGACCTCAGATCCGGCAATAATCATCTCAGAGTCAGAGAATGTGACATTTTGAAAATAGCTTTCCATACTCGATATGGTCACTTTGAATTCCTAGTCATGTCCTTTGGTATTACCAATGCCCCAGCCACTTTCATAGACTTGATGAACCGTGTGTTCAAGTATTACTTTGATATGTTCTTCATAGTCTTCATAGATGATAGTCTGTTCTATTCCCACAGTGAGCGAGATCATGTAGACCATCTCATAATTGTATTTCAAACTCTCTGAGATCATTAGTTATTCACCAAATTTAGAAAGTATGAGTTTTGTCTAAGGTCAGTAGCAATCCTTGGCCATATCATTTCCGATGATGGCATTAGAGTAGATCCTTAAAAGATCAAAGCAGTAAGAAACTGTCCTTACCCTGTCTCTCCATTAGATATTAGGAGTTTCTGACATTTGGCTGGCTATTATAGGTGGTTTTTTAAGGGATTTTCTTATATTACATCTCCTATGTCCAGATTGACTCAAAAGAAAGTTAAGTTCCAGTGGTCCGATCCTTGCGATAAGAGTTTTCAGGAGTTGAAGTCTCGACTCACCTCAGCTCTAGTTCTAGCTCATCCAGATTTTTTGGATGGGTTTGTAGTGTATTGTGATGTATCCAGAGTAGGTTTGAGTTGTGTCCTCATGCAGCATAGTAAGGCCATATCCTACGCCTCTAGACAACTTAAACCCCATGAGAAGAATTATCCTACTAATGATCTTGAGTTAGCCATCGTAGTATTTTCCTTGAATATTTGGAGGCATTATCTATATGGTGTTCACAGATCTTAAGTGCCTATAGTATCTCTTTTCTCAAATATATCTCAATCTTTTTTAGAAGAGGTGGTTAGATATCTTGAAAGATTATGATTTGAGTGTCCTTTATCATCCGGTCAAGGCCAACATAGTGGACGATGCTCTCAGTAGACTGTCTGTGGGTAGTGTTTCTCCTATCGAGGACAGTAAGAAGAAATTAGCCTAGGAAGTCCATCAGCTTGCCAGACTAGGTATTCGCTTAATCGATATAGAAGAGGGTGATATATGGGTTCAGATTAGTTTAGAATCATCTCTAGTTTATAAGGTGAAAGAAAAGAAATATAGGGATCCTAGCCTTGTCAAGCTGAAAGAGTCAGTTCAAAATCATAAAATAAAGGTTTTCTCCCAAGGGGGAGATGGTGTTCTGCGTTTTCAGGGTTGTCTGTGTGTTCCCATTGTATATGACTTAAGGCAGTGAATTCTTGCAGAAGCGCATAGTGCGCACTACTCTATTTATCCAGGGGCCATAAAGATGTACCGCAATTTGCAGGAAATATATTGGTGGAGTAGGATAAAGAGTGACATTACAGAGTTTATGGCTAAGTGCTCTACAAGTCAGCAGGTTAAGATAGTGCATCAGAAGCCTAGTGGTTCCTTGTAGGAGTTCATTATTCATACTTGGAAGTGGGAAGAAGTGAACATGGACTTTGTGACGGGTTTTCCACGAACTTGTCGTCAACATGATTCGGTTAGGGTCATTATAGATAGGTTGACAAATTAGATCATTTCCTTCCAGTTCATACCTCTTATTTAGTGAGGATTACGCCAAACTCTACATTAGAGAGTTAGTTAGATTGTACGGTATTTCTCTATCTATTATCTCAGACATAGGTACCCAGTTTACCTCTTATTTCTAGAAAGCATTCTAAAAGGGTCTTGGTTCCCAAGTTTATCTTAGTACAACCTTTCATCCTCATAGCGATGGTCAAGTAAAAAGGACCATTCCGACTTTAGAAGATATGCTAAGGACATGTGCAATTGATTTCAAGGGTAGTTTGGATAACCACTTGCCTTTGATTGAGTTTTCATACAACAATAGCTATCATTCTAGTATTAAGATGTCACCATTCAAAACATTCTATGGTAGGAGATGTAGATCTCTAATCGGTAAGTTCGAAGTTAGTGAGGCCTCAGTTATAAGGCCTGAATTAGTATTTGATGCCTTAGAGAAAGTCTAGTTGATAGGAGAAAGACTTTCGGCTGCTCAGAACCAACAAAAGTCTTATGCAGATGTTTGTAAAAAAGATCTCGAGTTCGAGATTAGTGACTATGTTTACCTAAAGATCTCTCCCAGGAAGGGAGTGAAGCAATTTGGAAAGAAGGGAAAGCTCAGTCCCCGATATGTTGGTCCCTTCAAGATTCTCAATCACTTTGGCAAAGTAGCTTATGAGCTTGAATTGCCTTTAAATCTAGACTCAGTTCATCAAGTCTTCCATGTTTATTTTCTCAAGAAGTGCGGAGGTAACCCAACAGTTGTAATCCCTATTAAGAGCATAGATGTTCAAAACAGCCTCTATTATGAACATATTCCAGTCGAAATCCTAGACTATTAGACTCGTAGACTGAGGAACAAAGAAGTCCCTCTAGTTAATGTTCTTTGGAAAAATTAGTCTGTCAAGGGAGCTACTTGGGAAACAGAAGTAGATATGTATACCAATTATCCTAACCTCTTCTACGCCAACTCAGATCAAGCTCAAGGTAACAGTTTTCCTTAAGCTTACTCAGTTTCATGTTCAGTGTTTGTCACAAACTTGGTATTAAATACCATTACATATTCAGTCATGCATTCATGTATTATCTCAGTTATATAATTATGCATCAGACATGCATTCTCATTGTGAGAAACTTAGTTCATCAGAACACCCAGTCATACATTCATGAATTAGTTACACATGCATCAGATATGCTTGTTCAGTTTGATATGTTCGGTTATTCAGTCATGTCAGTGATGAGATCATGTGTCAGTTATTCATCATCAGTATGTACATCAGTTCATGTTCTTCCCCTAACTCTCAGTCTTATTCGAGGACAAATGTTCTCAAGGGGGAGATATTGTAATACCCCATACTTTTTCCTAGCTTGAAATTTATCCTAAGAATGTTAGAAGCTTTCTTGAAAGATGTATCCACTTTTTTACATATGGTATTTTTAAGATTTTCAATTATCTTAATGTCGAAAATTGAATTAGCTTTCCAACGATACTAATTTAGTCCAAATCCGGTATTGGAGTAAAAGGTTATGGATGTTATACTCAGAGCCATCAGAGTCTCCCAGGTGCGACGGATAGGTTAACAGACTGTTGAGCTTGCAACAGACCATTGCCTAGGTCATCGTTACTTAGGTAGTAGGTCTCGATTCATCAAATTAAATCCATTTTAAAAGGGGATTTTTGGTCTTTTACCACCTATTTATATACCCAAATATATCCGATCAAAGCTCAGAAATTCATTATTCTTCTAAAAAAACAAAATTAGGGTATTCTCTCTAACGTTAATCTCCAAGAACAAAATCCAAATCTTCTTCTATAACTAAGAGATTCAAATTCTTCAAGTTCATGAACTTCAATAAAATTCAACCCAGGTATGCATAGTGTTCATTCATGGACTCTTTTTGATCATGAAGCCCAAGAATCCCTTTTCTAAGTTCATGTTTTATGGATTTCCTTTATGAATTTTCATGATTGGGCTGCTCTTGTTCATGTTGATAATGAGTAATTGAATTCCATTCCTTGATTGGGTGATAAATTATATGTGGGTTTGGTTAGTACAAATATAGATTCATGCTAACCTATACCTAAACCCTTGAATGATGAAATTAGAATTGAATTATGATGTTTAATTGTTGTGTAATGTTGTTTGAACATACTATGCCTACCATGTGTCTGATTAAATGCCTAGATGAATAAAAATACCCAACTAGCATGAAATAGTAAATCCCCATATATGTACAAGTTTATGTAGATCCCATGTTTGATTAAATGCTTGAATAAATATATTATGAATTATGATGTTATTCATGTATTCAAGAAAGTCATGCTTTATCAGTTTCTTTCTATCAAGTTCTGGGGTACTTGTACCAAAAATATTAGATGTGTGCCTAGACCCATGTCATGTTTTTATGACACTCTCAGTCCAGCTATGATCCTTAGACCTCAGACAGTCTTAAGACTCAGGAAATTTTTATGATCTCATGAACTCAGTCAGTTGTCAAATATCAGTAGTATTTTGTTAGTCAACGGAATTAAGTAACTCAGTCCATGTTCAGTTCTGTAAATCATGTTTAGTGTCCATTTAGATGGGAATAGAAATTAGCACTAAGTGAACCCATGGATGGGAACTCACCTGTTATATGAGGGTGAGATTCTTAGAAGAAACCTTTGCATTCCAGAACTTTGTCGTCAGCATAGGTTGAGACATCATAGCATGCTAAATGAGGGTAGAAGAGGTGTCTTAGCCAGCTATATGACTGTTCCCACTGTTCTCACCAGAGTTACCTGTTATATTAGAGTTACTCATACGTTGTCCTTACTAGTGGCACGGTATTGACACCCTTCCAATCATGGCACATATTGGAACCCATTCAGCTATAATGAATTATTTGGGGTATGTCGGTTACATGACTACCTCCCACAGTCTCACTATCAGTCTCAGTAAAAGAACTCAGCTAGTTCTTCAGAATTTATGGCTGTCAGATACATTCAACTCAGATACAGTATGCAACTCAGCTAGTTCCGTCAGATTCAGGACTGTCAGATACAACCACTCAAGTTATCAGTTATCAAAATTTAGACATTAGTCATGTTAGCTATCAGTAAACTCATGTTATCATGATTTTGAATATAGTTACTGCGTATGCATGTATGTATTCTCACGTTCATATTAGTCAGTTAGCCAGTATTGTTCATGCATATGAACACCATGTATTCATCTTACCTCACATGCATACCAGTATATTCAAAGTACTGATGCATTTGCGCTATGGTGTCTTATACCATAGGTTTAGAGACACGTGTTCCAGAGCATCACTAGATTCCAATCTCAGCAGTAAGAGTAAGAAGTGAGTCCTCATCCTTCGTGGACATGATCATCATTTTATTATTTCGTTAATTAATTTATTAGTTTTAGTTATTTGGGGGCATGTCCCATCAACTCCTTATTCAGATATTCATGTTTAGAGGCCTTTCAGACTATAGTATGTTCAGATAGCTTATTTCAGTTTTGTTTTGGGTATTTCATACCCCATACATATATTATGATTTATCAGATCTTATGGTATTTCAGTTCATGTTTCCGTATTATACAGTATGTATGCAGTATACAGGTACAGATATCAATCATGGGTTAACTTGTGGTCGTTCGGGGTCATAAGCACCATGTAACGTTCTGGTTACTAGATTTGGGGCATTACATATAGCACATTATATCTTAGATTTAATAATTACATATCATTTGGGCCGCCACACAGGCATAACATATAGATAGCCCTATTTCATGATTGTTTCACAACCTTAACATGTATTTTGCACCATTATTACTCCCATCCAAGTCTGAAGGAGTTAATCCATAACCTACTTCGAATTCAAAAATCTGTCCGCTACACTTTGAACCTACAACCTTAATTTCCTTGAATAATCCTAAACTCTAATAAAAACATCAAATATTAAATATTTGCTTCAAAATAAAACTAATGACACCCATAATTGACTACATTTGATTCGGGATCAAAATGGTCCCCCGTAATGAGTTTTCCAAAAAAAATGACAAAATCATAACTTTACTTTAAAGATATGTTCTCCATATTTTTAGGAACCTAAATTCAAAAATCCAAGTCAAATAGAGTAAAAAATGAGATTCAAATCAAAGAAAAACCATTTTTAAGTTTTACCGGGTGAAATTTGGGTTAAAATCATGAATCAAAGTTCTTTTAAAGGTTAAATTTATGAAAAACTAGTAGTTATAAGATTAAAATGTTATTCAAGTAAAAAGTACTGAAATTTGAGTTTAAAATTAAGCCCTAAGATTTTTTAGAATTATGAGAAATTAATTAAGAAATTACTAAGCAAAGGGATGATTTTTTTACCTTAAATCTTCAAGAGAATCAAGAAATAGATGTTAATATAGCTTCCTAAGCATCCACAAGATTCACTTTTAAGCTCTCACACTATTTTAGGGTTAACTCTCAAGAGTTAATATGAAAAATGAAATAAATGGGCCCAAAAACCTGCTTTTAATATTGCAAATTTTTCTACATCAGCTATTGAAAAAGTTTTTTTTTTAAAGTCCAACCCGGACTTCGATGGGGTACTTGCGATTCATTTGGATTTCGATATACACAAAAAAACTATGTAACTATGCTAAATTCAATGCTCCAGGATCAACTAAGATATCAGATTTTTGAAAAAATATCATTTTCACAAAGTTGATCCTTGAGACTCAATATCATAATTTTTCAAACCGAGAGTCTAAATGAGATTTAAAAGCTATAAAAACACACAATATATGTTGCCATCTTACAATCAACATTTTTGATGCAATTGAAAAGTTGTATTTTCCATCCGAAGTCGTTTATACCAAATGTGCGTCCCAATTCATATTTCTAACTTTTCAACTTTCAGAAAAATATGTCAAAATGAGCTCAAGTGCATCGAGACCAAAACTATAATAACCCAAAAATTTAGAACAATATTAGAACCATGATTCAAGCTCATGAGAAATAAATTATAGTGCTTTACCAATTTTATGAGTGAGTTTGACGTATATTAAAGCCTTAAATAACTCCTAGCTTTTAGAGGAATCAAAATATCCCTTACTGATTGAATTTTTGATAAGAATGTTTCCATAGTAAAATTAAAACAATCATATATTTTGCACTACACAAAATTTTCCAGGTTAACATCCACCAACAGATTGATAATTGAATTATCTTTCCAATGATACCAATTTCGCCTTAATCCAATACACAAGTGAGAAGTTATGGTACTTTTAGTGTGAGGCAGTAGTTCACCACATTCATGCCGCATCACGGTGATGACTCAATTCACGTTCGTTATTTCAAGTGAAGCACCACAATGGCGTGTGCGTCGCGCCAAGGTACAATTTCACACTCATCTATTTTTTAGTCACGCAACGTGATAGCATCGCATCGCGCTAAAGTGTAATTTTGCACTCGTCCTTGGACTACACTTATAGTGAAATTTCTGTGACTCACCACAATAGCACCGTGTTGTGGTTATGGTCAAAAATCAGGATTTTTAGTGAAGAAAATTAAATTTCTCCTAGGGGCAGTTTGGTCTTTTTCATATGACCCCAATCCATTAAAGACACAGGATTAAAGCGGCAATATCCTATTAGGTCATTATGTTGGTCAATTTCTCCTAAATCAAAACTAGTCTCTCTCAAAGAACAAACCCTGGCCTCCAAGATTCAAGCTCAAGTCCATGAAAACCACCAAAGAACCTCCAAGATTATTCAAGCAAGGAATGTTAGATGTTCATAAATGGTCCCTTTCACCCATGGAGTCGAATAATCTACTTTCAAGTTTTAAAAGTATGATCTTTACATGTTTTATGAATTATGTCCATGAGCTTTCATGAATTTCGAATTTTATATCATGTCTACATGAAATTGTTGTTGTTATTATGTCCTACACGTTTAACTAATGTTGTTCTCTGATTTAAAACCTTAATTGGTGATTTAGTATCAAAATCATTCTATTACTACAACCTTTAAACTATTTCCATGCTTAGTTTACACTATGGACATCAAGTGTTTGATAAAATACCTAGAGGAAAGGATGTTGAAGAATGACTATTTAATATGTCTCTAAAGCTTTAGTATGTTTTAAATATTATGGTTTTCATATCATGTTCAGACAAATTTAGAATAAAACTCTCAGTTTATGATTTGGTTGTGTATTTGTGCGTTCTTTTCATATTTATAAAGTATCCCCATGTTACAGTCTTAGTCCTTACGTGCTTGAAGAAATGCTTAAGTGGATATTGAGAAAAATGATTTTCTTCCATGGTTTCAAATCTTTCAAGTGGTCCTATTGTTATTGCTATCGAGTCCTAGGGGTTATGAATACCCGAAAACTTAGATATTTACTAAGTATCAATATCTTTAGAAAAGTTCAGATAAATTATGAGCATTACCACTCAGTTAGCCTTCATGATCAGTTACTTGTCCAGTTAAGCCTAGTTCAGTCCCATAATCAGTGTCAGTTTAGTTTGGAGTAGGATTCAGCACCGAGCTAACCCAGGGATAGGGGCATTCCTATTGGGATAGGGTTTCACCCTTAGTATCAATACCTAAGTTACAGAACCACCTAGCCAGTGTAGGTTTGAGATGTCTTCCTTCTAGTTTAAGGTTGACACATATCTCATGATTTCTTTATATTATTTTAGGGTTGATAAGGTGTCTTCCTATTGGTTTAGGGTTGTAACAACCATTGTTAGTACCCGTGGTATGGTAATAACACCCTTCCAACTAGGGTCATAGGTTTGACCCCTATCAACTCAGATTGGGACATGTCAGTTAGATGATACCTCCCATAATTTCAGTTTCTATATTCGGTTCAGTCTTGCTTGACCATAGCACACAGTTTATCAGTTATTCAGTTATCAAATTTCAGTACTTTAGTTTATAGATCATATTCAAAATATGTTTTATGCTTGGTCATGCATTCTTAGTCTTTACAGTTTTCATGCATTCTATGTAGTACTTCATGTTATTCATCCAGTCTGTTATTACTCATGCATATAAAACCATGCATATCAACCTACCTCTTTTAGCATACCAATACATTCAAAGTACTGATCAAATACTTATTTCTTGTGCTATGATGTATTATAATATAGGTTCGGACGCTCAGTTTCCAAATCTCACATAGACTTCCCAGACTATCAGCCACAATAGTGGTGAGTCCTTATATTTTGAGGACATGAATTATTTAGCTCAGATTACTTTATCAGTTTTAGTATTTTCTATTCAGTCGGAGTTAGTTGGGGGTTTGTCCCATCAGCTCCATAGTCAGTCAGTAGAGGCTTTTCAACTAGTACAGATAGTTAGTCAGTTTTCAATTTTCAGTTGTCATTGTCAGATGTTTTATCAGTATTATCACTTTTGTTTTATAGACTTTATTAGATTTATGACTTAAAAACTTATT
Organism: Capsicum baccatum var. pendulum; assembly: GCA_030864225.1. Classification (NCBI taxonomy): domain Eukaryota; kingdom Viridiplantae; phylum Streptophyta; class Magnoliopsida; order Solanales; family Solanaceae; genus Capsicum; species Capsicum baccatum. Next base: position 40,111,658 of record CM061557.1, on the reverse strand, counting down.
GCATTCCTCAGTTAAAGTCTGCCTATGACCTTTTGGTATAGGTTTTGTGTTGTGCTCATAGCAGCTACCAGCTCATGGGTTAGCTTGTGGTCCCTTGGGACTGTAAGCACCGTTTGATGCCCAGGGTGTACTCTCGGGGCATTTCACTAACCAAAGGTTTACCTAGCCTAAAATAGATATTACTGAGTTGTTGACTCAATTCGTTCAGCCATCCATCGCACAGATAAGAAGAAATCCACATAAGTCCAATATAAGGCTCTCGAAACTATAAAAAATCACAATATCACAGAAATGATACTAAAATTCGTTCAGAAACCATGAAATCACCTCTACACTTCTAAAATAAAATAATGCAACTACGAGAAGGGGTAAAATAGTCAAATTACACAAAAAAATATTTTTTATATTTCATCAAATTTTCAGATCATTACAGAATTCATTGAAATTTTATTATGTCTCCATTTTTTATGCACATTTATTGTAGAATCCAACAATATCACCCATTTTTATAAACTACCATTGTTGCTCATCATTAGCAACTACCAACACTATCCTCAGATATAACTAACCATTTACTCAATTAACTACAGCCGACCATCATCATGTTAGAACATGCAGAGTGAAAGCAATAATTAACCAGATCAACAACTTACATAGATAACTAGATAACATAACCAAAAATGAAAATCAGAAAACTTACCAAATTTGAAGTTTTCACAAAGTTAGACTTCTGCCTTGCCGTCCAAGACCACCGCCGTATACTAATTCTTGACTAACACCGGTAATCAAACTTGCATGGGCAAGTGATTTTGTACTTCAAAAGGATCAAATTCTTTCTGTAAAGTCACCTTTACTTATCCCAATATTTCATTCAAGGAGAAAAGGGAAGAGGCAAATGTTTCAATCATTAAGCTGATTCAATTACACCATAATGAACAAAATATTTTTCATTCTCAATAACTCTATTAAGAGCAAAAACGTTTTCAGTCTTTTTAAGTCCATGTTTATTGACCATTAAGCTGAGTAATGGGCCAAACATTTTTAATTCTTTTCAGCCTTTTTAAGACCATGTTTATTGACCATTAAGCTAACTTAATGGTCCTATAATGAGAAAATGTTTTCACTATTTATAGCTAGAAGTATTATTTTCCTTGTAGAAGACCAGTAAAAAATATTACTTTTTTTCAGTAGGCTTTTTTTCTTTTCCAAAATTGATTAGTTAAATAGGTATAGCAGGGACCGCAAATTCATTAAGTGAGGCTTTCAACTACAATATTGATTCTGTAATGAATGAATTATCATATTATAATAAATTACATATTATTCCACTAAAAATTTGTAATTGTATTCCTCGATTTCATTTCAAAATCTACCATTATATCTTATTTTACTCTGCATCATACAATTACCGATACCAATCAATTAAATTAAATTCTCTGAAAAATTTAACTCATTGTAACTCCCTAAAAATGAGTCCCGAAATGTCATACGGTGCTTAGGATCATAAGTGATCCCAAACTAACCCTTATACTGGCATACTAACAAGCAACTGAATGAAATACATAAATTTGAATTCAATCAACGAAAACATAAGAACTCTTCTGAACTAGATCAATGCAAATCTTAAATTATAAGATTACAACTCTATTGTTACAATCCAAACTGAAAATGAATACGTCAACACTACTGACTTTCTGTGAAGCCTCTACTAGTACTGACTATAGGTAGTCGGGTCATGACTCCCAACTATCCCAACTCAATACGACTGAATAAATAAAATACAATGCTTCTTAAACTGTATAACTAACTCAAGATCTTGAATCAAAAGGACTCATCACCTACTGACTAGAAGCGGTGAACTGACGGAATATGGTGTATGCGCTACAACTTGTACTTACATTATGAGACAATGTATCACATAGACATATACGTGGATCAGTACTTTGAGGATATACTGAGAATATGGGGGTGTATGCAATAGTTAAACAATATCATCAATCTTTATGAAAATCATGCATGCTGATATAAATGACTCACATAGCTTGAGCAAAAACAGAAATCTAAATCTCATGAATCATGAATTAGGAAGCATGTAGCATAAATCTCGTGAGTCATTACACTTTATTCTAAAATCTGTATCCTCTTCCTATTCTCAAATCATGTCAACTGGATGAAATCTTAAAATAATTACTTCCAGGACATACACTTTAATCTTATGAAAATAAGAGACTTCTTTTGAAACTTAAGAATTACAGCACTTTAGGAAACTTTGAACTTGGGACTCAAAGATTATAACATGTTTAGAGACTTTGGGACTTAAAACTTTGAAAATCTTAAAATATTAATTTTCAAAAGATATACTAATACTTTAAATCTATAAACTATTTAAAGAGTAGGGGTCTTCTTTTGGGAGGTTCTTCTAACCGACATAAACCATGTGAGTTACATGGAGTCCAACATCTCGTCCACGTTGGGGAGAGCTGTTCTACCCGTGGCATCTGAATAAAACCTCAACTTTAGTGGTCAGTATCTCGTCTTTGGGCCCATAAATCTAAATCCTATGGTGACACATATTTTTGGGGTATGAAACCTTGGAATCATACCCAACTTGATGCTAAATACTACTCTCATACTCAACTTAGAAAATTTAGAAAATCCACCTCAAAATAAGTCAAGGAAATATAATGAATACCAAATCATGTTTCTCTTGCTTTAAATCATAATTAATGTGGATTCATTTCTTATCTAGGGCTTAAAACAATCTTTCTTTAAAGTCAAAACACTTGCTTATTGAATCATGCTAAATGACATAATCTTTAAGAAAACACTAAAAATCATACTTTGTTTAAAGTTTATACACATGCTCAAATAATCTCAATTTCACAATGAAGCTTAAATCATGACATAAATCTAGGAAACACTTGAAAACATCAATTCATGGTGGTAACATGCAATTTATAGCATAAATTTTCAAGTCAAAACATAACATAGGTGAATATCACACAATTCAAGATTTGAACACTTTATAACTTCATCAATTCAATTTAAAGTATATTAGGTACAACCCACTTGAAAAAATACGAAATCATTTGATAAAAATTAAAGCTTTGGGCAAAAGAACAAAAGGATTATTCTCTTTCAAACTCCACATACCTTAATAGTGATGAAATTATTGAAAGATTGGACCTCCAAGCTTGATTCAAAGAATCTTTGTAGAGAACTTTGGATTCGGATCTTAACTTCTTTATTCTTGAGAGATAAAATTAGATTTTGTTGTTTGGAAGAGGGGAAGTGTTTGGGATCATAGATTGACTAATTTGGGGCTTAGGGATTGTAACTAATGTGTTTAAAAATCCCTTATAATGATTTAGAGTGATTAGGTACAGTTTTGGGGTGTGAAATGACTTCAACACCCTTGATATAAGTCAAAACGGAGAGTTTTTGGCACTTGGAATTGACTTAGGCAATGCCCAAGTAATCACACAAGCCAGGTTGGGTGGCGCCTAACTAATCACCTAAGTTTTGGTTGGGCGGCGCCTAACCAATTGCACACCCTTACTGCTTCTGACGAAAATGTCCATAACATTTTGCTCGAGTATTGGATTAAGGCGAAATTGGTATCGATGGAAAGATAATTCAATTCTATACAATTTAGTGGGTCAAAATATGCCAAAATACCACATATACATCAATTTCTGCTCGTTCAAAGATGACCCTTGTGAAATCAAACACTAAAACTCGATGGATTCAAAAGCTCTTAGCTTGCATTACCTTAAGTGACTCCTATGAACATGTTAGACACATCATAACCTATCTTATGACTAGGATAATCATTGTAAGTCATGTACTCAAATATGAATTACAAGATTAGAGGTTTCACATGTTGGAAGAACAGTTCATTTCTAGTTTAGAAGTATACGGGGTATTAGAATATCTCCCCATTGAAATCATTTGTCCTCGAATGATGGGTAGGAACTTATTGAAACGTTAAAGTATGGAATAATGTGTCTTCTAAAAAAGAATATAGCTAAGCTGAAACTTTAGAAATTCTATCATAAAGCTGAATTCTGAGCTGACTTGACTTACTGACCATCACGAAATTGATTCATGCTAGGAGTTTAGAACTCACTCGACATTGAAATGATATAATCATTAATATAGAACTGTGAAGTGATAAATTATTCAGGAACAAATCATGAGACAATGAGGCTAAGATTGTACAAGGGGTGCTACACTATCTGAGCTGGTATAGTTGGAAAACTGAGGTTATGCTCTGAGCACTTACTAAGTCGTGACTAAATAGTTGAATCTTAAATATGATGCTTGGACTAAACTAAATTTACAACTTGCATTGATGTGAATGAATTACCTCAAGAATAGGAAAGATAGAAAAACCATGGGAACTTGTCTGTTTGATTGCTAAACTAAATCGCTGGCTATACAGACTGAATTATACTAAAAGCTTATACTCAACTGGAATATTTCTTTAGCACTCTTACAAAGAAGTTATAATAACTTTAGGAATAAAAGGAATCTTGGGTATTATCTGAGTGAGATATCTGAAGAAAGAATTCTCAGTATAGCTATAACTTTGTAACATGGAACATAGGTTTCTTAAACATAAACTAGTTCAGAATTTATAGGCCTTAGACAATGCAACTGCTAGTTTTTCAAGCTCAGAAACACTTCTCAAATACTCTTTTCAACTACACTTTCTCCCCTTTAATACCATGCTCACACAGGTTCATATAACTTCATATACTAATGTATGATCTGAACTAAATTCTCTCACCATGTTCAAACCTAACTTGAATCACAACTTACTACAAATAAAATTATAACACTAGTATGAACCATGAATTCAATACCCCAAGCATTTTCCCAGCTTTTTCTCTCTAAGATGAGTCTTCTTATCACTTTAATGACTAACTCTAAACTCTTACTATAGATTGACTAGTGCATATTGAATTCCTCCACCTACATCCCAACACGACATTCAAGCCTATCATTATAACCACATATGAACTTCAAGGTAAACACCCATAAAGGCTTACTTCTCTTAGTCTCTAAACCTCTATCAACAACAATATTCTTGAACTATTCTGAAGAACATACACACAAAATTTTTAACTAACCACAACATGTATGAAAGACTTGGCCTCAATCTTACTGCTCATTTATAGCCTTAGCTAAAACGGGCATACGACGATCTTTTCTTAACAATAAACATTTACTCTCTCCATCTAAACAAATGTTCATCATCACTATCTTAATGTAGGAAGAGGTCACAGAAGGGCTAAAACATAAGGACCTAAAGCACAGAAAAATACTATACATAACTTTAATACTTAACTGAGGCCTGGGGAATAGAACATCAAAGGTATAGATTCGTTAAAGAGATCTAAATTGAGGGCATACAACATATAAACTAGATTTCACTAGGATAATGAGTTTTTTGAGAACTAATCATACTCTGGAACATAATTTCATACTTATCATGAGTTGTTCAACATAAGATTAGAGTTCATAGATTTCTGAGGAATGACTCGAATCATAGACTGAAATTGTTACTTTCTTACTAGAAACTGATAATGGATTTGAGCACATATAAAGTGTATAAGCATTGTCCTTTGGCATGGATCTATCATACATGACATGAATCTGATGTCATAAAGATTAAAATCCAAAGAATACTCTAGAGGAAGAAAGGATCAGTATCTCATCGCAACTCTTGTTGACATATAATGCAATCTAACTCTGAAAACTTGGTTTGGTTCTTCACTTTACCATCTCCCCCTTATATCAAAGATGACATTCTAAGTCTATGGAACCCTTTAGTAACTCTAATCTAAATTGGAATCCCTTTACTCTAGAGTTTAGGGCATAATAAAACCCATAAATAATAAACTTACCCTGAAAGACTATACCTTAAAGTGTAAAACCCATTGCAAATACTTCATTATAAGATACAACTCTATCTTTCTATGTCCCCAATATTCATCATCTAATAACTTGGACACTTATTAACTTAGAATCTTCAGGAGTATCACCATACTATGAGTTCACTCCAACTAGTTCTTCAACTCTACTTTCTATTAGCTCAATCTTCAAAAAACTCAACTTCGGTTCCAATACTTAACACAGATATCTTCAACCCTTAATGAACCATACTATTTCCATCATAGCCTACCAATATCACATCTCAAAACTTATATCTCCAGCCATGAGAATCAATACCATAACAAAAGGCTCAAGAATATCCATCAAAACTCCTTAACTTGGCTATTTAGAACACCACATACCATCTAACTAGTCTTTCTTCACCTAGAAACTCAATGGTACTACTAGCCACACACAACATGTCATAATCATTGAAAATAATGCAGTTCCATATTACCTTGGGCATACTTCTAGATCATTCATATAACATCATACTTAATCTTAAATCAGTAAACTTACATTCTTGAATTCACTGTTTCAAGCCTATTAGTTCACCTCCATACAGCTAGCATCACTAACTAAGTAATCATTATTTACACCTTGATGATCATCTACTATTCAAACTTAGTGTCTAGTGCTACGCATGATTAACAACAAAATCTCATATACTATTCTCACTTGGAACCCATAAAACAAAGCATCAAGAAACACTAGCCCACTAGAATTTCATAACCACAATAATTGATCACTAATCGTATGGCCTATCTTATTTACAATTCATCAACACATCCTTCTTCTACACATCATTACTATCTACCCTTTTTATGCAGCTAAACTTAGTTTATAGCTCTATAAGTTTTAACTAAACTCCTTTTTGCAATCTTAGAGAATCCTAAATTAACAATGCTCATCCACCAAGCACCTTCATTAATAACCTATACTTTTCTTGCACAACTATAACGCCCCGAAAATGGGTCCCAAAGCGTCACACGGTGCTTGAGGCTACGAGTAGCCCCAAGCTAACCCTTTGAGCCATTTTCATTCAATTCAACACGAATCAATGAGGTTTTTATAAATAACCCTCAAATATCAACAGAGTAATCATCATCCAAGAATAAAAAAATTTTAGAAAGATAACAAAATACGACTTATTAGTCAACTCCCAACATCTATACTATTCTGACAAGCCTCTAAGAAAATCAATAAAACTAACGAGCCATTACGACATGCCCTAACTTACTCATACTCAGTTATCAAATGTAAACAATTCTGTGAAACCAAAATCAGACATCACGTCCTCGAAACATGAGGACTCACCACAACAGAGGATGTAGAACAGCGTGCTTGAAGAATCACTATCGAACCTGGAACTGAGCACCTGAACCTACATTAAGAGAAAATATAGCCCGCATCTGAAGATGTGGGTCAGTACCAGGGAAAGGAACCGAGTATATGGGGGTGTATGTAGTTTTATAAACATCATCATCATAAATATTTATAAGAAATATACAGGATGTATGAAAGACTCACATAGCCCAAAGAAAATCATCATAATCATGAGAGGATGAAATAAGTACAATAACACATGCGAGTCATCATATAATTTGTCAATCACTTTCAGTTTATCAAGAATATCAATTCTCATAGTGTAAATATCATTTAAATCTTTCAAAAGAATAACTTTCACAATTCCACTTTCAAATCACTTCACTATTCATCATAGACATAAGGAAACACACACACGCTGGCAGATCGTATAACTGACATAAACCATGTGAGCTACATGGAGTCTAACGTACAACCCACGTTGGGGAGAGCCATCCTATCCTTGCCATTGGAGTAGGACTATCGATATCAAATCCACACAAACTAGTGATCACTATATAAATCATCCTCAGGCTCACTCCTACGGGGGCATGAAGTTGTAGGGAAGTAAGGTCGCTTTACACCTCCCACTCGGTGCTAAAGATTTCTCCCGGACTTAGCTCAGATCATTTCAAAGACAATCCACAACAAAAAAATTTCAGTAATATATAAATATACATCGGGAGCCATCATGCTTCCCATCTATCAAAATCAACCACGTTGTCGATTTCTTTCATACTCAAGTTCAAAACAACTCTATTAAGACCAAATGGTCAAATCATTCAAAATATTTCAAATATTCAACATCAACATTCTTATAACACACACTTTCTAAAAAAAACACAATTTTCAATGGGGATTCATGACCCAAATATCAAAATCATGATAAATATCGTTCAAGATTCACGCTTTATATCTCCACACATGTAAATTCATGTTTCAAAATCATAAACATCAAGATTTCATAATAACCATCATAAGATATGGGTTCATGTTTCAAATTCGTAAAAATCAAATAAAAATCATGCCTTTGTAAAGAAAATTACTTTTGGGCACAAGAACGAAAGAGAGTTCTTGTTGGAAAACCCCACATACCTTGAATGATGAACTTTAGATCGATACTCGTTTTTGAGATGTTAATCATGCCTTTGAATGATGGTTCTTGGAGTTCTTGAACTAGAAACTTGGAATCTTGAATAAATTTGCAGAAATAATGGTGAACTTTTGAGGTTCTTGAAGTTGGATGTAGGAGCTTAGGGTTTTCTTTTTGAGGGAATTTGATGAAATATAACATATAATACTTATAATAGGCTTTAATATAGGGTTTGGACGGATTTTGGGTGAGGGGGAATGACCAAAACGCCCCTTAAAAATCAAATAATTCTCAAATCTGTCCTTTGGTGGAATGTTTTGATAGTTTGAAGTAGATCAACCATAACGTCTTACTTCGCTATCCAAATTGGATGAAACCAATTTCATTAAAATGTGGAATCTCATATATTTTCGTTAATATATAGTATCTCACCCAGATCATTGTGTACAAGAAGTTATGGCCGTTTGAATTTGACCCAAAAATTTGCTTTTGATAGGCTGAAGTAGATCGACCATAACTTTTTTCTCCGATAGAAAAATTAGATGAAACTAATTTCATTGGAAAGAGGACTCACAGAGATTTCCTTTGATATATAGTAGATCACCCAGATCATTATGTACAAGGAGTTATGATTTTTTAAAGTTGGAGAAAAAATACGCCAGGCGTCAGTACTTTTTCCTGCACGTTTTACTGTTCACTACTATTCATGGTTCAATCGGAATGTTCATAACTCGTCGCTTGGGTGTCCGTTTTGGATGATCCAGATATCATTGGAAAGATTATTAGATACTCTACCCAATGGTGGGTCATAATCTAAGACATTCCGCATGAAATATTTATAATTTATTCTAGAAGATAGAACCCAACACGTTTACGCACAAAATTTCAATGTAAAATTTCTCGGGGTATTACATCATCCCCCCTGTGGAAACATTCGTCCTCAAATGATTCTAGACATGCCAAGATTAGATAGGAAATAGAGCATACAGCTGAAACCATTCGTTAGACTCATCACCACATTATTTCTCACTCCGAATGCAACATAGAATGCATAAATTCAAGAAACTACAGCTGAACACGTAATAAATGACAGCTGAACTGTTGCAACTTTTATCAAAAGTGCATGATTTAGGAAAGAATGGTACCTTCGGCTTGATCGTAGTTCGCGGAAAATAAGTGCGGGTACTTGGATTGCATATCCGCCTCAGCTTCCCAAGTTGCACCCTCAATAGATTGGTTTCGGCACAACACCTTGACCAAGGGAACTTCTTTGTTCCTTAGTCTTCGGACACTAAAATCAAGAATCTCAACAGGAATCTCATCAAAAGAAAGATTTTCTTGAATGTCAGCACTCACAGAGAAATCCACTACCACAGCATCGCTAATATACTTTCTAAGCATGGAGACATGGAATATTGGATGAACAGAGGACAACTCGGAAGGCAACTCGACCTCATAAGATACCTTATCAACACGGTTAAGAATTTTGTAAGGGCCAACATAACGGGGACTAAGCTTCCCCTTCTTTCCGAATATCTTAAACCCCCTCATGGGTGAATTTTCAGATACACTAGGTCACCAAATTCAAATTCAAGCTCTCTCCTTCTAACATCCACATATGACTTCTGACGACTCTGCGCAGTTTTCAACCTTTTCCTAATCAACTTAACTTTTTCCATAGCCTCAAATACCAAATTAGGACCACTCATAACCACTTCACCCACCTCAAACCAACCTATGGATGATCTGCACTGTCTCCCATATAACACTTCAAACGGAGCCATGCCAATACTAGAGTGGAAACTGTTATTGTAAGCAAACTCTATCAACGGTAAGTAATCATCCCAACTTCCCTTAAAGTCAAGTGCAAAAGCTGTCAACATATCCTCTAAGGTATGGATGGTCCACTCAGCCTGACCATCGGTCTGCGGATGAAAACCAGAACTCAAAAGCACTTGGGTACTAAGACCCTTCTGAAAAGCATTCCAAAATTATAAAGTGAACTGAGTACCCCTATCTGAAATGATAGACAAGGGAACTCCATGCAGTCTGACTGGCTCTTGGATATACAATCTAGCATAATCCTCAACAGTATATGAAGTATGAATAAGCAAGAAATGAGTAGACTTAGTCAACCTATCAACCACAACCCAAATAGAATCATGATGGTGTTGGGAAGGAGGTAAACCAATCACGAAGTCCATATTTATCTCTTCCCACTTCCAGGTGGGAATACTAAACTCTTGCATCATACCACCAGGTCTTTGGTGTTCAACCTTAACCTATTGGTATGTTGCACACTTAGCTACAAATGCTGCTATATCTTTCTTCATGCCACTCCACCAATACATTTCCCGCAAGTCTCGGTACATCTTGGTGGCACCAGGATGAATAAAATATCATGCTCCATATGCTTCAGCCATAATCCTTTATCTCAGATCATCAACATTCGAGACACACAATCTACCCTGCAATCTCAACACACCATCTCCCCCTTGGGAGAAAACCTCTACTTTTTGGTCCTTGACTGACTCCTTCAGTCTGACCAAACTAGCATCTAAGTATTGCATTTCCTTCACTTCCGAAACCAATGTGGATTTAGAACTACTCTGAACCCCAATACTGCCTTCAGCAGAGTCAAACAACCTAACCCCCAATCTAGCCAAACGATGTACATCATGAGCCAACTCTTTCTTACCTTCTACCACATGCGAAACACTACCCATGGACACTCTACTTAGGGCATCCGCCATAATATTGTCCTTGTCCGGATGGTATAGTACACTCACATCATAGTTCTTTAATAATTCTAACCATCGTCTCTGCCTAAAATTCAATTCTCTCTGGGTAAACACATACTAAAGACTCTTATGATCAGTGAAAACATCAACATGGACACCATTCAAATAGTGTCTCCAGATTTTCAAACCAAACACAACAACAGCCAACTCAAGGTCATGGGTGGGGCACTTTTTCTTATGGGGTTTCAACTGTCTAGAAGCATAAGCTATCACCTTACCCTTCTGCATCAATACGCAACCCAACCCAACTCTCAAAGCATCACAGTGCACCACAAAACCATCAACACCATCAGGCAAAGTCAAAACAGGGGCTGAAGTGAGTTGAGTCTTCAACTCCTGAAAACTCTTCTCACAAGATTTGGACCACAAGAACTTCACTTTCTTTTGGGTCAACCGAGTCATAGGAGACGTTATAGAGGAGAAACCCTCAACAAAACGGCGGTAATAGCCAGCTAAACCCAAGAAACTTTGGATATTAGTCGGAGAAATAGGTGTAGGCCAATTTCTAACATCTTCGGTATTTTGGGGATCAAATCCAATACCCTCGAAAGAAATGATATGACCCAGAAAAGCAACTGACCTTAGCCAAAACTCACACTTACTGAACTTGGAAAACAACTTATGATCTTTAAGGGTTTGCAAGACAGTTAGGAGATGATCAGAATGTTTATCCGTACTACGGAGTACACCAGTATATCATCGATGAACACTATGACAAACATACCCAGATATGGTCTGAACACTCGATTCATGAGGTCTATGAAAGATTCTGGGGCATTAGTTCACCCAAAAGACATAAAAAGTAACTCAAAATCGCCATAACGAGTTTGAAAAGCCGTTTTTGGGATGTCTCACTCCCTAACTTTGAGTTGATGATAGCCGAAATGAAGTTCTATCTTTGAGAAATAACTTGCACCTTGTAATTGGTTAAACAAATCATTTATTCTCGGAAGGGGGTACTTATCTTTTATGGTGACTTTATTCAATTGGCGGTAATCAATGTACATACGCAAAGAGCCATCTTTCTTTCTTACAAACAACACAGGATCACCCCAATGAGAAACAGCCTTATGAAACCCTTATTTAGTAGATCTTTGAGTTGCTCTTTCAACTCTAGGGGCCATACGGTAAGGAGGAATAGAAATAGGCTGAGTATCGGGAAAAAGATCAATCTCGAACTCTATTTCTCTATCTGGAGGTACCTTGGGAGATCATCCGGCTTGGGCTAGTTAATGAAAGGCTGCCCAAAATTCAGCATGAGACACATTTTCATTCAATGGGTCAGTGGGTTGAGGTTGTTGACCATCATTATTTTTTATTGTTCGACGTGGAGGCATATTTCTGAAAGAGGAGAGCACGAATCAATAGCAGAGAGAGACACTTTAAGCACGATAGACTTCTGAAAGAAAGAATCACACTTTTTCCTAAAACGTCTTGTAGCCTTTTGCCGATAGATGTGGCGAGCTACACGCTGATGATCAAGACTCTACTTAACGTGGCTTTGTCAGACTCCCTAGGATACCTTAAAATCTTAGGCTATGATACCAAGTTTGTAATGCCCCAAAAATGGGTCCCGGAGCATGACACGGTGCTTGAGGCTACGAGTATCCCCAAGCTAACCCTTTGAGGCATTTTCATTTAGTTCAACACGAATCAATGGGGTTTCCACAAATAACCCTCAAATATCAATAGAGTAATCATCATCCAAGAATAAAAGTATTTCAGAAAGATAACAAAATACGACTTATTAGTCAACTTCCAACATCTATACTAGTCTGACAAGCCTCTAAGAAAATCAATAAAAGCAGCGAGCCATTGAGATATGCCTCAACTAACTCATACTCAGTTATCAAATATAAATAATTCCGTGAAACCTACATCAGAGATCACATCCTCGGAACATGAGGACTCACCACAACCAAGGATGTAGAACAGCGTGCCCAAAGAATCACTATCGAACCTGGAACAGAGCACCTGAACCTACTTCTGAGAAAATATAGCCCACATTCGAAGATGTGGGCTAGTACCAGGGAAAGAAACCGAGTATATGGGGGTGTATACAGTTGTATAAACATCATCATCATAAATATTTATAAGAAATATGCAGGATGTATGAAACACTTAGACAGTTTGAAGAAAATCATCATAATCTTGAGAAGATGAAATAAGTACAATAACACATGTGAGTCATCATATAATTTGTCAATCACTTTCAGGTCATCAAGAATATCAATTCTCATAATGTAAATATCATTTAGATCTTTCAAAAAAATAACTTTCACAATTCCACTTTCAAATCACTTCACCATTCACCATAGACACAAGGAAACACATACACGCTGGGAGATCCTATAACCGACATAAACAATGTGAGCTACATGGAGTCCAACGTACAACCCACGTTGGGGAGAGCCGTCCTATCCTTGCCATCAGAGTAGGACTATCGATATCAAATCCACACAAACTAGTGATCACTATATAAATCATCCTCGGGCTCACTCCTACGGGGGAACGTAGTTCTAGGGAAGTAAGGTCGCTTTATACCTCCCACTCGGTGCTAGAGATTTCTCCCAGACTTAGCTCAAATCATTTTAAAGACAATCCACAATAAATTAATTATAGTAAGATAAATATACATCGGGAGCCATCATGCTTCCCATCTATCAAAATCAACCACGTTGTAGATTTCTTTCATACTCAAGTTCAAAACAACTCTATTAAGACCAAAAGGTCAAATCATTCAAAATATCTTAAATATTGAATATCAACGTGCTTATAACATACACTTTCTAAAAAAAACACAATTTTCAATGGGGATTCACGACCAAAATATCAAAATCATGATAAATATCGTTCAAGATTCATGCTTTATATCTCCACACATGTAAATTCATCTTTTATAATCATAATATCAAGATTTTAGAATAATCATCATAAGATATGGGTTCACGCTTCAAATTCGTAAAAATCAAATAAAAATCATGCCTTTGTAAAGAAAATTACTTTTGGGCACAAGAACGAAAGAGAGTTCTTATTGAAAAACACCACATACCTTGAATGATGAAATTTAGATCAATACTCATTTTTGAGATGTTAACCGTGCCTTTGAATGATGGTTCTTGGAGTGCTTGAACTAGGAACTGGGAATCTTGAATAAATTTGCAGAATTAATAGTGAACTTTGGAGGTTTTTAAAGTTGGATGTAGGAGCTTAGGATTTTCTTTTTGAGGGAATTTGATGAAATATAACATATAATGCTTCTAATAGGCTTTAGTATAGGGTTTGGATGGATTTTGGGTGAGGGTTAATGACCAGAACACCCCTAAAAATCAAATAATTCTCGAATTTGTCCTTTGGTTGACTGTTTTGATAGTCTAAAGTAGATCAACCATAACGTTTTACTCCGATATCCAAATTGGATAAATCTAATTTTATTAGAAAGAGGAATCTCATATCTTCCCGTTGATATATAGTATCTCACCCATATTATTGTGTACGAGGAGTTATGATTGTTTGAAATTGACCCAAAAATTCACTTTTGATAGGTTGAAGTACATCGACCATAACTTTTTTCTCCGATGGAAAAATTGGATGAAATCAATTTCATTGGAAAGAGGACTCACAGAGATTTCCGTTGATATATAGTAGATCACACGGATCATTATGTACAAGGAGTTATGGTCATTTAAAGTTGGAGCAAAAATACGCCAGGCCTCAGTACTTTTTTCTTCACGTTTAATTCACTACTATTCACGGTTCGATCGGAATGTTCATAACTCGTCGCTTGGGTGTCCGTTTTGGATGATCCACATATCGTTGGAAATCTTATTTAATACTCTACGCAATGGTGGGCTATAATCTAAGACATTCCACACGAAAAATTTATAATTCATTCTAGAAGATGGAACCCAACACGTTTACGCACAAAATTTCAACGAAAATTTTTTCATAATATTACAACAACAAACACCGTCAACAACTCTTTTCATAATTGAAGCAAACAACAATTCACCTAAACTAATAACTCCTTCTCTACCTTCTTCTAAACTAACACACCAGGACTTACCAATTTATTACTAACTCAATCATATGCAAAAATATTCTGCTATACATATATTCAACAAATCGCACTTACCACCGTTCTTGTCAATATATGTTTAAACCCCCAGTTCCTACTAACACAAGAACAAAAAGGTGAACAACAAGTTGCTAGTGAATCGAAATAGGCCTCACAAGGCTTCACTAGGCTTTGATTTTTGTGTTTTGAACAAAAAAATGAGATGAATAACAAGGCACCTATGCTAGTGAATCAAAAGATCCCCACACGACTTCACTAGACTTTTAGTTTTAACCAACACATTGATAACAAGATTACAAGAGATAGAAAATTGAGACATAATATTCAATGATCTAAGAATACACATCTTACTCTGTCTTAACTGATTGAATCATAAGAATGAGGGCATAACTTTAAACTTGAGGGGCTTAAAACACACTAGAAGGCTCCTCTCAAGCTGTTTTGTAAGACTTTTGAAAATTTTGCTAACAAGTCTGAGCCTTATCAAGGAAGGAACTAGAACTTTCTGACCATGCTACCTCAAGAATAATACATGGATAGGGAAGTATAGATTTACATTATGGATTCTAAGGAGGAATCTAAAAGCACCTCTGACTTGGGCTTAGTGCACGACTTTTATGAACATGAATAAACCACTTCAATCTTTGGAACTCAAAATAACTAATGGGATACTTTCTAGTTTACCTACAATCCCATAAATATCTATGAAGACTGTCTGAGAAAGTACTATCTGTAAAGATTTAAGCTTAACTATTTCTGATATCCTAAAAATAAGGTAGAGATAATGTGAATAGAGTAGGATGAGAATCTCTATATAAGCTTCTTGGAAAACCTTTCTATAGCACAATCTGAGATTTGAAAGAATGGAGATATTTTCTAAATGCCTAGTAGACTCTTGAAGAAAAGTACAGACATTTCCATACCATTCCATAAGACTCTACTAGACACGGCTTCACAGACACCCTAGGACTCTTGAAATCTGTACTCTGATACAAGTTTGTAACGCCCTGAAAATGAGTTCCAGGATGTCACACGGTGCTTAGGGTCATAAGTGATCCCAAACTAACCCTTCTACTGGCATACTCACAAGCAACTGAATAAAATAGATAAATCTAAATAAAATCAACAAAAACATAAAAACTCTTCTGAACTGGATCAGTACAAATCTGAATTTATAAGATTATAACTCTACTATTACAAACCAAACTAAAACTGAATACATCAACACTACTGACTGTCTATGGACACTCTATTAGTACTGACTATAGGTAGCCAGGTCATGACTCCTAACTATCCTAACTCAATACGACTGAATAAAGAAAATATAATACTTCTCAAACTGTATAACTGACTCAAGCCCTTAATTCAAAAGGACTCATCACCTACTGACTGGAAGCTGTGAACTGACCGAATATGGTGTGTGCGCTACAACTTGTACCTATATTATGAGACAATGTATCACATATACATATATATGGATAGTACTTTGAGGATGTACTGAGTATACGGAGGTGTATGCAATAGTTAAACAATATCATCAATCTTTATATAAATCATGCATGCTGATATAAATGACTCACATAGCTTGAGCAAAAACTTAAATCTAAATCTCATGAATCATGAATAAGAAAGTAATTAGTATAAATCTTGTGAGTTATTACACTTTATTCTAAAATATATATCCTCTTCCTGTTCTCAAATCTTGTCAACTGGATGAAATCTTAAAATAATGACTTTCAGGACATACACTTTAATCTTATGAAAATAAGAGACTTCTTTTGAAACTTAAGAATTACAACACTGTAGGAAACTTAAAACTTGGGACTCAAAGTCTCTAACACTTTTACAGACTTTGGGACTTAAAACTTTGGAAATCTTAAAATATTAACTTTCAAAAGATATTCCAAGACATTAAATCTATAAACTATTGAAAGAGTAGAGGTCTTCTTTTAGGAGGTTCTTCTAACCGACATAAATCATGTGAGCTACATGGAGTCCAACATCTCGCCCATATTGGGGAGAAATGTTCTACCCTTGCCATCAAAATAGAACCTCAACTTTAGTAATCACTATCTCGGCCTCAGGCCCACAAATCTCAATCCTACGGTGGCATGTAGTTCTGGGACATGAAACCTTGGAATCATACCGAACTCGGTGCTAAATACTACTCGTATACTCAACTCAGAACTTTTAGAAAATCCACCTCAAAATAACTCAAGAGTCTATGGTGAAAACCAAATCATCTTTCTCTTGCTTTAAATCATAATTAATGTGGATTCTTTTCTTAATTCAAGCTCAAAACAATTTTCTTTAAAGTCAAAATGCTTGCTTATTGAATCATTCTAAATGACATAATATTCAAGAAAAAGTAAAACTCATACTTGATTTAAAGTTTATACACATGCTCAAATAATCTCAATTTCACAATGAAGCTTAGATCATGACATAAATCTTGAAAACACTTGAAAACATCAATTCATGGTGGTAACATGCAATTTATAGCATAAATTCTTAGTTCAAAACATGACATAGGTGAAATATCACACAATTCAAGACTTTAACACTTTATAACTTCATAAATTCAATGTAAAGTAAATTGGGTACAACCCACTTGTAAAAATACAAAATCATTTGATAAAAATTAAAGCTTTGGGCACTAGAACGAAAGGATTGTTCTTGTTCAAACCCCACATACCTTAATGGTGATGAAATTGTTGAAAAATTTGACTTTCAAGCTTGATTGAAAGAATCGTTGTAGAGAACTTTGGATTCGCAACTTAACTTCTTGATTCTTGAGAGGTAAACTCAGATTTTATTCTGGGAAGAGGGGAAGGGTTTTGGATTGTAACTTGACTGATTTAGGGATTAGAGATTATAAATAATGTGTTTAAAAATCCCTTATACCGATTGTGAGTGATTAGGGACGGTTTAGGGGTGTGAAATGACTTCAACACCCTTGATATAAGTTAAAACAGAGTGTTTTGGGCACTTGGGACTAACTTAGGTGGCGCCCAAGTAATCACACAAACCAGGTTGGGCGGCGCCTAATCAATCTCCTAAGTTTTATTGGGCGCTTAACCTATCGCATACCCTTACTGCCTCTCAAAAAATGGGCATAAATTTTCGCTCGCGTATTGGATTAAGGCGAAATTGGTATCGTTGGAAAGCTAATTCGATTCTCTATAATTTGGTGGGTCTAAATATGCCAAAATACCACATATAAATCAAGTTATCCTCATTCAAAGATGATCTTTCTGAAATCAAATACTAAAACTTGATGGATTCAAAAGCTCTTAGCTTGCATTACCTTAACTGACTCCTATGAACATGTTAAACACATCATAAGCTCTGTTCTCACTAGGATAGTCATTGTAAGTCGTGTACTCAAATGTGAATTACAAGATTAGAGGTTTCACACATATAAAGAACGGTTTGTTTTCTAGTTTAGAAGTATACGCGATATTACACTCATTGATTAACTTAATCCTTTATTTATAGTGCTTAACTTATTTCACCTGACAGATATGAAATTCACTTGTAGGATTTTCACATAAAAACTTTTAAGCAACTATAAAGGGGTATCTTCTATCTCAAGTTTGAGACATGGTTCTATTAATTAATTATTATTTTATTAAGTGATTTGTCATCATCCAACCTATTAGGCTTATACCGACTCATAAAAGAGTCTGTCCTTTTAATAGATTAAAATAATAAATCAAACCGCATAGATTACAATAATTATATCAAGATTAAGTGTATAAATACATGTAATGTTATTGTTGTTGTTGAAACAAATATCTCTAATTGGTCCATTCAATACATACAAAATGTATTAGCATAAGAAGTTGGAATATTACCACTCTCATAATTATGATCAAATTATATTTAATTTTGTGATACAATCATCAAGATGTTTGTCCTACCTCATTTTTTGTTGTGAACATTAATTTATAACTTTTAAGAACTGACAATTTTAATCTTCCATGCATGAGTTAAAATATTTCATACACAAAATTGTCTACAATATAATAAAAGGACACAGATGTTAACACAATGATGTAAAGACAAAGATTTTATTAAAATAATAAATTGTCTTTACATAGGATAAAAATATAATATTATTACACAAACTACATGGTGAACAGTATATTCTAATTGTCATGACCCATCTTCTTAGGTCATGATGGCACCTACTATAATCCACAAATAGGCAAGCTATCTTATAGTCCGAAACTGCTAGTAACGGACTACTCAATAATATAAGAAAATGATTGCGGAATATATGAAATAAAGATCAATACACATAAGAATCCCAAAACCTGGTGGTATCACTACAAGAGATTCTAAACATAATAGGAGTACAAAAGTGAGATATCAAGGAGAAATACACTAATACTACTTATCTCTGAATAAAACTTAGAGACTAGTCTAATACATAGGAGAGAGAGTTAGAATCTCGCTTTAAGTCTCCGAACCAGGGATGCTCTGCACAATGCAAACATCAACGGTGGTGGTGGAGACATTTCGGGCATGATGGAGAAGTTAAATTTTCAATTTGAGATATTTTCAATCAAATATGGGTCCCACACTCATATTTTAATTTTTTAACTTTCCGAACAATAGGTTGAAATAAGCTCGGGTGCATTAAAAACTGAACTAAATGTCTACCTTGATAAAAATTGATATTTCAAATCAGCTGGCATAGTCAAAATTTGCATCTGAGATTGTTTCATTGAAGTTTTTTCTTCGGTGTCCATTTGGAATCAACGAAGACTTAAAAATAGGAAATTGACAATAGAAATCAAATGAACTGCCTGGTAACCGAGCCTTTGGTCCCAGCAAGTCATAAATGACTTGAAGAAGCTATGGAGAAGCTCAAATAGCAAAGATAAGCTTAAATATGAAAAATGACCTGAAGGGTCATTACACTAACATATTATCACTAGAAATCATTTACAATCTTTCTTCCTATCCATCATTACCGCCATAAGAACTAATTACTTCCAAAAATCACATCATCGATCACCACTATATCTATATCGCCAACCACTGACATCATTCATTATCGCTATTGATTATTATTCAGTTAAAAATTTGAGAGAAGTTCTCGGTTTCCACATTTACCAACTACCGCGATCACTAGTAATCATTCTATCAATTACAACTAGCTACTACCTATAATGCGACTATGCATTAACCAAGACATCCTCAATCAACACTCACAACCTCCACCGCTAACCATTATCTATGTCAATGGTCATATAATCTTTTAATGATATTCTTTTGACATAGAATTAGATTAATTTAATATTTTGATAATTTTTTGAAATATTAATGTGTAAGTAAAGATAAATATTAATATAATCATATGTTGCAAAAATAAATAATTTAATTAAATAATATTTAAATCTTAATACAATATGTTAGTATTCAAATGTGTATAGATATTCTGATCTCTAAATTCTAATATACATCTAAATTCAGATATGCATTTACATTTTTGACATTTTAATTTGTATGAAAACAAATGAGTCCTTGTTGTTGAGGTCTGCAAACTTAGTTACTACTCCCTCCATTTCAAAATAGTTACTACTCCCTCCATTTCAAAATAGCTGGCATGCATAGGAAAATATTACTATGGGCCTCATGCACCATGTCATATTTTCATGAGGCCCCTATTATTTTGACACATAAGCTTTGCGGGTTTGATCTATCAAAATAATTCTTTCTTTCTCTCTCCATATTCCTTTACCATCTCATTTTTTAGACAATTCATCTTTTGGCTATTTTGTTTTAGAGTTAATTTTTATTTACTATTTTTTTTGTCTTTCTTTATTTTTTCTTTCAAGTTTTTCTATGTTCATGAAACGAATCAAATTAATGGTCTTTTTATCTTCCTAATTCTTACTTGTAGATATTTACAACCAAATCAAATTTTTATAGTATTTTTTTATTTTAATTTATTTATGTTACTTTTGTATAAGTTCATTTAAAAAATAATGTCTTTTTAATTTTCTAATTTTTTATTTATTTTAACTGCTTACATGACATGTTTAAAATCACAAAGGTTAAAGAATACTTTAATATATATTACTTTCTCCATTTCAAAAAGAATCACCTACTTTCCTTTTTGGTCCGTTTAAAAAAGAATGACCCCTTTTTTTTTTTGGCAATACTTTAATTTCAACTTTCCACATGGCATGTTTAGAACCACATTATTAAAGGACATTTTAGTACATTTAACACAACTTTAATTTAAGGTCACTAGATTCAAAAGTCTTCTTTATTTTCTTAAACTTTGTGCCAAGTCAAAGTAGGTCATTCTTTTTTAAATGGAGGGAGTATATATTTTTAATTTAAGATCAGTAAAGAGTCTGTTTGGATAGGATTAAAAAATAACTTTTTTAATTTATGTGTTTAAAAGTTGAAAGAAGTATTTAGAAATTAAGCACATAAATGTTTGGATAGAAGTGTGAAAATTGAAAAGAAGTGAATGTGCTTGATAAACAAGGGTTGTTAAAACCCTTTTTACTATCACAATGACTTAAATATATTTAAAAATGAAAATACCATAGGTAAGTTAAAATATATATAATTTTTAATTCTAGTAATTCAAAAATAAAGAAAAAAAATGAAGAGGAAATTGGAGGGAAGAGACGGAGAGAAGAGACAAAGAAAAAAATAAAGAAAAATAATATATTTAAGGGTTGAAAATTTAGGATATTGTTGAAATTGGAGACAAGTATAAGGAATAAGAAGTTAAATGTATTAGTCAAACTAAAGAGAATTTTAATCTAAAAAGTAAAAAGTTGGGGGAACTCGGCGTCTCACTTTTTGCTTTTTAAATAAAAATAAATCAAATTTAACTTTTTTTAAGTACTTTTTAATTCTACCACATATCTAAAAAATCTAAAAAGAGACTAAAAGTTGATTATATCAGATTTTAGTCCTATTCAAACGAACTATAAAAGATATTTTAATTTAATTTTTTATGTCAATTTAATAATGGAGCAGCTCTAAAATTTTAGGAAAAGAATATTAAAAAAATTAATACCAATATTTTGATTTATGTAGGACCCACTCAATTTTTTAATCATATCAACTTTAAATTTTATTGCACAAAAGATGTTCTGAAGAATAAAAAATATGTGATGATTCTTTATTTCTAAATATTAGAGATGACTAAAAATATTAAATCATAATAAATAATATCATATAGATTTACGAAAGATAAATTTATTATTTATGAAATTTAATTTCTAATTTTCAATATCAAAAAATCCTTATACTAACAATAATGAAGAGAATATAATTAAAAATTATAAATTACCACCATGGTCGAGTAAAAAAATAATTTATTCACAAATACCAATAAATAAAAATTAGGAGGAAATAAAAACAAAACAAAATAATAAAAAATTTAATTTATTTAGTACAGTAACACCAGAAAAAACAATTTGAAGAAAAAGACAAAGAAAGAAAAATGAAAAAATAGTAAATAAAAGTTAAACCCATAAAAGGAAAAGAAAAAGGAAAAAAGTGATTTGACCAAAAAAAATTAAATAACTTAGAACACAAAACAATATAAAAATGAAAATTACTTTAACTGGTGGGACTGATACAATACAAACTTGGTACGTATCAAAAAAAACACAAAACAGTCCACAAACACAATGAAAATCGAGAACACAAAGAGACTAGGTCTCGTGATATGGGACAAATTGCCATCTTATCTTTTGATGACATCTTTGGAGGCCAACACATAGAGGGTCAAGACTTGGTCACCTTGAGAATACAAGAATATGCATGGAAGACCCATTTTGAGCATAACTTAAAGCAATCTCGCGTGTGGAAGATTGCTTGGAGCATTTAAGATTGAGGACTCATGGTTTTGGACCTTAATTAAGGGCATTTCGGACATTACACATGGTGTATTTACATACCATGGCCGCCCCTCTCATTAAGGGTAAACTGGTCTTTTTATCTTTATTTGTAATATACTATAAATAGCCCCCCTTAGTCTTATTTTCACTAGATTTTGAATGATGAAGAATTTAAAGACTTATTTTCTCTCTTTTGTGAGTGTAACACCCTTAGTTGTAGGGCTTGGAAAAATCATCCTTAGCATAGGGCTTGGAAAAGCCAATATTGATCATTGCTTCGAAACGGTAGATCTTGAGGTGAGTTCATTCTCTTGGTTGTCACCGTAAGAGTGTGGTTTTTCTTGTTACATTCATTAGAGGTTAGTGTTGAAATACACTTGGTTCTTAATCTTGTAATAATCTTGGTCTCACTACCTATCTTTACTTTCATGCACTAGTTTGTTCTTGTTTTAGTGAAAACTGTTAGTTCTTGTTAACTTGTTTTGTTATTCTTCTTGATATCTTGTGTTGTCCTTGAGTTTGTGGGTTGTTCTTGTATCATTTGGTATCAGAGCCTTCTTTGATTTTGTTCTAACAATATCAATCTTGGGCTTGAGACCTTGAAAACTACAAAAAAAAAAATGAAATCTAAAAATTCCAGAAACAGTCAAATCTGCCACCTTTGTGTTCTTGGCCGAAAATTGTGTTCTTGTTGTATCTTGGCCAATATTTATTTATTGTTTGTCTAGATCTAGTAGTGTTCTTGTTTGTTTTTTTTGTTTCTAGTCTTAGTTTTCTTGTCCATTAACACTTTGAGGCTAGATCTAAACTTGAGCTTGAGATTGTTGAAAATTGTTGTTATGAACATAAGCTTGGCCAATTGTTGTTGTTATTGTTATTGTGGATTGGATTAGGCCATGTGAAAATTGTTGGTGTTCTTGAAGATTATTGTTGTATTTCTTGGTGTTGTTGTTGTTGTTCTTGATGTTCATCGCCACCTTTATATATTGTTGAAGATAAAGTGAATTCTAAATCCAAAAAGTTGAAGGAAAAGGGTGTATTATTCGTTAGTCTTGAAAAACACTACAACTAACAAGGACCTATCAATCAAGTCGCAACCACTTTCCAACACTTTTCCATGATTTAAGGATCCATGTTTTAAGGAGACGTACAAAAAAGTCAAGTCTTGAAAATTGAAAAAGGCTCCAAGACTTATTTTCCCTCCTAAAACAAATTCCACTAATCTAAATTAATTTTTGACCAAGACTTGAATATTTGAGAATAACCACTTGACAAAACCGAACCAATACGTGGCTTCCACGTCATCACTGCTACTGTTCACGCAATATTTTCGAGCATAAATTTTAGATTCTTAGTTTCATCTTATTGTTTCATTAGTTTCATTTCTTGATTCTACAATTAATTAACAACTAGTAATCACCTACTTAGTTGTGGATTAATTATTGAATCTGTTTCTTCGTGTCTTCATTATTTGTGTGTTTTTCTCATTTTTAACTCGTAGTAACTTCTTTCTTTCAAGTTCATAAGTAAATTTTGTTTTGTGTCTTGAGTCGATCAAACAAGAATCTATTCTGGCCGCCAAGTAGAATTGACATCTTATTGACTACCGGAGTATAAACAACTTTCAATATTCGCCGCTCCAATTGTGAGAATCACAAAGGTGAGTGTGTACGAGTTTTGGTGAGGGGCTTTACTACTAATCTTGTTTTTTCATTTTGTAGGTTTAAAGGGTGATATAAGGGGAACACGACTTCAATAGCCGGGGATTATTGTGACTACAATATGGGAGACTATGATTGTAGTAAGGGTTTTTATGGCTACGAAGTTGAGGGATATTGTGGAGGCTATGAAAATAGCCATGATCGAAACTTGGGCAGATTTGAAAATTACTGTTTTATGGGAAAAAATAATGTGAATAAAGTACCTAGAGCTTATGGTGACTTTGGAGATAATGTAGGACCTCGTGATGGATCTTATGATGATGTTGGGGCATGTAAGGAGTCTTACACTTCTTACTCCGAACCTAGATTTGGTGTTAGGTATAACCGTTTCATTCGCAAAACTTATGAGACATATGATAAGAGCACACGTAAAGAGTATGAATATTCATATTTTCCACCTTATAGTACTTCTTATCAAGGTTGATGTAGTGTGAATGGTTATACTAGCTATAGTGGAGGTTGTCCAATGAGAAGAAGAGGGTATGCATCTCCAAAACCAAGGGGTACTCGTATGCCTTATAATGTTGATCCAAGAAGGAGTGTACACTCTGGAAAGGTGACCATTTGTGGGATACCGGAATTCCTCATTGTATTAAATGATAGGTACTATAGTAACTACATCGTTCCATACGTTGTTGACTTCTTGGGGTTGTTTCGTGAGCCTTTACTTCTTCCATACTTCTTGGACGGGTTTAAGGTTACCGAGAGGGTCAAGGTTGTATTCTCCCAATTTGAATACTATGAGGAGGTGTGGTGCGATATTCTTCCATTGACATATGGTCATGTATGCTTAGGTGCCGATTAGTTTGCACAACATAGAGTTCCAAACACGCAAAATTGGCCAAATATTGTAATAGACCAATAGGGAATCGTGTCATGACTTACTTAGTGTGCAAGCCACGAAGAGAAATGCCTACCTACTCCAATCCAAATTATTATGAGAGATAAAAGATTGAGAGGAGTAAGGAAGGTCAAGGTGGTAATCCGAGAGTGGAAAAAGGAGAGGGTGTGTGGAGCAAAGTGAGGGGATTACCACCAAACCATGCTAATATTGGTTGTCCTTCTATTTCTAAGGACATTTGTGTAGGTACCAACATGGCAAGTGAAGAAGAACAATGCCAAAAGGAAGTTGCTGCCCATGCTTTTGTAGGACCTTCACACTATGACAGAGAAGAATGTAGTCAAGGAATTCAAGGTAAAATAGTTAAGTCTTACACTTTTGTGTATGTGAATGATAATTATGTGGCTAGTATCCCATTGAGTGTGAGTTGTAGCTTTCTTATATGTAAGTCTATTGTTTATTTTCCACTTGATCATGATGTACATGTTGTGAGTGTGGATATGCTAGTTGATCCTATTGATAACCGAATTGAATCTTCTTTTAAGATTGATTTATGTCCACCTAGTGTTGAAACAATTGTGTTGAATGAAAGTACATTATCTTGTGAAATTTGTGTTGATCAACTTGTTTGTGAAAACTGTCCACCACATGAGTATGTGTGTGATGTGCTTAATAGGACTCAAGTGAGTGAAGTATTTGAAAATGTTGGTCAACAAAGTGAGAATGAACTCGAGAGCTCTTCTGGGGTAATGTTGTGTTTGAAACATGCTTGAAACTTGATACTGATCATTTAGAGAGTGAGGAACTTGATTGTTCCAAATCTGTCCGTGAGGTAGATCACACTATTTTTAGGTATAATGTCTTGTTTGAAGATGATTTAAAAAATCCTAATGAACCTAGTGGTGAAAATGATGGTATCGCTTGCCTTGGAAGTTATAGCCTATATGCTAACCTACTATGGTGTGACAACATTCCTCCTAAAGAGGGAAATCTCTTCTTGGAAGATGAGACTACTCTTAAGGGTAAGGAATGTGTAGTTGCGGAAGCTACTTCTTCTTCTACTTTGTGTGATTTCATTGTTGAGAGTACTCATGGTGATTATTAGGAAATTAGTAGAGAGTACACACATGAGAGAACCTTAGTAGAAGTCGATTTGAGTGATACCTTTCTCTACTCTCTATTTGCTTTGGATGATATGTATGTTATTGTAGAGAGTATGTCATTTAGTTTGGGTGTAGGCGACGGGAAAGGGAAGTGTTTTCGAGACCTGTGTCTATGGCCACTTTTCCCATTTGACCCCGGTGCCAAATTTAGTAATGGTGATGTTGGTGCACCAAAATTGTTTCTTCGTCTACATGACAAGCAAAGTGTCACTCTTGATGTATCCTAAAACCAAATCCTTTGTACATCTTTTATTGAGTTTTTAATATTCCTTTCAAAGGATTCTTTTTTTATATTGCAAATATGTGCAACCTTGGCATGTTGAGGGGATTTGTTATGCTAACCCTAACCCTCATGCCATGAGGGTTTGTATTTATTTTTTCTCTCTTCGGTTTTGCAAGGTTTGGATTCCAGGTCAAATCCTTTTCAAGAAGAGGAGAATGATACGGGACAAATGGTCATCTTATCTTTTGATGACATCTTTGGAGGCCAACACATAGAGGCTCAAGACTTGGTGAGAATACAAGAATATGCATGGAGGACCCGTTTTGAGCATAACTTAAAGCAAGCTCGCATGTGGAAGATTGCTTGGAGCATTTAAGATTGAGGACTCACGGTTTTGGACCTTAATTAAGGGCATTTTGGACATTACACATGGTGTATTTACACACCATGGCCGCCCCTCTCATTAAGGGTAAACTGGTCTTTTTATCTTCATTTGTAATATATTATAAATAGGACCCCTTAGTCTTATTTTCACTAGATTTTGAATGATGAAGAATTGAAAGACTTATTTTCTCTCTTTTGAGAGTGTAACACCCTTAGTTGTAGGGCTTGGAAAAACCATCCTTAGCATAGGGCTTGGAAAAGCAAATATTGATCTTTTCTTAGAAACAGTAGATCTTGAGGTGAGTTCATTCCCTTGGTGGTCACCGTAAGAGTGTGATTTTGATTGTTACATTCATTAGGGGTTAGTGTTGAAATATACTTGGTTCTTAATCTTGTAATAATCTTGGTCTCACTACCTATCTTTACTTTCATGTACTAGTTTGTTCTTGTTTTAGTGAAAACTGTTGGTTCTTGTTAACTTGTGTTGTTATTCTTCTTGTTATCTTGTGTTTTCCTTGAGTTTGTGGGTTGTTCTTGTATCATATCGGGTTGAATAACAACTCAACAATACACAAAACAAAGGTGTTTATAACACCAAAAATAGACACAACAACAAGAGATAAACAACATTATAACGAGAAGAACAACACTAGGATAGTAATAATCCGACGTTACAAGATTACAAGACAACAAGAACTAACTATTTCACTAGACAACACAAACTAAGACATGAAATATAAAGATAGATAGTGAGACATACACTCTTACAAGGTTAAGAACTGATAACGCTCAATCTACAGCTCTCGTAGGAGTGTAAAGCGGTCGTTAGCAAATATAGAACCCAACTGGGTTGGGTATCGATCCCACAGAGAATAGCTTGGTCAACAAGTAAGTAAAATTAATAGACTTTTGGTGCAAGTCTCGTAAAAAGGGGGGAGTCTTGTCGTGCAAGTAATGTAAACAAAGTATCAAAATAAAAGCTGAAAATAAAAAGAAAGAATGTTACGTGAGTTGTAAACAATGAGAATTGAAGCGTTGGGGTTATGTCCACCTTCTGAGGTATACGTCTCTATTGGCTATGAGTGTGTAGAGTCTTGACATGCAATTGCTTATAGAGAATTGTAGTCGATGGTAAATCCAAGCGTCTCTCGACCTCAACAAGGACTATTTCACTTTAACTCTCTCGAGCTTAAAGTGTGTCTAGCGGTACAAATTCTCCAAGAGGTTAGTCCAGTTACGGCACTAGCTTTTTAATAGGAAAGGGTGTCCTACTACCTTGACATTATCTCTTTTCCAGACAAATAACCTTTCTCTCGAACAAGTTAAATGTTAGACTGGCGTTAGTCTATGCGTCTTCTTTTCTAGACAAGTAACCTTTCTCTCGAACAGGTTAGATGTTAGAATGGCGTGTTCATGTGTTTGAAACCGCAAAGATTGTAGATTTAAGATGAAGAGAATAATGATATAAGCAATATACTTGTCTTGAACTCACAAACTCACAGCTATAGATAGTAACTCATTCGGCTTCCATAACCCCAACTAAGAGATTTAGTTACTCATGAATGCGAAGGATATCACGTTTTGCATGGTGGAAGGCGTGTAAAAGAGGTGTTAGGCGTGTGGTTTTGGTGATTCCGTAGCAAGTAACGATTCTCTTGTTGTGAAATTTAAGAATAGAAGAATAGATTAGAAGTGTTTGTAGTGGAAGATGAGAAAGATGGAAGAAAATTAATAGTTTAAGAATGAATTTCTTGAATGAAGGGAGGAGTTGCCTCCACTAAGGGAGGACTTCCTTAAAATCTCTAGCATGATAGGGTATTTATAATACTCCTATCCTACTCCTACTATGCTAATGAAATAAATAACCAAATCCTACTAAACTAAGGAAATACTTAACCCATTTGTACTAGGTTAATGTAACATTCTCCTAATCCAAATAAACTAATGAAATACATAACCCAATTGTACTAGGTTAATGTATCATTGTCAAAATCCAGCTTTGTGTCTGTAAGTCCCCAAAGTCTTCAGAAATGCTGTTTTAGTCCTGGACAGATTTTCCATGCAGTCCCCAAAGTATTCAGAAATGCTGTTTTAGCCCGGGACAGATTTTCCATGCAGCAGATTTGGTCCTTTAGGCGTCCAGCTCCTTTCTACTTCGTTTGTGAGCTTTCTTTTGCGTCAAGTAAGCCATAAAATGCTGTATTTTGCATCATTTATACCTGAAACTTTACTAATCATGTTCGTTAGCTCATTTATAGGAAAAAGGACTAAAAGTGCATGAAATATATAATTTGTTCTCAAAACTAGGCTAAAATATGGGCAAAATATATTGATATAGGCGCGTAATTTCGCCTATCATCAACACCCCACACTTGAAGCTTTGTTCGTCCTCGAACAAAATATCAGGTCCTTCTAAACATCAACTTAGGGTTTTACAGCAACAACACAAAACATTCTTCAAGACAAGCACAACAATTATCAACGAAGAGTAGCTTTCCGATTATAAGTAGAAACAATTTAACCTCAAGCATAGACTCGTGATGGTGATCAACTCACATGCAAACGTTAAGGTGCATAGAATCATATACAACTATCCAAGACTCATCAACCATGTGTGTCTCACAATATAGTACCCATAATCACTCACAAGTATAGCATATTTTCAAACATGGGTATCAAAATATCCTTGCACTCACTCTCACAAAGAATTCATATGTAGCAACTGATGACCATAGGCTTGCCCTTAATGTAGTACTCCACTAAATGTCAGAATGTTAAGATTAGGATCAAGTAGGTCTTTTGATGGTTGTAACGTAAGCTAAGGGACGGGTAGGACTATTTTGGCCAGAAATAGTGACTAAGTTCCTAAGCACTTTAATACATCACATTGTATCATTGACACTTTTTTCTTTCAACCTTTCTTTATTTTATTCTTCCACCCTTGTTCTCATCTTTTGTTTTTCAATTTTAAGCACAACTCACTTTTCAGCTTTCTTTTCCTTTTGCTTTTCACAACATACCTCTTATGATAGCACTTTCTTTTTCATAACACATTCAAGCACCATTACAATTTAAAGCATCATACTCAACCAATTTCCTCTTATGTTGTCACATGACTTTTTCACTTTAAAGCACTTAGGAATTTGGATCAAATTACGGTCTTGAAAGAAATGGATTAGGCTTACATACAAGGTTGTCAAAGAAATAGGCTAAAGGCTCAAAAGGGTTTAACTAGGATGATGTCCATGGGTAGGTAAAACTGAAGGTAAACATGTATAGGTTGTCAAAGAAATGCCTAAATCATATCCTAAACTTACATTCCTTATTTTCGCTTTGCATACATACCAGGCAAGTTCTAGCATCAGCCACATACATAGAAGATACTATTAATCTCACACACACAAGGCACATGGTCGACCTGATTGGAAGTAATATAGACTCTCGACCCAACAAGTGAAGGAATTAAATCACACAATATCACATAATGAGTCACAACTAGAGCCTAAACGTCTCAATAGTCACAATTGTAATACATACTCTTGTTATAATCTCATGCTGCCTATCAAAATAATTTCATGCGAAGCTAGAAAGATTTTACTCCTAAAAAACTAAAAAAAAAACGTCAAAAAAAAACGAACTCAAATAAACAAAGTAAACAAACAAACATAGGTGCAAACAGAGAAGTATAGCATGCAATGCCACCCCACACTTAGACGGGACACTGTCCTCAGTGGAAAATAAATACGAGGAACCTGGTCAGTCGGACTCCTCCTCTATGTCTGGGGTCATACCCCTTGCGTTGGGATCATCATAAGAGTCATCATCCTTATAAGTTCCGCATAAGTATCCCACTTAATTCCAAGCGTGAGTCGAGGTGTTTGCAGCGAGGAGGGTTCTCCTTGCTCCTTGCGGCCTCTTTTCTTGCCCTTTTGGGAAGTGGTAGCCTTCTTCCTTGCCTTGTCTCTCTTTAAGTGCCATTGTACCTGAGACTAGAAATAGTGTTAGTTGCAGCACAATCTCACTTGATACAATCTATATGCAAGTACTAGGGGTACCACCCCACACTTAGTTTTGTTGCACAAATCAGCGAGGTGAACGTAGTCGATTTACTCAGATTTCGTCGACATACGTTTTAGGATTGTGTTCCAACAAGAAAATCAGCATTGTATCACTTATTTGCAGCCATTGGACTACTTTCATGGTAGATATAGCAACACTACGACATAGGGGTTACCACATGGAATCGATATTCTTACAACAAGCACAACCTCCTAAGTCGATAGGCACTATAATCTTATCCCGATGGCCGGGATAGTCTAACATGTAAGCATCCAAACAACACTCTTAAGCAATATTCATAGCCATATCTATTCAGCAAATATCATAACAATGCTATTGAAACCAAATTCAAGTCGGAAATAAGTCAAGAATTCCCTACGTATATGTTCACTCACATGATTATGCAACAACAATTCAAACACATGAACATCACCAACAATCTTATATGATTTAGCAATTTATAATAAGCATAGCAACGTAGTACTTACGATAAATAAATGAAGAATAAGAGAGTACTTACTTGCTTGAAGCTTGTGGAGACGGTGTTGTGAATTAGAAGAGCAAAAGAAGAAAATTTTGAGAAGATTTGGAAGGTTATGTGGCGCCTTTAGGGTGTTTTCTAATGTGGTTGTGTTGTAAAATTATGTCCCCTTTATATAGGAAGAGTATGGGTCGGGTTATGACCCATTTACAATCGGATTTGGGGACAAAATCACCACATATGCGGCGCATATCTATTGGCATATCAATGGCATATGCGGCGCATTGTCCATGGCATAATGGGACATATGCGCCGCATATCCTATGGCATATCTAGACATATGCGGCGCATATCCTATGGCATTTGGTCTCAGTATCTCAAATGCCATAGCATAGGCGGCGCATAGTCAAAAGCACACCTAGGAATAGGCGGCGCATAGTGTATTGCACACTAGATTCCGAGTCCTTAGGCTATAGAATAGGTTGTGCATCGTTCGTGGCCTATTTATACCAAGGCCTAGCCTTCCTCGAAGCCTATTATGACGTGAGAAAGGCTCAATTCATAGCCTTATGCATCACCATTCCTAACTTACCGACTTTACCATACAATGCGACCAAATCGTCAATTGAAATCAATCTCCTCGTTGCATACTTCTTGCACCTATTTTTGCTCAAAACCAAATGAAAATGATTAGTACGATGGGTTGCCTCCCACCTAGCGCCTTAGTTTTGGTCGTGGCACGACTCTTATTTTTGGATTTTTCATAAAACAAAACAAGTACTAGAATGAAAGAAAACAAAAAAATGATAAAACGATGGGTTGCCTCCCATCTAGCGCCTTATTTATTGTCGTGGCTCGACATAGTTACCTCGAGTACTCAGACTTCATCGAGGTAAGTGATGGATCGTTTTCTGAAAGGATTTAGACGACAATGAGGCTTACCTGTGGTCATGCGATCTTTTTCGAGCTGGCTCATACGTTTCTCCGGAGAGTCACCAATTATATCATCAATAGTCCAACCCATAGCTCTCTTGTATCTCCTTAGAGCAGAGATGAGAGCTTCTACGTGCTGTTCACTTAAATTATCTGCTCTCTCCGGAAGTATAGTTCTACTTTCCAAGAACACATACTTTAGATAATCGGGAAGCTCTTGCGATTCTAGCATCGGTGGCTCGTCAAAGGGAGTATTCGTTGTTGGTCGATTCTTGAGTTCACAATCTGGTTTCTTAGGAGTATAAGACTCTATTTCTGTTAGATCACCCATAAGTTCTTCATAATCTTCATTATCCTCATGCTCAACTTTCAGTAGCACAGCAGACAATGGCTCAACAGTAGGTTGTTTCTCTATAGATAATGCTTTCGTATCCTCATAATGAACATCAGCTACAGATGACTCATTCATATCGCTGGGCTGCTTCATTGTTTTGCATATATCAAACCGTTCCACTTCGTCAACCACTTGCTTGCCTTTTGCTGAAGTTTCCAGCACCTTACCACTTCTGGTAGATATGGCCATGCATGACCCATCATTCCTTGGGTTTTGCACAGTATCGCTAGGTAAAGTGCCAGCTTTTCTTTGGTTGAGTGCTGCTGAAAGTTGACTGAATTGCTGCTCTAGTTGTCTTATTGCAATGGAATGTGAGTTAACCAACTGACTCATTGAAGACAAATCATTCTTCACCTCAGTTACGCCCATATTGGTTGCCTCCACCCCTTTCAGCAGCTTGGCCATCATATCTTCCATAGACATCTTTTCAGAACCAGACGCCTCAGCCTCATAATTTCTAGGAAGAATATACACACCACTCCTGTCTGAATTATTCTTCCAACTACCATGATCACGGTCCTTGTATCCAGATTCATTATAATAGTTCCGACCTTGGTTTCCTTGGGCATTCCCACGGAAACCCCCCTGATTGTTCAAGTAGTTAGCCTCCTCTTCGGAATCAGATTCGTCTCTTCCATGTGATACCACGGCCTTAACTTTTTTTGTCTTCCCTGATAATAAATGCTTTGTAAGAAGATCCATTTGAATTTTCATGTGAGCCATGTCTTGGTCACGATCTTCTTGTCTTCGCCTCTGCTCTGCAGTCATGCCAAAAGATACAGTAGAGCTTGCTACCTCAGAATCCCTGGTATGCCAAGCTCTACTTTGCTTCGTCATCCGATCTAGCATATTGCTTGCCTGCACAAAGGTGAGGTCCATAAATGATCCTCCAGCCGCATTATCAACCACTGGCTTAGTCACCGAATTCAAAGCTCTGTATAATATCTCCATCAAGTGGACATTGGTCATATGATGGTTTGGGCATCGCATTAGCTTCGTCTTGAACCTCTCCCATGTTTCGTGGAGAGTTTCAGTTGGAAGCTGTCGAAAATTGATGATCTCATCTCTCAACTGTGCTCTTTTGGATGGCGGAAAGAATCTTTCTAGGAAAGCGTCTTTCAATTGCCTCCAATTAGTAATAGAATCAGGAGTCAGCCCATTCAACCACATAGTTGCCTCCCCAGACAGAGACAATGGAAATAGACGTAATCGAATTGCATTCTGTCCAACTCCAGGATTGTCGAATGACTTGCATGTAGAAATAAAGTTGATCAGATGCATATTCGGATCATCGCCTGCTAGTCCACCAAATAATCCCTTGAGTTGCAAAAGCTGAATCATGGCGCTAGTGATATTAAACTTTGCTTCGGGTGCCAATGGCGGAAGAATAATAGCTCCGGTGGCACCAGGTCCATCAAGATCATCCTCATCATCATCAAACGGTATATGCACAGCTCGGCGTTCGGGCCTAAATCGCGCTTGATAATCCATTGATGCACTAAATAAACCTAAAAAAAACAAAAACAACAACTAAAAGTAAAAGTACGAGAATCTTTGACCAAAGGGTCTAGTAATTATCACAAACTTGATTGACACTCGTATTCCCCGGCAACGGCGCCAATTTTTGATAACGCTCAATCTACAGCTCTCGTAGGAGTGTAAAGCGGTCGTTAGCAAATATAGAACCCAACTGGGTTGGGTATCGATCCCACAGAGAATAGCTTGGTCAACAAGTAAGTAAAATTAATTGACTTTTGGTGCAAGTCTCGTAAAAAGGGGGGAGTCTTGTCGTGCAAGTAATGTAAACAAAGTATCAAAATAAAAGCTGAAAATAAAAAGAAAGAATGTTACGTGAGTTGTAAACAATGAGAATTGAAGCGTTGGGGTTATGTCCACCTTCTGAGGTATACGTCTCTATTGGCTATGAGTGTGTAGAGTCTTGACATGCAATTGCTTATAGAGAATTGTAGTCGATGGTAAATCCAAGCGTCTCTCGACCTCAACAAGGACTATTTCACTTTAACTCTCTCGAGCTTAAAGTGTGTCTAGCGGTACAAATTCTCCAAGAGGTTAGTCCAGTTACGGCACTAGCTTTTTAATAGGAAAGGGTGTCCTACTACCTTGACATTATCTCTTTTCCAGACAAATAACCTTTCTCTCGAACAAGTTAAATGTTAGACTGGCGTTAGTCTATGCGTCTTCTTTTCTAGACAAGTAACCTTTCTCTCGAACAGGTTAGATGTTAGAATGGCGTGTTCATGTGTTTGAAACCGCAAAGATTGTAGATTTAAGATGAAGAGAATAATGATATAAGCAATATACTTGTCTTGAACTCACAAACTCACAGCTATAGATAGTAACTCATTCGGCTTCCATAACCCCAACTAAGAGATTTAGTTACTCATGAATGCGAAGGATATCACGTTTTGCATGGTGGAAGGCGTGTAAAAGAGGTGTTAGGCGTGTGGTTTTGGTGATTCCGTAGCAAGTAACGATTCTCTTGTTGTGAAATTTAAGAATAGAAGAATAGATTAGAAGTGTTTGTAGTGGAAGATGAGAAAGATGGAAGAAAATTAATAGTTTAAGAATGAATTTCTTGAATGAAGGGAGGAGTTGCCTCCACTAAGGGAAGACTTCCTTAAAATCTCTAGCATGATAGGGTATTTATAATACTCCTATCCTACTCCTACTATGCTAATGAAATAAATAACCAAATCCTACTAAACTAAGGAAATACTTAACCCATTTGTACTAGGTTAATGTAACATTCTCCTAATCCAAATAAACTAATGAAATACATAACCCAATTGTACTAGGTTAATGTATCATTGTCAAAATCCAGCTTTGTGTCTGTAAGTCCCCAAAGTCTTCAGAAATGCTGTTTTAGTCCTGGACAGATTTTCCATGCAGTCCCCAAAGTATTCAGAAATGCTGTTTTAGCCCGGGACAGATTTTCCATGCAGCAGATTTGGTCCTTTAGGCGTCCAGCTCCTTTCTACTTCGTTTGTGAGCTTTCTTTTGCGTCAAGTAAGCCATAAAATGCTGTATTTTGCATCATTTATACCTGAAACTTTACTAATCATGTTCGTTAGCTCATTTATAGGAAAAAGGACTAAAAGTGCATGAAATATATAATTTGTTCTCAAAACTAGGCTAAAATATGGGCAAAATATATTGATATAGGCGCGTAATTTCGCCTATCATCAAGAACCCAAAGATGTATCAAATCTAAGGACCCCTAAAAATATGTAAAGATAGATAGTGAGACATACACTATTAGAAGGTTAAGAATCCAAAAATGTATCAAATCTATGGACCCCTAAAACTTATAATTGAAAAACCACACTCTTACGAAGACACAAGAGGGATTCCACTGCTTTTCCAAGAAATGCACATTCACAAGTGAATCCACACTTGCTCATGTCCTAGCTTCGGCCTGGGGAGGCTCTCTCTTTCAAGAGATATGTTCTATCATCAACATTCAATAACTAGTGAGCTAAAACCCTAACATGTTCTATTTATAGACTTATTACAATAAGAGATAAAATGACAAAAGTGCCCCTTAGCGTTAAATGAACAAAATAGAGCCCATGGAGTGCAATAGAGGGGCGACTTTGGAGCCCGATCTACACTTCAACTCGTATACTCCGTATGTTGCATTCATAATACTTAAAAGCGTCCATTTTCATGATCGTGCTTGTATCATCCTTTCCATCTTGTGAGGAATTTGACCTGAAATTCACGGCTCACACCAAATTAAAATGGCTCCCAAAACAGTCAACAAAATAAGAGAAAACAGAAGACATAACAACTTCAAGTCTCGGCCAACATCTTCATTTTGTGTTAACAGTAAAATGATGATGTGGCAGCCACGTATTGGTTTCGATTTCTACTATTTTATTTTCAAAATCCAAGTCTTAACCCATTTTTAATTTGGATTGGTGAAATTTATTTTAAGATGGGAATAATAAGTCTTGAAACCTTTTTCAAGTTTTAAATTTCAAGACTTAACTTTTGCAATACTTTTCCTTAAAAATGGCTCTTGCCTCATGTAAAGTGGTTGGAAGTGGGTTGTAAAGTCTTTAGTGTGTAGGAAAAGTCTTTGAGTTACAAGTACTACACCTTGAAACTTGGATCTATGTCTTGCAAGACTAACACAATACACACTTTTTTTCTTCAACTTCTAAGATCAACAACCACTTTTTCTTCAACAATATATGGAGATGGTGAAGAACACCAAGTACATAAACTTTGAGTCTTGAAGTTCCAAGGTTGAAGTTCGACCCCCCCTCCCCCCGCCCCCGCCCCCTCCCCAAACAACAACACCACCTTTTCAAGCTTAAAATTCACAACACAATACCCATAATACACCTTCAAAACTTGACCAACAACAACAATCGCCCACACTTTGGATTCACAACAATGACAAAAGTGCCCCTTAGTGTTAAATGAACAAAATAGAGCCCATGGAGTGCAATAGAGGGGCAACTTTGGAGCCCTTTTCACACTTCAACTCATACACTCCGTATGTTGCATTCAAAATACTCAAAAGCGTCCGTCTTCATGATCATGCTTGATTCATGGACCCACAGAATTTATGTGTCAAACAAATAGGTACCTCATGCAACTATGACATGGTGCATGTGGCCCATAGTAAAATTTTCTGACATGTATAGATTTTGCACGTCTTTTAAGAAAAATAATAAGATATATGATTTGACTAATATATTCCTTATTTATTCATAATCATCACCTATTTTTGTTCTTCTTAATTCTATAATCATTATTTTAAGGGCAGAGTTGGAAAGAAGTGATTATTTATCTCTTACTCTTTTAAATATTTCAACAATTTTGAGAATTTCTTTTTTAACAAATATGCCTAACTATTTTGAGATGAAAAAATATAAAGCATGTGCATGACAGGTATTACACCAAACTCGCATCTCAAAAATAATCAAGAATAGCAAATTAAATAGTAATAAATAATAATATTTGATTCCAATAATTTATGCAAGTTATAATATAGTCCTTTCATTCTTCTTTTCACGACCATCAGTTAAGAGTTTAATAACTTGTTCTTGACTTGTTGGTTGGATTGGGTCACAGACATATACTTTTGATTAGTTTGAATTTGATTTGTCGACGTATGTCATTTGAACACTTCACTACTTTTGATTGGCCCCTAGATTTGCTTGATATGCTACATTACTTGCGCATGTGACATGAAATTTTTGGTCCTTTAATTGATCATGGACAATGTCATTTAACATATAGCATGAATCTTGAACTAATGAAGTGTTCCTCGAAACCCAAATAGCTAGAAGACCAACAAAGCTATGGCGGAGTCGTAAGTACTCCATTTTTAAACAGAGGTTTTGAGTTCGAGTTTTCTTGGGTATAGAGTCGTCTTTTAGGAGTGTTTTACCCACCAATGTGGGACTTTCTGGTACAGATCTGGATTTAGTCGAGTTTCAATGTAGGTGTCGGACACTGAATGAAAAAAAAAAGTAGTTAGATGGACTAACTCGATGAAGTCTGGCATTAAATCCATGTATGATCGATGAAAAGTAATAAATTCAATTTTATATTTTATTGGGACTAATATGATCATTTGAATTTAGGACACAAATACAAAATCCATTTTTTCTTATGAATTTTAATTCAGTAATTAAAATTTAAATCTCTACAACAAGGTATTACAAAAGCATATTCCAAGAATGGACAAACATTTTTCAAAAAACATTTTGGATGATTGTAGCTGTTCCGTTCAATGCGTATGATCTGCTTATGTTATTGCATATGTTGGCAAGTCAAAAAGTCCAACTTGGACACTTCAAACTCTGTCAACAAACTATAAGAACCACATTTTCACTACAAGATTTTCCCATCCTCAGAGTCTCTCCTCTTCTTTCTGCGAAATATTTTTTAAGAAAGAAAACGATTTTCTACTAAACTATTCAATAATTCAGGTACGATTATAGACTTTGAACCTTATGGTATAGTTCGTACTTTTGACATGTGATTACGTTATTGACTAGAGTACCAAATAGTACTTTTTGAAAATCATAAAAGAACTATTTTTTTGTTGATTGATTTTTCCTTCAGCCATCAACTTTTAAGTTGCAAAGCAAATGATTACTCACAAGGCCAACTGCTTGATCTTGCCATATCCAGTCCAAGGTCATATCAACCCAATGCTCCAATTCTCCAAAAGATTACAATCCGAAGGTGTCAAAATCACTATAGCACCAACAAAATTCTTCTTGAAAAACATGCAAGAATTGCCAACTTCTGGGTCAATCGAGGCCATCTACGATGGCTATGGTGATGGTGGCCTTGGTCAAGCAGAATCTTTCGCAGCCTACACAACACGATTCAAAGAAGTTGGCTCGGATCCTCTGTCTCAGCTTATTCAAAAATTGACTAATTATGGATGCCCTGTGAATTGCATAGTATATGATGATCCATTCCTTCCTTGGGCTGTTGAAGTGGCAAAGAGTTTTGGAATAGTTACTGCTGCTTTTTTCACACAATCTTGTGCAGTGGATAACATTTATTACCATGTACATAAAGGGGTACTAAAACTTCCTCCTACTCAAGTTGATCAAGAAATCATAATTCCTGGATTTTCACTTCCAATTGAACCATCCGATGTACCTACTTTTGTAATTAAATCTGAAGCAGAAAGAATACTTGAAATGTTGGAGAAAGAGGTAATTAAGATACTCTCCAGGTTTCAATTTAGATGTCTTTACTGACAAAGCATATATTCATGAAGGTGGTTGTATTTTACATAGCTACGTAGTATTATTTTCTCACAATTGAATTGGTGTTCAATGCACGTGGAAGTTAATTTGTTGGATGTACAGTAAAACCTCTCTACAGTGATAGTGTTTGTCCAAAAATTTCATGATTACTATAGAGAGGTGCTATAAGTATGTATACTGACATTTGATGCTCAAATCTCATTTAGCTGTTATGAGCAAAAGTATGCAAAATTAGAAAAAGGAGGAATAAAAAAAAAAACATTAGTAGCTTTTCCTCGTGAAAAGTTAACTCATACTTGAAATTTAAATAATGAGATATTTGATTTTGTATATAATATATTTCTTACAAAATATTCTTACATAATATTTGAATAAGCTGTTACAGAGAGATAATTTTTTAAAAAGTATACCGCTATAATAAATATCATTGTCGTTATAAGTAGAATGTCGTTACATGACTATTTAGATTAAATCTTTCTTTTAATAAAATGCACCTATGGAAACTTTTAATACATGTTAGAAAGGATTACTAACATAAGCTACTTATTCAATCATACATGTGGTAGGAAAAAACATAGAAGGAATTAAACCAAATAATACCTCATACTTCATTAATATAAATTGTTGCATGAAATTTGATTCTGCGTTGTTTTACATGTAGGAAATTGATTGGATAAACAAGATTTATCCTATCAAGACAATTGGACCAACAATACCATCAATGTACTTAGACAGGAGGCTACATGATGACAAAGAGTATGGCCTTAGTGTATTCAACCAATGAAAAATGAAAATCTAAATTGGTTAAACCATCAACCAATTAGCTCCGTGGTGTGTGTGTCGTTTGAAAGTTTAGCTAAACTAGAAGCTGACCGAATGGAAGAATTGGCATGGGGTTTGAAGAATAGCAACAAGAACTTCTTATGGGTAGTTAGATCCACTGAAGAATCCAAACTTCCCAAGAACTTTTTGGAGGAAATAAAATTAGCTAGTGAGAGTAAAGTCTTAGTAGTGTCATGGTGTCCACAGTTACAAGTTTTGGAATATGATTCAACAGGGTGTTTTCTGATGCACTGTGGATGGAATTCTACTTTAGAAGCCATTAGTTTGGGAGTGCCAATGATGACACTGCCACAATGGACAAATCAACCAACAAATGCAAAGTTTGTGAAGGATGTTTGGGAGATGGGAGTTAGAGCCAAACAAAATGACAAAGTGTAACACCTCGTATTTCGGGCTAAAACAAAAACCATCATTTTAGTGCTTGGCGCATCATGGAGGGGGTCTATTTAGCAATTGTCAAACTCCAGTAGCCTCGCGCGATTGTGGCACATCGCGCTGAAGTTCAAGGTCCCGAAACCAGTTGGACAACGCAATGGCTCCGCATCGCGGTGACCCAAAGAATCCCATTCGTCAATTTCCAGTGAGCCACCGCAATAGTGGCGTGCCGCGGTGGCCCATTAAATCGGACTCCCAGTTATATTGTTCTAGTTATGTTAAGGGTTAAAAAAGGGGTATTTTGGAAAATTACCCTACCCCCAATCTCAAAACCCTAAGCATCCCAAAACCTCTTCCAAGAATCTCAAGATTCAACCGTGGATTTTCAAAATTGATTAAAGATTCAGAATCCCCAAATCATAGGCTTCGAGAATCTGTCCCTAATTTCCTATTTGAGGTACGTGGAGTTTATACAAGAAAAAAACTACATGGGTTTAAAACCATTAGAGCATGATTTTTAGATTTTTATGCATGAATTTCAAAGTGGTTTTTGAATCTATGTTCTAAATTACATACTCTGAATGTTTTAATGTTCTATTATTTTGACCTTGTGATCCTATCCCCTAAATTGATTTACGTGTATACGTATATGTATGGAATTTGATATTTAAGATCGTTGAGAGGATAAACAATGAATTCCCTTTCGTGTATTGAATTAAAGATTATGGTGTGTGATTTGAAAGATGTTTTCGCAATATTATAACATTTGAGCATGATTTGAAATTATTGAGAGGGTATTTCTTGATATAAATGTGTTCTTGTGTTTAAGAGAAAGAATTGCATGTAAATTAAGATCTTTGACATGACCACCTTGTACTGTATTACTGAAATGCTGACAAAGATGAGTTCCTTGCATATATTAACATGAGGTTTGAGAAAAAGTTTCTTTGAATTGAATTATTAAAATAGTGATCCCAAAAATTGTGTTTTGAAAACAGAGATTTACGATTTACTAATAATGGCTCAGAGATGTGACATGCATGTTAATGGTATGACGATACCATATGTATTTATTCCCAACAACATATGTTTTCAGAGCATGTTTTTAGATAGAGACAATATGTTTTGATAGAGTTTTAAAAATGGCTTAAAGAGTGTTAGGTGGTTACCCAAAGAAGGCGCGATTTCAAGAAACTCTTAGCCTGAAACCATTTTTTTCGATATGGGTAGATTATTATTGTATGCTGGTGATGGTCGTGTGGCGTAGTAGATTCAGAGACTCCAACCCTTGCGGCACACTTGGGTTGGGGGATTGGCTGCCGAGTTAATGGCAATTTTCATATAGCCCATGGAATTTTTCAGAGTTACAGGGTATACCACCTAGCACAGAAGTAAAACAAAGAATGTCTCAGATTTCAGATGATTTTACAGAGTTTTACAAAAATGCCCATGTGATTTCTTATCATATGATATGTTTATGAACGATTTTAAATTTCTTTCATACATGTTTAATATAAATTATTATTTTGGGTATGATCTGTGTACCAGTACATTTGTATTGATCCCCTACCTCCCAGGGTTAAAAGCTCAGTTCAGAGGTCCTGCTAAACAGTAGAGTTTTTAAACAATAGTAAAGTGTGCAGTTGGTGAGCCTTCTTAATTCCAGAAGGCCTGTGTCTTTCAGATTATGTTATTTATTTTGGTTTAGGTCCACTGGGGCCTTGTCCAAGTTTCAGATAGTTTTCATTTGATTATGTAGTAGAGATTTCGCAGACTGTTCCAGATGTTGTTTAGTTGATTTTGGATTTCATTCCTTATTGTTAATCTAAATCCAGAGTATGACCATGTTTCCTTATCAAATTATATTTTTGCATCTTTTTTTATTATATGAATATTGTTCATGATTACCCGATAGAGTCGGATGCCCAGGCCTTCATGGTTTGGGATGTCCGTCACAGCCAGGCCCTAGTTTGGGTCATAACAAATTTGGTATCGGAGCATAGTTCATGGTCCCAGGGTGTCTGTGAAATCACGTTAGGTAGATTCTTGTTTATAGGTATGTAGCGCGCCACACTGATAAGCAGTAGGTTACAAGGAATTTAGGAATGTCTCTCTTTCTTCATGTTCTACTTCATTCAATAGAGTCAGAATGTTCCTCTTTCATACTCTAATTCATGCTATGGTGTTGCCCATATGAAATTAAAGTTATCCAAATTATTCGCTTACTTTGATGTGCTCAGATATGTCTCATTGTTGAGGTGAATCAAGTCCAGAAGTTTAGAATTTAAATGGTATGGTCCTTTCTAATTGAGCCATATAAAATTTTAAAATTGTGCAAGGGCTTGAGAAGAATCCGTTAGTGCTTCAAATTGTATTAATTCTAGGTGAACCTTGATTCTGATGAAATTGTGCTTTTCAGCCTGCAGTATTGAGTGTATTTAGTCCTTTTCAGGATTTATATTGCAGATGTCATGCCTAAAAAGGGGAATGATGTGTAGCAGAACGTTGGAACTCTATTTCCACTCAAATAGTAGTATAAGTTAAAGTGTTATTTTCATGACCTATTGGTAGTGAGATTATACCAAGAAGCTGGTGATATAAAGTCATAAGGTTAGAAGTCGGAGTGAGGGTAACTTTTGTGTAAATAAATATTTTAGTTAAATAACCGATGTTTGAGGATGATTTACTCCTTTATAGTGATAGACTGTGTGGAAGTTAGTAGCATGTGTGGATTGTATGGTAGTCTGTGGAGCTCTTTCAATTCACTAGCATAGTTTCATTGTCATTTCTCTTATTTTCTTGTCCAAAACACAAAATCAAAGTCTAGTGAAGC
Organism: Capsicum baccatum var. pendulum; assembly: GCA_030864225.1. Classification (NCBI taxonomy): domain Eukaryota; kingdom Viridiplantae; phylum Streptophyta; class Magnoliopsida; order Solanales; family Solanaceae; genus Capsicum; species Capsicum baccatum. The sequence continues at coordinate 40,067,481 of CM061557.1, read as the reverse complement.
TGTGTGAGGCCTATTTTGATTCACTAGAAACTTGTTCATTTTGTTGTTTTGGTGTTGGTTGGAACTAGGGGTTTAGAGGCGTAATGGCAAGAAAAGTGATAAGGGCAATTTATTGAATATATATATAGCTGAATCTTTTGGCACGAGATTGAGTTGGTATTAAAGTGATATGTCCTTGTGTGTTAGTTTAGTAGAAGGTAGAGAAAGAGTTATTAGCTAATATGAGTTGTTGTTTGCTCAAAGTATGAAAATGACTAGATTAGTCAATAAGTTATAATTATAGACACAAGGTTGTTAGTGGAATTTGAAGGTAGTCTAAATGTAATCTTGGTAAAGTAAGTGTGATGTGAGAAAGCCGTATAAGTAGATAAGATTGTATGGGGTTATAATATAAGATTAAGGACGACCATGTCTATTATGTGACTCTACCCCCTTGACCTTATTTTTTTTGTAGTTGTAAACTAGTACTACTTGTGAGAAGGTATGTAGTAGATTTTAAGGCATAGTAGTGATGTTAGGAAGGTGAATGTGATTATTTCTTGGTTAATGACACTAGTTTTATAGAAGCGATCTAATACGCTTGAACAGTGCATGCAAAACCTTAAGTTTATTTGATTCATAATGAAGTATGATGTTGTATGTATGAAGTAGAAGTATGCCAAGGTGATATGAGGTTGCGGTATTTTTCTAAGGCTATTACATATTGTGTGTGGCTTTTGGTGCCGTTGAGTTTCTAGGTGGAGAAAAACTAGTTAGATGGTATATGGTGTTCTAAATATCCAAGTTAAGGAGTTTTGATTGATGATGTTGGGCTTTTTCATATAATCTTGACTCTCATGGTTTAGAAATATAAGTTTACAGGCATGATTCTAGTAGACTATGACTTAAGTGGTATGGTACGTCAAAGGTTTAGAGATATCCATGTTTAGTGTTAGGAGAACCTAAGTTGGTGAATGTTTAAGCTGTTATATGATGAATTTTGGGGATATAGAAATCCAAGGGTTAAATCTTAGAAGGAGGAGTTAGCATTGGTTTCTATACATAAAAATACCATCTTACAGGGTAAGTTTAGTTTTATATGTATTGTTATATCCCCGACTCTAGAGTAAAGTGATTTCAATCTATACCAGAGTGTATGTAGTGGTTCACAGACTTAGAGTAGGGGCTTAATTCTAAGGGGGAGATGATAGAATAAGTAACCAAGTTAAGTTTTCAGATTATAATAGATGTACCAGTAAGTTGTAGAATTGGCTGTGAGAAAGAATGATGCTCAATCTATTCTTATTTTAGCAGTTTACTTCAGTTATTCTGATACATACTCATGCTTTATGTTTCAGCTTTATGATCATAGCTCGTGTTCATGCATATAATAAGGAATCATGTACTCTCCTAGTTCCTAGAATGATGAGTTCCCAGTTTATTCAGCAGTGAAAATCAGTTTCCGTAAATTATGAATTCCAAATATTTAGGTCATGCAGTTCATGAATCTTATGCACATGTGATACTCTTAATGATCAGTGAAAATTCAGATTTATATCAGGTACGTCCTCAGATTAGATGTCTTTAATGAGTCTATGCCGTGAGTGCTCTATTCCTCACGCCTTGGTAGGGTGTCAAGTTATGCTTAGTACTCCCCTCATGTTTCGGATTTTAGTATTTCAATTTTTCAGTGACCTTTTCCCTTAGGTCGAGATAGTGATGATGAACAGTTTCTTAGAAGGGAAAGAGTAAACATTTTTTATTGATGAAAGATGGTTGTATGCTTATTTGAGTTAAAGCGGTAATTGTGGAGGAAGTTTTGAGGCTGAGTCTTTGATACATGTCAAGGTTAGTTGATGTTTTATGTGTTATATTTTGGAAAAATTATTGTGTGCTTGTTTTATGTAAGTCCATAAGTTGAAAGAATTTTGAGGTGAAGTTTCGTGTATGGCTTGGTTAGTTGAGAATAATTTATGTGTGTCATCTTAATAGTGCAGGGAAGTTATTATGGATAGAAGTATTAAAGAATATAAGAAATATGCTTTATGAGTGTTTATTTAGAAGTGCATATGTTGGTATGAAGATAGGCTTGAATGTCATGTTTGTGTGCATATGGATGGATTCCTTGAGTGTTTGTAAATGTCTAATACGAAGTTAAAAGTGATTGTTGTAGTGGCAATAAGAATTATGCATGAGATGAGGAATTGTTAAAGGCAGGGTGTACTAAATTCATGATTTAGACTAGTACTACAGTATTATGTGGCGCGTCTTATGATTTTGAGTAAGGCTTGAAGATGGTGAGGGGATTTAGTTACCTTTAAACATTAGTAGATGAAAATATCAGCGGGCATGTGAGAAAAATAAGTAGAATCAATGAGCATTGTGTTTAAGGGGAAAATATAATTGAGAGAGTATTTTAGAAGTGTGGCTAACCTTGAAAGTAAGAAGTTGCATTGCCTAAGGCCCGGAAATTCTATCCTAGCTTATGAGTTAAATGTCTATATTCCATGCAATAGAGTAGTGCCAAGGTTGTGATTCCTTAGTTGGATGTCTTGTGTAAATCATGCCTAAGATTTCTTGCTCCCTAATGCTACCAGGACTTATTTAGAAAGAGTGTTCAAGAGATACTCCAATTAAGTATAAGTGTCCACTATAATTCAGTCTATGTAGCCAACAATTCAGCTTAACAGTTAGGTAGACAACTTACTATGGTTTTTCCACCTTTTCACCCAGTCCTACTATCTGAAGTCCATTGCGTATGATCATCCCAAAAGATAATCTATTCCATCTATGTAAGTTGCGAACTCAGTTCAAGCCAAGCATAACAAAAGCACTTTATGCCCAAATCTTGTTTCTCTACAAAGCAAAAACCCTAAGCATCCAATCCATACCCCCAGTTATATTTTTTAGGTTACGTTAAGGGTTAAAAAGGGGTGTTTTGGGAAATTACCCTACCCCCAATCTGTCTATAAACATACAATCAATGGCATAACAAAAGCACTTTATGCCCAAATCTTCTTTCTCTACAAAGGAAAAATCCTAAGCATCTCAAAACCTCTTCCAAGAATATAAAGATTCAACCATGGGTTTTTGAAATTGATTAAAGATTTGGAATCCCTAAACTGTAGGCTTCAAGAATCAGTATCTAATTTCCTATTTGAGATACGTCGGGTTTATCCTAAAAAAACTACATGGGCTTAAAACCATTAGAGCATGATTTTTAGATTTTTATGCATGAATTTCAAAGGGCTTTTGGAATCTGTGTTCTAAATTACGTACTCCGAATGTTTTAATGTTACTATTGTTTTGACCTTGTGGTCCTATACCCTAAATTGATTTACATGTATACGTATATGTATGGAATTTGAGATTTAACATCATTGAGAGCATAAATTATGAACTCCCTCTCGTCTGTTGAATTAAAGATTATGGTCCTGTGATTTGAAAGACTTTTTCGCAATATTATAGCATTTGATCATGATTTGAAATTGTTGAGAGGGTGTTTCTTGATATAAATGTGTTCATGTGTTTAAGAGAAAGAATTGCATGTGAATTGAAAACTTTGACATGACCACCTTGTACTGTATTATTGAAATGCTTGACAAAGATTAGTTCCTTGCATGTGTTTACAAGAGATTTGAGAAAAAGTTTCTTTGAATTGAATTATTGAAATGGTGGTCCCAAAAGTTGTGTTTTGAAAATAGAGATTTATGATAGACTATTAATGGCTCGGAAATGTGACTTGCAAGTCAATAGTATGATGATATCATATGTATTTATGCCATAACAGATTATGTTTTCAGAGTATGTTTTCAGATTATGTTTTCAGAGTATATTTTCAGAGATTATATGTTTTGATAAAGTTTTAAAAAGAGGCTTAAAGAGGGTTAGGTGGTTACCCAAACAAGGTGAGAGTTCAAGCAACTCTTATTCTGAAACCGTATTTGCCAATACGGGTAAATTATTATTGTACGCTGGCGACGGTCGTGTGGCGTAGTAGATTTAGAGACTCCAACCCTTACGGCACACTTGGGTTGGGGGCTTGGCTGCCGAGTTAATGGCAATTTTTATATAGCCTATGAAATGTTTCAGAGTTGTAAGGTATACCACCTAACGCAAAAGTAAAACAAAGAATGTCTCAGAGTTCAAATGATTTTGCAATCTTTCGAAAATGCCTATGTGATTTCTTATCATATGATATGTTTATGAACTATTTTAAATTTCTCTCATTTATGTTAAATATAAACTATTATTTTGGGTTCGTTCTACATACCCGTACATTTGTATTGACCCCCTACCTCCCAGGGTCTAAAGCTCAGTTCAGAGGTCCTGCTAAATAGTAAGTTTTTAGACAGCAGTGAAGTGTGCAGTTGGTGAGCCTTCTTAATTCTAGAAGTTCTATGTCTTTTAGATTATGTTATTTATTTTGGTTTAGGTCCACTGAGGGCCTTGTCCTAGTTTCAAATAGTTGACATTTGATTATGTCGTAGAGATTTTGCAGACTATTCAAGATGTTATTTAGTTGATTTTGGATTTCATTCCTTATTGTTAAACTAAATACAGAGTATGATCATGTTTCCGTATCAGATTATATTTCCGTATCTTTTTTTATTATATGAATATTCTGCATGATTACCAGATAGAGTCGGATGTCCGGGCCTTCATTGTTCAGGATGTCCGTCACGGCCAAGCCCTAATTCGGGTTGTGACACAAAGGGAGAGTTAAAAGAGAAGTTATTGAAAAATGTATAAAGTTAGTAATGGAAGAAGAGAAAGAAAAAGTGATTGGAGAAAATGCAATGAAATGGAAGAAATTGGCAAGAAATGTTGTGGATGAAGGTGGAAGTTCAGATAAACATATTGAAGAATTTGTTTCCAAGTTGGTGAGCTTTTCCTTAGTAGGAAGCCAAATAAGAGTCATTAAAAATAGTGTAAGTAGTTGATTTGTATTTTACAATTTATTTTTCTAATTGAAATAGTAAAATTTGACCAGAATATTCTTTTGTTTTCTTCTCTTTTAATTTTTGTTAAACATTTGTTGTAGAATGTTATAGAAATTTAGTTGATAAAGTAGTAAGTTGTCATGGTCAATGAGTCGTTCCCAACTTATTAGCTAGATGGTTGAGTTGTATTTTTTACCTCACCTTTAATGCCTTTGACCTTTAATACCTCGCCTTTAATTCTTTTGACCTTTAATACTTTACAAAGAAGACCGGACAGAATACCAATATGGTCCTCTCATGTGCGAAATTCTGTTCGGTCTTCATTGTAAAGTATAGTTGTAATGTGTGGGTTCTGTCACATTGGTGATTTAAAGGATAAGTTTGTGAGGTCTAATAAGTTAAATAAGTGTACTTGTACATGTGTATATATATATATATATATATACATATATGACTTGGCCAGGTCGGATATTCAATTAAACATTTTATTTTTTGTATTTATTTTTTCTAAAAAATGGTTAAAAATAATTTTTTTTGTTAAAATAGAACAGTAGGGTCTATTTAGAATAGATGTTTCTGTTAAAAAAAGTTGCATCTGTTTATAACAGGAGCACTATTAAGACTTTATATATACGAATAAAAACTCAGAAGTAGTATTCAATTTGCAGAATATATTTTCAAACTTTGTTTTATCCTGAAAGAGAACTACTTGTAATCTCAAAAGAATATACGGGCAATAGCTTTTGAAGGATAGTGATCTTTCAAGATTCAAAGAAATAATTTTCTGTTGTTCATCTAATTTTTTCTAACATTCATCATTTCAGAGATATGTATATGTTCTTCCTCCGGGTCAGATTATGTTCCATTTTTATCGACCCGAATAGTCCCAGTTATCCTAACTTCCTCTAATTTCCTCCTTCAATAGTCAAAACCCCTTTACCATTTAGTTGTTTCTAAGACCTCCATGTGTTTATGCATTTTGATGGCCTCGGGAACTTATTCCTACAAAGGTCCACATATCTAGAGACAAAGTATACCTTATTCTCCAGATAATACAATTTCCATCCCCATTTTCATAAGAATCCCTACAAATACACGCCTTCGACTCTGACTTTTAAACTTGTCTTACTTTCTGTGTATTTTTTTCACATAACACAATGATTCCAAACTCTCAAGTGTTCATTTTGTGGTTCTTTTTCATGTAAAACTACATAGGGGATCTTTCATTTAGCACAGAGGATGGTGTCTGATTAATTAGGTACCTTGTATTCAGAAGACATTTATCCCAAAATTATATTAGAAAATGACTTGAAAACCTTAATCTATACCAAACATGTGTTTTTAGAGATTCAGCACAACATCAGATTAGAGAGTTATAGATCGATATCAAAGATTACCAGTAGCAGCCAAAAGTGATTCGGGCCAGCTTAGGCTCTAGTTGATCTTGTGACTACTTTAGCCTTCAAGGTTTGGAATTGGAAATCCAAGTTATGTTGTAGATCCCTCTCATCCATGAATGACGTTTGGTTCATTGAGCAGTCCTCAGACTAGAGTTGAGTCTATTGGTATTCATCTGGGTTATGCACCAGTATGGAGAGTATATTGGTGTTTATCGAGTTGTCACTTCGTTTAGAATTGGAGCACTGAATCTTACTTCCCTTAGGGTGTTGATTATGAGAGAACCATATAAAGCACAAGTATTGAGAATTATAGAACTAACAGCAAAAGGCATGCCATCAATATAGTGCTATTGGTATTTTATCCGACAGTGAGAATTCTTCCAGTACAATCCAGCCTCACTTGTAGCCTATTAGCTCTACGCAGATAGTATTTATACTATGAGTAGTTCCCAGATTAGTTGTGATGATCATAGTGGGTAGAGTCCCCATCAGACTGGCGAAGTGTGGTATGGTTCTTCAGGCCATGGCTACCATTCTAGATTATGAGTGAAAGTATATCAAAGTATTTTGGGATTTTTGTTTTGTTTCGTTGTGATGAGGCACTGGTTTAGAGCATGCCCCAGGTATAAGATGGATGATCAGCTAGAGTTAGCAGGTATTCCACCCAGCCTAGCGTTCCGGAGACATGTTTTTATTGCAAAAGTATTGACATAATTTTACAGATTTCTCTCAGAGTCAGTTGACCAGCCATATAGGCTCAATTTGTGTTTTCTCCATATTGATGCTTCAAGAGTTGCTAAAAATGTAAAAGGACTGACTACTAGTTTAGGTAGTATCCCTGACATGAGATTTCCAGTCATTCAACTAATTCAAATCAGCCTTGTGATGTTGTGGAATAGTTAGTTAGAGATAGTATATGTGTCACCATAGTTGATGATTCAGTTGGTCGATCTGAGTTGGACCCGTTCAAATTTATTTTTCTTTCATATTTCCATCAGGCATGTGATTGTAGATGCTATCATGATTGATGTGATTTTATTTCCCGCCTTTATCTCTTATTATATGTATTGGGGTTTCCATACCCAATGGTGATTATATGCCTTGATGAATATATATTGATTATTATGTTGCTTGTTATTGAATTCATGATTATGTTACTACACTATGGTTTGTTTGTTTTAGTAGTGGATGGATTAGATCTATAATAATGTTGTTCTTCTATGGGCGTGGTTTGGGTTTAAGTCTCATTTATCTTGGCATATTAAGCCTATTGTGTCCCTTGAGTGGTACATGATATTGATGTTTATTTAGTACCATCTATTCAGTATGTTGATATTGATATTGTTGTTGTTATTTCTATAACTCCTTGAGGTTATTGTTATTACTTGATGTTGTTACTTGATGAAATTAATTCTCGTTGGGTAGATGTAAAGACTAGTGTTATCTTTATACTTTTATTCTCTTGTTATATTATTCAATGGCTTGAGTAGATATAGCATAATTTCATGATTTCCTTTGCCTAGCACGGTGAGGCTGACTGTGTTCTATCTTCATTAACTGTATTAAATTTATTTGGAGAGTACTGTTATGTCAAAGCTAAGTTGACCTTTCATAGTTCTATGTGAGTTTTGAGTTAAAAATTTAGTTATGTTGCCCGTTATAGAGTTTGATATTCTTAGAGTTTCCTCATATGTTGTGAAGGTTTTTGTTTTAGCTATCCTTTCTGGTATAACCCATTTGTGAGATGGATTAATTTAAGGTCTGTTCTTCGATTATGACTATTTCATCACTCGATAATGGTTTTGAGATTGAGATATCATGGATTTATCTCTTAGATTTGTTGGGATTGTTCCCTTGTGATGGTTTACCCTTGTTACGAGTGTGGAGATTGGATGCTCTTTTCTTTATTTGATAGTGGTTTTGTCTAGTGGTGTTTGAAAGTTAGAATGAGCTATGATCAATTCTTCGGTTGGCAGATTAGAAACTCTTTATCTTAGATTATTGGTTCTTTGGTGGTGGCCTCGACTTTGATCTTGGTTTTGAGATTGGTCTTTATTCTTCGATGGTGTGATCCTTGGGTAGATTTAGGAAATCTCTATTTCAGAATTGGCTTGGCCTAATGAGTCCTAGTGGAGTGTTTCTCCTTGGTGATATATACCTATGGCTATTTCATGCCAATATGGAGTATTAGATTGGATAATGTCCAGCTTAAGTTGGATTTTTCCAATTTGCTAGAGCTTTTGCCATTTCAAGTTTGGGTTTCAACCTTGGGAAGTTTTTGAATATGTATGGATAGTCATGCCCTCCAACGGATATAAAGTGGGTTACATACATTTTCAGCCAGCGATTTATCTTGTTGTATAATTTCTATTTTAGGACTATATTTTATGCCCTCCAACTGATATAGATATGGTTTCTTGTGTTTTCAGTCGGTGGTCATCCATGTAGTGATTCCATCCTTCAGACATGTCTCACCTGTGGCTTGGTATAATTTATCTCAGGTATATCAGATTTGGATCCTAGAGTTGATTTGGGGTAGTTGACATTAATATAGCATTAGTGTCTCAGTTTTTTATTTGACGCCTTGGAATAGTGATTCGGAAGTATGAAAGATTTGGAGCATTAATGCCTACCGGTCTTCAAGTTTTGTTTGGGTAGTTGGGATTGAGCAATTCATCCTTGGTATTGAGATTTTAGCTTTGTGTTGCAGAGCTTGTGTGCAGCTTTTTTTAGGACTTTTCTCAGTTCAAATTTCATTTATAGTTTGGTTGAGCCTACTCCGTGGTCTCCTATTGGATCTTCTTGACTTTGAATGAATTATAGTTGATAAATGTTCAGATGATAGCCTATGTGCCCCATATTAGTTATTTCACTTTTGACCTCGAGTTTTTGTTTTCTTTAGGAATTTTAGATAATTACTCAGTAGGAGTAATATACTCAAGTTGGTTTCGATATGACTTCATTCTCAGTAGATGAGACATCCTAGAGTGAAATATTTAGTGATGAGTAATTAGACCTTGTATTTTGAGATTTTAGATTGATTTTCATCTTAAATAGTTGCAGCATTGGCATGAATTGCATTCCTCGATTATCTTCATTTGAGAGCCCAGAAAAAACCTTATGAGCTTATTCTTATGTTTGGCATATAGACTTTCAACGCATCAACTGCAATTCTTTGAGTTCTCTGAGATGAGATGGTATGGATAAGACTTAGGTGATTTTTCTCCTGGCTTGGAGTGGATAGTTGGTGCAAAATGGTAAAGGGAGTGTATATTTGGATTCGGATTTGATGGCATGACTCATGACTTTTTTTTGGCTTTGGATCGGATAAGCCTTTGTTGATATAGATATGGTATCAGTGTGTTATGATTCTGATATGTGTGCATCAGCCTTCTTAATTCAGTTTGAGGTGAGTTAGCGGTTAAGTTGAGTTTTGCCTATTTGGAAAAAGAGTGAATGTTGGTTGAAAAGAATACGTGTGTTGAAATACCTTGCAAGTGTTTTCTCTCCACTGGGGTTATCTGGGAAGTCATGCTCCAAGCATGCGGGCCTAGTGTCTCATCCTTTCGAGCTTTTGAGATTCTTTCTACTCGTTGACTTTTTAGGACAAAAGTTCTTTTAGTAGTGGATAATGTAATGACCCATCAGGTAATTTTCCATATTTTTGCTTATTTCTGGTATTTGAGCTTCTCTATATCTTCCCTAAGTCATTTATGACTTACTGGGACCGACAGTTTGGTTATCGGGTAGTTCATTTGATTTTTAGAACCAATTCCCTATTTATGAGTCTTTGTTAGTTCTCAATGGACATCGGGCAAAAACATTAGTTAAACGATCTCTATATGCAAATTCTGACTGTGCCAATAGATCTAAAATATTGATTTTAGGCTAGGTAGACCTTTGGTTTGGGTCTCAATGCATCCGAGTTCATTCTGACCCATCGATCGGAAAGTTAAAAATTTGAAAGTTTAGGTGTGGGACCTATATTTAGTCTAAATGATCTCAAATTTAAAATCTAACCTCTCTAACGTGTTCAGAATGTCAAATTTAGTGTAGTTACATATTTCGTTTGTGAAAATTGGATTTTGTATGCATCCCGAGGCATTGGCCAAAACTTGGAATAAAAGTCTAAGTTTTAGTTGTCATCTGAAGTAGCAAGAGATATCATGATCGTGGAAAGAGACTCACAATCGCGATGACCGCTATCACAGCACATATGGGTTCACGATCACTCTAGCTGAGGGCCTAGGAAGGGCTATTTAAATACCCATTTTGGATGAGAATTAGTCATTTTCTTCCTCTATTAAGACCTAGAAAACCTAATATAGTGTGGTAATCACATATTTATATTCGTCGGTGACTTGAGAGCTTGATTATCATATTTTATCGCGATTATCTTCAAATTTAAGGTCAGAATCCCCTAAATTCATGCTTGTATTTCCTAGTTTGTACCGAATGCCTGAAATTAGCTTAGCGATAGATTTTAGCCCAACATATGCATAACTTTCACCCATTTCTTGAGGGTTATGATTCCTTGTTCATGTGGGAACATTAAGTTGGCCTCAGAAACTTATTTTTCATATGTGGGACCCACTTAGGGTTTTAGTGTCATTTTTGGATCTGAAGCACAATAGTGCAATATGGGTATCATTAGAATCATATTGATGAGTAGATTATAGTTTTATTAGGGTGATGGAATTTTATAGATTGTGAAAAGAAGATAAGTATGTGATGTATGATGTGAGGTTTTGCGGTTTGGCTTTGAGGTACGCTTCTGTTTACTTTTCTTTGTAGAAGATGTATGATATGTATTGCGTGTGTAATGAATGTTAGACTTCATTATGAGTAGGATAAGTTAGCCTTGATCATTGACGTTTGGAGATTAGATAAGGGTTTTGGACTCGCAAGATGGCATGTTTATACCCCTTTTGAATCCTATTGCCTTCACTCTCAAGTTTAGATTAGTTGTAGCATAGATATGGTGTAATATGTTTGGGATGTGGTTTTAGCATTTGAAGCATGAATTGTATCTTTAACCTTATTAGACTAGTGTGGTAGTATTGAAACCATAATTTGGGTAGAGTGGACTTGAGTACCCTTGTTTCTAGTAAAAGTTCCTATCTTAGGATTGAATAGGGATTACTTGACATCTCGAAGTTAAACTAGATACCTTAGCCTATTTTGGGGCATGGTGTGCCTAAATATAGAAATTGAGGTTTAGAAGTGGGATTGTCCGACCCTCTTAGTCCTAGATTTGTATTAGCCTTATGGACTTAGTTGCAGATGTTAGACATAGATGGGGCTAGTAAACCTTTGTATATGGTTACTTCATGACTTGGTAACTTGTAGTGATGTTCCTTAGATTGTGTCTTTTGAGTTATGGTTAAGATACTCCCAGTGGAAGTGATATTTGGCATTTAGAGATAATATTTCTCCTAGATATGTTATGTGGCCTATAGATATGATACCTTCTCTTAGACTTGATGATTGACCTAGAGATATGCTATCTTTTTTAGTCCTGATTGTTGGACCTATAGAGATGATATTCCTCTTAGATATGACAATTGTCCTAGGGAGATGATATTCCTCATAGCCATGATGTATGACCTATTGATATAAGATATCCTATAGATGATTACATGCTTATACATGTTATGCATCCTAGAAGTGAGATGCAATCTTTGTGAGAGATGATTACATGCGTATTAATATTATGCCTTCTTTATGCGAGACGCCTCCTGTATGTGAGATGCTTAGAGATATGCTATGGATTATAAATATTGATCATTGATATGAGTTACAGATATTATATGGACCTAAGGCTGTGTTTATGATGTGATTTTTATTCCAGATATATAATTGGTTCAAGGGTTGTGTTATGATAATGATTGGACATCCGAGAAGTATTTATCATTGTAGGGGATGCAATATAGTCTATGAATATACATACATGCTAATATACACATCTCTCTGGTATGGGATGGTGGAAGATGTGGTATATTACTTACGTCTTTATTAATTAGATACTGGTGACGGCATGCATATATTTGGTGCATGTATGATTATTATATCAGCAATTGATGTGATTTTGGATAAAATATGATCTTCTAATTGTTCTGCCTAATTAAGAGTTAAGATGTGTGGTAGCTAGTTGTCTATTTGGGGACTATAGCAATTGGTGAATCAGAATCTAATGTATTAATTAAGGAATAGTTAAATAAGGATTGGTTGGTAAATGATGGTTTGTTAATGAATAGTGTTATTTAATAAAAGATGGCTAGATGATAAGTGGTTATGTGTTGTCTAATAATGGTTAACAGATATATGATGATTAGTTGATAATATTGAATAGTGGATAAATAGAGATTATGGTCTAGTGATGAACCTTGACTAGATGTTAGATATTGGCTAATTAATAAATAATGGATAGTTGCCATCCTCTGAAAAAGGATAATATTGAGGATATAGGTCATATGATGACTAATGAACTAGTGGTTTCAGTATAATAAGTGTTCGTTAGTTAATAATAAGTAGTTGGGAGTATTGACTAGATACATATTTTATGGTGATATGATTATGTAAATTGGTATCCTAGTATATATTATTCAGTTATGGTAATATGATTATTTTGTGTGTTGGGAAATGACCACTTGATGAGAAGTATGGAAGAACCATGGGTAATGAGCAGTTTATAATATATCTATACTTTGTAATGATTTAGACCCAAAGATCATTCTGGGCAACAAACTTATGGATTTATTCTCTTTTAGCAACGACTTGAGTCTGTGCACCTGTTATATATCTATATAGATGTATTTTTTATTAAGATAATATATTGAATCCCAGAAAGGCCAGAGGATATTATGATGATATATTGAATCCCGGTAAGGTAGGAGGATATTATGATGATATATTGATACCCAACAAGGTCGAAGGGTAGTGTGATGATGATATGGATTACCCGGTAAGGCCAGAGGATACTGTGATGATAAAATAATCTTGGCAAGGTCGGAGGATATTGTGATGATATATTAATACTCGACAAGGTCTGAGGGTATTATGATGAAGCTATGGATACCTGGCAAGGCTAGAGGATACTGTAAGGATATATTGATACCCGACAAGGCCGAAGGTTAATTATGATAATGATGGTCATGATAATGATAGTTATGATGAGTTGTGATATTGATTGTGTACCTTGCATGTATTCCTACATGCGTATCGTCTATCACCAGCATCAACCTATGTTTAATAACTGGTATATGATGGTTGCATAGATATGGGTGAAGAACATACCTTGTGTTATTAAATACTGATTGAACTTTTCGAGCCTGGGGTGGCGGGGGAACACACAGGATTGACTAGGTATTTGGTTGTCCAGAGTTGCCAGTTATTCAAACTGTTATTGATATTTTTATTACCATTGTTAAGATTATCATTATAGCTAGCTTATGACAAATTGGTCGTTGATTCGATATCACGATTTGAGGTATGCATCTTTCTCTTCTATTTTATGATTTTAGTATTATGCATTATTATTGGATGTCTAACCATATGGATTAGAAACCCTGAGTATGATAGTATTATATCCTAATAATATTATAGTAAGGTCTTAGAATGAGGATAGGATGATCTAGGTTATTCTTTAACATGACCTCATGCTTGTATATATATATATATATATATATGAAGCTATGGTAATACCTTATATCCCTTCCTTCGCTTGTTCATATTGTATATTCATTTCTTGGCCATGTATATTGCTATATATATATATATATATATATACATATATATATATATATATTTCTCTCTTCATATGTATAAAATATACGGTATAGCATTGTCGTTTATTGAATATAGGTGGAATAAAATAGTTCACCCTAATACTTCCTTAGTCTTATTATGTTAGACTTTGGGACATGAACATGATAGTTGTTCCTTAATATTATCATTGACTTTTCATATGATTTCTAGACTCCTGGGTGTAGTTTTCATTCTGTTTATATGTTGTATATATTTTCTTTATCTTTGGAGCGCAATAGGTAGTTTCCTATTGAGTACCATTTGTTTGGTACTCATACTACACTTCTGCAGCCTACAGATCATAGTACGGGTTATCGCATTAATGTGTGCATTGTGCAGAGAAACCATAGTTCAAAGACTTAGAGTAAGCTCCTAATGGTTGGAGTATTACTTATCTCTCTCTTATGTATTAAACTAGTCTTTATGTTTTATTCAGAGATAAGTTGTATCAATGTATTTCTCTTGATATTTCACTTTTGTTCTCTTAGTATATTTGAAGATCTTGTACTGATTCCACTAGGTTTTGAGATTTTATTATGTATTGATTTTTATTACTTTTATTCTGCATTTTTTCCTTATATTGTTGAATTATTTGTTACTATTCGTTTTGGACTATGGTTTTGGCTTGTCTATAGGTGGGTTATGGTTGGTATTGTCATAACCTATGAAATTGGGTCGTGACATCTTATGATATAAATGATGGAAGTCTAAGGGATCTTCTTATGCCTTGGTAGGCTTAGGGTGCCCATCACGGCCAGGGCCTCAATTCGGGTCGTGAAAAGCTTGGTATAAGAGAACGATTCAAGTTCTAGGGTTTCTACAAAGTCATGTTGTGTAGAGTCCCTTTTATGGTGTGTAGCATGCCACACTTATAGGGGAAGGCTACAAGGCCTTCAGGAACTATTTCTCATTATTTCATACTTAAGATCATGCAATAGTGGTGTCCATATAAAAGTTATCCAAATTCCTTCCTTGCTCTAATTTTGTGGGTTATGGCTTATTATCGAGGTGATACAAGGGAAAAAACTTAGAATCCTAACAATTTGGTTCTTTTCGACTAAGTCATCAAAATTTATGAGACAATACAAGGACTTGAGAGGAGTTCATTAGTGTATCAAAGTGGATTAACTCAAGTGTATACTCCTATCTATCTCAAATATGCATTTTAGCCCGAGGTTATAAGTGTAATCAGTCCCTTTCAAAAATATTATTGCAGAAGTCTCGCTTAACGGGAAGGTATGTATCTAAATGTTGAGATAGTATTTCTACCTAAGCTGTAGTATAAACTGGGGTATTTTGAACTATGTGTAGTAATATGATTCCAAGGTTAGAGATATGAAGTCATAACTTTAGAAATTAGAGTGGGGTAACTTTTGAGTAAAAAAAGGTGGTTGTATTTATGAAACCTTTAAGTAAGTGATGGGGTGGTATGATCTTATGATTGGTTATAATTGCTGAAAGGTTTGAAGATCTTTTTGTAGTTAGTATAGAATGTGATTAGTTATGTGATTTAAATTCATATGAAATGGGGAAATCTTAGAAAGGGGGTGTCAGTGGTGTTTATAGAATTTTGAAGGTAATTTAAAGGTATGTTTGGGTAAGTAGAAGAGTTGTTAGGAAGGCGAATATACTAATGGACCTTAATGAGTTATGTTACTAGGATTGATTGTCTTGATTATGTGGTCTTACTACATTAAGAGTCCCTTGATTTTTATCTAGCGGTTTTAAGCAAGGCTAGTAGGTGAGAATGTGTTTAGTAGATTTTAAAGTATAGCAGTAATGTTGTGAAGAATATGTGATTGTAGGCCATAGTTTGAATAAGGAGTATGTATTGATCAATTTGTTATATATTCTTATGGATAGATACAGTATGTGGGATGTTTCATTGGCAATTCATGATTGGTAATAGATGTTAGGCTTGAACTTTAAATGTAATTATGGTGATAAGAATGTTAGCTCAAGGGTAGTGATGCAAGAATTGTGGAAGTAAATTAGTAGGCTTGATTTAATGTATGGAAGAGCTTAGGTTGAAAACTAAAGAAAAGAAATTTAGTGGATAATTTTGATATTTATACTGAGGACTAGCATTGGAGCGATGAATTATGGATAAGTCATTAGGTCAATATGTGTTTTAAGTTTATATAAATATGTTAAACCCTAGGTAGCATGTTGTTATATGAGGTGTTAAGGGTATGATCTCCATATGTACCTAGTTCATATTCTTGGATGTCTTAGCACGGAGAAGACTAGGGAGTTGTTATATGGTGTCTTTAGAGCTGAATTGAGGAAAATATAGATAGATGATGTGAACACTAGGTATAGTTTTAAAAAATTTTGGTTAAGTTATGAGGTTATGACAATAGAGGTGTAATACTAGTATACTAGTGAGTGGAGAATGAAGTGTTATGTGTTATGATGTGTGGATGTGTATGCTCATAAGAGGGTGAGTTATAGAGATAGTGGTAGAGGCTAGTGAATGTTAAGATTAGTATCCATAAAGAGGATGTCCTAGAAAGAATTTAGAGTATTCATGATTATAGTTATCAGTTGAAGTTTGGCGTTTATGTGTATGGTGATACCCCCATTTTGTTGAGTGTTGTGCTTGCAGGTTTAATGAGAGGATATTTTCACAAGTCTAGGATGGTGATCTTTGAGCTAAAGGGGAGATTATGCACTAAGGAAGGTCTTGAGTTTTCTCATTGTGGTAAGTTTCAAGGATGAGTCATGATAACTCTATTCTTAATCTAGTAAATTCCTCCTACTTCAGACTAAGACGACATTCTACTAAAGTCTTATGTATTCAAATTATGCCTACGCCTAAGGTCCGACTTTTCTAGGCAAATTATGTCCATGCCACAACCCCTAAACTAGAAGCAATAACTTATGTCAGCAATCTAAGCTTCCAAGTATTCAAGATCTATTTAATGATGCTCATGAATCCATATACTCATTCTTACTTTATGCTTAGTTCTAAGAAACTATACTCTCTATATGTTACCAACATATCTTATGTCATGCCTTAGCCCAAAATAATATTAAAAATGCAAACCCGTGACAATTCTCAATTTTTAGAATGAGAAGCAATAGCTTCAAGAAGCAATCCTTTCCTTATTTGTTGGAATATATGAATCCTACTTCATGTTATATGACTCATGATATATGCAATCAGGTTTCTCACTATGCCTAGTCTGAATAACTCATGCTATGTTATGTTCATTCCCGAACGACCCTCAATTTATGATCCAGGTGGCTGCTATAAAGTATTTTGTGCCCATTGTACCATATCTCACTTCGCTACTCTGACATTGAGTATTATGACAAATAGGATTCATGATTGAGTTGTGTCACTCCTATTCTTGATACTTGTACTCTAGTCCCTCGATAACCCTCCTTATGTAAGAATGATAGTGGCTATGGAAGCGTAGTAATATTTTAGATAAGAGAGTAGATGTTCTTTACTATAAAAATTTTTGGTGAGGCTACTCGAGCTAAGGTTATAGAGAAAGTGGGAAGAGTGAGATGAACTTTCACTATGTGATATAGTTAGGAAGGATAGATGCAATAAAAATCATTTTGATAGTGATTTAGGTTGTTGGTTTTTTGTAGGAGATCCATAAAGTGGGTGCAATAAAGATAGGCTTGAATTTTCAAATTTATAGATACATAAATCATTATGTTGTGTGGCTAGTATTCCTTGATAAAAACCTGAGGTTATTTAATTATAGTGATAAAATAGAGTAGTATTCATAGAGGGGTGTAGAATATAGGGTCCCATAGTTTAATGCTAGCACCTTTCAACTCATAGTAGGCTTTAATACGGAAGAAATACGTAGTTAGTCTCAAGCCCTTATTGTTATATGTTTCGCAGGGGAATTATAAGATTGAAAAGGTGAAGTATGATATTCATAGCTAAAATCATAGTTAAAAAACGTGGCTATATTAAGGGTTATTAGATGTCTCATTTAAGGTGAAGAATGCTTCTATTCTTATGTCCCCTGAAAATATCATTTCGTGCCTTGTATTAATCTTAATCAGGTTGAGGATTCCTTAAAAATATTATGTTTATGTTGTTATGATTATGTTCCATATAACTCATTCCTAAGATCATGTCTATGTCGAGTCTTGTAATCTCAAGATCTGTGCTTACATGATCTACTTGGTGATGTCGTGAAGCTTTTTTCTTTGAATGCCTATGTATGTCGTGTTGAGGGAGAATTTCTAATGTGAAGTTACATCCTTTATTCTATATTTCTAGAGCTTCAACAAGTTTCTACCTATCATTCAAGGATGAATGATTCAGAAGGAGAGATAATATAATACCCCACATTTTTCATCTAGAATTCAAAACATCATTTCTATTTTATAGACCCAAACCGGATGTCAATATGAGTGTGATGATCAATTCTATATGGTAGGAACAGATTTGGAGATGAATTGAGTTCATAAAAATCTCCTAACACAAAGTTGAGTTGAGAAATTTTCTACAAATGGAGTATTAGTGGACGTCCTTACTTGGATCAACTTATAACAACCATTATTCCAAGAATATAATGAGTTAGGTGGCCTACTATGTACCAAATGAAATATCTTTGAGTTTTCTTTCCAACATATCCAATTTCACCTTAATTTGATATCGGAATAGAAAGTTGTGCTAATTTAACTTCGAAGTGTCTATCAGCCAGAAGGTGATGACTAAGTTGACGAGCTATCAACTAGATGGCAAGCTGTCAACTCAAGTCGACAACCTTAACTAGTAAATGGCCAAATCCAGCTAAAGATTGATGAATAAGTTGACGAGTTCGCAATAAACTAACGAGTTTTCAACTTAGAAATTCTTTCAATCTTTTTCTGTCTCTTTAGGGGTATTTTGGTCTTTTCATCACCTCAAATCCTACCCGTACGACTTAAATCACTCTTTGAACACTATTTACTCATTAGATATCAGTTTACCATAGATCTTTCTCCTCTCCACTCTCAAGTGAAATAAAGCTAGGGTTTCTTCTCAAAGTTCAACTTCCAAGGCTTGAAATTCAAGTTCTTCTCAAATTTCTTCCGTCAAAAAGGCATGTTGAACACTCTCTATTTTAATTATTATACTATTGCATCAATTTACATGGTTTCTTATGTGCTCTTGAATGTTTTGTTAAACTAGGGTTGAGGGTTTTTGGTAGTTAACACTTGCATGAATTTTCCTTTATTTTATTAATGGGTTTTCATCATGGTTTTAATGGGGATTGTGAACGTAAATTGTGTTTTATGAAAATAGAGGAAATTGATACTTGGTTTCACACTTTTTATGGATTTTGGAATGATAAAGACATGAACCTCTACCCATTTCATAAATTTGGTCCTAAACGAAGATTTTATGGTGTTTAAATTGTCCTTTAAAACATTGCATGTCATTAATGAAAAAAATGATATACATGGTTCTTGAATTTCCCTTGGGGTGAATATTATGAATGAATGAAATTATGAATTTCAAGTCTTTGAAACAACTTTGATTAATATTATGAACAAGGATGTTACCCGATCTTTGTGCAATATTAAAAGTGTTGAACTTTATGACTTTCTTTGAGATTTTTATGTAAATTAATGATGAATATGAGCATTATTTTGAAGGATGGGGTTAAGGAATCGATAGTGTTTTATGGTAATGTTTCTTGACATGATATGAACGACTTGTAAGTCCTGGTATGACGATACCAGTATGAATATTTCCTAATGAACGACTCTTTGTTAAATGTTATGTGCAAACTATTTTAATTGGGCTCCAAAGAGAATTATATAGCTCACCGTGAAGGCATAAGTTTTAGAGACTAATTCCTAAAACCTATATTTGTCTGCATGGGATGTCGAACCTTATATGTTTAATCAGATTGTGTTCCTTCACATGAGAATAATATGTATGTTGGCTTTTGTCTAATTGTTACTTTAGCCTAATCTCGATACGTGCGGCCAACGTGGCATGAAGCCCCGCCGATTGGGGAATACCGTACCCATATAGATCGTGGGTTACTAAATGACCCATTCTACCCATGGGTCTGCCGATGACGGTTAAAACATGTCCCTTTCCCTTATTGTGACATCCTATTATAAATATATATATATATATATATATATATATACTTGTTGTGCATGTGGTTAATAAATATTTTTGGTTAAGACATTCAAATTTTTTTGTTATTCTATCATAGTCTTACAATGGATTTTTTATTTTGGCATAGTTGGGTTTATGTCTCGACTTAGTACATATTTTATGGATAAAGGCTTGTAGATACTATTGGCTTGTTATTTCTGAATTCAGATTTGACTCTTAAATTTTATTTTGTAATTTATCAAACTCTTTTATTTTCTAAGGGGTCATCTCATGCACTGGTAGGCTTAGGGTGCCCATTATGACCAAGGCCCCATTTCGGATAGAGACAATAATAATACGGTAATTGAATTTGATAATGATAAGTTGTTTGAACAAATTTATCTATATAAAACTGGACATGAGATGTCTAGTAAGTGGTCTAAACAACCTTGGGATAAACCAGAGGAGAATGTACTTAATGAAGAGAATCAAGATGTAGTAAGCAAAAAAAAAAACGTCGACTTCCTTCAGAAAAATTTTTGTAATAATCTTTTTGAAAATTTGCCTCAAATATTTAAAGAATTGATGTCGTCTGCGGAATCATCCTTTTGAAAAGAGGAAGTTAATAGTAATAATGATTCAATCATGAGCAATTACACATGGGAGTTGGTTCATCTTCCTCTAGAAAAGAAATCTTTAGGTTCTAAATGGATCTTCAAAAAGAAAATAAAAGTTGATGGTACTACTGACAAATAAAAGATAAGACTTGTTGTGACAGACTTTAAACAAAAAGAAGGCCTTGATTATTTTGATACATACTCGTCAATAATAAGGATAACGTTGATACAAGTGTTGGTGGTATTAGCAAAGGTATATGGTGTTGAAATCCATCCAATTAATGTGAAAACATCTTTCTTTAATTGAAAATTAGAGAAAGAAATTTATATGGAACAACCAAGGGTGTTTTGTCTCTAGTAAGAAAACAAAGTATGCAGACTTGTAAGTCACTTAATGGAATAAAATAAGAACTCAAACAGTGGCATATAAAGTCTGATCAAATCATATTGGTAAATTGATTCAAGATAAATGAATGTGATAAATGAGTTTACCTTAAAATCACTCCAAATTGCAAATTCATTTTTTCTTTGTATGTGGATGATATGTTTGTATCATTAGATACATTTCTGACTTAAATGCTATGAAATGAATACTTGTGAACAAGTTCATTATGAAAGACCTCAAAGTTGCTGATATGAACTTAGGGATAAGAATTCATAGAATTCCACAATGGTTGACACTGTCATAGGATCATTACATTGAGAAGGTACTTGACAAGTTTAAGTATTTGAATTGCAATATTTCCAAGACTCCATTATTTGTGAGCTTTGCACTTTAGAATAATAAAAGTGAGTCACAGTTGGTCTATGCATGAGTGTTGGAAAATTTGATGTATATAATTAATTATACTCAACCAGTCATAGCGTAATGTTGCGTATTTCTATCTAGCTTCGATTCATCCCTAAAATATCGAAGGTCTTTCTTCATCGATTAATACCTTTTATTTCCTCTGGTATTTTTAAAATTTTGACTTTTTAACATATGGGAAATTGAATAAGCTTTTCATCGATACCAAATTCATCCAAATCTGACACTCGGACGAAGAGTCAGAGCTATTTTAGTAAGATAGTATACCACCTAATACTTTAGCGCATCCTGGAGTCAACCAAAATGGTAATTGTCAAAATCCAGTGAGCCTCCACTATTATGGTGCATTGCGCCAAGGCTCACTTTCAGGGTTGTCAAGTTCCAGTGCACCAACACGATTCCACCGCATCGCGGTGCCTTTCCAGTTTGAAACCATGGTGGCAACACAATTTCCACCGTGTTGCACTACCAACTAGTTTCCCAATTGTCCATTTTCCAGTGAACTGGCGTGATATCATCGCATCTTGCCAGCATGAAAAATTGAGATTTTCAGATTTCATTATTTAATTTCAAGGACCAATTGGAAATTTCCTAGAGCCCCTAATCAGCCTATGCACAGGATTTAAACCCTTAATAGCCAAAATTGCTCATTGTTTTCACTATTACTTAAGAACAAAAGCACTATGTCTCAAATATAGAAAACCCTAGCCCCCAAGTGTCAAAAGCAATCTCAAGAGATAACAGTTTCAAGAACTTCAAGAATCTAGATTTTCAGGTATGTTAGATGTTGATTCTTGGGTTCCTTTCACCCAAGAAGTTCAAGAATCCTTTTCTAAATTTAAAGATTTTATATTTATGACTTTTCATGATTCAAGTAAATTGAAATAGAAGTTCATGTTGTTATTGAGTTTTAATTCATGTTTCGTTTACAAAGTTCTATGTTATGATCCTAGGATGTGATATTTATGTGATGTTCATGATAAACCCCTTCAAGGTGTATGTTGATTGATGTAACTATGTTAATTAGGTGTATTGAATGAATTATGCTCCACATATGTTTTATAAAATGCTTATGTGAAGGAAATAGAGTCATAATAGCATGTTAAAAAGAAATCCCCAATTATGTATAAGTTAATGCATGACAAGTGTTTGTTGAAAGGCCTTGGTGAATGAATTATGATATGTTGCATGCATTCCTACTCATGTACATTCCTTATTGAATGAATTATAAGCTAATAGTATGCACTCCTTATACATTTACAAGGCAAATTCCTAAAAGTTCTAGATTTCTCTATGATTTATGAACCCTTATGACATCTAGTATGTATTTTGATGAGTCTTAACTTGAGAATTGATTATGGATCATTAAGCCCTACTTAAAGTTTACAGTTTTATGAACTTTTGTGCTTTAAGCACCTATTAATTGAGTACTTTGATATTATGGAGACTGATTTGTCCTTTTTGGTTATAATAGAGTTGAAATCCACATTTAGTATGATTTAAATCAAATAGAATTATGTTTTGGTCCTCATTATAGACCCTCGAGTTATTTTGAAGTGGATTTTGTAAGAGTTTTTAGCTGAGTATGAGAGTAGTATTTAGCACCGAGTTAGGTATGATTCCAAAAACTCATACCCCAGAACTTGACACTGTAGGTTCGAGACTTATGGAACCAAGGAAGAGATAGTGATCACTAAAGATGAGGTTCTACTCTATTGGAAGGATAGAATATCTCTCCCTAACGTGGGCGAGAAGTTGGATTCCATGTATCATACATGATTTATGTTGGTTAGAAGACCTCCAATATAGACCTGAGATCCAACTATCATCAACTTAAAGTAAGGGAATGTGATATTCCAAAAATAGCCTTTCAAACTGCTATGGTCACTTAAGTTTCTAGTCATGTCTTTTGGGCTTCCCAATGCCCCAGCAGCCTTTATGGACCTCATGAATCGAATCTTCAAGCAGTATCTTGATATGTTTGTCATAGTGTTCATAGATGATATTTTTGTTTACTCCCATACTGAGGATGACCATTCAAATCATTTTACAATTGTCTTGTAAAATCTTAGAGATCACTAGTTTTTAGCCAAATTCAACAAGTGTAAATTTTTGCTAAGATTAGTAGCTTTTCTGGGTCATATCATTTTTGCCGAAGGCATTAGAGCTGATCCCCAAAAGATAAAAACTATAAAAAAAATTGGCCTAGATCTATTTCCCCATCTGACATTAGGAGTTTCTTGGGTATAGCTGGATACCACCACCATTTTGTTAAAGTTTTCTCTTCAATTGTGTCTCCCATAACCCGGTTGACCCAAAAGAAAGTTAAGTTCTAGTGGTCAGATTCCTGTCAGAAGGAAGACTCGACTTACTTTAGCCCCTGTGTTGACTTTGCCTGATGGTACAGATGGTTTTGTGGAGTATTGTGATGCCTCTAGAGTTGGTTTGGGTTATGTGTTGATCCAAAGAGGTAAGATTATAGCCTATGCCTCTAGACAGTTGAAGCCGCATGAAAAGAACTACCCAACCCATGATCTTAGGTTAGCTGCTGTGATCTTGGCTTTGAAAATGTAAAGACACTATTTGTATGGTGTTCATTGATATGTTTACATATAATAAGAGCCTGTAGTGTGTGTTTACTCAGAGGGAGTTGAATCTTAGGCAGAGGAGGTTGTTAGAGTTGTCAAAGGACTATGATATGAATGTGCTGTATCACCCGGGCAAGGCCAATATAGTGGCAGATGCCCTAAGCCAACTGTCTATGGGTAGTGTTATTCATGTAGAGGAAAGTAAGAAAGAGTTGGCTTGTGATATGCATTGTTTGGCTAGACTGGGTGTTAGGTTTATTGATTCAGCTGAGGGGAGTATGTTGGTGCCGAGTAGTTCTGAATCCTTTTTAGTTTCAAAAGTGAAGGAGAAGCAATACAGGGATCCTAGTTTGGTCAGATTGAAGGAGTTAGTTAAGGACCAAAAGGTAGAGGTTTTCTCCCGAGGAGGAGATGGAGTGTTAAGATAGAATGGTACATTATGTGTTCCGTGTGTTGATGATCTGCATGCTTGAAGAGATACTTCATTGATTGTGTTGTGAATGATAGCCTATTGCCATGTTATGTACGAGTTATCCTGTCTTGTATTATTTATGTTATCGAGTCTTGGGGGTATTCATACCTGACAAATTAGCTTCTTGTCTAGAGCCAGTATCAATTACATGATAATCTCAGTCATGCCATAATTAGTAGTACTCTCAGTCAATTACAGAACCTAGGCAATCTCAGTATCATTAGCATTCCAGCTTCAATTTAGAAATAGATTCAGAACTCAGTAGTATTCGGTCAGTCAACGGAAGTCAGTGAATTAATTTTAACTCTGTCAAATAAGTATGATCTGTAACAGTTCAGTCTATCCTAGTATGAATTAGTAAATCAGTTTAGTGTCTTTCAATTAGGAGTAGGATTTATCACTGAGTGAACCTAAGGATGGGGGCTCATGCGCTAGATAGGACTAAGATCCTTAAAATCAAAGTTCCCTCATAGTATGAGCCTTAAAGTGTGTCAAGTGAGGAGTAATTCTGGCCCTAAAAATTGATAAGTGACTTCAAAAGTGAATAATATTTTAACCTTGCTGAATTTTCCTGAAAATGACTTTCTATCGTGTGGGAAATTGAATTATCTTTCTAACAATACCTATTTCGTCAAAATCCAATGTCAGATTAAGAAGATATGGCAACATTACAGAAGGCTATCTGAACTTTCCAGGTGAGATGGAAGGGGCCGATGGTCCGTCGGACAAGCAATGAACCATCAGACAAGTGACGGACCATCAGACAAGCGATGGACTGTTGCCCAGGCCATTGTATTGAGGTAGAAGTCCAACTTACTGGACAAGTGCAACAGAGAAGGCCGACGGACCATCAGGCTAGCGATGGACCGTCACACCCCATCATCGCAGCAAAGACAGAAAGAAAGTTTCTGGACCAGGTACGATGGTCAGGACGGACGGACCTTCGGGCCTCCGACGGACCGTCGCACCCGGTCGGTGCTTATCTCATTTAGTATTTTTAAGTCATTTTTAAAAATTTCTTTTTGGTCTTTTCCCACCCTTTTTACAATCAGATATACCCAAAATGAGGTAGATGGTTTCATTATCTCAAAAAACATCTAAAGGCTAGGGTTCCTTCCTCAGGAACAAACCCAAAATCTTTCTCCAAGAAATTCATGAACTCGCCATAGATTTTACAAATTGAGTTGAGATTAACATTTCCTAAGTCAAAGGCTTCAAGAACTCTCTCTCAAGAGTAAGAAGAAGAGTTTCAAACAAGCTTGATCATATGATTTTACAATCTAAGGCATGTGGGGTTTCAAGCAAGGATAATCCTTTCACTCTTGTGACCAAAGGCTTATTTTAGACTACAAGTTTCTGCAATTTATGAGACTTTACATGAAATTGAGTTAGGGTTTTTCACCCATTTTCATAAATTGCAAGATTTTGATGTTCTCCATGAATTGAAAGTCAAATAGCATGATTTTACTTGTTTTCTTAAGAAATTAAAGCTGGATTTATAACCTATGTTGTTATTTCTTGAGATTTTAATAGTTCCAATATTCTAGAAATTGAAGTACATGAGTGTGTTGAGATTTTAAGGCAAATAGCTAAAATTTCCAAATTACAATATGATTTATGAACCCTTATGACAACTAGTATGCATTTTGATGAGTCTTAACTTGAGATTTGATTATGGGTCATCAAGCCAAACTTGAGGTTTATAGTTTCATGAACTTTTGTGCTATAACCACCCATGAATTGATTACTTTGATATTATGAAGACTGATTTAGCCTTTTAGTCATAATAGAGTTGAAATCCACATTGAATATAATTTAAATCAAATAAAATTATGTCTTGGTCTTCATTAGAGACCTTCAAGTTATTTTGAGGTGCATTTTCTAAGAGTTCTAAGTTGAGTATGGGAGAGTATTTAGCATCGAGTTGGGTATGATTCTAAGGTTTCATACCCCAAAACTATGTCTCACCATAGGCTCAAGACTTATGGGCCCAAGGCTAATATTGTAATACTCCGGAAAATTTTCTTCGTAAAGATTTCGGGAGAAACGTATCGAGTTCTATGCTTTAAAGTGATTCATAAATTTTCTGTATAGTATTTCTAAGAATTTGACCTACAATTGCGTAGAGTATCAAATAACCTTTCCAACGATATGTTGATCATTGAAAATGGGCACTCGAGGGATGAGTTACGACCATTCTGATCGAACTACGACCATACCGATCGAACTGTGAATAGTAAAATGTGCAGGAAAAAAAGTACTGAGGCCTGGCGTATTTTTGCTCCAAGTTTAAATGATCATAACTCCTTTTACATAATGATCTGAGTTATCTACTATATATCAATGGAAAGCTCTGCGAGTTCTCTTTTCAATGAAATTGGTTTCATCAAATTTCATCTAAGTACATGAGTGTGTTGAGATTTCAAGGCAAATTGCTAAAATTTCCAAATTACAATATGATTTATGAACCCTTATTACATCTAGTATGCATTTTGAAGTGTCTTAACTTGAGATTTGATTATGGGTCACTAATCCCTACTTGAGGTTTACAATTTTAGGAACTTTTGTTCTATAAGCACCCATGAATTAAGTACTCATAGAATTATGTTATGGTCTTCATTATAAGCCCTCGAGTTATTTTGAGGTGGATTTTGTAAGAGTTCTGAGCTGAGTATGGAGTAGTATTTAGCACTAAGTTGGGTATGATTCTAAGGACTCATATCCCAGTACTACGTGCCACTATAGGTTCGAGACTTATGGGTCCAAGGCTAAGATAGTGATCACTAAAGATGAGGTTCTACTCTGATGGCAAGTATAGAGCAGCTCTTCCCAATGTGGGAGATACATTGGACTGTATGTAGCTTACATGGTCTACGTCTATTAGAAGACCTCTAAGATAGACCTTAGATCCATCTATTATCAACTTAAAGTAAGGGAATGTGATGTTCTAAAAATAGCATTCTAAACCCGCTATGGTCACTTTAAGTTTCTACTCAAGTCTTTCGAGCTAACCAAAGCCCCAGCAGCCTTTATGGACCTCATGAATTGAGTGTTCAAGGAATATCTTAATATTTTTGTCATAGTGTTCATAGATTATATTCTTGTTTACTCCCGTATTAAGGATGACCATGCAAATCATCTTAGAATTGTGTTGCAAACTCTTAGAGATCACCAGTTGTTCGCCAAATTTAACAAATATGAATTGTGGCTAAGATCAGTAGCCTTTCTAGGTCATATCATTTTAGCCGAAGGCATTAGAGTTGATCCCTAAAAGACAAAAGCTGTAAGAAATTGGCCTAAACCTGTTTCCCCATCTGACATTAGGAGTTTCTTGGGTCGAGCTGTCTATTACCATCGTTTTACTGAAGGTTTCTCTTCTATTTCATCTCCCTTTACTCATTCGACCCAAAAGAAAGTTTAGTTCCAGTGGTCAGATTCCTGTGAGAAAATTTTTTAAGAGTTGAAGACTCGACCTACTTTAGCCTCTGTGTTAACTTTGCTTGATGGTACAGATAGTTTTGTAGTGTATTGTGATGCCTCTAGAGTTGGTTTGGGTTGTGTTTCGATGCAAATAGGTAAGGTTATAGCCTATGCCTCTAGGCAGTTGAAGCTGCATGAAAATAACTACCCAACCTATGATCTTGAGTTAGCTACTGTGGTCTTTGCTTTGAAAATGTGGATACACTATTTGTATGGTGTTCATGTTGATGTTTTTACGGATCATAAAAGCCTGTAGTATGTGTTTACTTAGAGGGAGTTGAATCTTAGGCAGAGGCGGTGGTTAGAGTTGTTAAAGCACTATGATATGAGTGTGTTGTATCACTTGGGCAAGGCCAATATAGTGTAAGATACCCTTAGCTGATTGTTTATGGGTAAGAGTTGTCTTGTGATGTACATCGTTTGGCTAGACTGGGTGTTACGTTGCTTGATTCAGCTGAGGGGAGTATGTTAGTATAGAGTAGTTTTGAATCCTCTTTAGTTTTGGAAATGAAGGAGAAGCAAGACAGGGATCCTAGTTTGGTTAGACTGAAGGAGTTAATTAAGGACCAAAAGGTAAAGGTTTTCTCCCAAAGGGTAGATGGCTAATTGAGATTGCAGGGTAGATTGTGTGTTTTGTGTGTTGATGATCTGTGTGCTTAAAGAGATGCTTCATTGATTGTATTGTGAATGATAGCCTATTGCCATGTTATGTACGAGTTGTCCTATCTTGTACTATTTATGTTATCTAGTCCTAGGGGTATTTATGCCCAACAAATTAGCTGTTTTTCAAGAGCCAATGTCAGTTTAATAATAATCTCATTTATGCCATGATTAGTAGTACTCTCAGTCAGTTATAGAACCTAGGGAATCTCTAGTAGTACTCTCAGTCAGTTATAGAACCTAGGGAATCTCAGTATCAGTAGCATTCCAGCTTCAGTTCAGAAATAAATTCAAAACTCTGTAATATTCTATCAGTAAATGGAAGTCAGTGAATTCAGTTTACCTCAGTCAAAAAAGTGTAATCTGTAACAGTTCAGTCGAGCCTAGTATGAATTAGGAAATCAGTTCAGTGTCTTTCAGTTGGGAGTAGGATTCAGCATAGAACAAACCTAAGGATAGGAGCTTACCCACTAGATAGGACTAAGATCCCTAGAAGCAATTTGTAAGACCCTGCAAAGTTCCCTCGTAGTCTGAGCCATAGAGCGTGTCAAGTGAAGTGTAATTTCAGACCTAAAATATTCAGAAGTAACTTCCAAAGTGAATAATATTTAAACCTGGTTGAGTTTTCCTAAAAATGACTTTTTATCATATGAGAAATTGAATTATCTTTCCAGCGATACCTATTTCATCAAAATCCAATGTCAGAGTAAGAAGATATGGACAAATTATAGAAGGTAGTCTGAACCACCCAGGTGCGATGGAAGGGGCTGATGGATCGTCGGACAAGCAACAGACAGTCGGACAAGCGACGGATAATTGTCCAGACTGTCGCAATGAGGTAGAAGACCGACTCACTAGCCAAGTACGATTGAGAGGTCTGATGGACCATTGGGCTAGTGACGAATTGTCGCATCCCATCGTTGCAGTCGAGACAGAAAGAAAGTTTTTTGTACAGGTATGACGATCAGTACCGATGGATCATCGGGCCTCCGATGGACCATCGCACCTTGCCGACACTCATCCCGTTCAGTATTTTTAAGTCATTTTTAAAATGGCTTTTTGATCTTTTCCCTCCCTTTTAACAATCAAATATATCCAAAATGAGGTAGATGGCTTCATTATCTACAAAAACATCCAAAGTCTAGGGTTTTTTCCTCAAGAACAAACACCAAATCCTTCTCCTAAAAATTCATGAACTCACCATAGATTTTACAAATTGAGTTGAGATTCGAATTCCCCAAGTCAAAGGCTTCAAGAACTCTCTCTCAAGAGTAAGAAGAAGAGTTTAAAACAAGATTGTTCTTATAATTTCACAATCTAAGGTGTGTGGGGTTTTGAACAAAGGTAATCCTTTCACCCTTGTGCCCAAAGACTTATTTTAGACTACAAGTTTCTGCAATTTATGATACTTTACATAAAATTGAGTTAACATTTTTTTTACCCATTTTCATAAATTGCAGGATTTTGATGTTCCCCATAAAGTCAATGTCAAATAGTATGATTTTACTTGTTTTCTTAGGAAGTTAAAGCTGGGTTTATACCATATGTTGTTATTCCTTGAGATTTTAATAGTTCCAATGTTCTAGAAATTTAAGTACATGATTATGTTGAGATTTTAAGGAAAATTGTTATTAGTTCCAGCTTTCTATATGATTTATGAACCCTTATGACATCTAGTATGCATTTTGATGAGTCTTAACTTGAGAATTGGTCTTCAATAGATACCTTCAAGTTATTTTGAGGTGGATTTTCTAAGAGTTCTAAGTTGAGTATGGGAGTGTATTTAGCATCGAGTTGGGTATGATTCTAAGGTCACATACCCCAAAACTATGTCTCACCATAGGCTCGAGACTTTTGGGCCCAAGGCTAATATTGTAATACCCCAAAAAAATTTCTTTGTAAAGATTTTGTGAGAAACGTATCGAGTTCTACGCTTTAGAGTGATTCATAAATTTTCTATATAGTATTTCTAAGAATTTGAGCTACAATTGCGTAGAGTATCAAATAACCTTTCCAACGATATGTATATCATTGAAAACGGGCACTCGAGGGATGAGTTACGACCATTTTGATCGAACTACGACCATACCGATCGAACTGTGAACAGTAAAACATGTACGAAAAAAGTACTGAGGCCTGGCGTATTTTTTCTCGAACTTTAAATGATCATAACTCCTTTTACATAATGATCTGAGTGATCTACTATTATCTATTGAAAGCTTTGCAAGTCCTCTTTCCAATGAAATTGGTTTCATCAAATTTCTCTATCGAAGTAAAAAGTTATGGTCGATCTACTTCATCCTACCAAAAGTGAATTTTTGGGTCAATTTCAAATGATTATAACTCCTCGCACACAATGATCTGGGTGAGATACTATATATCAACGAAAATATATGAGAGTCCTCTTTCTAATGAAATTGGTTTCATCTAATTTAGATATCAGAGTAAAACGTTATGGCTGATCTACATCAGACTATCAAAACAGTCTACCAAAGGACATATTCGAGAATTATTTGATTTTTAGGGGCGTTTTGGTCATTCCCCCTCACCCAAAATTCATCCAAATCCTATATTAAACCCTATTGGAAGCATTATATGTTATATTTCATCAAATCGCCTCAAAAAGAAAACCCTAAGCTCCTATATCCAACTTTAAGAACCTCCAAAGTTTACCATTAATTCTTCAAATTTATTCATGATTCCAAGTTCCTAATTAAAGAATTTCAAGAACCTCCAAAGTTCACCATTAATTCTGTAAATTTATTCAAGATACCAAGTTCCTAGTTCAAGAACTCCAAGAGCCATCATTCAAAGGCACGATTAACATCTCAAAAATGAGTATCGATCTAAAGTTCATCATTCAAGGTATGTAAGGTTTTTCAACAAGAACTCTCTTTCGTTCTTGTTCCCAAAAGTAATTTTCTTTACAAAGGCATGATTTTTATTTGATTTTTATAAATTTGAATCATGAACCCATATCTTATGATGATTATTATGAAATCTTAATGTTTATGATTTTGAAATATGACTTTACATGTGTGGTGATATAAAGCGTGAATCTTGAATAATATTTATCATGATTTTGATATTTGGGTCGTGAATTTCCATTGAAAATTGTGTTTTTTGAGAACGTGTGTTATAAGCACGTTGATGTTGAATATTTGAGATATTTTGAATGATTTGACCTTTTGGTCGTGAATGAGTTATTTTGAACTCGACTGTGAAAGAAATCCACATTTTTATTGATTATGATAAAGGGGTAGCAAATTGGCTCCTAATGAAAATTATTGAAGTATTTATCGTGGATTTTTTTAATATGAGCCTGAGGCTGATTTAAATTTCTGAGCTAAGTCCGGGAGTAATCTTTAGTACCGAGTGGGAGGTATAAAGTGACCTTAATTTCCTAGAACTACTTGCCCCCATAGGATATAAGCCTGAGGCTAATTTATATAGTGATCACTAGTGTTTTTGAATTAATACTGGAAGTCCTACTCTGATGGAAAGGATAGAACGGTTCTCCCCAATGTGGGTTTTACGTTGGACTCCATGTAGCTCACATGGTTTATGTCAGTTATAGGATCTCCCAGTATGTGTGTGTTTTCTTATGTCTATGGTGAATGGTGAAGTGATTTAAAAGTGGAATTGTAAAAGTTATTCTTTCAAAAGATTTAAATGATATTTACACTATGAGAATTGATATTCTTGATGAACTGAAAGTGATTGACAAATTATATGATGACTCACATGTGTTATTACACTTATTTCATCCTCTCATGATTTTGATGATTTAATTCGATCTAAGTGAGTCATCTATATTAGCATGCATAATTTTATAAACAGTGATGATATTAAGATATTATTTTATATATGCATTGCACCTCATATGCTCGGTCTTTTTACATGGTACTAATCCACATATTCGTATGTGGGCTACATTTTCTCAAAATATAGGTACAAGGTATAGTTGTACCTTCAGATCAAGCCAGTTCGTGGTATCCAGTCAGCAGATGATGAGTCCTTTTGATTCAAGGGCTTGGGTTAGTTATGCAGACTTTATAGTGTTGTATTTTCTTTATTCAGTCGTATTAAGTTGGGTTAGTCAGGAGTCATGACCCGGCTACCTATAGTCAGTACTAGTAGAGGCTTCATAGACAGTCAGTAGAAGTTGATGTATTTTGTTTCAATTTTGGTTATTAAGGCATAATTATAATCCTGTAAAATTCTATTTTTGCATCGATCAGATTCAGAAAAGAGTTAATTTCTGTTGATTTGTATGGATTTGTATTTTTATTCAGTTGCTTATGAGTTATGCCAGTAGAAGGGTTAGCTTGGGGTCACTTGTGACCTTAAGCACCGTGTGACGTCTCGGAACCCAATTTTGGGGTGTTACAAACTTAGTATTAGAGCACAGATTTCAAGTATCCTAGGGTGTCTATGAAGTCGTGTCTAGTAGATTCTTGCAGAACGGTACGGAGACGTTTGTACTTTTCTTCGAGAGGCTACAGAGAATTTAGGAAATGTTTCCCTTCTTTCAAGTCTAAGATCGTGCTATAAAAAGGTTCTCCAAGAAGCTTACATAGATTTTCATCTTACTCTATTCTGGCCAACTCTGCCTCATTTTCAAGGTATCAGAAATAGTTAAGCTTAATTCTCCATAGATAGTTATGGGATTGTAAGAGAGCAAGAAAGTATCCTATCAGTGCTTTTGGAGTTCCAAAGATTAAAGTACTTTATTCATGTTCATAAAAGTCGTGAACTAAGCCTAGGTTAGATGTGCTTTCAGATTCCTCCTCAGAATCTACAATGTTAATCTATACTTCTCCCTCTATGTATTATTTTGAGATAACATGATTCGCAAGCTCCAAGTCTTCCCCAGGTAATGCTTCTATATTTTCTAGAAGAAATTTCAAAAGTTACACAAAGGGATTGAGAGGATCTCTCTAGTGTGTTAAGTTCCTTAAGTTGAAAGTTATGCCCTCATTCTTATGAGTTATTTAATTAAGACAGAGTAAGGTGTATTCTTAGATCCTTGAATGTTGTGTGTCAAGTTTCTATCTATTGTATTATGTAATCTTGTTATCATTATGTTTGTGAAAAATCAAAGTCTAGTGAAGTCGTGTGGGGCCTATTTCAATACACTAGCATAGTTACTTTGTTATTCATATAACTTTTTGATCAAAACACAAAACCAAAGTCTAGTGAAGCCATGTGAGCCCTATTTTGATCCACTAGAAACTTGTTGTTCATCTTGTTCCTTGTGATGGCTGAAAATGTGGGATGTGCAGGTGTAGTAGTAAGAAGAATGGTAAGTGTGATTTGTTGAGCATAAGTATAGCGAAATCCCTTTTTGCATGCAATTGGGTTAATAGGAAGTGATATAGTTTGTTCGAGGTATAAAATGGGTGTTGATGGTATTTGTATGATAGAGAGTATAGGTTAGTGATGGAAGTACTCGGTGGGTAAGTGTTGTTAATCTAAGCGCTCTCCAGATTACAACAGGAAGTTAAGTTAAGACGTAGAGAGCTATGAACTAAGTTAAGTTGTGTATGAAGGATAGATAGTCGTGACGGGTGAAAGAAGGATGTGTTAATGGATTGTGAATAAGATAAGCTCTATGATTATAGCCAATTATTATTGTTATGAAGTTTAAATGGGCTAGCATTTGTTAAGGATTGTTTCATAGTTTCTAAGTGGAAATTTCGTGCAAAAAGTTTAAAGTTATATTTTGTGCTAAAAGTTAAAGTTTGAATGATTGGTGATCATGAAGGTGACTGTGACGATTTCTAGATTAATGGTATTAATTGTTAGGAAGTGATCTAGTAGTCTTGAATAGTGGATATAAAATCCTAAGTTTGGTTGATTCGTGATTAAGTTCGATGTTGTGCTTATGATGAGAAAGTTCACCCAAGATATTATGGGACTGCTTTAATTTCGAGGATTAGTGTATGACTGTAATGGTTGAGCTTCTTAGATGTGATTTTTATTCTTATGGTTTAGAAATATAAGTTTACAAGCGTGATTTTAATAAGCGATGACAGAGGTAGTGTGTTCCATTAAGGATGAGAAAAATTTGAGTTGAGCATTAGACTCTAAGATTGAAATTCCGAACTTGAGCTGAAAGCGTTGAAGCTCTAGATGATGTATACGTATTTTGAGCTAAGTGGTAATGTGAAGTAAGATTGAGATTAAGCTTTCATGTATATTATGGTTAGTTAAAGTTTGAAGTGGTTATTTTGAGGGATTGTGGTGTACATGTTTCAGATTCTGGAAGCTAGATATGCTTCAATTCGTCAACTTCTACTAAACGATCTTTATTTTCCAAGTATTCCAGCTCGGTCAATCAGAATCGTATAATTTCCCTTCTTATTTATCATTCATTATGTAATCCAAGGATCTTAGGAATGAAATCATTTCCATACGGAGCATCTCAGTAGTTACAAGTATACCTCTGTTCGAGCGTCATGCATATGAGCTAATTCATAGGTGCCCCGTGCACAGTCCTAGTGACCCTGTGAAATAAGTGTTGTAGAGGAACATAGAGTCCCAAAGGGGGAGATACCCCATGACTTATTAAAGCTTCCGTGTTTTAAACACATCTAGTTCATGCTCAAGTTCTCATTATAAGCCTTGAATTGGCTATTGTTTCATACGCATTAATATATTCCAGAGTCAGTTCAGGTAGATATTTATGCGTCAGATATGCATGTTCAGTATGAGGACTAGGAAACTGTAATTCCAATCGTGCCGATATGTCTCAGATGTTCGCATCCCTTAAGATGTTCAGTTGATCAGTGCTTTTATCCTATCAAGTGACATTCGACGACGAATGTTTCCAAGGGGGAGATAATGTAATACCCCGGAAAATTTTCTTCGTAAAGATTTCGTGAGAAACGTATCGAGTTCTATGTTTTAGAGTAATCCAAAATTTTTCTGTGTAGCATTTCAAAGAATTTGACCAACCATTGCTTCGAGTATCGAATAAGATTTCCAACTATATATAGATCATCGAAAACGGACACTCGAGCGACGAGTTACGATCATTCCGATCGAACTACGACCATTCTGATCTAACTGTGAACAGTATAACGTGCAGGAAAAAAAGTATTGAGGCCTGATGTATTTTTGCTCAAATTTTAAATAATCATAACTCCTTTTACATAATAATGTAGGTGATCTACTATATATCAATGGAAAGCTCTGCGAGTCGTCTTTCCAATGAAATTGGTTTCATCCAATTTGTCTATCGGAGTAAAAAGTTATGGTCGATCTACTTCAGCCTATCAAAAGTGAATTTTTGGGTCAACTTCAAACGACCATAAATCCTCGTACACAATGATCTGGGTGAGATACTATGTATCAATGGAAATATATGAGAGTTCTCTTTGTAATGAAATTAGTTTCATCCAATTTAGATATCGGAGTAAAACGTTATGGTTGATCTACTTTAGACTATCAAAACAGTCCACCAAAGGACAGATTCAAGAATTATTTGATTTTTAGGGGCGTTTTGGTCATCCC
The DNA here is from genome assembly GCA_030864225.1 of Capsicum baccatum var. pendulum. NCBI lineage: Eukaryota > Viridiplantae > Streptophyta > Magnoliopsida > Solanales > Solanaceae > Capsicum > Capsicum baccatum. Next base: position 40,031,134 of record CM061557.1, on the reverse strand, counting down.
CCTCACCCAAAACCCGTTCAAACCCTATATTAATGTCTATTGGAAGCATTATATGTTATATTTCATCAAATCCCCTAAAAAAAACCCTAAGCTCCTACATCCAACTTCAAGAACCTCCAAAGTTCACCATTAATTCTGCAAATTTATTACAGATTACAAGTTCCTAGTTCAAGAACTTCAAGAACCTCCAAAGTTCACCATTAATTCTGCAAATTTATTCAAGATACCAAGTTCCCAGTTCAAAAAACTCCAAGAACCATCATTCAAAGTCACGATTAACATCTCAAAAACGAGTATCGATCTAAAGTTCATCATTCAAGGTATGTTGGATTTTTCAACAAGAACTCTCTTTCGTTCTTGTGCCCAAAAGTAATTTTCTTTACAAAGGCATGATTTTTGTTTGATTTTTATGAATTTGAAGCATGAACCCATATCTTATGATGATTATTATGAAATCTTGATATTTATGATTTTGAAAGATGAATTTACATGTGTGGTGATAAAAAGCATGAATCTTGAACGATATCTATCATGATTATGATATTTGGGTCGTGAATCCCCATTGAAAATTATGTTTTCTGAGAAAGTGTGTGTTATAAGCACGTTGATGTTCAATATTTGAGATATTTTTGCATGATTTAACCTTTTGGTTGTGAATGAGTTATTTTGAACTCGACTGTGAAAGAAATCCACATTTCTATTGATTATGATAAAAGGGTAGCAAATTGGCTTCCGATTAAAATTATTGAAGTGTTCATTGTGGATTTCCTTTAATGTGAGACTGAGGCTGATTTAAATTTTTTAGCTAAGTTCGGGAGTAATCTTTAGCACTGAGTGGGAGGTATAAAGTGACCTTAATTCCCTAGAACTATGTGCCTCCGTAGGATGTGAGCCTGGGGCTGATTTATATAGTGATCCCTAGTGTTTTTGAATTGATATTCGAAGTGCTACTCCGATGTCAAGGATAGGATAGCTCTCCCCAACATGGGTTGTACGTTAGACTCCATGTAGCTCACATGGTTTATGTCGGTTATAGGATCTCCCAGTGTGTGTGTTTTTCCTTGTGTCTATGGTGAATGGTGAAATGATTTGAAAGTGGAATTGTGAAAGTTATTCTTTCAAAAGATTTAAATGATATTTACATTATGAAAATTGATATTATTAATGAACTGAAAGTGATTGACAAATTATATGATGACTCACATGTGTTATTATACTTATTTCATCCTCTCATGATTTTGATGATTTTAATTCGAGCTAAGTGAGTCATCTATATCAACATACATAAGTTTATAAACTGTGATGATATTAAGATATTATTTTATATATGCATTGAACCCCTATATGCTCGGTATTTTTCCATGGTACTAACCCACATATTCGTATGTGGACTACATTTTCTCGGAATATAGGTACAAGGTATAGTTGTACCTTCAGATCCAGTCAGTTCGTGGTATCCAGTTAGCAGATGATGAGTCCTTTTGATTCAAGGGCTTGGGCCAGTTATGCAGAGTTTATAACATTGTATTTTCTTTATTCAGTCGTATTGAGTTAGGGTAGTCGGTAGTCGTGACCCGGCTACTTATAGTCAGTACTAGTAAAGGCTTCATAGACAGTCAGTAGAAGTTGATGTATTTTGTTTCAATTTTGGTTGTAAAGGCAGAATTGTAATCCTGTAAAATTCTATTTTTGTATCGATCAGATTCAGAAAAGAGTTAATTTTTGCTGATTTGTATGGATTTGTACTTTTATTCAGTTATGCCAGTAGAAGGGTTAGCTTGGGGTCACTTGTGACCCTAAGCACCGTGTGACATCTCGAGATTTGATTTCGAGGCGTTACAAATATAGTGATCACTAAAGATAAGGTTCTACTCTTCTGAAAAAGATTGAAGATCTCTCCCCAACTTGGGCCATATGTTGGACTCCATGTAGCTCACATAGTTTATGTCGATTAGAAGAAAATCCCAAGTTTCAAGTATCCCGAGTCTAAAAGAGTTCTAGAATTCCCAAAGTTGTGTAATTCTAAGAGTCACAGAGTTCCCAAGTCTTAAAGTTTCTAAAAGTCTTGAGTTATTGAGTATTCAAGAAGTTTTACTCTCCATGATATAAAAGTATGAGTTTGAAAGCATTGTTTAAAGTTTCCTTTAGTCTATGAGTACTAAGAATAAGAGGAGGGTATGGATTTTAAAGCTAAAGTATAATGACTCACGAGATTTGTGATACATGTTTCACTATTCATGATTTATGAGTTTTACATTTTGGACTTATTCAAGCTATGTGAGTCATTCCTAATTGTATGCATGATTTTATTAAAGAGTATTGATATTGTTTTATGTAAATACATACACCCCCAATATACTTAGTACATTCCCAAAGTGTTGATCCACATTTTTTTCTATGTGCTACATTGTCTTAAAATGTAGGTCCAGGTGCTCACACTCAATAGTAATCGTGATTCTCGAGTGTATTTGCGTACATCCCACAGTTGGTAAGTCCTCATGGTTTGGGGACCTACGTGTCTCAAATTCTCAGTTTTTATTACTTTTATATCAGTCTTAGTCAGTTGGGGGTTTATCCCAATGGCTCTTCAGTTTGAGTAATAGAGGCTTTGTCAGACTAGACTAGAAGTTGTGTTTTTAGACTTTCAGTAGTGATATTTCAGACTATGTTCCCAGTTATTTCAGTTCGCGAGATGATATATATATATATATATATATATATATATATATATATATATTAGTCTTATTACTTGACTTGATGTCCCGAAGTGGGAGATAGAGGTAGTAATAGGCTCAAAGGATTAGCTTGGGGCTTCTTGTATCCTTAAGCACTGTGTGATGCTTCGAGATGAGATTTGGGATCGTTACAAACATGGTATCAGAGCCAAAGGTTTAAGGAGTCCTAGGGAGTCTGACAAGCCACGTTAAGTAGAGTCTTAATCATTAGTGTGTAGCATGCCACATCTATGAGCAAGAAGCTATACAACGTTTTAAAAAAAATTTACATCATTCATTTAGATTCTATCGTACCTACCGTTTTCCCTTTCATCTAATAATTTGTTCTCTCCTATTTTCTGAAAATGCCTCTCCAAAGAGTGAAAGCACGCAGAAACAGCAATGAGCAATCTTAGCCTGTTGATCCCTTGAATGAGACTGTGTCTCATACTGAGTTTCAGGCGGCCTTTTAGGCTTTATCCCAAGCAATCACCGCCAATGTTCAGGGCAATAACTTGTCCACAGTTCCAAATCAGCAGAGAGGTGATTTCGCTGCTGCTAGGATTAGTGATTTTATACGGATGAATTCGCTGGAGTTTTATGGGTCTAAGGCTGGCGAGGACACCCAATTATGACTTGGTAGGTATTCCAAGATGTATTCTTGGATAAGTTCCTTCCACTTTAGATAAGGAAAGCAAATATTGAGGAGTTTATGAACTTAAGGCAGGGATCCATGACTGTTAGTAAGTACTTCTTGATGTTCAAACGGTTAGCCAAGTATGCTCCTGATTTGATTACTAACACCCGGACTAGTATGACCAAATTCGTGATTGGTTTTTCCAGTTTGGTGCTAAAATAGTGTAGGACTGTGATGCTGAATAGGGATATGGATCTGTCTAGGTTGATAATACATGCACAATAGATAGTGAAAGATAAGATAAGAGAGAGAGAGAGAGGGGGAGGGGTAACAAGAGGGCTAGATCTGAGCAACATGAGCATAGTCAGGCTAGGTCCCATAGAGGGAACCCCCCACCGTTCTAGAGTCGTTCATCTATGCCATCACCTTCATTAGCTAGTGCTCCTGTGCTTAGAGGCAGGCAAGATCAAGGGAACAGGTCTTCTATATCTAGATCATAAAATAGTGTAAGTAACAAACCCTGTTGTTCTTCTTATGCTAAGTGTGGTAATGACCATCTGGTGAGTGTTTACAAGATCATAGGGGTTGTTTTTGGTGGGTTAAGCTGGGCCACAGACTTAGAGATTGTCTGCATACTAGGAAAGGGAACAGAGATGCCCGACCTCAGATACATACTACTAGTGCAACCGCTCCTATAGCTTATCCTGCCCCTGCTCAGGTCACTTCATCTAGCACTGCTGGCGGTTAGCACCAGAACAGGGTTTATGCCTTACCATCCCATTAGGAGCAGGACGATTCAACCGATATTGTTACTAGTATGCTCCGTATGTTTTGTTTTTATGTTCATGTGTTTTAGGACCCCGAGTCAAGTTTTTTTTATGTTACCCCACTTGAAGATGTGAATTTTGAAATAAGTCCCGAGAAGATTCCTGAGCCTTTCCTAGTTTCTACTCTAGTAGGGAAGTCAGTTTCTGCTAAGCAAGTGTATAGAAATTATCCTATTACTGTTTTTCATAGATTCATGCTTGCCAATTTGATAGAGTTTTACATAGTGGATTTTGACCTTATTCTTAGTATGGATTAGCTCCATTCCTGTTATGCATCTATAGACTGTCGTTCACATGTGGTTAAGTTTCAGTTTCCTAATGAACAAGTTTTTGAGTGGTCCGAGAGTTCAGTATGTCCCAAGAGTCATTTTATCTCCAATCTCAAAGCCAAAAAGCTAATATCCAAAGGTTGTATCTATCACCTAGTTAGAGTTAAAGACACTAAGTCCTAGGCTCAAACTATTCAGTCAGTCAACATTGTTAATGAATTTCCTGATGTTTTCTAGAAAATCTCCCAAGGGTACCTCCCTATAGAGAGATAGAATTTGGGATTGATCTTCTTCCTTACACTTAGCCTATTTTAATTCTACCATACCGTATGGCACCTGCAGAGCTTAAAGAGTTGAAAGAGAAACTCAAATATCTTTTTGATAAAGGTTTTATAAGGCCTAGTGTTTCTCATTGGGGTGCTCCTGTTCTATTCGTGCAAAAGAAAAATGGTTCTTTGCGTATGTGTATTGACTATCGTCAGCTTAACAAGGTCACAGTAAAAAAATTAGTATCCTCCCTCGAGAATTGATGACCTATTTGATCAGTTGTAAGGTGCATCGAGTGTTTCAAAAGCATCAACTTAAAGTAAGGGAATGTGATATTCCAAAAATAGCCTTCCGAACCCACTATGGTCACTTTGAGTTTCTAGTCATGTATTTCAGGCTAAACAATGCCCCAGTAGCCTTTATGGACCTCATGAATTAAGTGTTCAAGAAATAACTTGATATGTTTCTCATAGTATTTATAGATGATATTCTTGTTTACTCCCGTACTAAGGATGACCATGAAAATCATCTTACAATTGTCTTGCAAACTCTTAGAGATCACCAGTTATTTGCCAAACTCAACAAGTGTGAATTTTGGCTAAGATCAGTAGCCTTTATGGGTCTTATCATCTTAGCCGAAGGCTAGAGTTGATCTCCAAAAGACAGAAGCTATAAGAAATTGGCCTAGACCTATTTCCCCATCTTACATTAGGAGTTTCTTGGGTCTAGCTAGCTACTACCACCATTTTGTTGAAGGTTTCTCTTCTATTGCATCTCTCTTAACCTGGTTGACCCAAAAGAAAATTAAATTCCAGTGGTCAGATTCTTGTGAGAAGAGTTTTCAAGAGTTGAACACTCGACTTACTTTATCCCCTATGTTGACTTTCCCTGATGGTACATATGGTTTTGTGGAGTATTTTGATGCCTCTAGAGTTGTTTTGGTTTGTGTGTTGATGCAAACAGGTAAGGTTATAGACTATGCCTCTAGACAGTTAAAGTTGCATGAAAAGAACTACCCAACCTATGATATTGAGTTAACTGTTGTGGTCTTTGCTTTGAAAATGTGGAGACAATATTTGTATGGTGTTCATGTTGATGTGTTTACGGATCATAAGAGCCTATAGTATGTGTTTACTTAGAGAGAGTTGAATCTTTGGTAGAGAAGGTGGTTAAAGTTGTTAAAGAAATATGATATGAGTATGTTGTATCACCCGGGTAAGGCTAGCATAGTGGCAGATGCCCTTAGCCGATTGTCTATGGGTAGTTTTATTCATGTAGAGAAAGGTAAGAAATAGTTAGCTTATAATGTGCATCATTTGGCTAGACTGGGTTTTTGGTTGCTTGATTCAGCTGAGGGGAGTATGTTGGTGTAGAGTAGTTCTAAATCCTCTTTAGTTTCGAAAGTGAAGTGGACGCAAGATAGAGATCCTAGTTTGGTCAGACTGAAGGAGTTAGTTAAGGACCAAAAGGTAGAGGTTTTCTCCAAAGAGAGAGATAGCATGCTGATATAGCAGGTTAGATTGTGTGTTTCGTCTGTTGATGATCTGAGGCAGAGGATTATGGATGAAGCGCATGGCGCACGACATTCTTTTCATCCTAGCACTACCAAGATGTACCGCGACTTTTGGGAAATCTATTGGTGAAGTGGTATGAAGAAGGATATAGTTAAGGTTGTAGCAAAGTGTACAACGTACCAATAGGTTAAGGTAGAGCACCAAAGACCTGGTAGTGTGATACAAGAGTTTGATATACTCACTTGGAAGTGGGAAGATGTGAATATGGATTTTGTGACTGGTTTACCTCTTTCAAGACGTCATCATTATTCGATTTGGGTTGTTTTAGGCAGGCTGACTAAGTACGTACATTTCTTGCCCATGCATACATCTTATACAATTGAGGATTATGCTATATTTTATATCTAAGAGTTAGTCAGGCAGCATGGAGTTTCTTTGTCTATCATTTCGGATAGGGGTACTCATTTCACTTCGCATTTTTAAGAGCGTTTCAGAAGGGTCTTGGTGCCCAAGTTCATTTGTGTTTCACTTTTTATCCACAGACAGATGGTCAAGCTGATAGGACTATCCAAACTTTGGAGGATATACATAGAGCATGTGCTCTTGACTTTAAAGGTAGTTGGGATAAGCATTTGCCATTGATAGAGTTTGCTTATAAAAACAGTTATCATGCTAGAATCGAGATGGCACCATTTGAGGCTTTGTATGGTAGAAGATGTAGATCACCCATAGGTTGGTTTGAAGTGGGTAAAGCTATTTTGGTTGGACCTGATATAGTATTTGAGTTCATGGAGACGGTGAAGTTGATTAGAGAAAGGTTGAAAATAACTCAGAGTCATCAAAATAGATCACCCCGCAAAGTTTCGTCGTAGTCTGAGCCTTAGAGCATGTTAAGTAAAGTGTAATTGGGGCCCTAAAAAATTGAGAAGTGACTTCTAAAGTGAATAATGTTTTAACCTTGTTCAGTTTTCCTAAAAATGATACCTATTATGATAAAATCCGATGTCAGAGTAAGAAGGTATGGACAAATTACAGAAGGTAGTCAGAACCGCCCAGGTGCGATGGAAGGGGCCGACGGACCGTCGAACAAGCGATGGATCATCGCCCAAACCGTCATAATGAGGTAGAAGACCGACTCACTCGCCAAGTGAAATAGAGAGAGATGATGGACCCTTTGGCTAGCGATGGACCATTGCACCCCATTATCCCAGTCGAGGCAGAAAGAAAGTTTCTCCCCCCAGGTACGATGATCAAGACCGATGGACTATCGGACCTCTGACAGACCATCGCACCCTACCGTCGCATATCCCGTTCAATATTTTTAAGTCATTTCTAATAATGACTTTTTGGTCTTTTCCTACCCCTTTTACAATCAGATATATCCAAAATAAGCCAGATGGCTTCATTATCTACCAAAACATCCAAAGGCTAGGGTTTCTTCCTCGGGAACAAACCCAAAATCCTTCTCCAAGAAATTTATGAACTCACCATAGATTTTACAAATTGAGTTGAGATTCGAATTCCCCGATTCAAAGGAGTCAAGAACTCTCTCTCAAGAGTAAGAAGAAGATTTTCAAACAAGCTTGTTCATATAATTTAACAATCTAAGATATGTGGGGTTTTGAACAAGGGTAATCCTTTAACCCTTATGCCTAAAGGCTTATTTTAGACTACAAGTTTCTGCAATTTATGAGACTTTACATGAAATTGAGTTAGGGTTTTTCACTCATTTTCATAAATTGCAAGATTTTGATGTTCCCCATGAATTGAAAGTCAAATAGCATGATTTTACTTATTTTCTTAAGAAATTGAAGCTGGGTTTATACCCTATGTTGTTATTCCTTGAGATGTTAATATTTCCAATGTTCTAGAAATTGAAGTAAACGAGTATGTTGAGATTTCAAGGCAAATTGCTTAAAGTTCCATATTTTTGTATGATTTATGAACCCTTATGACATCTAGTATGCATTTTTGTGAGACTAAACTTAAGATTTGATCATGGGTCATTAATCCATACTTGAGGTTTACAATTTTATGAACTTTTGTGCTATAAGCACCCATGAATTGAGTACTTTGATATTATAGAGACTGATTTGGCCTTTTTGTCATAATAGAGTTAAAATCTATATTGAGTATGATTTAAATCAAATAGAATTATGTTTTGATCTTCATTATAAACCCTCGAGTAATTTTGAGGTGGATTTCATAAGAGTTTTGAGATGAGTATGGAAGTAGTATTTAGCGTCAAGTTGGGTATGATTCTAAGGTCTCATACTCCAGAACTACGTGCCACTATAGGTTCAAGACTTATGGGCCAATGTCCGAGATAATGATCACTAAAGATAAGGTTCTACTCCGAAGTTAAGGATAGAACAGCTCTCCCTAATGTGGGCAAGATGTTGGACTCCATGTAGCTCACATGGTTTATGTCGGTCAGAAGAAACTCCCGAGTTCCAAGTATCCCAAGTCTAAAAGAGTTCTAGAATTCCCAATGCTATGTAATTCCAAGAGTCACTGAGTTCCCAAGTCTTAAAGTTTCTAAAAGTCTTGAGTTATTGAGTATTCAAGAAGTTTTACTCTCCATGATATAAAAGTATAAGTTTGAAAGCATTGTTTAAAGTTTCCTTTAGTCTATGAGTACTAAGAATAAGAGAAGGGTACGGATTTTAAAGCTTAAGTATAATGACTCACGAGATTTGTGATACATGTTTCACTATTCATGATTTATGAGTTTTACATTCTGGACTTATTCAAGCTATGTGAGTCATTCCTAATTGCATGCATGATTTTATTAAAGAGTATTGATATTATTTTATGTAAATGCATACACCACCCATATACTCAGGATATTCCCAAAGTGTTGATCTACATATACGTCTATGTGCTACATTGTCTTATAAGGTAGGTCCAGGTGCTCATACTTAGTAGTGACCGTGATTCTCGTGTGCCTTTGCCTACATCCTACAGTTGGTGAGTTCTCATGGTTCGAGGACCTACGTTTCTCAGATTCTCAATTTTTATTGCTTTTATATCAGTCTGAGTCGGTTGGGGGTTTGTCCCAATTGCTCTTTAGTTTGAGTAGTAGAGTCTTTGTCTGACTGGACTAGCAATTGTGTTTTTAGACTTTATGTATTGATATTTCAGACTATGTTCCTAGTTATTTAAATTTGTGAGATGATATATATATATATATATATATATATATATATATATATATATATATTAGTCTTATTGCTTGACTTGATGTCCCCAAGCGGGAGATAGGGGTAGTAATAGGCTCAAAGGATTAGATTGGGGCTACTTGTAGTCTTAATCACCGTGTGATGCTCTGAGATGAGATTTTGGGTCGCTAAACAATCCCTAAGTTCCCAAACTACGTATCCAGCGGAGGTATGAGATGTCACCCGTTAGATAGAACTGACATACACAGGGATCACTCGCTAGTACAGGTCTTGTCTCAGGGGTCACCCGCTAGATTAGGACTGACCCCTTAGTAGTTGTCTTAACCTGTGGTATGATTCTGACACCTTTCCAGCTGGGTTTACAGGTTGGACCCCACTAGTTCAAATTCAGGGAATGTTGGTTAGATGACTTCCTACCACAGTCTCAGCTTCCGAATCAGTCTCTGTAAAAGAACTCAGCTCAGTAGCATAGATTCAGGACTGTTAGATACAGTTACCCAATAGAATTATCAATGGATTTAGACATCATCCGCTAGAAAGGATTGATCTCAGATTGATTCAAGCAGTATCAGTAGTAGTACCATTAGATTCAGAGATCACCCGCTAGATAGAACTGATCTCACATTCAGTTAATTATCTTTATTATCTGTATATTCAGAGATCACCCGCTAGATAAGACTGATCTCAACCTCAGTCAATCAAATATTAGTATCAATAGACTCAATAATTAGAAATCCAGTTATTAGAATTCAGTATTCAGTATTCAGTGTTACTACGATTTCAGTTATAGTTTATGCACTCATGCATGTATCCTCATTCAGTAGTCTCATGATATTTCGCCAGTATTGTTCACACATGTAAACCCTTGCATTCATCCTTACATCATCTAGCGTACCAGTATATTCCCTCGTACTGATGTATACTTTTCTCTTACGCTATGGTGTCTTATACCATAGGTTCAAAAGCACGGGATCCAAAGCTCCCTTATCAATTCAGATTCAGCTAGCAGTATTAGACTTAGCAATGAGTCCTCATCATTCGAGGATGTTCCTAACTTTATTATTGCATTAGATTTAGCATTTTAGTAGATAGAGTTATTTGGGGGATTGTCCCATCAACTCCACAGTTCAGATATTTTAGAGGTTTTCTCAGACTAGATGTTCAGACAGTTGTACTAGTATTCAGTTTTTCAATTGTAATTTAGTTTTTGAACCTTATGGCATATTTTTCGCTAATTTTTTGCACTTTCACAGTGTATTATTCAGTGCTCTATTATAGATATCAGTCAAGGGTTAGCTTGTGGTCCTTCAGGATTATGAGCACTGTGTAGCATCTGGGGTACCAGACTCGGGGTATTATACACAGCATGTATTATAAGTAAATTAAGTCAGTATATAAGTAATTCCAATCAAACTCATTAGATAGCAATAAAAAGAATAGAGTTATCTAAAACATACTCTAGACTATGATTTGCATTATAACAAATATCTAATAGTAATCGAAGGATACAGTGATGCAAAATGAATCACTGAATCAAATAAAGTAAAATTAACGAGCTCATAGTTATTTTCTTTAGGTGGTGGAGCAGTCTTTTGGAAATCACAAAGTCGGTGAAGAAGCTGAAAGACTCCAAAATTATGAAAGATATTTCTTATTGGCCCAAAGCTTTGGCACCAATATACATACACTGTGATAGCCAAGCGATAGTAGGTAGGGGTGATGTATAATGATAAATCTTGAATATAAGATCGAGACATAGGGCCATTATAGAACTTTTCTATAGTAAAATTATCATAATTGACTATGTAAAGTCAAAATATAATGTGTCGAAAATACTTACATAAGGCCTATATAGAGAGGGAGTTGAGAGATCATTAGAGAAAATGGGTAGTCATTGGAGTTAAATCGACTACGTAGACTAGTGATCTAAAGAGCTAGGTTAAAGGAGATCATACAAAATTGTGACTAGTGGTTCAACATTGCCAATTAACTCTACCCATTCTCAGGATAAAGATAATGTTTGAGAAAGAAGGATAAGGATTATGGGTTAAAGATTGTTAATGCTTATAATTTTGATATGTTTAACCAAAGAGTTTGATCTATAGGATTAAACATTTAGAAATCACCTATGTGAGGGTGAAATTTAAGTCGTTTGAATGATAGTAATGGCCTATTCTCTAAGATCTCATAAAATCAGGTCATATTCATGACTGAAATGGAAAAAATCATGAGAACCATAAATGGTAAAAGTCTTGTTGTATGACTTGTATTGTCTAGGTCTATATTAAAGTTCGACGATTCAAAGATACCACATCTACCGATTAACCTAGTGTATCCGATGCAAGTTCACTATGAAAAGCTCAAAGGAAAACCTACTTATGTAGATGAAATTAATATTTTCTTGTAGATCACACAGTTGTTCATATATTTTTGGATGAAGTAGTAATTTCCCATTCCTGTGGGAGATTGTAGGGTTCTAAGTGAAATATGAATGAAAAATGGAGAAAACAAATGGACGAAAAAATGAATTTAGTTTTCACTTTAAAGAATTAAATTTCTCCCATATTGGTGGAAGAAAGTAACTTCTTAGTTGTAAGACTCCGCAAAATCCTAAGCTTAACTCAGCCCTTTAGAGCATGAAAAGAGGTCCGGGACTTAGAAATTTCAGCTAAGTGTTTATACTTAGAATTATTTTAGCCTTCATAAGTTGGAGATCTTATTTTACGATCCTTATGAACTTAAAATGTCGATCCTTGGGTTGAATCATGGTCAGATGTGTTAATAGGTCACTTCGGGTGAGTTTTAGATTTTTCGAACCTCATTTGAATAATGTTTGGGTGACCAAAATAAGGGGCCGATGAAATCTTGATACATCGCATTGACGGATATTTTTCCCATCTTTCAGTGCAAATTCCAGTGAACCAATGCATACTAGATGCGGCGTATTGGTCATCGCATTGATACCATTGACGCGGTGCATCAGCATATACGTTGTTGGGCACGTTTACAGTAATTAAAAATTTCACATCTAGATGGGTATTTGGGTTATTTTCCCACCTTATATCATCCCCAAAAACACAATATTAGGTCTTTCTAAAGGCAAAATCAGTCATTGTCGCTCAAATTTTCCCGCGAACAAACCCTAGGGTATCCACTTTCAATTTCAATCTTTCAGAACACACTATCAATATTAACGAATATGATTACCAATGTATGTTAGGTGTTCATCCAAGGGTTTCCTTCCACCCTTGGAGTTCAAAAACCTCTTTTAAATCTACAAGTTGATGGATTTCATGAATTATATGATTGAATTGGATTGTATTTATGATTTTTATGTTATTTGGGTTTCTAATCCCTGATTAACTACAAGTTTCATGTGATCTAAATGGCATGTCTGTAATGTGTTGTAATTTTATTTTAAAAACCCCTTGAATTTGTAAGTTGGGACTATAATCTTGATGCCTAAACATTGTTCATTATTTTGTGCATAAATTATACTCTCCAAGTGTATGATGGAATGTTCATGTGAGTTGAATGGTGAAATCATAATATAATAGTATGTACACAAGGTCATTCCATGCAAGTATTTGATAAAATGACTCAATGAATGAATTGTGACAAAGCGTCTAGTTATTATGCTTTCAAATTGTGCTATGTTTTACTATTTATGCTATCGAGTCCCGGGGGTATCTAATACCCAACAATATAGCTATTTAACTAGATTAAAAGTAGCTACAAAATAGTCTTAGTGATGTCACATACAGTAGTACTTAGTTAGTCACAGAACCCAGTGTATTAAGTCAGTTAACAAAAATCAGTGAACTCAGTTCAGTTCAGTTAGACAACACGATTAGCTACAGTTCAGTCAAGCCTAGTACAGTCTGGTAATCAATTCACTTTCTATTTAGTTGGGAGTAGGAATCAACACTGAGGGAACCCAAGGATGGGGGTATTCTTGTTAGTGAAAGGTTTGACCCTTAGTAGCAATCCCTATGTTACAGAACTATGTATCCATCGTAGGTTGAGATATCTTCCTTCCAGATAAGGGTTAATATATTTTATACGAGTTTTCCTACCTGTGAGTGTTGAAAAAATGTCTTCCTACCAGATAGGGTTAACTCACAGTCATTGTTAGTATCCCTTGGCAAGGTGCTAACACCCTTCCAACAGGGGTCATAGGTTGGACCTCAACTCAGTTTATAATAGGGGTATGTCAGTTATATGACCACTTCTATTGTTATAGTTTTAGTTTCAGACTTAGTATAGAACTCTGTTCAATTTTACAGAATTAGGACAGTCAGACACAGTTACCCAGCTCAGTTTAGAACTCAGTTCAGTTCTACAGAATCAGGAATGTCAGAAATAGTCACCCAATTAACAGTATTACAGTTATTAATAAACTCAGATATCAGCCATTCAGTTATTAAAACTCAGTATCCAGTATTATTATAACTTAGTTATGTGCATAATATTGCATAATCAGTATTTACAATAGTTTTTGATATACATGTACTCTTATTCAGTTGAATATATATTATTCAGTTAGTCATTGTTCCTGTATATTAACCCTTGTATATCAGCCTACCTCACTTAGCATACCAGTACATTCAAAGTAACGATGCATACTCTTTCTTTTGCACTATGATGTCTTATATCATATGTTCAGATGCACGGGTTCCTGACGTACTTAGCAGCCTAGACTACCAGCAATATATTTAGTGGTGAGTCCTCATAGATCAAGGACAGAGTTATCATTCCAGTATTTTTGTGGTTCAGCATGTTTAGTAGTCGGAGTTAGTTAGGGACTTGTCCCATTAACTCTATGCTTAGACAGTTAGAGGCTTTCAGACTAGATTATTTTAGATAGATGTTCAATTTTCAATATTCTTTTATCAGTATTTGATTTCAGTTGGGTTTGGCAGGCTATTACCGATAGTTTGTTAAGGAATTTTCATCTATTGCATCCCCTATGTCCAGATTGATGCAGAAGAAAGCCAAGTTCTATTTGTTAGATTCTTGTGAGAAGAGTTTTCAGGAATTGAAGACTTAGCTCACTACTACCCCAGTTTTGACTTTACTAGATGGTATAGATGGGTTTATGGTATATTGTAATACTTCCAGAGTTGGTTTGGGGTGTGTTTTGATGTAGACAGGTAAGGTCATAGCCTAAACCTCTAGACAGCTTCAGCCCCATGAAAAAAATTACCCACTCATGGTCTTGAGTTAGCAGCTATTGTTTTTGCCTTAAAGATTTAGAGGCATTATTTGTATGGAGTACATGTTGATATGTTCACAAACAATAAAATCCTACAGTATGTATTTTCTCGGAAAGACCTGAATCTACATCAAATAGGTGGTTAGAGTTATTGAAAGACTATGACATGAGTGTTCTATATCATTCGGGCAAGGCTAATGTAGTGGTTGATGCTCTTAGTAGAATGTTTGTGGGTAGTGTTGCTTATGTGGAGGATGGTAAAAAGAATTTAGTTCAAGAATTTCAACAACTTTTCTGACTAGTTATCCATTTAGTTGATTCAGCAGAGGGTAGTGTGTGAGTGCAGAATAGTTCAGAAACATCTCTGGTTTTTAAAGTAAAAGAAAAACAGGGCAGGGATCCTAGTTTAGTTAAACTGAAGGAGTCAGTAAGAGATAAGAAAGTAGAGGTTTTCTCCCAAGGGAGAGATGGTGTGATACGCTGTCAGGGAAGACTATGCATTCCATATGTGGATGGTATGAGACAGTGGATTCTTGCATAAGTGCATGGGGTGCACTACACAATTCACCCAGGGGCCACCAAGATGTACTGCAACTTGAGAGAAGTTTAATGGTAAACTGGGATAAAGAGAGACATTGCAAAGATTATAGCTAAGTGCTCGACATAACAGCAGTTTAAGATCAAGCATCGGAATGCCTAGTGGATCTATGTAGAAGTTGAGTATTCCTACTTAGAAGTTCGAAGAGGTGAACATGTATTTTGTGATGGGCTTGCCCCGTACTTTTCATCAGCATGATTCAATTTGGGTCATTGTGGATAGGATGACCAAATCATCTCATTTCTTACCAGTTCATACCTGTTATTTAGCCAAGGATTATGCCAAGCTCTATGTCAGAGAGTTGGTCAGACTGCACGGAGTTCTATTTTCCATTATTTCAGATAGAGGTACATAGTTTACCTCTCAATTCTAGAAAGACTTCCAAAAGGGTCTTGGTACCCCAAGTTCACCTCAGTACAGCCTTTCACCCTCAGATAGATGGTCAAGTAGAAAGGACCATCCAGACTCTAGAAGATATTTTAAGAGGGTGTACCATTGACTTTAAAAGTAGTTGGGATGACCACTTACCTTTCATTAAGTTTGCGTATAAGAATAATTATCATTCCAGTGTTCAAATGGATCCATTTAAGGTGCTCTATGGGAGTAGATATAGATCTCCCATTGATTGGTTTGAAGTGGGTCAGGACGCAGTGGTAGGGCCTGACTTGGTATTTGATTTCTTAGAAAAAGTTTAGTTGATTAGGAAAAGGCTTAACACAGATCAAAACTGACAGAAATCGTATGCATATGTGCGAAGAAAGGATCTCGATTTTGAGATTGGTGATTATGTGTATTTGGAAATATCTCTTATGAAGGGAGTGAAGAGGTTTGGCAAGAAGGGGAATCTCAGTCCCCGATATGTCGGTCCTTGCCGAATTCTCAGTTATTTTGGAAAGGTAGCTTATGAGATTAAGTTGCCTTCATACTTTGCTTTAGTGACCCAGCAGTTGTAGTCCCTATAGAGGGTATGGATATTCTGAACAGTCTCTCTTATGAAGAAATTCTAGTCGAAATCATCGATCATCAGGTTCACAGACTAAGGACAAATAAGTTCCTCTAGTCAAAGTTCTTTGGCGGAATCAGTCCGTTGAAGGTGCTATTTGGGAAGCAAAAGTAGTTATGCGGACAAAGTATCCTTACCTCTTCTCCGCAAACACAGACTCAGCTCAAGGTAACAGTTTTTTCTTAAATTTACTCAGTTCCATGCTCAGATTACATTTACAAACTCTGTATCGGTTCTAATTACATAACATTCTTATATCATGCATACCTTCATGAAATAGCTCGGTCATGTATCATGCCTTCAGAATTCAGTCGTGCTTCAGTTATTCATGTTCAGTATGAAAACTCAGTATATAAGTAGTTTTAGTCATGAAATCATGCTTCAGTTGTGTATATTTAGTACGTAAATTCAATCTATCGGTATTGTTAGCTTAATCAGTCTCATTCGAGGACGAATGTTACCAAGGGGGATATATTGTAAGACCCTACAAAATTCTAAGCTTAACTCAGTCCTTTAGAGCATGAAAAGAGGTCTAAGACTTAGAAATTTCAGCTAAGTGTTTATACTTAGAATTATTTTATCCTTCATAAGTTGTCGCTTCTTATTTTACGACCCTTATGACCTTAAAATATTGATCCTTGGATTGAATTATGATCAGGTGTGTCAATAGGTCACTTTGAGTGAGTTTTGAATTTTTTTAACCTTGTTTGAATCATGTTTGGTGACAAAAATAGTGAGTCGATGAGATCTCAATGTGTCGCGTTGCCCATCGCGTCGACGGATATTTCTCCTACTTTCAGTGAAAATTCCAGTGAACCAATGCAAACTTGACGTGGCACGTTGGTCATCGTGTTGCTACTATTGACATAGCGCGTCGGTATACACGTCGCTGGGCACATTTTCAATAATTAAAAAGTCTGTATCTAGAGGGGTATTTGGATCATTTTTCCAACTTATATCAGCCCCAAAAATACGATATTAAGCCTTTCTAAAGGCTAAATCACTCATTCCTGCTCAAATTTTCTCACGAACAAACCCTAAGGCATCCAATTTCAAATTCAAGCTTTAAGAACACACCATTAATCTTTACAAATTTGATTATCAAGGTATGTTAGGTGTTCATCCAAGAGTTTTATTCTACCCTTGGAATTCAAGAACTACTTTTAAATCTACAAGTCGATGGATTTCATGAATTACATAATTGAATTGGATTGTTTTTATGATTGTGATGTTATTTGGGTTTCTAATCAATGATTAATTACATGATTCATGTGATCTAAATGACATGTGTATAGTGTGTTGTTGTTTTATGTTAAAAAACCCTTGAATTTGTAAGTTGCGACTGTAATCTTGATGCCTACACGTTGTTTATTATTTTGTGCATAAATTATACTCTCCAAGTGTATGATGGAATGTTCATGTGAGTTGAATGGTGAAATCATGACATAATAGTATGTGCACAAGTTCATGTCATGCAAATGTTTGATAAAATGTCTTAATGAATGAATTATGACAAAGTGTCTAGTTATCATCTTTCAAGATTGTGCTATGTTTTACTATTTACGCTATCAAGTCCCGGGGTATCTAATACCCGACAATCTAGCTATTTACCTAGATTAACAGTAGCTACAGAATAGTCTTAGTGATATCACGTATAGTAGTACTCAGTCAGTCACAAAACTCAGTGTATTCAGTCAGTTAACAGAACTCAGTGAACTCAGTTAGTTTAGTTAGACAGCAAGATTAGTAACAGTTCAGTCAAGCCTAGTACAGTCTAGTAATTAGTTCAGTGTCTATTCAGTTAGGAGTAGGATTAAATAACGAGTGAACCCAAGGATTGGGGTATTCCTTTCAGCGAAGGGTTTGACCCTTAGTAGCAATCCTTGTGTTACAGAACTACGTAGCTGGCATAGGTTGAGATTTCTTCCTGCCAGATAAGGGTTGATATATCTTGTACGAGTTTTCCTGCCAGTGAGGGTTGACGAAATATCTTTCTGCCAGATAGAGTTAACTCACGGTCATTGTTAGTATCCCTTGGCAAGGTGCTAACACCCTTTCAACTAGGGTCACAGGTTGGACCCCAACTTAGTTTATAATCGAGGTATGTCAGTTAGATGAATGCTCCCACCATTACAGTGTAAGTTTCATACTCAGTTTAATTCTACAGAATCAAGACTGTTAGACACAGTCACCCAGCTCAGTTTAGAAATCAGTTCAGTTTTATAGAATCAGGACTGTCAGATATAGTCACCCAGTTAACAGTAATACAGTTATCAAAAAAATCAAATATCAGTCATTCAGTTATAGAACTCAGTATCCAATGTTAATATGATCTCAGTTATAGTATATGTAGTTATGTGCATAGTATTGCATAATCAGTATTTACAGTAGTTTTAGATATATATATACTCTTATTCAGTTGCATATATATTATTTAGTCCATTATTGTTCATGCATATGAACCCTTTCATATCAGTCTACCTCACTTAGCATACCAGTACACTCAAAATACTGATGCATACTCTTTTTTTGCACTATGATATCTTATATCATAGGTTCAGACACACGGGCTCCCAACCATACTTATCAGCCCAGACTATCAGCAGCAAATTTAGTGGTGAGTCCCCATAGTTCGAGGACAGAGTTATCATTCAAGTATTTCAGTGGTTCAGCATGTTCAGTAGTCGGAGTTAGTTGGGGACTTGTCCTATCAACTCCATGTTCAGATAGTTTAAGGCTTTCAGACTAGATTATTTCAGATAGATGTTCAGTTTTTAGTATTCTTATATTAGTATTTGATTTTCAGTGTATATATCAAGTACCAGTAATGGATTCTCTTGTGGTCCTTCGAGATTATAAGCATCGTATGATGTTCGAGGTACAGACTCGGGGCGTTACACTAGTATTTAATTATAGAAACACTCCTTCATATGGATAGTGAGACAAGTACAAGACAAGTCTCGCACCACCGTCGTCATCACTCGCTCGACTTCAACTTTGGCTTCGACGTCGCATTTGAATTTGAATTTAAAAAATGATCGAGAGATTATATTTTCAGATAAAATTCAAGTTAAACTCTAAAATTAGGGACATTTTAATACAAAAATCTGATAAGAAAATTTTCTACATTTGCAGACGTACTAGAGAATGTGTAGATCTATGCCACAACGCACTATGAAGGGACACAACCCTTCCACCATTTAAAGACAAAAATGTGACCTACGAACAGAGGTCACCATCTTCAGATACATATGAGGTTCGTTGAAGAAATGAAAGTTTATGTTTTTGTGAAATAGGCGACCTTCACCGCAGGTGGGATCCGCAGTTGGTGAGGATTCAAAATAGTACATCTTTTCAAGAATTATTGCTTCTTTTCTGAAGTATCACTATTTGGCCATAAATATCAGAAAGTAAAGGAATGAAATTTTGAAGTGGAAAACATCTTCTTCTTTCTAAAAAACTCAATTGTGATTAACAAATCATTGAGTCAGTTCATTGTTCAGAAAATTTAAGGTACCGCTATGTGCTGAAGTGAATCATTTTATTCTAGAAGGACATATTTCATTAACCTCAGGTACTTGAGGAAAATAAATTCCTTAAGGACACACCGCAATTTCAGTAGACTTGATTTTTTCCTTTTCATATCATTTCTAAATATTGGTTTTGCTATTTTCCATAAAATAGTTTGAATTTCATTTTCATAGTTCTTAAACTGTTTGAACTTGTGTTTGAACTTCTTGAAACTTCATTCAGAAAGTTCATAAGTTGATTGAACATGTATTTTAAAGTTCTTGTAAATTAATACAGATTTTGTAATCAAAGAAATAATAGTTAATGTATCAAAATTAGCAATTGCCCAAAGTACATAGAACCATTAAGTTCCTTCTTATTTTTTCTTAATTTTAGACCCTTGTACAGTTCAAACGCTATCAACAAACTATAAGAACCATATTATCACTACAAATTTTCGATCCCATCCTCAAAAACTCTCCTCTTCTGTCTCTGGTGAAGAATTTCTGTGTGGAATATTTTTTAAGAGAGAAAATGATTTTCTACGAAACTAGTCGATAATTCAGGTAAAATATATACTGTGAACCTCATGTTATAGTTCGTATTTTTGACATGTGATTACATTATTGACTGTAGAAACAAATAGTGCTTTTGAGGATGTGGAAATGAAGAACAACAGACACGTTAATTAGAAATTTCTTCTTTGTTTTTCGTTGTCCAATATTCACAATATCACCTCCTAGCCTAGGCTTGACTTCTCTGTCCAATAGGTCTTAAATAAATCCCTTTCCTTTTCAAATAGGACTATAATAATTTTTTTCGAAAAATTATTACAATTACATAATTACAATAAATACAACGTATCGTATTTACTTTATTGCTCGGTTTAAGATCTTAGTTATAAAAAAAAATCTTGTTGGCTGCCGCAAAAAATGCAAGGGCAGACCCACATGGTAACATGGGTTCTGTTGACCCCACTTCATTTGAAAATCTACTATTTTTATATGAAAAAATTATTGTAAAATTGAGATAAGTATCAAATTGAACCCATAAGAGACAAAGCTAAACTTTGGAGCAGTTGTTAAGTGGGTTCATAGCCACAATGAATGTGCCAGATCAAATCCCGTCAAGAGCATCTGCACTTTTTGATTTTGCTCCGTTTGATTCAATATGTATATCACTGTATAATGTAAATCGTAGGATAATTTGCTGCTTTTGGTTATATTTATTTCTTTTTAATTTTCTATTTCACTCAGTATATTTTATTTTCTTATTTTCTTACTCAAATTCAATAAAAATCTAAAATCTATTTCACCAGAAAAACATGTTAACTTTTTATTAGTTGAAATTTGGTACTCTTTCGTAGCTCTTTGTTAAAATATTCAACTATTTTGATTGGAATTATATACAGTTTGTTAGTTTACTTTAATTTAGTAAAAATAAATCTAGACAGGTTCTTGGTAAATTTTTAATGTTTTACTCAACTCTGTTGAATCAAAAAGGTGCCGAATTTTTTTCTTTTGTAAATAATCCTATTTTGATGTTACATTATCAACAAAAAGGAATAAATTAAATAGCTTCGAACAAATCATTTATCTTACTTAATACTGTTTACACTATTAGCTATCGCCAGCATTCTCTTTATTGATTGAATCTACTAGGATAAAATTTTATGGCCGTCACTACAAAAATGAATCATTATAAGTCAACTTTAGTATAATTAAGTACCAAATACTTAACAAGAATAAAGAAAGATATAATAATCCTTTTATTTTTAGAAAACATTTTGGATGATCGAGTATACCTTTACACCCACATGATCCAAGCTATTCCCTTCAATGCATATTGCACATGTTACCATTCAAAAGTCAATATTCATTGAGAAATAAAAAGCTAAGACAAATTCCCTTCAATGCATATTGCACATGTTACCATTCAAAAGTCAATATTCATTGAGAAATAAAAAGCTAAGACAATCTCTAAGGAATTAAAGACCAAATTGGACACTTCGAACTCTATCAAGTCATTATAATAATCACATTTTCACTGCAAACTTTTCCCATCCTCAAACAGCTTTGCACATGTTACCCTCTTTGTATAAAAAAAAAAAAAAAATAGAATGTGTCTTCTTTTTTCCTAATTTTCCGCTGTTGGAAGAAAGTTCACAAATTACTAGTGATATAATAGTACAAGTCTACTATTCGCCTGTAACTTATTTCTGGTACTCCTCATTATTTGCTTCCAAATCTCAGAATTCTAATATTTTACATAATTGCAGATCCACTAGCAAGTAGCAACTTTCTTTTTACTTTTAATTAGTTATAAATAAATGTTTGTCCATATAATTAAACCATCCTGGAAGCTTCACTTGACAGTTGATAGGCATTGCTGCACAGTTTCTTAAGTGGGTGATAGTGATACTGATATCATTTGATGTCAGCCCATACTAGCAGCCTGGCATTTGCAGTCAGTTCCTAACATTTATTTTAGTACATCTTTCATTTATTATAACTATCTTCCGCTTTTAATTTGTTTGTCCTATTTTTCAATTTAGTTCATTTATTTAATTCAAACTTTTTACATGATATGGTTAAGACTAATAGATTAAAGAATATATTGCTAAATTTTATGTATTTTTAGTTTAAGTTCATAAGATTTAATTTTTTTTTTATTTTCTCAAATTCCGTATCAAATTCAGACCAACAAACCAAAACGTACGAACTAGTAGTTAGGTGACCATATCACCTACTCCTTTAGACAATGAAACATATGATATAGTTGTGTGTTTAACGTGTGATTAATTTATTGATTAGTGAAACAAATACTTTTGGTAACTCTTAAGAACTAAGTATATTTTCTTGGTTGATATTTCCTTCGGTCATCAATTGTGAAGTTGCAAAAGAAATGACTACTCACAAGGCTCACTGCTTGATTTTGCCATATCCACTCCAAGGTCATATCAACCCAATGCTCCAGTTTTCCAGACGTTTGCAATCCAAAGGTGTCAAAATCACTATAGCACCCCCAAAATCCTTCTTGAAAAACATGCAAGAATTGCCTACTGCCGTGTCAGTTGAGGCCATATCCGATGGCTATGATGATGGTGGTCGCAATCAAGCAGAATCTTTAGTGGCCTACACAACTCTATTCAAAGAAGTTGGCTCGGCTACTCTGTCTCAACTTATTCAAAAATTGACTAATTATGGATGCCCTGTGAATTGCATAGTATATGATCCATTCCTTCCTTGGGCAGTTGAAGTGGCAAAGAATTTTGGATTAGTTATTGCTGCATTTTTCACACAATCTTGTGCAGTGGATAACATTTATTACCATGTACATAAAGGGGTACTAAAACTTCCTCCTACTCAAGTTGATCAAGAAATATTAATTCCTGGATTTTCATGTCCAATTGAACCGTCCGATGTGCCTACTTTTGTTATTCATCCTGAAGCAGAAAGAATACACGAAATGATGGGGAATCAATTCTCCAATCTTGACAAAGTTGATTGGGTCCTCATCAACAGCTTCTATGATTTGGAGAAAGAGGTAATTCAGATACTCCCTATGTTTCAGTTTAGATGTCTTTACTTTCCGTTGTAGTTCGTTTCAAACAAATGAACTGACAACGCATATATTCATGAAGTATATTGTAGTTTACATAGCTACAAAGTATTATTTTCTCACGATTGAATTGACGTTCAATGGATATGGAAGTTAATTTGTTGGATGTACAGTTAAACCTCTCTATAGTGACAACGTTGTCCGAGAATTTCATGGTTGCTATAGAGAGGTACTGTTATGTATGCATCCTGACATTTAACCCTCAAATCTCATTTAAATGTTATGAACACAACTATGCAAAATTAGAAAAAAAAACAAACATGGATATAAAAACACAAACATTAATAGTTTTTTCCTCATGAAAGTTATGAAATAATTGATATGCACCATTTGAATACAATCTTTTCCTCTAAATTAGATACTCATACCTGAAACTTAAATATTTTGCTATTTGATTTATATAATATATTTCTTATAAAATATTATTAATTATATAATATTTGATTATGCTTTTATAGAGAGGTAATTTTACAAAAAGTCATACCACTATAATAAATGTCATTGTTATTATAGGTGGAATACCGTTATAGAGAAGTAAAATATAACATGAAAAATCGATTCCGGAGAAAATCATACAACTATAGTAAACTATAATGAGGTGACGTTATAGAGTGGTTTCACTGTATATACGTTGTCTTGAAGATATATTCTATCGGACTCCAATTATTTGTCGTTTTGACTAATTGACGAAATCTTATGATTAAAGGTGCATATTAACTGTCTTGCTTAAGGGGTATCAAATGACTATTTAGATTAATTTTTCTTTTAATAAATGTTCCCAAGGAAACTTTCAATACATGTTTGAAAGGAGTACTAGCATAAGCTACTTATTCAACTATGTAGTAGGAAAAAAACAGAAGCGATTAAACCAAATAATTCCTCAGACTTCATTAGTATAAATTGTTGCATGAAATTTTATTCTGTTTTTTGGTTAACATGTAGGTAATTGATTGGATGGGCAAGATTTATCCTATCAAGACAATTGGACCAACAATACCATCAATGTACTTAGACAAGAGGCTACATGATGACAAAGATTATGGACTTAGTGCATTCAAACCAATGACAAATGAAAGCTTAAATTGGTTAAACCATCAACCAACTAGCTCAGTGGTGTATGTATCATTTGGAAGTTTAGCCAAACTAGACACTGAACAAATGGAAGAACTAGCATGCGGTTTGAAGAATAGCAACAAGAACTTCTTGTGGGTAGTTAGATCCACTGAAGAATCCAAACTTCCCAAGAACTTTTTAGAGGAACTAAAATTAGCAACTGTGAGTAAAGGCTTAGTGGTGGCATGGTGTCCACAATTACAAGTGTTGGAACATGAATCAATAGGGTGTTTTCTGACGCACTGTGGGTGGAATTCGACTTTGGAAGCCATTAGTTTGGGAGTGCCAATGGTGACAATGCCACAATGGACAGATCAACCAACAAATGCAAAGTTTGTGAAGGATGTTTGGGAGATGGGAGTTAGAGCCAAAAAAAATGACAAAGGGATAGTTAGAAGAGAAGTTATAGAAGAATGTATAAAACAAGTGATGGAAGAAGAGAAAGGAAAGGTGATTTGGGAAAATGCAAAGAAATGGAAGGAATTGGCAAGAAATACCATGGATGAAGGTGGAAGTTCAGACAAAAACGTTGAAGAATTTGTTTCCAAGTTGGTGACAATTTCCTAAGTAGGAAGTCAAATAAGATTCATAAAAAGTAGTTGATTTGTATTTTTGCAATTTCTTTTTCTAATTGAAGTAGTACAATTTGACCAGAATATTCTTTCGTTTTCTTCTCTTTTAAATTTGGTTAATCATTTCTTGTGGAATGCTAAAGAAATTTGCCTGATAAAACAATAGGTTGTCATGGTAAATGAATAAATCCCAACTTATTTGGAAGATGATTGAATGCTGTATTTTTTACCTCACAATTCCAACATACTGAATTGTAACTAATAATTGTGTTCCATTTTACAGTTTTTACTGCCTCATTAATTTGTAATGCTTAGTTGGTTAGTAAAGTGGTTAGGCAGTTAAGAGGTTATGCTTAGCTGGCATTGAGCAAGGATATTTTTGCAACTCACTTGCCCCATCTATAAATAGTAGGAACATTGTACAGAAGAGAGAATGATGAATAAAACAGTTCTTTCCCTTCTTCTCAGCTTTCTCTGCTTCTTTCATTGGATGAACAAACTGAGTAACTTGTTTTCACTTAGTATCAGAGCACTGATGCAATTTTAGATTTGCGTTGAGAAGATTTGGATCTTTCTTATCGTGTTTGTGATCTTTTCTTGAGTGTTTATAGGTATTGTTCGACCTTTGTTTTCCTCCTACACAAATTCTAGGTATTTCTCTCATTGCAGAGTAGTGGTTTCTGTCATGACACCTCTCAAAATTAATCAAAATGATCCACTCTATATTAGTTCTTTGGACAGCTCTAGCGTTGTACTCGTGCCTATCAAGTTGGTTAGATAAATTACAGCTTGCGGAGTGGATCTATGAGAATTTCACTTTTCGCAAAGAGAAAGTATGGATTTATCACTGAGAAAGGAATTGTACAAGGATAAATTTCAAGAACAATGGAAAACATGCAATGCAATTGTGCTTTCCTGGATCGTGAATACAGTATGTGCGGATTTACTCAGCAGCATTGTGTATGCTACGGGTGCTTTTGCATTCTGGAAGGATATGAAGGAATGGTATGATTAGGTGAATTGTATGGAATTTATCAACTGCATTAAGAAATCAACTTGCTTTCCAAGGTACTGATTTAGTTTTAGTTTTTTTATGAAATTGAAGAGCTTATGGAGTGAATATGATGTTTTATTCTCAAATCCTAGTTGTGGTTCCCCCAAGTCTGAGGAGTATGTAGACCGCTCGTATTGATTGAGATTGCCCCAGTTTTTGAGTGGTTTGAATGATTCCTATGATCGGGCTAGTAGATAAATTTTGTTGAAAGGAGTGACTCTTACCATTAACCAAGCATATGCAATGATAATAGAGGATGAAATTAGTCATTCATCTTGTATAATTATTGTGCACGATAAGTCATAACCAATGTCTATACAAGTGAATCAAAATTACCCTTCTAGCCAGGGAAGTTATCATACCTCGAGTCGAGGCTTTGGCCACGATGGGCATCCTGAACCATGAAGACTCGAGAAATCCCTTAGCATACCATCATAAGCATAATTCATATAAAATAAGAGATATAATGTAACATGGAAAAGTCTCATAATCAAACTAATTACATCAAGTCATACCGAAACATAACACCCAATCTATTCTACAAAGCCTCTACTGATTACTTGTCTATCTAAGCTGGGACAAGGCCCTCGATCGTACCATGAATTGAAATGAAACTATTATATAAGTAAATGCCTTTTGAATAAAGAAAACTCACTGACTCTGAACTTTGGGGGAGAGCTACTACTGTGCTGGACCATGAAACTATGCCTTAGAACCTTTATTAGGAGACAATGCTACCACCTGAGGATGGTCAATAATTGGAATGTATTGGTATATAGAACGGACAGATGAAATAACTCTTAAAAATAGAATAATAGTGAAAACATTGTAATAAACATAATATGGGATCAGATAATGCTAAATCAGTCTGAAAAACATGGACTTCAACTCCAAAAGTGCCTTTCTAAAATCACATCATGATATTCTTTAGTTCTGAGCTAGGCGGCATGCCTGACATAGTTTTAAAAGCACCACGGGATATATGAGATCCAACATTGACTCAACGATCAAGCCCCCAATCTGAGTTTACCATAAGGATTGGAGTGTCTGTTCTAGTATACAAAAGCATATAGCAAGTATACAATGATCATTCATATTTTAGGAAAGGATTAATCACGTGTCGGCCAAACACAAATTCGGGATATGAGTTATTTGACTTGTGCCTTCTCATTTAGCGACCTAAATTTCTTTAAGCCCATCTTTTAACCTTTGAAAACACGCATCTTTCATAAAATATGGTCTGAAGTAAAGAAAAAATTATGTAGTCTATTATGACATTTGTCTGATTTGGTATCACAATGCCAAAACTTCCAAGCCTTATAATAAGCCATATGCATGTTCAATTTTACCACTTACATGTCATGAATCATTTAGCATCATAGATGTTTCAAAAATCACATAACAAGACTCTTTTAGTCATAAGATGGTTTAAGTGAGCATATTCATCCATGAATCCTGTAAAAGCTTTAGGAGAAAACTTATACCTTTTAAATTATTTTCGGAGAACCACCATAGAGAAACAAGAGAAGCATCACCAACGATAATAATTATTAAAAACCTCCATGAATTATGTAAAATCTTTAGGAGAGAACTTACGCCTTTTCAATTATTTCCAAATAACCGCCATAGGGAAACAAGAGAAACATCACCACTGATAAAAATTATTAAAAACCACCCACATGCATAATTGGGTAAGAAAACCATTCACAATATCAATCTTTACATAAATAAAAATTCAATAAGTCTCTCTCTCTCCCTTTCTCTCTTTCTCTCATACACACATACACACGCACACACACACATATAAATATAAACTCATGAGAGTGCATATATAAGGTTGAAATAAAAATCTTGAAATTCATGCTCTTGTAGTTAAATGAAATATCATAATTTCAACACTTAAAAGATATTAAAGTTTACAAATCAACCCCATAAGATTTAGGTTTTTCTACATATCTCTAATTGAAAGAAATTGAATCAAAAGTTACACTTGGGCACTCCTACTCTCTTTCTTCTTAATTGTTGGCTTAGATAGGACTTGAGGGTGTTCTAATATTGATTTAGGGTTATTCTTAATTTAGGAGAACAAAATAGAATACTAGGGGATTGTTTCAGGTGTATAAGGACAAAAGTACCCCCTTTAGATGCTCAAATTTTTTTTAAAATTATAGGGTAATGGGGGTGGGGTGCGGCGCGACCCCAACGTACCTGGGCATCCATGCGATGCGACCCCAAACACGAAGTGGGGACTCACGGTGCGGTCCCTATCTCACAATCCACCCTTTGTGGAATGATCCCTCCATGAGGTTAAGCCTCTCGAGATGGTTCTCGCAGTGATGGGCCATCATGTGGGGTCCTCCTGCATCGTATGCCCTCCAAGACCATCTAAAACTTTTTGCAAGCCATCCTAAATCATCTTAAATTGATTTATTTTAGGGATCGCATCATCTTAATTTAAGTTTTATTTACACATCGTAAAGTCTGAGCCATTACATTATCCCTTCCTTGGGATAACTCATCACCCAATGATGATTTAGGACACACTAAATGTGATTTAAAGAGTTACATGGGATAAAATGGATAATATAAAATTAATACCATCCATGATTTTATCCTATACTTCAAATAGCGATGGATACTATAATACCCTATATTTTCTTAGGTCAGTTAGCTCTCAGTACACGGGCATCTCTATATAAAATTTTTAAAATACTCAGTATTTTTTAATTTAGAGCTTACCATTGCGTAGGAAATTCAATTAGCTTTCCAATGATATAAAGTTCGCCCAAATTCGATACTCAGGTGAATAGTTAGAGTCATTTTTGTAAGACAGTGTACCACCTGGAACATCAACGCGTCGCGGAGGCATGCCAAATAGAAATTAGCACCAAGTGAGTACAAAGATGACGACTTCCCCATCAGATAGGCAGAGTGGTTTATAGCAGTCTTTGCACTCTAGAACTACGTAGCCAACATAAGATAAGAGGAGTCACCCGTCAGATTAGGCTTGACTAACTCGCTGGGATCACCCACCAGTTAGGATTGACACCCTTAGTCCTTCGAGATAATACATTAGTTTAGTGGATCTACACAATCAGCGTTAGTATCCATGACACGGTACTAACACTCTTCCAACTGGGTTATAGGTTGGACCCCAAACTTGCTCATTGGGGCATGTCGGTTAGATGATAGCTCCCACAGTCTCAGTCTAGCAACCAGTCCAATAATTCAGTTTCAGTTGCTTGACCATAGTATATCAGTGATTCAGTTATCAGACTTCATTATTTCAGTATTTACCGATTATATTTAGAACATATTATATTCTTAGTCATGTATCCTCAGTATTTATAGATTTTACGTATTCAAAGCATTTACAGACTTCATTTATCCTCAGTGTCTACAGATTTCATGTACTCTATCTAGTTTTACATATTATATATCTACGTACATGCATACAAATGGTTATTATTATTCATGTTCATGAAACAATGCATATCATCCTACCTCATTTAGCATACCAGTACATTCAAAGTACCGATGGCATACTTTTTTCTTGCGCTATGATGTATCATATCACAAGTTTAGACGCTAAATTTTTGGATCGCACATAAACTTCTCAGACTATCATCCGTAGCAGTGGTGAGTCATCATATTTTGGGGACTGACTATTTTATTCATGTTTTTAATTCAGTAGTTAGTTGGAGTTAGTTGGGGCCCTGTCCCATCAACTTATATTCAGTCAGTTTAGAGGATTTCAGACATTTCAGTCAGTTATTCAGTATTCAAACTTCCATTTAGATTGTCAGATTATTTTAGCATTTTGGTTTGCATATTCTATCAGTTTTTATTACTTAAAACCTTATGTCTTAATATTTGTCTCTTCTGCGTATGTTATTGTATTATTCAGTGATCACAGTAGGTACTGGCTCATGGGTTAACTTGTGGTCCCTCGGGACAGTAATCACTATGTCATACCCAGGGTGTACTCTTGGGGCATTACAGATACCTTGCGCGCATATCATCCTCGGATTCTCCAGTAGCTTCCTCAATCTTTTGATTTCTCCACAAGACCATAACTAAAGATATCTCTTTGCTTCTGAATTTTCAATCCTTTTGGTCCAATATCTTTATGTGAACCTCTTCATATGATAAAGAATCCTTTATACCAATCTACTCAATAGGAAAAACAAGGGAATAATCCCTAACACATTTTTTAAGCATAGACTCATGAAAGACGGGATGGACTAAAGCCACTTTCACATGCAAATCTATCTCATAAGCAACACTACCAATCCTTCTCGTAATTTGGTAAGGACCTATATAATGGGACCTATCTTTCCTTTATTCCCGAACCTCATAACTCTTTTCATAGGGAGACTTTCAGAAATACCTAATCCTCAACCTCAAATTCTAGCTCCCTTCATCTAACATTGGTGTAGGGTTTTTGGCGACTCTGAGCAGTCTTAACTCTCTCTCTAATGACTTTTACATTTTCCATCGTTTAGTATACAAAATTTGGTCCAAAAAAATAGGTTTCAACTACCTCATACCAGCCAATTAGTGATCTATATCTCGTACCATAGTAAGACTTAAAAGGAGATATTTGGATGCTAGAGTGATAATTGTTATTATAGTCAAACTTTATAAATGGCAAGTGATCTTCCCAACTACCTTTAAAGTCAATCACACACGACCTTAGCTTGTGTTCTAAATTCTAAATGATATGCTCTACCTTCCCATCAGTTTGAGGATGGAAATTAGTGCTAAGGTTCTCTTGTGTACCCAAACTTTTTTGAAAAGATTTCCAAAACTGATAAGAGAATTGCGTACCTCAATCGAATATAATGGACACTAGAGCTCCATGAAATTGAACTATCTACTAAATATGTAATTTTGCATAATCCACCACTAATTAATTAGTTTTGTCCAGTCTATGAAGCTAACATAGACTGGGGTCCTTCTGACAGGGGGAGTCGGACCCACAAAGCTTGTGGGTGTCTTTAGGTCAGAATAAGCTACACAGTTCAGGACTAATTCTTTAAACGGTGATGTTTCATTTCTCTTGCCCATATCTCGATATCCTATATATATGTATGACTGCGGTGAATGTGATTTATGATTGATTTTGATAAATATATTTCATCCATATGTTTCATTACTGATTTTGGTACATGTATATTTTATCCCTTTCCTTAGGTTGCATGCCAGTACTTGCTGTATGACCTTCCCCAAATACTATATTATTTCATGATGTAGGTTCTTAGATCTTTTTTTGTGACCTTGTGCAATGTTAGGTGGTTTGATATCCTGGTCTATCAACTGTGAAGTGGTGAGCCCTTTATTTTTTGGAAGGCCTGGTCTCTTTTCAATTTTCATTTATTATTTTTGTACTTTTAGATTCTTTTTTCATAGTCGGAGGCAGACCCCTACTTAGTTGGCACTCCTTGGATTAGAGGTTTTATAGACAGTGTCGGAATATTATCATGGAGTTTTGTTTTACTTTCATCTTTCTTTGACTATCACATTTATAGTATTATTTTGATTGGCTTGCATTAGTTATTATTATTATTATCATTATTTTTCTCTTGAGGTAATGTTGAGGGGGTTATCTCCGGCCTTGGTTGGCTTGGGACACCCGATAAGGCTAGGGTCATGACAAATAAAGTTTACAAATTTCTCAAATAATTATATGGTCTTAAAAAGGCTTCAAGTCAGTGGAACCTTAAACTTACTACTTCATTACTTGTATATGGTTTTACCCAAAGTGCACATGATTACTCACTATTCACTTTAAAGAAAGCAACATGTATAGTGGTTGTTCTGGTGTATGTTGATGACTTGATTATTACTGGGAGTAATGATGACGTGATCACTACAACTAGAGACGTGTTACATCAATAATTTAAGATGAAGGTTATAGGTGATCTTAAGTATTTCTTCGGCATTGAAGTTTTAAGATCTAATGCAGGAGTGATTTTAAATCAAAGAAACTACATTATTGAATTAACATGTCTTATTGGTGCCAATCTTATAAATAACCTTTTAAAATCAAATCCGAGACTGACTACAACTGAATATGATCACTCCATAGGTGTTCAAGAAGATGACATTAATGGATATTTCTGCTCATCAAAGACTCATGGACAAGCTTATGTATGCTACTATCACCAGGCCTGCTATTAGTTTTGTTGTACAAACACTTAGTTAGTTTATGCGTCATCTCAAAAGATTTTATTAAGAAGTTGTTACTAGGGTAGTTAGCTATCTTAAAGATAATGTTGCGCAAGGAATTTGGTTGAAATCTCAACCATACACTTCTCTCACATGTTGGTGCGACTCGGACTGGGTTGCGTGTCTTAATATTAGAAGATTACTAACGGGCTATGTAGTTCACTTTGGTGAGTCCTTGGTATCTTGTAAGTCCAATATATAGAATACTATGTCCAAAAGTTCTGCTAAGGCTGAGTACAAAAGCATGGCCTCAGTAGTTACAAAACTAACTTAGTTAGTTAGTTTGTTTCAAGAACTCAGTATTCCAATTATCATGCCCATCTCAGAGTTTAGTGACACTAATTCAGCTATTCAATAGTCCAAGTTTCATTATATAACGAAACACACTGAGATTTATTGTCATTTCATCAAAGACAATATCAAGAGTGGTTTGATTCAGGCTATTCATGTAACTATTCATGATCAGGTTGTTGATCTTCTTACTAAAGGGCTATGTCAAGCTCAATATTTACATCTTTTAGGCAAGCTTGGAGTGCTTAATATTCTAGACCCTACATTGTGAGGGGAAGTGTTCCAAGATACTGAATTGTAACTAATAGTTCACAGTGTTTCATTTTACAGTTTTTTTTATTTCACTAATTTGTAATGCTTAGCCGGTTAGTAAAGCTGTTAGGCAATTAGGAGGTTATGCTTAGTTGATAATGATATGGCATTGAGCTAAGATATTTTTGTATCTCACTTTCCCCATCTATAAATAGTAGGAACATTGTACTGTACAGATGAGAGATTGTTGAATAAAATAGTTCTTTCTCTTCTTCTTTTTCCGCTTTCTTTGCATCTTTCAATGGATGAACAAAATGAGTAGCTTATTTTCACACTCAGCTTTAATGCCTTTGATGTTTACCACAACCAATATAATCCTCTGGTCTTCAATGTAAAGTATAGTTGTAATATGTGGTCTCCATTTAAAGGCATCCTTAAGTACATATAAGGCAAGTCCATTAAGTTTAATGAGTTCAGTAAGTGTACTGATACCTATATATATTTAATTATATATATCTAAATTACTAGGTTAGGGCATATATTTAATTAATGATTTTATTTTTGTATGTACTTTTTAAAATAAAAATAAAAAATAAAAGTTTTTGTCAAAATAGAACAATAGCATCTGTTCGAAATAGTTCTTTCTGTTCAGAAATGTTGCATCTATTCAGAAAAGGATTAATGTTCAGACTTTATAAATATAAATGAAAACCCAAAAGTAACATATTCAATTCACAATATATATTTTTGGGCTTTGTTTTATCCTGATAGAGAATTGCTTGTAATCCCAAACGACAGACTATAATTGTTTAAAGATAGTGATCTTTCATGCTTCAAAGAAATAATTTTCTATTGTTCATATTATATTTTCTAACATTCATCATTTTAAAGATATCCACATGTTATTCCTCCGGACAAGATTATGTTCATTTTTTATCGACTTGACCAACCCTAATTGTCCTAACTTCCTCCAGTTTCCTCCTTCAGCAGTCAAACACCCCTTGACATTTAGTAGCTTTCAAGAGTTCCATGTTTTTATGCATTTCGGAGGCATACGAGAACTTACTCCCATAGAAGTCCACATACATAGAGACAAAGTATTCCTTATTCTCCATATCACACAATTTCCACCCCTTTTCACATAAGGATATCCTACAAATACATACCTCCACCTATGACTTTTAAAGTTGTTTCACATTCTCTGTTTTTTGTGTGCGTCCAACACTCTCAAGTGTTCATTTGTGGTTCCTTTTCATATAAAACTACATAGGGGGTCTTTCCATTTATCATGGGGGATGATGTCTGATAAATTTGGTACCTGCATTCAGAAGGTATTCTTCCCAAATTGTATTAAAAGGTGACCTTGAAACCTTAAAAGCATGTGCCTCATTCAGAATGTGACGATATTTTTTTGACCCTTGCATTCGATTTAAGAGTTTCTATGAAAGACATTTGGAAAATATTCCATTCCCCAAGGAAATAATTTTCATGTAAATCCAGTTGCGAATCACTTTTTACTATTTTTCCCTGCTTGGAAAGCAGATGGTTTACAAAAATAAAAGAAAGTCTTAAAAACTTGCGGCACTTCTTTCTCGCCAATAAAAAAGTAAATCCACACTGCTCAAGAGCTATCATCCACAATAGTCTAAAATGTAAATTTCCATAAGAAGAGGGGATCCTATAAGGTCCCCATAAATCACAGAAAATCAATTCAAAAATCACAGTGCCTATATTATCACTCAAAGGAAAAGTAATTCTAGATTGTTTTGTCCTTTGGCATGTCTACACTCTCTACCTAAAGAAATCTAATGCCAACTACTTTCCTTATGACCAGGTACTTAGCAGATATCACTTTAGTAATAAATAAATTTACAATCAATTTACATGTAAGAACCTCCTTTCTCAAGGAGCCACCATCAAGTTCTCAAATTCACTAAAACCAGACAAGTTTTATTCTTACAACTTAATCAAAGGAACTAACCTAGTGCCTAGACTCAAGCAGTTAGCTATAATTGTATCTAGAAAAACACTCCCAAGAAGCCAAACCTACTTCTTGGTACAAGCCTCACCTACTAAACCACAACAGCAATTACAATAAAATAGCTACAACTAAATATCTAGACTCTAGAAATAGTCAGTAATAATAATAAAACCTTTAACTTAAACAAGAAATCAATTATGATTTGCGTTCATGTCATGACCCAAATCAAGGCCTAGCTATGACAGGCATCCCAAGCTACCCAAGGCCTAAGATGACCCCTAGCCTTACCTTAAGAGCATAATAGAAATGATGAATAGAAGAAACCAACCAAGATAATAAGACAGGGAGGGATATATAACTCAAAGAAAAATGAGATTCTAAACCAAACCCACAATGACATCCAACACTGTCCACAAAAGGCTCTAATCTAACCAGTACCGACTAAGTCCGTACATCCCACCAACTATAACAAAAGAAATCCATAAGTATCAGAATAATAAATGAAACCTATAAGAGAGACTAGGCATTCTTAGATGGCTCACCACTTCACAACTGATTGACCAGGATATCACACCTCCTAACACTGCACATAGACACAAAATAGGCGCTTGAAACCTACATCATGAAATGATGTAGTATCCAGAGATGGTCAATACTGCAAGTACTTGTATTAAACCCACGAAAAAGGATAAAACATATATGCATTTACCAAAGCCAGTTATAAACCACATGAACATCAGGGGTGTGTTTGTGTATATATATATATAATAGGATATCAGGGTAGGGATATTGGATAAGTTATATGAGTATTTAAAAATTTAAGCCTAAACTATATAGCTTTCACCATCATTAAATGACCCATAGGCGGTATGAGTCATCTAGTCACCCACAGGCTATATGGGTTCGACTCCCCCTGCCAGAAGGTCCTCAGTCCTTGTTGGTTGCACGCAATGAGTTTAGGCTAATGACCCAACTAGACGAAAGCAACCATACATTATTATCCTCATATTGAGGACATAATCTGGTTATCCAATTAAGATACGACATCCCTATGCTAGCAAACATAGGTTTTGGGTATTGGTCACGAAGACTTATGCCTTCATGGTAAGCTATATAATTCCCTTTAGAGCCCAATTATAATAGTTTGCACATAACATTTAACACGGAGTCATTCATTAGGGCATATTCATACTGGTATCACCACACCAAGAGTTGCAAGTCATTCATATCTTGCCAAGAAACATTATAATAAACATTATCAACTCCATAACTTCATTATTCAAAATAATGCTCATAATCATCATTAATTTCCATGAAAACCTCAAAGCAAGTTGTAAAGTTAGATACTTTCAATATTTCAAAAAGATGGGGTGTCATCCTTGTTCATCATTTTAATTCAAAGCTCTTTCAAGGAATTGAAAGTCATAATTTCAATCATTCATAAAATTCACCCCAAGGGAGATTCAAGATTCATGTAAACCATTTTTCCTTTAATGCCATGCATTTTTCAAAACACAAAGTAAAATTCATGGTTTCCAGACAACATGAAGTTTTAAAAGGGGTTGAAAGTTGTATTTTCATCATGAAAAATCCTTTAGAAGTTGTGAATCCATATTAACAAGTCCATCATTTTCATATATCATTTTTATATAACAATTTCATATGTCAAAACCCTTTAATCATGCATAGAAAAACTGTTAAATCGAGAGAAAAATCAATATAAAGCTTTCACAACCAAACCCTCAACCATAGATTCAAACAACCATTAAATAATCCATAATTACCAAATAATGTGACAAAATATAGTAATAATTAAAATAGAGAGTGTACAACAAGCCTGAAAGATGGAAGGATTTGAAGAGAATTTGGAGTTTGAAGCATTTGAAAGTAAACTTTTAGAAAAACCCTATTTTTCTTTCTCTTGAGAGTGGAAAGGAGAAAGAACGATGAGAAACTTATAACTAATGAGTAAATAAAGTTTAAAGAGTGATTTAAGTCATAAGTAAAGGGGTTGAGGCAAGTAAAAGACCAAAATATCCCTAAAGAAATTAAAAAAGATTGCAAAATTTCTCAGTTGACAACTAAGTAAACAACTCATTAGTTTGTTGACAATTCATCAAATTAGTTGACAATATCTAGTTGAATTTGGCTATTTACTAGTTAAGGTTGAGACTTGAGTTGACAAATAGAAACCTAGTTGACAACTCGTCAACTTAGTCCTCAACTTCTCACAAACAAACACTCCCAAGTAAAATGAGCATAACTTTCTATTCAGATATCAGATTTAGGTGATATTAGATGCATTGGAAAGAAGACTCGATGATATTTAATTTGGTATCTAGTAGGATATGTAACTCGTTATATTCTAGGAGTAATAACATTAAAAATAGATCCATGTTGAAACATCCACTAAAATTTTATCGGTAGAAATGTTCTCTACTCAACATTGAGTTAGTAGATTTTTGTGGTCTCAATTCATCTCCAAAGATGTTCCCACACTATAGCACCACACTTATACTAACATATAAATCATTGTATTCGGATCTATATACATAGGAATGGCAGTTCAAATTTTAGCCCAAAAAATGTGGGGTGTTACATTGTCTCTCTCTTGAAATCATTCATCCTTGAATAATGTGTAGTACTTATTAAAGCTCTAGAAGTATGGAATAAAGGATGTAAATTCATAGTAGGAATTCTCCCTAAAAAAACATACATAGGCACCAAGAAAAATGAACTTTGTGACATCACCAAGTAAATTGTGTAAGAACGAATCATGAGATAATGAGACATGGCATAGATATGATCTTAGGCATGACTTTTATGGAACATAATCCTAACAATGTAAGGCATGAAATTTTCTAGGAATCATCAGCTTAATTATGACTGATACAAGACAGGAACTGAGATTTTTGTGAGACATAAGAATAGAATAGAAGCATTCTCGACCTCAAATGATACCTCTAATAGCCCTTAAATTAGTGATGCCTCTGCACTATGCTCTCATCCATGAATACCAAACTTTACCATTTCAATCTTATAAGTTTCCCGTAAAACACATAACTAAAAGAGATTGAGTCTAACTGTATAATTCTTACATATTGAAGGCCAACTCAAAGTTAAAAAGTGCTAGTTTAAGATATGAGACCCTATACTTTACACCCCTCCAAGAATACTACTCCATCTTACCACTGTAATTAAAAAAAACTCATGTATTAATCAAGAAGTAACAGACACATAACACAATGGTTTGTGTGTCTATAAACTACAACATTCAAGCCTATCTTTACTACACCCACTCTATGAATCTCCTTATTAAAAATAAGCAACTTCAATCCCTATTACAAAGATTTTCACCACATCTCTCCTTTCTAACTATTTCACATAATGTAAGTTTATTTCACTCTTCCCCCATCGTCAATAACCTTACTCCGAGTATCCAAACTAAAAATTTTCACATTAAGGAACATCCACTCTCTTATCTAGAATATTACTATACTTTCATAGCCACTACCATCTTAACATAAGGAGGGTCACTGCGGGACTAGAGTACAAGTATCAAGAATTGGAGGGTTACTTCTCTATTATGACTCTTATTTATCGTACTACCCAAGGTAAGACCCGTGGAGGCAGATATGATACAGAAGGCACAAAAATACTTCACAGAAATACCTAGATCATATAGTTGATCTTTCAAGCATAAACATAACATAGCATGAGTTCTTCAAACTAGGCACAATGAGAAACATGAGTTCAAGTATCACGAGTCATATAACATAAAGCCGAGATTTATATATTGAAGGAATAAGACAAGGATTGTCTCTTGAAGCTATTCTTCTCATTCTAAGAACTGAGAATGGTCATAAATTTTCATAGATAGCATCACCTTGGGCTGATACATAACATAAAATAAGTTGGTAACATATAGAGAATATAGTTTCATAGAACTAAGCATAAAGTGAGACATGAGGTCATAGATCATGAGCGTCATAACATGGAGCATGAAAACATGGAAGCTTGGATTGCTGAGAGATGTTATTCATTCTAGTTCAAGGGTCGAAGCATAGACATAATTTGCATTAAGAACTCAGAGATAAAGCACAGGCACAATTTGACTACATAAGCCAATGTAGAATGCTCTCTTAAGCCGAAGTGGGAGGAATTTAGTAGGATAAGAATAAATTTATCATGTTACTTCCTTGAAACTTACCACTATAAGAAAATTCAAGATCTACCTTAGTTCATAATCTCCCCCTTAGCTCAAAGTTCACTATCCTAGAATTGCAAATATATCCTCTCATTAAATCTACAAGTACAACACTCAGCACAATAGGGGTATCACCATACACATGAACAACACACTCTTCACTGATAACTATAATATAAGGACATTTGCTTCTTTCTAGGATACTCCTTCTAGAGATACTAATCTTAATTTTTTTGTCAGGTTCCATAGTCGTCACCCTATAACTCACACTCTCATGAGCATACACATCCACACTTCTTAACACATAACAATCTATTCTCCATTACATACGCTAGAATTAAACTTCTAATTGCATATCCTCACAAATTAACAAAGTTTTTAAAACTATTCCAATGGCTCACATCATCTATCTAAATTTTCCTAAATTCAGCTCTAAAGAATACCATATAGCAACTCCATGGACTTCTCCATACAAGTAACTCTAGAATATGAACTAGGAACACACGGCACTTATAGACCTAAAACCTCACCTAATAACATGATACTTGGGATTCAACTTATTTCTATAAATGTAATGACCTTATCCACCTACTGACTTAGCCGTAATTCATCATTTCAATGTTAGTCCTCATGTATATATCATAATTATCCACTCAAATTTTTCATAAGTTATCAACCTAAGATCTTTCACAATAAAACCAAGCCTATTAATTTACTCCCAAGATTCATGCATTTCTATCCTCGAGCTAACATTCTTATCAGCACAATCATATCTAAAGTTAAAGTTTAAAATTGATTACCAATCATGAAGTGCCAATGAAACATCCACATCCTATACCACTCCATCAAAATATATGACAAATTTATCAATTTAAATTCCTTATTCCACTTAACTATGGCCTACAGGAATATCTTCTTTACGCATTGCTACTAAGCCTTAAAATTTGCTACACATCTCCCCACCTACTAGACTGGGTTACAACTACTTGATAAAAATTCAAGCGAATCTAGGTGTAGTAAGACTGCAGAATAAAGATAGTCAATCTTAATCTTATAACATAACCCGTTAGTCAGTCTTAATCTGATAACATAACCCGTTACTATCGGTTAGCACATACTCGCTTATCACAGTGCATATAGTAACCCATACCTACCATTAAATACCTTCAAAATTTTATAAACACCACTGAGTCTCCCTTTATAAGATTTTTCCATTTCAAATAAATTCCAAAACATGATCACCAATCACTTTCTCTACTAACTAACATAAAATCTACAAGTTTTTCTGCAATCATAGCCAATCACTAGAAGAGCACACCACCTAAACATTCACTTAATGAAACTTAAATATTACTACCTTTTTCATTCAGAAGTTACCCTCACTCTGGCTTCTAAAATTAGGACTTCATATCACCACCTTTTAATCATCTCACTATTCATAGGTCATAACACTCTAATTTATTCTACTTTGCGGATGGCAATACTATCCCATCATTTAGATACATACATTTCCCCTTAAATGAGATATCTGTAATAAAGTTTTTGAAAGGGACAAAATGCACCTCATACCTCAGGTAGAAATGCATGATTCATAAATATAGAGGTATACACTTAAATCATTATACTTTGATGCACTAATTGTCTCCTTTCAAATCCTTGTGCTATTTCACAAACTTTTGATGACTCAATCAAGAAGGATCATATCATTTGGAATATATGATTTTTGCACTTACATTGCTTTGATAAGGAGTCATAGTATATAAAATTATAGCAAGGAAGGAATTTGGATAGCTTTCATAAAGAAAACACAATTGCATGATCTAGAGAATGAAAAAATGAAGAATATTTCCTAAATGACTCATAGCCTTCCCCATATAAGTGTGGTGTGCTACACACCTATAAAAGGAACTCTACTCTACATGACCTCAAAGACACACTGGGACGCTAAACCATGCTTTAATGCCAAGCTTATCACGATCCAAACTAGGGCTTAACCGTGACAAGCATCGCAAGCCAACCAAGGCATGAGATGACTCCTAGACCAACCTCAAGAACATAATACAAATAATGATCAACAAAAACAAACTAAGATAATAAAAGAGGGATATATAACTCAAAGAAAAATGAGAGTCAAAAACAAACCCACAATGACATCCAAATTGTTCTCAAAAGGCTGTAATCCAACCAATACCAACTAAGTGAGGGAATTTCCCGGATTATAATAAAAGATATCAAAAAGTACCAGAATAATAAATAAAATTGAAAAGAGAGACCATGCCTTTCAAAAAATGAAGAACTCACCACTTCACATTGATCAACTAAGATATCAAACTGCCTATTTGAGCACAAGAAAACCCCTCAAAACCTACATTATGAAATGTTGTAGCATCTTGGGACGGTCAGTATCGCGAGTACTGGCATTCAACCCAAGTAAAGGGATACAATATATATGCATTTACCAAAACCAGTTATAAACCACATGCACGTCAAGTGTATATATATAATAGGATTTCGGTGTAGGGGTAAGGGACATGTTAATTGAGTATTTAAAAATTTAAGCCTGAACTATATAGCTTTCATCGTCATCGAATGACCCATAGGTAGTATGAGTCATCTAGTTACCCAATGGGTTATATGGGTTTGGATACCCCTGTTAGAAGGGCCCCAATCCGTGTTGGCTGCACGTACCGAGGTTAGTCTAAAGTAGAAATTAAACTAAAGTCACCATACATATTATCCTCATGTTAAGGACACAATCTGGTCGTCCAATTAAGGTATGTCATTCCTATACCGGGAAACATAGGTTTTAGGAATTAGTCATGAAGACTTATGCCTTCACAATAGGTTATATAATTCTCTTTATATCCCAATTGAAATAGTTTGCACATAACATTTAATATGGAGTCGTTCATTAGGACATATTCATACTGGTATCGTCATACCAAAACTTGCAAGCCATTCATATCATGCCAAGAAATATTATCAACTCCATAACCCCGTAATTCAAAATCATGCTCACATTAATCATTAATTTGCCTGAAAACCTGAACACAAGCCATAAGGTTTGACACTTTGCCTATTTTAAAAAGATGGGGTGTCATCCTTGTTCATTTTAATTCATAGCTCTTTCAAAGACTTGAATGTCATCCTTTATGTCATTCATAACATACACCCCAAGGATGACTCAAGAGTTACATAAACCATTTTTCCATTAATTCCATGCATTATTCAAAAAACGAAGTAAAATTCATAGTTTCCATGCAATATTAATATTTGAAAGGGGTTGTAGGTTATATTTTCATCATGAAAAATCCTTTAGAAGTTGTGAATTCATATTACCAACTCACCATTATCATATAAAAAAGTTATGTGTGAAAACCTTGTAATCATGCATAGATAAAATATTAAATCAAGAAAAAAATAAATATAACATTTTCACAACCAAACCCCTTACCTCTAGTTTCAACAACCACTAAAGAATCCATAATTACCAAGTAATTTGCCAAAATATAGTAATAGTTAAAATAGGGAGGGTAAAACATTCCTGGAAAATGGAGGGATTTGAAGAGAATTTGGAGTTTGAAGCCTTTGAAGTTTAACTTTGAGAAGAAATCCTAGTTTTATTTCTCTTAAGAGTAGAGTGGAGAAAGAACAATGAGAAACTAATAACTAATGAGTAAATGGAATTTAAAGAGTGATTTAAGTTATGGGGGTAGGGTTTGAGGTGAGGAAAAAGCCAAAATATCCCTAAAGAAATCAAAAAAGATTGTAGGAAATTCTCAATTAATAACTAAGTTGACAACTTATCAGTTTGTTGACAACTCGTCGACTTAGTTTTCAATATCTAGTTGATTTGGCAGTTTACGGGTTAAGGTTGACGATTTGAGTTGACGACTCGTCATCTAGTTTAAAACTCATCAACTTAGTCCTTAACCTTTGGCAGACAAACACTCCCAAGTAAAATGACTATAGCTTTCTACTCTGATATCGAATTAAGGTAAAATAGGATGCATTGAAAAGAAGACTCAAATATCTTTCATTTGGTATCTATTAGTCCACATTAATATTTATATTACCAGAGTAATGATCATTGAAATTTGATCCAAGTTAAAACATCCAATAAAACTCAATCAGTAGAAATCTACTCAACTTTGAGTTAGGATGTTTTTATGATCTCAATTCATCTCCAAAGTTGTTCCCACACTATAGAATTGATCATTACACTTATATTGACATAGAAATT
Organism: Capsicum baccatum var. pendulum; assembly: GCA_030864225.1. Classification (NCBI taxonomy): domain Eukaryota; kingdom Viridiplantae; phylum Streptophyta; class Magnoliopsida; order Solanales; family Solanaceae; genus Capsicum; species Capsicum baccatum. The sequence continues at coordinate 39,987,833 of CM061557.1, read as the reverse complement.
ATTATTTTGGGTCTATACACATAGGAATGCCATTTCAAATTCGAGCCTTAAAATGTAGGGTGTTATAGTTCAATTGATGACTTAGTATTTGCTTGTTATGATCTCCTACTGCTTGAGAATGCTGTTTTCTCTATGTATACAAATACGTGGTGCAGAACTGCCTTGTTTTTCTTCTTTTATAGATGCATTATGAAGCCCTCTTTTACTATGGAATCCAAATCCAATGCCTTTCCTAGTTAATCAGGGGCATAGCTTTCCTTGTCTAACATGAACACAATTAATGCCATAAATAAGAAAACCTCCATAAATAGAATTTGCCTATCATCAAAACTTGTACTACAAGGAGTCTTCACTATCTAATCTATCACCATTTTTCTTTAGTCTTAAAGCAGAGATTAACATTATTACTTATATAAAGGATGTCCTAGTCTCTTGCGCTAACGATCAAACCAATCTACAACGTCCGCTTTCATATCCTAGTTTTGCGACACATTCCAAAAATAGTAAAGTCCATCACAATGTTCATCATCTTCAATCAGCTTCCTCGTGGTGGATTTTTTTATGGCACACATGAATTTGTTAAATGTGACATTGCAATCTAAATGATCAATTAATTGCGAAATAGAAATTGAATTATATGTTAATCTGGAACTTAAAGGACATCCTTTAAACGTATTAAATCAACTAATATAACAGAATTCTCTTTTGTATTGCTTCCATTTTGAAGTCGAACTAAATATTTCTTGTTGATCGCATAATCGTTTAAAATTACCTATCACATAATTGGTGGCTTTGTTGTCAATGATCTAGGATTTATTTTTAGGATACTCATCCACCTAGTTATTAAAATTTGATCTTTAGATTTCAATATCGCGATCACAACTAACTATCACGATCCAGGACTAAACCGTAGACGTAATAGGCATTCCAGACCAACAAAGAGCCAAGAAGGCCCCTTACAATTATATCATAAGCATATTTATTATTAAAGTGCATAAATAAACCCAATGATAATAAGTTTAACTTAAAAAGAAATTAATTGTACCAAACTTTGAAATACAATATAGTGACATCAGTTTACATCGGTCTACAAAGTCTTTAACTTCATGAATGAAAAGCCTAAGCCAGAATATGTCCTCGACGATATCATATAATAATATAGTTAGAGTCTTAATATTAGAAACTATTGCCTTTCAAACAATGAAGGCTTATCGCATGCTACTTGTTGTCCCGAGAAAATACTAATGCAGCACAGAACCAATAAAAAATACCTTCGAACCTACATCATGAAAAGATGTAGCATCAGAAGATAATTTGTATGACAAGTACTGATATGCAACCAAGGGAAAGGAACAAAGTAGTTTATATAATAAGAAACAAGATGTGTAGCATAAATCACAGTAGTGAAATTATGGAATAAGGATCTCAAGACACGAAAACATAATCATTCATATAACTATGTTCATGAACTAAGTAGTTTCACTAATCTTTGGCAAATCACGGACTATATGGGTGTAATACCCCGTACTTCTACCTAACTTAAATTCGTCCCAAAAATGTTAAAGATATATTTTAAAGATGAATCCACTTGTATACACGTTGAATTTTCAAGATTTTCACTTTTTGTCATGTGAAAAATTCAATAAACTTTCCACTGATATAAGATTTGTCTAAATCCGATAACCGGGTAAGGAGTTATACTATTTCAAGTTTTAGTCATAAAACACCATCATCTCAGTCAGTGGTGCATCGCCCCATAAGCCAATATGACATTTGTCAATTTCCAGTAAGACTCTGCAATTTTACCGTGTCGCGGAGGGCTCCCAAATCCCACTTGTAAAATTACAGTGAAGCTCCATGATAGTCCCGCATCGCGCTGTTGTCTAATTTCCTAGTTTTAAAATTCCAGTAACACAGCGCGATAGCGCCGCGTCGTGCAAGGGGTACAGGTTAGGAAATTTTTAAAAAATTTAAAAAGATGTGTCCAGGGTAAAAAGGATCAATTTCTCCACCCCTATTTACATCCAATAACACGTGATTCAACCATTTTTCACCCAAAACATAGTGCTTCTCTCAATTTTCTCTCAAGAACTAGCTAGGATTTTCATTTGGGGATTCAAATTCACGGTCAAGGATCAAGAATCTCTCCAAGGATCTTTACGGATTTACATTCTAAGGTATGCATAGTGTTCATTCATGGATTCCTTTCATCCATGAAGCCCAAGAATCAAGTTTTAAACTTTAGATTATGATATTCATGCTATGTGTTGATTATGTTCATGTAGTTGTTGTTGTTGTATGATTCTCAAGTTGGAATCTTAATGTGTATTATGAAATTACATTAGTATATGATTTTAAATCCATGAATTGAGTGGTTCATGATGTGTTAATTGATGATTATACCTTTGACCTAAGTTGTGCATCTAAGGTGTTTGATAAAAATGCCTAAGGGACTAGAAATTATGTAATATAGCTAAATTATAACTTAAGTCATGAATTCATGTTGTACCTTTATGTTCAATGACTTCTATGCTACTAAGATGCCTTGTAAATGTTTTTGGATTGCTCATGAATTAGCCTTATGAAATTAAGGCATGTTTAGATGCAAGCCTATTCATGTACAAGATTATGATAACCATGCTCTTCATGAAATACCCAACTTATTGTTTAATCTATTGTTGATGTTGATTATGTACTCAAGGAAGTCATGTCTTGTCAGTTTCCTTCTATCGAGTCCTGGGGGTATTTATACTAAAAAAATATAGTTGTGTGCCTAGAGTTAGTGACATATTTCAAGATATCCTCAGTCAAGCCATGATCCATAGAACTCAGTCAGTCATGTGACTCAAGAAAAGATCAGTAATTCAGTAATATCAATTGTATTCCATCAGTTAACAGAACTAAATGAATCCAGTGTAGTCCAGTTCAGTTGATCATGTTCAGTGCCTATTTAGATGGGAGTAGGGATTTGTACCGAGTGAACCCAAGGATGGGAACAGACACTGTTAGATGAGGGTTTGGTTCTTAAAACTCATCCTTGTGTTTCAGAACTATGTAGCCAGTATAGGTTGAGACATCAACACTATCAGATGAGGGTTGATGAGGTGGATAAACACTGCAAGATGAGGGTCCCACCATTCTCTTTTGGGGACACTGTCAGATAAGGGTCACTCACAGCTTGTCCTTGCCGGTAGCGCGGTATTGATACCCTTCCAATTGGGGTTACAAATTGGACCTCAACTCAGCTATAATGCATTATTTCGGGCATGTCGGTTAGATAAATACTTCCCACAGTCTCAGTCTCAGTAATAGAACTCAGATAGTTCTACAAAATTTAGGACTGTCAGATACAGTCAACTCAAAATAGTACGAAACTCAGCTAATTCCATCAGAACCTAGACTGTCAAATACAGTCCCTCAGTATCAGTTACTTCAGATATTCATTTATTTGTATCTCATGTTATCAGTACTCAGACTCAGTAATCATGTTATCACAAATTTAGTTAGTCTCTTATTCATGCATGTATTTTCACGCTCATGTTATACAGTCAGTTAGTATAGTTCATGTATTTGAACCCTTTGCCTTCATCCTACCTTACATGCATACCAGCACATTCAAACATACTGACATATTTGCACTATGGTGTTTTATACTATAGGTTCAAAAGCATAAGCTTCAGAGCATTAGTAGCATTCCAGTCTCAGCAGTTAGAGTCAACAGTGAATCCTCATCCTTCAAGGACATGATCATTACTTTATCATTATAGTACTTAGTTTATTTCAGTAGCTAGAGTTAGTTGGGGACATGTCCCATCAACTCCTTATTTAGACAGTAGTCAGTTAGAGGCTTTTCAGACTATCATGTTCAGATAGTTTATTTCAGTTGTTTTAGGTATTTTATACCTATCCAGATGTTATATTTTTTTTATCATTTATGTTACAGTTTTGAACCTTATGTCCTTTCAGCCCTTATTTCTGCATTTATATCATATATTACACAGTGTTCAGGTATAGATATCAGTCATGGATTAGCTTGTGGTCCTTCGGGGTTATGAGCACCGTGTAGCATTTCGAGTACTAGATTTGGGACGTTACAATGGATTTGGTCTTTGCCCAACTGGGGTGGAGGGGGGAGGGCTAATGTATGTTTGTTGCATGAATTGAGGTGAAGATTATTTGTCCATTATATCATCTTACCCGCATAGAGGAAACATCATAAAGTTATCATGTTTGGGAGCGAACCACCTTACATCGGCAAAACATATGTTTCAAGCATTGTTCACTAAGACTTACTCCTTCTTGGTGAAATACATAATTCCCTATAAGCCCAATTAAACATTATTCACAAACATTTATCCTTTGAGTCTCTCATAAAGGCATTCATATGTTAGTATCGTAATACCTAGACTTTCAAGTCATTCATATCATGTAAAATAATTATCGTAAAACATTATGGACTCTTAATCCCTTCGTCAAAATCATAAATGTATCCATAACCATATTCTCATAAGATTTTGAAAACATCTAATCATTTATTACTTTACATTGTTTAAAACACGGAAACATTATAAATCTCTTCGAATTACAAAGCTTATGAATGACTTGAAGGTCATAGTTTTCATTTTTCATAATATTTAACTTTTCAGATCCATATAATGAAATCTTGTTTTTCAAATAGTATGTTAAAGTTTTGAAATCCTCTACTAGTGATTAGAAAATAATTTATAACAGGAGGTAAATCCATATTAAACTTTTTGTAAACATAGTACTTAACCTAGTTTCAAACCATCAATATATATACGTAAATACTAATTAAATCATCACTTGTAGTAGTAGTTGAAGTGGTGGTGTTCAACATACCCTGTTTATGAAACCACAAAAGAAAACCTTGTAGAAGAGACTTAAGCTTTGAATTTTGAAATAACTCTTCGAATTGGGAACCACAGCTAGAAAATGATTTGAAGACTTACTTGACTTGGATTTGTTCCACATATCCTTGATGTCAAATTTGGTGAGAAAACATCAAGAAAAAACTTTAACCTTTGGCCCTTCTTGAAACTTTAGGATTGGGAGTTTGAGGTTTTTGGAGACAAGAGGAGTTAGGGATTTGGTAGTGATTCTCCTAGTTTAGGACAATTTTTGGGATTAAAACCGAATTGACAAAGTTAGATGGGATAAAAGGACCAGTTTTCCCTTGATTTAATAAGTGAAAAGTTGATTATTACGTCGGTGAAGTATGCTCTGCGCCGCGTAGCCTAATGCGGAGGATAACTAGTGAATTCTTGTCTTGAGTTTCGTCCTTCCCAATGTTCAACTGAGGTAGTACCTCACTAAAATATCCATGATTATTTTTTTCAAAACTTGGATTGACAAACGGTCGGTGGTTGAAAGAATACTTAAAAATCTTTAATTTGGTGGGTATTAAGCCATGTAACCCTTCATATTCTTGGAGGAATGCTCATTTAATGTTAAACATAATAGTAACTTATATGGAAACTCAATCAATAGAAGGACGTTCAACTCGTCTTTGTGCTAGAGATTTCCTATAACCCTAATTCACATCCCAAACACTTAACTCACTATAGAATTGATCTAAATACATATATCTAAATGAAAAAAATCATTGGGTTTGGTCCTATACGCGCATGAAGAATAGGTCAAGTTTTAGACAGAAAGTATGAGATATTACACTATCTAATTCGTGGGGCTTAGTTTTGGGGGTTCCATCCAACCTGTGTTCACCAATCCCTTGCTCATTCTCTCCCAACTTTAATTGTCCCTTCCTCGGCTAATTCCCAAACCTTATCTTTATTGTTGTAATTAACATTTGCAATGGACTCCGATGCCCATTAAAGATTATGCCTAGCCAACACCATTCAATTATATCGACACCCCCTTTCTCGAGTCCCCATGATAGGATTCTTCAATTAATTATTGATGGTTTATTTAATAATTAATATCATTTATGAGGCAATTGTGGAGTATTTAGAGACAATCATAGGATCTAAAAGCTGACCTTTAGCTAAAAATTCTACTACTAAGAGAAAACAACACCCTTTCCTTTAACTTTTTAACTAGTATAGTACCCGCGCGATGCGCGAAAAATATTATTGAAAGTAAAATCATAACAAATTAATGTGTTACCACACTATCCTCATGAAAAAAGAGAGAGTAGTTCTAACCCTGAAGATATAAAATTAGGATAAATCTTGATACAGTTAAATAGAATCACGAAAGTAAAACAATTGATAGAGCTCCACTTTTATTTCGATATGAGGAGTATAAATAAAGATAAGACCCCTAAATAATCTTTATCCATGAAATATAATGAATTTGGTTTTTTTGATAGTCAATGAATTGCATCTAAAGCTCTCTTTTTTTTAGTCAAGCAAATATTCATTGAAGAGCTAAGGATTTGTAGATGTTTACAGAGGAAAAAACATAAAACAAATGAAGAGGAAAGAGAGATGTTTTTATTATGCTACAAAGAAGCTGTTTAAATACAGCAAAATCCTAACAAACTGTAGTACCTAATGCAGTAACTCAAAAAAACTAAACTACCTAATTAATAGGAACTAAGTCCACCAACAGCTATATGACTAAAGACTAGGAAAATCATAACTGAAAAACTACTACAGAAAGTTCTATCTTCTGGAAATAGAAAAAACACATCAGCAGCCATGTAATCATGCCAACCCAGCATTAGTTAACAGCTCATGAGGTAAAATTCAAGACTCCTCCTTGTGTCAAGGGCTGCAAATTCCAAGTTTGCTTCTTAAGAATTCAAATTTGCTTGCTGGAAGAGCTTTCATAAAAATATCAGCCAGCTGCTCTTCTGTTTTGCAATATACTAGATTCACTAGACCATCATTTTCCACTTCTCTCAGAAAATATAGCTTCACATTGAAGTGCTTCGTCTTTCTATGAAAGATCAGATTGTGAGAAATAGCAATGGCAGCCTGGTTGTCCACAAATATCTCAGTGCTTTCCTTCATATCCAAACCAAGATCATAAAAGATTTTCCTTATCCATAAAGCTTGATTGACCGCAGCTGTCGCAGAAATGAATTCTGTCTCTACAGTTGATTGAGCAACAATCTCTTATTTTTTCGAACACCGAGAAAAACATCCACCGCCAAAAATAAAACAGTACCTTGAAGTACTTTTCATATCAATAGCAGAACCACCCCAATCACTATCAGAAAATCCCTGAAGTTTGAAATCTAGACACTTGCTAAATTTGAATCCATAATCTATGGTGCCTTTGACATATCTGAGCACTCTTTTTGTAGCTTTCATATGCAGTTAACTTGGAGAATTCAAAAAGCGGGACAATACACTTACAACATACAATATATCTGGTCTTGTTGTTGTAAGATACATCAAACATCCTATTAAGCTCCTGTAGATTTCTTCTTGTTCTCTTTCAGCACTATCATCTTTCATTAGCTTCTCTCTTTGATTCATAGGCATGTTCATACTCTTGCATTCTTTCATTCTAAATCTTTTTAGCATCTCCTTCATGTATTTCTTTTGACAAACAAACACTTCAGAGTTCGCTTAATCTCCATTTCGATAAAATACGTCATCTCTCCAAGATCGATCATTTCAAAGACTTTCATCATCTCCTCCTTAAATTCTTCAATCAATGCTATATTATTTCCTGTCACAAGTAAATCATCAATATACAGAGAAATAATAATAATGTTAGAGCCAACTTTCTTTCCATAAAGAGCAGATTCACTTAAGCTTCTTTCAAAACCTAAGTCTAGCAAATGGTTATCCATATGGCTATACCAAGCTCTAGGAGTTTGCTTTAACCCGTATAAATCTTTCTTTAACAGATAAACCATATTTTCACTTCCTGGTACACTGAATCCTTTTGGCTTCTCAACATATATTTCCCCTTGTAGTAGACCATTCAAGAAAGCAGACTTCACATCCATTTGAAAATCTTTCAACTTTTTTGTGCTGCTATTGCCAAAAGCATTCGAATTGTATCCAATCTAGTTATCGGGGCAAAAGTATTAGAAAAATCTACTCCCCAAACTTGTGCATAGCCCTTCACCACCAATATAGCTTTGTACTTGTTTACCGAACCCTCTAGATTGAGCTTTGTTCGAAAAATCCATTTAACTCCAATCATTTTTTTGTGTTACGGTCTTTCCACTAGCTTCCAAGTTTAGTTCTTTTCTATCATGGACAGCTCCTCATTCATTGCATCTATCCATTTTTTATCAATTTTTGCTTCCTCATATCCTGCAGGTTCTAAAATAGCAACATTGCACCTCTGATAAATATCAGAGAGTGACCTTGTTCCCCTAATAGGTTGATCATCCACCAATTCATCAAACTTTGAATTGTCATTCGGAACTCGAGAATCCTCAAAATTCCAGTCCCATTGCTCATCTTCAAGGAATTGAACATCTCTACTTACCATAATCTTTCCTGATTAAGGTTGAAAGATCCTGTAAGCTTTAGACAATAAGCTATAGCCAATGAAGATTCCCAAAACTGCCTTCTTATCTAACTTGTCTCTCTTAACCTGTGGAACATAAGAGAAACATAGACATCTAAATATCTTAAGGTTTTTTAAATCAGGTTTGAAACCATACCATGGCTCGAATGGAGTCTTCCCTTCCACTACCCGCGTAGGCTGTCTATTCAGCAAGAAGACAATTGTATTTACTGCTTCTACCCAAAACTTTTTTGGTTGATTTTTCTCCTGCAACAAGCATTTTGATATGTCCATGATTCTTCTATTCTTTCTTTCACTAACTCCATTTTGCTGTGGAGAGTAAGGTACAATTAGCTGGTGCTCTATTCCAGCTTCTTCGCAAAAAGAATTGAACCTATCGGATGTATATTCAGTTGCATTATCCGATCTAATGACATGAGTCTTGCAGCCACTCTGATTCTCTATCCAAGCTTTGAACTTTATGAAAATTCCAGAAACTTCGCACTTAAAGTTCATAAAATAAATCCAATACATTCTTGTTAGATCATCAATGAAGATATTATAATACCTGCTTCCATTAAGCGGCGGAGTTCTTTTAGGACCACAGAGATTGGTATGAATGAGCTGCAACTTCTTTATAGCTCTCCATGTGGAACTTTTAAATGGAAGTCTAGTTTGCTTGCCAAGAAAACAAGCCTTACACCTTGAGATATGCTCTTCCTAGTTTGGTAAACCATTTACCATTTTTCTCCTTTGTATAAACAACAAAGCTTTGTGATGGAAATGCCCCAACCTTTTGTGCCACATTTCTGCAACTATGGACTGACTTGGAAAAGCTATGTGTTCCTCATCTAATGAATTTAAGGAAAAACTTCTCTCTTGCATTTTAATTCTGAACATTTCCTGACCACTAGGATCACTGATTAGACACACCTTGTCTTCAAATAATAATTTGAATCCATTTTCCAGCAGTTGTCCAACACATAATAAATTTTGATCAAGTTAAGGAACAAATAAAACTTCATAAATAAGTTTTGTACCTTTATAACTCTCAATTGCTACGGTCCCCTTCCTGTCACTAGGAGGTATTCTTCGTTTCTGATCCTGACTCTTGATTTAATTGATCTGTCAAGCTCTCTAAAAAACTTTTCATCACTGGTCATGTGGTTCATACAACCACTATCAATAAGCCAGCTTTCACTTGAACTTTTGCTTGCGTAACAGGTAGCCACAAACAATTGCTCTTCTCGTTCTTGATCTGCAATTTGTGCTTCATTTAGTTGTTGTAAACCCTTCTCTTTGCAAATAATCTCAGAATGACCAAGCTTTTGACACTTTCGGCACTTCATACTAGGCTTTCTCCAACACTTGAAGTGTGGATGATTTTTTCTCCCATAATGTTGACAAAGAGGATATTTGCCTTCTTTGTTGTTACGGTGGTGGTAACATTTTTTCCAGATGTACCTTTGTAGTTTTGATAACTTCTTTTCTTTTCTTTTCCTTTATTACCCTTAGCAGTACCTGAACCAAGCTGCAACTTTGCTTGTAGGGCACCCTCGATGGATCCCTCTTGCCTTATCATCCTTCGTTGTTCTTGTGCCTGCAGAGCACTCAATAACTCTGCCAAGCTAAGCTTTGACAGATCTTTAGTATTTTCCAATGAAGCAATAGTTGCCTCATATCTTTCAGGTAAGGTTACAAGAATCTTTTGAACTATTCTATTGTCATTATGTTCAGTTCCAAGTATCCTTACCTTATTTGCAATCAGAAGAAACCTGTCAGAATAGTCCTTAATGGTTTCAGATTCCTTCATTCTATGCATCTCAAATTCTCTAACCAAGTTCAGTACTTTCATTCCTCTGATTATTTCATCTCCCTCGTACTCTTTCTTGGGAAAATCTCAAATTTCTTTGGCTGAATTACATGTCATTACTCTACTGAAAATGGTGGTAGAAACTGCAACAACGAGACATGATTTAGCTTTGGACTTTGTTATTCTCCTCTCCTTGTGAGCTTTAATCTGAATGGTTGGATTTTCTGTCAAAGGAAGCACTTCATAGTCTTTCTCGACAGCCTGTCACAAATTGCAGGCCTCCAAATAAGCCTGCATTTTCACTGCCCAGGCTTGATAATTTTCTCCGTCGAAAACTAGCAGAGCCATAGCAGAAAAAGAACCTGCATTCTCTATTGTTTGAATGGTGTTTTGCAGCCACAAATTTGGATAAACACTGAGAAAAAAAAAGCACTCACAAGTCCCTTAAGAAGTAAGGCTCCTGATACCAATTTGTAGATGTTTACAAAGGACAAACATAAAACAAATAAAGAGGAAAAGAGAGATGTTTTTATTATGCTGCAAAGAAGCTGTTTAAATACAGCAAAATCCTAACAAACTGCAGTAACTAATGCAGTAACTCAAAAAACTGAACTACCTAATTAATAGGAACTAAGTCCACCAACAACTATATGCCTAAAGACTAGGAAAATCATAACTGAAAAACTACTACAGAAAATTTTATCTTCTGGAAACAGAAAAAACACATCAGCAACCATGTAATCATGCCTACCCAGCATTAGTTAACTGGTCATGAGGCAGACTTCAACAGTTTAATATTTATAAAAGTAAAACTATTATCGTCCAACAATGACAATTGTCGAATATGTAACTCTGATTATCCACATGATCGTTTACAATCCTTTCAGCAAGCACACATTTTTCTTCATCTTCTGATACAATGTCTATGAACATCTCAAACCATTTTTCTAAAAAGGAAATAATACATATGAATGTCAACCTTGTTAATAAAAACCAACTAGCTAACTTAAGCATGAATGTTGGAACTCAACATGTTTCTACTGAAGCTAAAACTTTTTCAGTATTCCTCCGGTATGCTTGTTTCTTTGTGCTAGTACCTTGTCATAAAATGCCTTGATATAATCCATCTTTGCAGCTAACAGTCTGCTTCAACTTTGGCCTTCACTCTTCTGGATTCCCAAATGTCCAATTAGAAGAGGTCGAAAATGCCTCCCCACTTCCAAATCCCTTCACTCTGCCAGCTACTGATTCACGTAAGAGTTTGGAATCCAAAAAGTGATGAGTAATAAGGGCAATGATACCAATTTAAGCAATTCACGAGTTAAATTGTTTAAATAAAGTAAAAAGGAAAGTAAGAGGAAAGAAGATATAACTGATGATTATGTGAGGAGATTCTGAAATATGTAAAACAAAGTCCTGTGAAGTGTGACCTCATGTCCCCCTTCGGTGATCCTTTAAATATGATAATTATTTTGAGATAAATTTTTTTTAGCAAACATGTCAGCTATGGTGATGGAGGAAGTAAAGACTAAAATTTGCATGATAATTCAAACAGGTAATCTGTAATCAATAAATTTGCCCAATATATTTTTTTGACAGCACTAAGCATGACTACCGCCGAAGACCATAAACACAATAAGCAACTAAGAGGACAAGTGCCAACCATCCAAAAATAAATTAAAATGACACATGATGAATAATGATATTCTATCCAATGAATGAAATACGCCTAGTTTTCATAAGCAAGAAAATCACCAGATTAACATGGGTACTAAGTTACTCTTTGAAAAATGATTTACCTTGACAAATTTTTTTTTAATGAATATTCGATTACCGGCACTTACCAAACAGCAAAGGTTTGATTGGTAACACATAAATAGCTTGCAATTCAACTCAATTGATAGAATTTTTATGATATAGATATATACTCCATACTTAGCCTTCAACAGATTACTTCAAAATAATGTGGTCTCATCATCAAACGACTTAAAATACAGAAGAAATCAGTCAATACATGTATACCATGTGTTTGAATTTAAAGTTCATGTTACTTAACCATGATTAATCAAATGTATTTTACTTAATTTAATTATACAACCAGGATAAAATATATTAATTTGATGTATATATCGGGTGCATGTAAATTTTTATCAATAACTTTGGTGACATTAGCAAATGCTTGAAAGTACTAACCCAAACTTTTTGCAACATGCTTGAAATGACATAAGCAAGTTGCGTTAATGCAGCAAGAAAATCATCAAATTTTCTACCAATTTTTAAAACATTATTTATATAGAAGTAATTTTTTTGAATGAATATACGTGTAGCCACACTCACCAAAACAATAAAGATTGGGCTGGTAACACATAAAAAATGTGCAATTAAACTCAAATGGCGGATCAATAATCTATTCAAACCCCCTTTTAGCATGCAAAACAGAGTATTTCACAACAACATAATAAATTGAGATATGTCACAATGATTGTTGCTAATGAGCACATTTTCGATGAGAATTTAAGCAAGCACTCACCACTTACCCTAGGTTATCTTTCATGAGCATTATTATTCTCCCTACTGAAACTAAAAGTATATATATCAAACAACAACAATATCAGGGAATCATCATCAAACATGAAAAAAGACACTTTGCAATGAATTGCACCAAATCCAAGACAATCGGAAACTCAACTTTTGATAGAAAACAAATAAATGGATTGAAGGGGTAATCCACCACCATCAATTTCACTACTGTAGCATACTGATTAAAATCACAGGTTTCGCTGGTTCTCACGTGCGGATAATACGGGTAACTTCAATAGATTTATTATAGATCTAATGGATCTATTTTTATTTGTGCGTGGATATTTCTTAACTTCTCTAAATATTTTTATTTTTTATTTATTTATTTTAATTTTATTAATGTTCATATGTTGGAGGTGATTAAATGTTATTTGATTAAATGTTTTACCATAATATTCTTTAGTTTTTTCTCTTAGTCTTTGTAATTCTTGTATATTATTTTGAAGGTATTCTAAATATTCTATATCTTTTGTTCTAAAATATTCAATTAAATTCTCTTTCATAAGTATCTCTGTTAATCTTATTTCTTTCATATCTTGTCTCCAATATTTTAAATACTCATAATCTATCATTTTATCCTAAAGTAGTTGTGATACTACAAATTTCTTTATAATAACTTATTCTAATTGTACTATATCTAATGTTAAATTCTAGGTTATCTATTTCGTTAATTATCCTGTCTTTTTCTTCTATGAATAGTTCTATGTCTAAATCATATCCTAAACTGCCTTTTAATTCTAGTTGTTTCATGATTTTATTTATCCAAATTAATCTTTCTTTTAATTGTTTTCTTCCTTTTCTAAGCTGGTTTCTATAATTAATTTCTTCGTATAGCCAACTTTGTTTTTCTCTAACTCTTTTAATATATTCTAACATTTTTAATCTGTATAATATCCATCTGAATAATAACTATCTAGGTATGAGCAGTAGCTTTCATTATATAAGTGTAAGTTTTCTATAGAGCTTAATAAATCTTCATTAAAATAAAATATCACGTCGTATATAATTTTTCTTATATCTACTATTTCTATATCCCTAAGTACATACAAAACAAGTATTTTAAATTTATCTATCATTCCATCAGATAAATAGGTAGTCATGCTTTTTCATATGATGTTATTTTCAAAATATTCCCTTCAATCATACACATAACAAAATATGATCATTTTAGATTATTATATACTAGATTATTCTAAAATAATATGTTCTTCAGTCACTATTAGAATGGTAATCTAGATATTTTTCTCTTAAACAGCGGCTCTACTCTGGCTACTCTCCTATCATGGCTTTCTTGCCTCACCGGTTTCACCTTTAGGATGACATAGTTCTTAGGGATTTTTCTCCTTTTTCACTTTGCTAATAAACTTTTTAACATGCTATTTTTTGAATAATTCTACTATAAAGTAACTAACATGAACTTATTTTATCATATCATGATTGTTAGGAATTTATGAATTTAGCTATTCATAATCATAAATAAATATACCTGTTCTGATAGATTTGATAATTCTGGGTTTTGTTCATCCATAGCTTTTTCTTTGAAATATATCTATTTTTTATTAAATATTCAAAAGCTTTTTGTTTACAAAGGAAGAGGTTTGCTTTCAACACATGAAAATCTTGCCTCTAACTGAGCAAATGTTCTGCTATTTATAACCTAAGAATGAAAATGCGTATACTATTTTACTTTACACCTGTTCTAATATAACTTTACACGTTTTTTATATACATTTGTCCCAAAAAAGCCAATAATGGCAAGTGCTAAAATCTAATAAATGAATAAAAGAAAAGTCAAAAAGTCTACCCTAAAAATAGTAAAGCTATTAAATGTTTACATGATTCACGTATCTTATTTTTCACAAAGTTAGCTTTTTCTCCATATGTCTCTTTCTTCCTTTAATATTTTTGTCTCCTTGTCTTTCTATTATTGCTCCATTTATTTTTATCTTCTAGCTGGCGTCCTTATCTTCTAGGTTGGTTTTTCTTTTATTCTAGCTGGACTTCTGGGATAATATTATCTCCTCCATTACATCTCGAACATTGATGGTCTGGATATTTGTGTCCAATTATCTTGCAATATCTTGTTAATAATCCGTCTGAAATAAATCATTTCCTAATTGCTCTTGCAGTAGATTATTTTTCTGGGTTAAATAACATCACTATCCATTGTCTAACATCTTCCATATCTGTTTGTCGTAGTTCTCTTGAATTCGAATAAATCATTTGATGGTCTCTTGAATAATAGCTCCATATTGGGTTTCCATTGATGTAATTATTTGCTAGTTCTTGAACAATTATAGCTATTCCAATAAGTCATTTATTTGCATAAAAATCAGGTATCTCGATCTTAGGTATCTCTAGATGTTGCACAATATCTTTCAGTATAATCATATCTCTGGTTAATCCTATTTTTACAACTTGTATAACTGGTTTGATCTCGTCGTACAATATCTCTGCTAATGCAGTATAAAACTTTATATAAAATAGATTTCCTTTGGTTACTCTTTTATAAGTGGTGAATACTTTATGTAATTATCCTATAGTTGTTAGTTCTTCTCCATCTTGGGTATATACGGTATTTAATAATCCATAGTGTAAACATGTTTTTATTAAGCTTGGATTGGTTTTGGGTAGTGCGATTAGCTTATTGTAACCTTGCAATTTTTGGGTTATATAGTTTGTGTTTGGTTCTTGGATATTTGTAGCTCTGGGGTTAAGATTTAGAAAAGTTTGTACTTTGTAGATATTTTCTATATATCCTCGGGCTATATGATTATAAGTTTTTTTATCTTGGTTCAAACTATCTCGATATGTGGTAATTTGTGGGGATATGTACAAGGGGTCTTTTTGTATTTTTGGTATAAATGGTTTTTCAAATATCTTATTCATGTTCATGTTCTGATATCTTTGTCCAATAACTCCTTTGCTTGTACCTGCAATTGTAGATTGATAAATGTTATGGGTTTTATGGAGTGTCCCAACGTCTCCTTTTAGCTATGGAATTTTAATGTCTTCCGATCGATATAGCTCTGCACACTACTGAGTTAGCTGATTCATAGCTTTAGACTTCAGTTTAACTTCATTAGTCTTTAGCTTTTCTATTTCATCACCCATACTGTCCACTTTCATTGAAAACGTAGTTAGGGTTTTAAGTATTTTTTTCTAAAGCATCATCTTCTATTATATCAGTCTGTGTAGCTTTGTCTTGATATGTAATCTACAATAACATTTTTCTTAGTACTAATTACTTCAATTGTAAATGTAAAATTTAATATATTTAATACTAGTCTCCGAATCTCTTTCGTTGTAACTGAATTTTGTATTTTCTTTGTTAACGACCAATGTACCTGTGTATTATCTGTCTGTACAATAAATTTTTTATATACAATATATGGATCAAATGCTAATAAACATTTATATAATGAACATAATTCTTTTCTATTTATTTCCCATTTTATTTCTATTTCATTAAACGTACTTGAGTAGTATGTACAATGATGTTCTAATTTTTCTTCTTCATATCTATATTTAAGTACTCTTCCATAACTATATTAACTAGCGTCTGCTTCTACTATATATATAAATTTTTAATTTTCGTCTGAAAATTGTAATTTTGGTAACTCTTTACAAAGTATTTTTATTTTCTGGACTTGCTTTTTATGTTCTTCGTTGTAATTATATTCTATATCCTTTTTAAATTTTTTTTGTAAGTGCTTTAGGTCTTCTGCTAATTTTGGTATATATTCTCTTACTTGGTTTACTAATCCTAAAAATAATTGTAATTTTTTTTATATCTAATTCTTCTTTTGAATTTATTATTTTTGTACTATATGTTGTTGCATTTTTACTCCACTTTTATCTATTTGTATTCCTAAAATCTCTATCTGGTTTTTCATAATTTCGGTTTTCTTTTTACTTAAATTTATTCCCAATTTTTCTATTATATCTGTAAATTGTTCCAATAATTTTAAATGTTCCTCTTTAGTTTTTGTATATAGTAGTATATCATCTATGTATACTATACAATTAGGTAATTGTTTAAAATAACTATCCATAAAATATTGATACCTACCTGGTGCATTTTTATATCTAAATGGTAATACGTTCCATTCATAAAATCCTTGTGGTACCGTAAATGAGGTTAATTCCTTAGAATTTTCATCTAACTTTAAGTGGTAAAATCCTAATTTACAATCAAATTTACTAAAATAATTATATCCTTGTATTTGTTTTATTTTTAATATCTTATTTGGTATTAGATAATTATATGTCATAGTTTTTGCATTTAGGTTTCTATAATCAATAAACATTCTACTTTTTCCTCTTTTTTGTTCACTATGTTTATTTATTATAAATTCTGGACTATTGTGTTTACTAGTATTACTTTTTTGTATATATTGTTTTTCTAATAATTCATCTATACTAATTTAAAATTCTTTTAAATCATCAAAATTATATGTTAATGGTTTTTGAGTTATTATGTTATTTTTATCTATTAATTTAATTTTTATAGTAGTTTTATGTTTTTCCCATCCTTTTAATGGATCTTCACTATATAATTGTCTTAATTTTTTATTTATTATTTCTATCTTATTTATTGAAAATATAGTTATTTCTTTTTTATTTATCGAAAATACAACTAGTTTTACTGTGTCTTCTGTATTTTTTATATTTTCTAACTTTTGTGTAATTTTTTCACTTCCTTCTATCCAATCAGTTTTCTTTTTTATTTTATTAATAACTCTTTTTGCCCTTACTTTTTGTTTACATGGTGTTGTAAACCACCAATTTATTTTAGTTATTATATGTGGGTATAATTTATCTAAAAATGGCATTCCTAAAAGCATATCTTTAGTTGTTAGTTCATAATTATAGATTTCTTCTATTGTTATTATTTTATCCCATATCTGTATTTTTACATTTTTAGCTTTATATGTAATTAAGCTTCCTTCATTATTAAATCCTTTGACTACAATTAGTGTTTTTAATTTATCTCATTTACTTTCTGGTAAACAGTTGTATCTAATAAGTTTGTTTCTGCTCCTATATATATCATAGGTGTATAATACCTATTATAATATCTTTCTACTATTATTTTTACAAGTACATATATTTTCATATCATGTTAAAGCTCTTTTTATGAATAACCTTTCTTTATTATATATTATAGATAATTGTGTATGTTCTATATTGTATGGTTTTACTTGTTCTAACCATTTTATTCCTAATATTATGTTTGTTTTTTGCATTTCTTCCTTTATTTCAAATTCTATTTTTATTTTTCTGACTCCTATTATTATTTGTTTTTCTGCCGTATCTTTAATGTTTATAAGACTCCTTGGTAGATCTGGGCATATATTACTAATAGATTTTATTTCTTCACTTTTTACTAGATATTTTGCTATATAATTTTCTTCTTGTCCTGTGTTTAAGAGTATTGAATATTCTTTTTCATTTATTATTCCTGTTATGTAATATTGATTTAAATTAACTGTTGAAGTTGTTTCATAACTTGTTCTTTTTTATGAGCTTGATGATTCTGATTTTTCATGAGTTATTCTTTTTGTTGTACTTATTCTATCATTTATTATTTCTAATTCTTCTTCTATGTCTATGTCTTTGTAACTATAATAATTATTATCAATTGTTTTTACAAATTGTTCGAAAAGACTTTCTATTTGTATTTTATTAATTTTGTTTTTTCCTATTATTTTATGTTTTGTTGTTAATACATATAGATTTTTACATCTTGCTGTAAATATTTTACTTCCTGGGGTTAGTTCAATTCCTGATATTTTTTAATATAATACTAATGATTTATCTATATTTTTATCTGTTATTTCTATTGAATAATTCAAACTTATTATAAATTAAAATTTTTGGTATATTAAATTTCCTTTTATGGCAGTTATTATACTTTTTTCTATAGGTTTTATAATTCTATCATCTGCTAAATATAATTCTATTGATGTTTCTATTCCTTCTCTAAAACATACTTTTATTAATATCTCTGTTCCTCCAAGGTGTACATATTTTATTGAGTCTTTACTTTTTATATCGTTTATTTCTTTATTAATTATTCATTTTGTTACTAGTGGTATACTAGCTCTTCCTTTTGCATATCCGCAGTCTATTACATGTTCTTTTTGGCTTACTACGTAGTATTCTTCCTTTTTTCTATTAAATATATTTTTTATTGTTGGAATTTTAAATATTTTGTCTACACTTAGGTCTAACTCTTTTCCTTTTATTTCGTCAAATATATTACTGTCAAATATTAGTTTTTGATCTGTTCCTTCTTCATTTAAATATTCTTCCTTTGTTATTATTTTTATATCTTCTTCAGTTATTTGGTTCATTTTTATATCTTCTTCAGTTATTTGATTCATCTAATTCACTATCTATTTCATTCTCCGAAATTTCATATATATTATCTTCACTTTCTAATTCATAATCTATATAATCTATTTGCATATATTCTGTATTTTCTATTTTTATTTCTGATATTTATTTATTTTCTATTTTTTTTGGAAATTTATAATCTCTAGCTAAATGTCCTAGTTTTCCACAATTATAACAAGTACATTCTTTTATAGATTTTTTTTTCTATATGTTCTTTTATGTTTATAATTTTTTACATAATATCTTTTTCTTGGTTTCTTATACTTATATTTTGATTTTTTGTATTTCTTATATTTCTTATGTCTTTCTTTTCTTATAATATTTTTCTTCACATCCGAATTGAAGTGCTATTTTATCTTTGCAACATGCTAAATTTCTTATTAATATTTTTTTCATTTTTTTCTTCTCTATATTTTTCACATAGATTTCTATACCATTGTTGTAAGAATTTTATTCTTGTATCTAGGGTATCTACTATTTTTGCTTCATCCCAACTCTTTATTATTTTTGAACTAAATGGTTCAGGTAATTTACTAGAATATCATCTTCTTATTTCTTTACTTTCTTCTATATTATATGTTCCTTTATAATAATATTCTTTAAATGTGCACGTATACTCATCTATATAACACATATTACATATTGGTAGTTTTAACATTAAATTTATATTTATATTTTTTTCTTTATTTTGCTCTTCTTTTTCTGTTGTTACACTGCTAAATTCATCTCTTATTGCTATTTCATATTTTTTCAATATTTCTGTTGGTAATATTTTAGTAGTTGTTGTTGATGTTCCTTCTGTTTTATTATCAGATCTTAATACTTTTTTACTTGCTTCGGCTAGGTTTAAAAACCATAATTTTACTGTTCCTATTAATGTCTTTTCTATATATTCTGGTGTATTTGTTGTATCTATTTTATTATCTAATAATTGCTTTGACATATCCTACCCATAGTTGTATTATTTTATTTATGTCTATTACACAGTCTAAATGTAAAAAGTTGTAATTAATTATTTGTTTTGGTGTCCATTTATTAAATTCATCCTTTAGATTATATCTTTTAAACTTATTTTTGTAATTATAGGTTGGTTTTCTTATTTTTGATGTACTAGGTATTATATTTTTATCTAGAGTATTTACTTCTGTATTTTTTATTTCTAGATTTCCTTTATTAATTACTTCTTGCTTTTCATTAATTTCTAGTTTTCCTATCTTCCGAGTCATAATTATCTGTTTCTTCAGCATCTATTGTATTTATTTCTAATTCAATGGTTTCTGGTTCTTTATTTTTTTATTTCTAATTTTTCTTTAAATTAATTTATCTCAATTAATATTTTTTGTACTTTATTTCTTTTTTTTCTTTCTGTCTTTTTTCATATAAATTTTTAGCATTTGTAGTTCTTTTTCTAAATCAGTAATCCTACTATTTTTAGTTTCTTCTATTTTTCGTATTTCATCTGTGGCTTGTTATTTTATTTTATCTATTTCCTTTTTTCTGGCTATCTCTTCGTTTTATCTTTCTATTCTTACCATGGCTGCCAACTTATCTTCTAATTTTAATTCTTCTTTTTCTAACATTAAATGTAAATGTTCACCTATTTTCTTATATCTCCTTCCTAAATTATAGAATACTATTTTTATTTTTAATCCTTCGTGATTTTCATATGTTTTTTCGTCTATTATGAATTCTTCTTTGTTTATTTTATTTAAATATATATAGGTTATGTTGGTATATATATTCTAGACTATCTATTGTTGATTCTAAATTTGATATTTCTTCCTTTTCTGCATTTATTGAGTTTTTACTAACTCCGGCAACTATGTTATACTCTAGTCTTTCTATCCTTATTTTTAATTCTTTAAGTTTTTCAGATATTATTTGTTTTAATTCTTTATATTTTTGTAATTTCTGTATGTTATTCATCTAAACAATATTTATAGTATTTTGGTGGATATCTAAATCTAATTTTATCATAATTAATAAATTAATCAAATAAATCCAAATATATACTACTTCCGTACTTTTAAACAACAAAGGCTCTGATACCAACTGTAGGGGGTGCGGATAATACGGGTAACTTGAATAGATCCATTAGACTTATAATAGATCTATTCAAGTTAAAGGATTGGTGACATTGACCAACATAAAGGATTGGTGACATTGACCAACCTAAAGGATCAAACAACATTAGGAAACTTGATTAAGTTAATTGTGGACTTGATTAATATTTTCAAAACTTTATAATCTTTTCAAAAATACAAATCAATCCAACCCACACCCCTCTTCAATCCAAATCAATCAGTCTCTCTCCTCTATCTTAACAGCATCTCTCAACTCTCTCCCAACCAACAGTCCTGCAAATTTCTCTTTTCAATCCTCGATGACTTCAATATCCAACGATAAATAGTTGGGCTTCGAGTTTTTTTTCGACTTCAACCTTTAATCGACGTGACAACCTTGATCTCCGGCCACCACAGCTTCGAATATATCATCGTTCCTTTTTTTCTTTCATAGGTAAAAATTTAAGGCCTTTTTAGTTTTGAAGAAAATGAGGAACTTGAGCCAACTTCTCTTGTAGTATTGGTTAACAATTTCAATATTTATTGCTTTAATTTAAAATATGGTCTAAACAAAACCCTAATTTCTGGTATTTCTTCTCTTCTCTTTTCTAAGTAAATTATGATTTTTTGTTGTTTTTTGCATTTTTTTGAAGTTTGATTTTTGTTGTTTGTGTTTATAAAAATAAAACAATGATTTGGATTGTTTAATTTTGTTCTTGTTCTTGGTAAAAATTGTGATATGTCATTTTTCTGTTGAACAAAATTATGCTACTATTTTTTGTTTTATCCAATAGATTATCCATCTGGTGCAACATATTAACCATCTGATGCAACAGATTTGTCAGATGATGCAACAAATCAACCATCTGATGCGCCAGATGAACTATTAGATTACAATTCTAATGCAACAGATTTTGCATATGATGCAACAGTTTAACTATATGATGCAATAGATTAACCATATGTTACAACAGATTAAGCATCGAATAAAAAATCTAATGCAACTGATTAACCATCTAATGCAATGGAAGAACCATGAGATTAATAATCTGATGCAACAGATGAAGCTTCTGTTGGATAAAATCCTATCAACTCTTCCAATAGGACATGTCCAAGACATGATTTTTTCAACTGATCATTCATCTGCCGCGATAGACGACCTAATGTTGGAAGAAATCTAAACAATATTGACCATTGAAAACTATTCCAACAAATCACTCATGTGTTGGAATAGATGTGTGACCTGTCGCACAGACCAGTCATCTTTATCAACGGATAAGTGATATATTTTGTATTGTTGCAATAGATTACTCAGCCGTTGCTGTAGGTTAGTTAGCTATTCCAAAAGATCACTCATATATTGCAACAGATATGTGATCTATTGAATAGACTATTCATCTTTCTCAACAGATGAGCGATATATTTTGTATTATCGCAACAAATTACTCAGATGTTGCTACAGGTTATTTAACTATTCTAACAGATCACTCATGTGTTGTAATAGATGATGTTGCAACATATGTGTGATATGCTGCACAGATTATTTATTTGTCTCAATAGATGAGTGATATGTTTTATATTATTGCAATAGATTACTCATCCATTTCAACAAGTTATTTAACTGTTCCAATAGATCACTCATGTTACAACAATGTGTAATCTATTGCATAGTCTATTCATTTGTCTTAAAAGATGAGTGATAACGCTCAAACTATAGCTCTCGTAAGAGTGTAAGTGGATGTTGTCAAATATAGAACCCAACTGGGTTGGGTGTCGAATCCCACAGGGAATA
This sequence comes from Capsicum baccatum var. pendulum, assembly GCA_030864225.1. Lineage (NCBI taxonomy): Eukaryota > Viridiplantae > Streptophyta > Magnoliopsida > Solanales > Solanaceae > Capsicum > Capsicum baccatum. Next base: position 39,964,726 of record CM061557.1, on the reverse strand, counting down.
CTTGGTCACTAAGTAAGCAACGATTATTAGACTTTTGATGAAAGTTCTGCGAATAAAAGGGGGGATTTTGTGTGTGCAAATAACGTGAACAAAATAGTAGAGTAAAAATGGAAAATAGAAGAGTAAAATGGAGTACTTGGTAGGTTTTAATCAATGAGAATCGAGAGTTATGGTTATGTCCACCTTATGAGTTGTACGTATCCCTAACTCTCGATTCTCATTGATTAAAACCTACCAAGTACTCCGTTTTACTCTTCTATTTTCCGTTTTTACTCTACTATTTTGTTCACGTTATTTGCACACACAAAATCCCCCCTTTTATTCGCAGAACTTTCATCAAAAGTCTAATAATCGTTGCTTACTTAGTGACCAAGTATTCCCTGTGGGATTCGACACCCAACCCAGTTGGGTTCTATATTTGACAGCATCCGCTTACACTCTTACGAGAGCTGTAGTTTGAGCGTTATTAAATTTTGGCGTCGTTGTCGGGGAATACGGTTGTCAACTAAGTTTGTGATAATTACTAGACCCTTTGGTCAAAGATTCTCGTAATTTACTTTTAGTTGTTGTTTTTGTTTTCTGCAGGTTTTTGTTCAGTGCATGCCAAATACTCAAAGTTCGAGATAACCATTATTACCCATAAACCCTGAACCGCAACTTATTAGAAGGATGGATGCACAACGTGACATTGAGAGAAGGGCTGCTCAACAGGAGCAGGCTAGACTAGCTGCGTTAGCCGCTGCCCAAGTACATCAACAGAATATTGATAACCCTGAGCGAGCAACAAATCCTGACGATGAGGACCTAGGTGATGACGAGCTACTAAACCCTAGGCGTGATGCTAAGGTGGTGCCACCTGCAAACAGAAGAGCTCTTCAAGCCAGATTTAGGCCTGAACGCCGCGCTATGCAGATGCCTTTCGATGATGATGATGACGACCTGGAAGGAGCTGGTGCCACAGGAGCTATTATTCCTCCGCCCTTGGCACCTGGAGCCAAGTTCAATATCACAGCACCATGATTCAGTTGTTGCAGCTAAAGGGCTTATTTGGTGGACTTGCAGGAGATGATCCGAATATGCATCTGGTCAATTTTATCTCTACATGCAAATCATTCGACAATCCAGGCGTTGGACAGAATGCAATTTGGCTGCGCTTATTTCCATTATCTCTATCTGGTGAGGCAACTCTATGGTTAAATGGGATGACTCCTGATTCTATCACTAATTGGAGGCAATTGAAAGACGCTTTCCTAGAAAGATTCTTTCCGCCATCCAAGAGAGCACAATTGAGAGATGAAATCAACAATTTTCGTCAGCTTCCAACTGAAGCTCTCCACGAAACATAGGAGAGGTTCAAGAAGACGATTATGAGGTGCCCAAATCATCATATGACCAATGTCCACTTGATGGAGATATTATACAGGGCTTTGAATTCGGTAACTAAGCCAGTGGTGGATAATGCGGCTGGAGGATCATTCATGGACCTCACTTTTGTTCAGGCAAGTGATATGTTATACCGAATGACAAAGCAAAGTAGAGCTTGGCATACCAGGGATTCAGAGGTAGGAAGCTCTACCACATCAATTGGCATAACTGCAAAACAAAGGCAAAGAGAGGAGAAACGCGATCAAGATATGGCGCACATAAAAACACAGATGGATCTTCTTACCAAGCACTTATTATCAGGGAAGACCAAAAAAGTCAAAGCTATTGTGTCACATGCAAGAGGTGAATCCGATTCTGAAGAAGAAGCTAACTAGAATAATCAGAGGGGTTTTCGAGGTAATGCCCAAGAAAACCAAGGTCGGAACTATCATGATAAATCGGGAAACAAGGACCGTGATCAAGGTAGTTGGAAGAACAAGACTGACAGGAGTGGTTTGTATGTTCCTCCTGGAAGACGTGATGCCGCTGCATCTGGTTCTGGAAATATGTCCATGGAAGATATGATGGCTAAGCTATTGAAAGGAGTGGAGGCAACTAGAACGGGAGTAACTGAGGTAATAAATTATTTGACCTCAATGAAGCAATTGGTTGACTCGCATTCTACTGCAATAAAACAGATGGAGCAACAATTGAGTCAACTATCAGCGAAAATCAACCAATGAAAAGCTGGCACTTTACCTAGTGACACTGTGAAAAATCCAAGGAATGATGGATCATGCAGGGCCATTACTACCAGGAGCGAAGCTGAAAATCAGAAAGAGCGCGTTCATGAGAAAACTATTCCTCTTCCACCCCCATCTTTTCCTCAGAGATTGAAGAAAAAGGCTGATGACACACTTGAAAAGGCTGATAATTAGAAGCAAGATAAAAAGGAAGTGGTGGAGAAAATGATTCCCCTTCCACCACCACCTTTTCTGCAGAGAGTGAAGAAGAAGATGGATGATACAAGGTTCAGTAAATTCCTGACGATGTTGAAGCAGTTGACTATTAATGTTCCTTTGGTGGAGGCGCTGGAACAGATGCCTGGGTACGCTAAATTCATGAAGGACCTTTTAACAAAGAAGCAGGGAGTAAGCTATGAGCCAGCAGATAATATTTATCATTGCAGTGCAATTGCCATAAGGTCCTTAGTACAGAAGAAGGCAGACCCTGGTGCTTTCACTATTCCTTGCACGGTTGGATCTATGAATTTTGCTAAGGCATTGTGCAATTTGGGAGCAAGCATCAATTCAATGCCACTATCCGTCTACAGAAAGTTGGGGTTGGGCGACCCTACACCAACTAATATGCGGCTCGTGATGGCAGATAGGTCGGTAAAACGATCTATTGGTATCTTAAATGATGTGTTGTTGAAGGTTTCCACCTTCATCTTTCCTTCAGACTTTGTTATTTTGGATTGCGAGGTGGATTCTGAAGTTCCCATAATCTTGGGATGCCCTTTCCTCGCAACTGGAAGTGTTCTTATTGACATGAGAGCTAATGAGCTTTTATTTCGGTTGAATGACGAAGTGGTCCGTTTTGATGTATGCAAAGCAATGAAGCATCCCGAAGATATGGATGTGTTCTCTGTAGCTGAAGTTAATTATGAGGATGACAGAGAATTATCTGTAGAAAAACAGCTTACTAATGAGTCACTATCTGATGAGTTGCTGAATTTTGAGCGTGAGGAGGCTCAAGAACATGAAGAAACTATGTGTGCTCTAACAGAAATAGGGTCCTATTCTCATACTCTTAAGCAGCCGGACCTTGATCTTAAGAATCAACCGTCACCAACAGCAAAGACTTCCATTGAAGAGCCCCAGTGCTAGAATCGAAAGAGCTCCCCAATTATCTAAGGTATGCGTTCTTGGGAAGTGGAAATACACTTCGTGTGAGTGTGGCGGATGATTTAAGTGAACAGCACGTAGAGTCTCTCATCTCTGCTATGAAGAGATACAAGAGAGCTATGGGTTGGACTATTGATGATATAATTCGTATCCCTCCTGGGATATGTATTCACAAGGGTCATCTCGAAAAAGATTTCATGCCTACAAGTAAGCCTCATTGTCGTCTGAATCCATTAAGAAAACGATCCACCATCTATCTCGATGAAGTCTAAGTAATCGAGATAGCTATGTCGTGCCGCGACAATAAATCAAGCGCTTGATGGAAGGCAACCCATCGTTTTTAATTGTTTTTGTTGTTTTTGTTTTCCTAGGATTTTGTCGAGCCACGACCAAAACTAAGGCGCTTGATGGGAGGCAACCCATCGTTCTAATCGTTTTTGTTGTTTTTTTGTAAGTGTAGGTACAAGAGGTGTAAAGGAGGAGATTGGTTTCAAATTTTGATTTGGAAGCGGTTCATGTTGAAGGTGGTAAGTTAGGAATGAAGAAGAAAAGGCTATGGGTTAGGCATTGCCTATGAAAATCTAGGCAACGAACAAGTCAAGACCTATGTAAATCTAGGCAACGAACAAGGCATGGCCTATGTTATGGCCTAAGCTCTCAGAATCTAGAATGCCATAGCATAGGCGCCGCCTATGCCCAACAATTCTATAGCATAGGCGCCGCCTTTGCAAAAGCCTTTAGTCTCGGATTCTACAATACCATGGCATATGCGCCACCTATGCCCAACAATGACATAGCATAGGCGCCGCCTATGCTCAACAAGGCTATGCAAAAGGCGCCGCCTATACCAAGCATAGGCAAAGCATTAGGCGCCGCCTATGCTCACTTTTTGTCTCCAAATCCGATTCCAAATGGGTCAAAACCCGACCCAAGCTTTTCCTATAAATAGAACCTTAGTCTTAAAACAAAAACTCATTGCAAATCCAACCTAAGCGCCGCCTACCACTCCAAATTCTCTCAAAGATTTTCTTTTTGCTCTTTTAACTTTGCAAGAACATCTTCCAAGGCCATCAACCAATTAAGTACTTCTTTGATCTTCTTTTATATTCCGTAGTCATTACAATAATACGCCTATAATGATTTGTTAAATCTTGAAGTAGTCTTGGTGATTCGAATATGTTGATTTGTTATGATACATCTAGTTGAGTGAATGAAAACTTATGGGGGTTCTTAACTTTGTTCCAACTTGTATTTGATTTTGATACACTATCATACTTTTGCGGAATCGACATGGTGAAGTTAATGGCATAATCTTCAAAATTGAAAGCTTGAATGTCTGAATGACTCGTTCATCGAGATAAAAATCATGATTGAATACAAGCATGAGATGTTGTGATTATTTCTATGTCATAACTTGATATAATCTCTACGTAGTAGTATTGTTCAAAAGGTGCATTAATCCAAACATGATAGTATAATCAAGATTACATGAAATAGAGTTGCATAGGATAGTTAAGATGACATGAAAGCATGACTGTGATGACCATATAGTTGGAACATATTGCCTATACGTAAGTCGATGAAGTCTGAGTAATCGACATCACTCACTTAATTAGTTTGTACAAACAAATTAAGTGTGGGGTGGTGCCACTATAGTTTGTTTGTCGATTATATCTTCCGAGATGAGCTAACATGAATCTCAGGTAGAATGGCACCAAAAGGACGACAAGGAAAAGAAAAAGCGTCCACCTCACAGAAAGGTAAGACTAGAGGAAGAAAAGAGCAAGCTGAATCCCCCGTGATGCAAATACCTCGACGCACTCTTGGAATCAAGTGGGGTACATTTTGAGGAACTTCTGAGGATGACGACTCTGGTAATGATTCCGACACAGGGGGTATGACCCCAGACATAGAAGATGAGTCCGACTAATCAGGTTTTCCTTATTTATTTTCCACTGAGGGCAGTGTGTCCCGTCTAAGTGTGGGCTGCTGGTATTTGTATGATGTACTTCTTTACCTATATTTAGTTATGTGTGTTTGTTTGATTTTGTCGCGTAGTTAGTAGTTTTCAAATTTTTTTTTTAGATTTTGCGTGAGATTATTCTGATAGGCAGCATGGTATTATAACAAGAGTTGTGCTAAAATCATTACTATTGAGAGGTTTAGGCTCTAAGTGTGACTCACTATGTGATAAGTGTGTGGTTTAATTCCTTCATTTGTTGGGTCAAGGGTCTATAATACTCCCAATAAAGTTGACCATGTGCCTTGTGTGTGTGAGATTATAGTGTACTCTGTGTTTGTGGCTGATGCTAGAACTTGCCTGGTGTGTATGTAAAGCGAAATAAAGAGTGTAAGTTTAGGAGATGATTTAGGCATTTCTTTGGCAACCTGTACTTGTTTACCTTCTTTTTACCTACCCGTGGACATTATCCTAGTTAACCCTCTTTGAGACTTTAGCCATTTTCTTTGACAGCCTCATATGTAAGCCTAATCCATTTTTTTTTCAAGACCATAATTTGATCCAAATTCCTAAGTGCTTTAAATGGTAAAGACATGTGACAAAATAAGAGGAAATTGGGTAAGAGTGATGCCTTAGAGTGTATTGGTACTTGAATTTGTTATGAAAAAGAGTGGCTATCATAGAGGTGTATTATAAAAAAAAGAAATAGAAAAACAAAAAGATAAATTGTGCTTATGATTAAATAAAAAGATAGTTATGTTTGAATGGCAAAATAGGTGAAAAGGGGTGGTAGATAAAAGGAAAGTAGAGAAGTTGTTTAAAAGAAAGTGTTAATGGCATAATGTGATGTATTAAAGCGCTTAGGAACATAGTCACTATTTCTGGCCAAAATAGTCCTACTCGTCCCTTAGACTACATTACAACCTGTAAAAGACCTATTTGATCCTAAACTTAGCATTCAGATATTAGTAGAGCATTACACTAAGGGCAAACCTATGGTCATCAGTTGCAACATATGAATTCTTTGTGAGAGTGAGAGCAAGGAAAATCTTATACCCATGTTTCAAAAAATGAAATACTTGTGAGTGATTATGGGTGATATATTGTGAGACACACATGGTTGATGAGTTTTGGGAAGTTGTGTATGATTCTTTGTGCCTTAACTTTTGGATACGAATTAACCATCATCACGAGTCTAGGTTGGAGGTTGAACTGTTTCTAGTAGTGATCAGAAAACTACTCTTTGTTAATAATTGTCGTGCCTGTCTTGATGAATATTTTGTGCTATTACTATGAAACCCTAAGTAGATGTTTATATGGACATGATGTTTTGTTCGAGGACGAACAAAGCTTTAAGTGTGGGGTGTTGATGATAGGCGTATTTACACGCCTAAAGCACCTTAATTCACCCATATTTTATCTAAGTTTTAAGGACAAAATATATAATTCCTGCACTTTTAGTCCTTTTTCCTGTAAGTGAACTAACCAACATGATTAGCAAGTTTTCAGGTATAAATGATGAAGATTTCAGCATTTTGTGGACTGTTGGACGCCAAAGGAAACTTCAACGTAAGAGGAAAGGCAACTTCTGGAAACTGGTGGACTGAAAGTGATGCATGGAGAACTTGTCCCGGGCAAAAACAACATTTCTAAAGACTTGGGGGATCATCAGTAACTTAGTAGGATTAGGACAAGTATGCAGTAACCCAGTAGGACTAGGACAAGGATAAAAACCCTATTTCAATAGGACTAGGATATGGATGTTATATAAACCCTATTTTGCTGAAACTTTTCAGCATTCTCTTCTTATCCCCCTTTCTATTCCTTCCCATTCTAATTAATTCTTATTGACTCATTCATTAATTCAAGTCTTTTTCATTAATCTTCCGCTCCTAAATTCACGTTACAATTTTTAACAGAGAAAGGCGCTAACTCGTGGGAAACACCAAGAGAAAAAAACGTCAACCTTGTTGTGACGCCACACTCCTCTCCTCTAGTTTTGCTATGATGATGATGCTTATTGTGATCTCCGTTGCACTCATGAGTAGCTAAACTTCTCTTTTAGGGTTATGGAAGCCTTATGAGACTATCTATTGCTATGAGTTTGTGAATTCTTGATACGTATGCTGCTTATATCATTACTCTCTTCATCTTAATTGAATTCTTGTGGTTGCAAACATATAGAATACGCCAGTATAGCATTAACTTGTTCGAAAGAAAAGTTACATGTCTGGAAAAGAGAGAGTGACAAGGAAATAGGGCTACCAACCCCTGTTTAAAAGTTAGTGCCGTAACTGGATTAACCTCTTGGAGAATTCGTACCATTAGTTATACGCTTTAAGCTCGAAAGAGTTAAAGTGAAATAATCCTTGATGGTCGAAGGACACTAGGATTTACCATAGAATACGAAACTCTATAAGCGCATGCATGTCTGAATTCCGCATAACTCATAGCCAATAGATACGTAAAACTCATAAGGTGGACATAACCCTAACTTACAATTCTCATTGATTAAAATCTTGCTAAACAAAACATTCCGTTTTTACTTTGCTATTTTGATACTTCTAGTTCACGCCAAACCCTAAACCCCTCTTTTTGTAGAATTTTCGATCAACAGTCTACTAATCGTTGCTTACTTAGTGACCAAGTATTCCGTGTGGGATTCGACACCCAACCCAGTTGGGTTCTATATTTGACAACAACCGCTTACACTCTTACGAGAGCTGTAGTTTGAGTGTTATCAAATAGGGTTTATATAACATCCATATCCTAGTCCTATTGAAATAGGGTTTCTATCCTTGTCCTAGTCCTACTGGGTTACTGCATACTTGTCCTAATCCTACTAAGTTACTGCTGATCCCCCAAGTCTTTAGAAATGCTGTTTTTGCCTGGGATAAGTTCTCCATGCATCACTTTCAGTCCACCAGTTTCCAGAAGTTGCCTTTCCTCTTACGTTGAAGTTTCCTTTGGCATCCAACAGTCCACAAAATGTTGAAATATTCATCATTTATACCTGAAAACTTGCTAATCATGTTGGTTAGCTCACTTACAGGAAAAAGGACTAAAAGTGCAGGAATTATATATTTTGTCCTTAAAATTTAGATAAAATATGGGTGAATTAAGGTGATTTAGGCATGTAAATACGCCTATCATCAATAAGTGATACATTTAGTATTGTTGCAACAGATTGCTCATCCAATGCAATAGGTTTGTTATATGCTACAACAGATATACTACCTAGTGCAACAGATAAGTGATCTGTTGGAATTGTTATTTTATTGTTTTGCTTGTTAGATTTACTGTTATCCTTCTTTTACGATGTATTAATCAACTATAGTATATTTTTTTATGTTCCTGTTAATTTTAGATAATATGGCTCCCAAAAGAATAGAAACTGAATCAAGTCCAAGTGAAGGAAAAAATGAAGTGGCTAGGCTACATCCACCACTCTATGAGCTTGCTTTACAAGATTTATCAAAATCAGAAGCTGAATATGATGACCATAGGGAAGAGGAATGTTTCAAAAGAGACGATCCAAAGCTAATAGCCCTTTCACCGAAAAATTGGTCAAAACCTTCAGCATTGATCGTTATCCTATGAGAATGCAGTACGATGGTGCCACAGATTTAACGGGTTATTTTGTGGTTAAGTCAGCCATGAGAAAATATTTCGACACCTTCAGAAAAATACTTTGAGAACAAAAATTATATGCTTATTTCAGGGACAACTTCTTTGGGAAATATCTTAATTTATTGGAGGACAACAATGCTCGTTTTCAAATAAAAGTGGTATATGAACTTGTCAAGTGTAGGTTTTTGTATGGAAACAAAGATAAGATGGATGAGGTATGGATAAATTACTGTGGCATGCCTGTTTGTTTAGGTTGGAAGGAGTTTTTCATTGTTACAGGACTAAAATGTTATCCTTCTTCTCAAGTTTTACCTATTCTAACAAAAAAAAACATCCCGCACACCCAAAAAAAAGCAAAGGCAAGTCATGTGATCGCGATGACCTGGTGTCCATTGTTAGTCCAAGCTTTAAAAATAAAAATTTGATAGAAGCGTTGAAAGGTAAAGAACTTTCAAAGAAGCACAAACAGTCATTCTGCTTGGTTTGGTTAGTACATAATATTCTTTGGGCAAGAGACATTAACAACAACATAAGCGTTGGTTTAATAAAGCTCTCTGAGGATCTTAAGGAATTTAACAGCAATCCTTAGGGTTATGAAAGCTTCAAAATTACTGTCCAATATTTGTTGACTCCGTTAGTGACAAAGACAGTCAACTTATATGGCTTTACATGGTCTTTCATTGTAAATGTTTCATTTTTTTCTTTTATTATGATATCATTCATTTTTTACTCAATAATGATTTTGATTTATTGGCGTTATTTTATAGGCTTGGGCGTTTGAAGTCATTCCTCATTTCAAACAACAAGTGAACTACTAGGAAGAAGTTTTCTGTCCAAGAATCTTGAAATGGTTGTCGGCCAAAATTGATAAAAATATAAAAATTTTTGATCTCTTCAACCCCCAAAGGATGCAGTAAGTATAATTATAATTATGTTTTTATTTTAATTAATGGTTTTTTTGAATGATCTAATCATCATTGTAATATATGTAATGATTTATGTTAGATTGTGCATCCGTCGCTAGTTCCGACCAAACGAGAGTTGAAGATGTCATTTCTTATTACGTTACGATATGTGCAAACTTTATCGGACCCTAAGGTCATCGATAGAATAAAAATAAAATTGTTTGGAGCAACAATCATTACAAGAAAAATAATTTTGGAGGGTAGACTTATTGTTATTGATGGTCTTAGTGGTGATGGAGCTGTTGGTGGTGGTAGTGGTGCTGCTGTTGGTGCTACTGATGCTACTCTTACAATATTTAAATAAACCATTATGCGTATGATCATACTGGTTATACAGATTTTGCCTCTCCCAATGAATATCCTTCATGCAAATGTCAAGACTGCAGGGTGAAACATGATGTAGTGATTAATGCTATTAATGAATTAACTGCTGTTGCAAAGAAATTAACGTCTAAGAGAGGTGTCATTCCATAAAAGTGGATTTTATTGTCATCCACTCCATTAGAGATTAAGGCTAAGAGGAGAAGGAATATGATTTTCAAGGCATTATCAAGCATCCAAAATAGCAAAATTTCAACTCATCTGTCCGTGTGTTGCACTGAGTAATGTACAATGTCAAAAGAAGAGCAACACGAGCTGAACAAGATGAATATATATGTCTTCCAACTAACAAACAGACACATTTTTGTTTTAACGGATGACACATCTGCTGAAAATTATCAAACAGATATATACATTTGTTGCAATAGTTGACTAACTTGTTGCACCAGATAAAGTACCTATTGCGACATATGTCTCTTCTGTTTTTGCAAATCAAACAGATCTTCGTATCGATTTTAATTATACCAACAGAGACCTATCTACTACAATTGATGAGTCATACATTGTAAAAGATGGTTTATCCGCTAGAAATTATCATACAGGTCTTCAATTTATAACAAGAGGAAGACCTATTTAATTTGCTAGAACAGATAAGTTATCATTTTCTATTTTGTTGTATCTTCATGATTAGGATTGACCAATTCTGGTTTTTCAGGTGGATGTAGAAACTACTACTGAACAACATTGACAATATGCTACTCTACTCTTTTTATGGAAATACAAAAAACAGAAAGTGCAGAAATCGTACGTAAGCGATAATAAAGATCCACGACGTGCAAAGCTGAACACCATAACACTGAATGAAGAACAACTTGTCCATATTGAGTAGATCTTTATGGATTGCTTTGAGTCTGTCAAAGTAATTACCTCACCCCTCCTTAGGAATCCTTGGCATCAATACTTAAATTGTTGATGTATTTGTTGAGATCTGTACCCATAACAATTTTTTACATTTCATTTATTCATTGATTTTATTTCAGCTAATTTCTGAAGGCTTCGATTTATTTTATTTTGTCTATGAATTTTATTTTTTTCTTAGTTTTGAACTTATTAATTGAAATGGAATACTAGATTCAAATATTGCAACTGATAATATATCTATTGCAACAGACGAAACATCGGTTGTAAAATATCGAACAGATTTGACATATGTTACAACAGGTAGGTAATCTATTGGAATTTATCAAACAGGTTTTCCCACTGCTACAACAAATAGACTTATATATAAACACCAACATAATGCAATAGATGACCAACCTATTGCAACAGATAAACTACATATCAGAACAGGTAGAATATCTGTTACAATGGATGGAGAATCTATTGCATTATAAAAATCAACGTTCATTGGACATAAAAAAAATTGCCACTATATGTAAAAAAGTGAAAGTAAATTGAAATAAAAAAGCGGAACCCATCGACAGTGTTCAGTTCAAACACCCAAAATAAAATAGGCATCAAGTAGATAGTGTTCATTTTAAAAATGTAAAATAAAATAGGCACAAATGTGTCAGGTTGACACTTTTTGCTGACTTGGCGTCTGATTTTTCCCCCAACGATCATTTTCCCCCAATGTCTTATATATTCATCTTCTTCCTAAAATTTAACCCTAAATTCTCAAATCTTCTTCTTCTTTGTCATCCTTTTTTTATATATCCAAATTCTTTAAATTCTTTGTATTTGGTCTTTCTTTTCTTCATCTTTTTTTTCATTTTTTACAACTAAGCTTGACAATGTCGAGCGCATCTTCCACTGTATTATGTGATAACGATTTTTGATATTGTAAGTGCGGTCATGAAGCTCTATTGAAGACTTCTCAACAAAATCCAGGGCGTAGGATTTTTACTTGTAAGATTTCAAAGGTAATATTTTTTTATTTAATTAGTTGATTAATTATTGACTTGTAATTATTTTGTAATTGTGTTCTTGTTTTTCTAGAAATTTGGTGGATGCGATTACTTTGATTGGTATGAAGAACGACACTCTTCACAAACAAATCGTGTAATTTGGGATTTGTTGAAGAAATTCAAAGCTTCTGAAGAGAAATAAAATCGAGCAAGAAGATACTACATTGTTGCCGTTATTGCTATTGGTTTGATGGTGTTGGGCACATGGATTTTCAAGCCTAATTGCTGAAATTTTCATGGTGGTGTATTTTCTACTGGTTTGGTGTTGTTGAGCACATGGATATTCAAGCGTAATTATTGTAAAATATCAAATAGATTTAGGATATATTGTAAAATTTAGGTCATCTGTTGGAAATTATCAAATATGTCTTCTCGCTGTTGTAACAGATTAGACTTAGATTAGATAGATCGGCATAATGCAACAGATGACCAACCTATTGTAACAGATAAACTATATGCTAGAACAGGTAAAATATATTTAAAACAGATTGACAATCTATTGCATTATAAAAAACTCAACTTTCATTCACCAGAAAAAAATTATTGCCACTACATGTACATGTAATTTAAAGTAAAGTGAAGTGTGACTTGAAATAAAAAATTAATCACAGGATCTTCTATATACACAGGCTCCAAGCATCCAGTTAATACCTCATTAGCCCATACCTCTTGCAGGTTTGCCACAGTGTTGTCGCATAGAAAGGTTGTTAGCTCGGCCATTTCTGTGCCGGTCAGCAAACATTCGATGTGTGCAAGAGCGTGCGAGCCGCTCACATAACCAGTATCATTTTTGGAAGGGTCATACCCTTGTTTGGACCTTTGAAATCCCATGATTTCTTCATCAACACTTCCTTTGGTAAATGATTCATCAGTTTACTCTTCCTCAACAAGATGGGCAACAACTCTATCAGTGGCTGCACAGAGGAGAAAAAGATCAACATTGTCGATGGCAGGTTCATTGCAGTCATAAACTTTGATCTTTCCCTCCCCGAGTAGTATCTCGACATCCCGATAATGTATGTTGTTCACGCTAATAACTGCAAGAACCCTCTTTGCCTCGGTCCAGCTTCTGCCGTATGGATTTGGCCCCTTTCCTCTAACATATTTTATCATTTTTTCTTCCTATAAGTCCAATGTAGTAACTAAGAAATCAAGTCCCGCGCCACACGCTTTAGAATTAAGTTGATCGTACTTATCCTTGAGCTTCTTATAGAAGTTTAGGTCCATTATCCTATCGACAATGTCATAAGCTTCAGGGTACATTAATTGTCTTTTCCTAATGAGGCAGAGAATTTTGTCAACATGCTGTGATATAAGAAGGCAATTTTTAAATAGTTTAGTAATTGTAAAGATGATCTATATATTTCATAGGGTTCTTTGAATCAATAATCCATCGCAACTTATACAATAGATGGATAGTAAGTTGCAACAGAACCAACACCAGAATACCCATCTGTTGCAACATATTTCATATCTGTTGCATAGCTTCTTCTTTATGGGGTAGATTAGATTTGAAGGCTAGGTTAGGAAAAGTAAACTTGCCTTATCCTCGTAAAAAATAAGCTTATCTATTATAGTCTGGAAGTCTTGGGGGAAAACGGAGGCTTGGGGTAATCTGGTGTGCCTGGCTTGGCATTCTTGGCATGTCGCAGATCCCTCTTCTCTTTGGCTCCAAGTTCCACGTATATGTCCACCTTCTTGAATGGCCCCTAAACTTTAATAGCTTTTTGAGAGGGAGGACTTGCAATTATTTTTTATTTTCGACAGGAGAGTACGTCGGTTATTGCTCTTTTCTTCCTCCTAACCAACACATTAGGACTGTATTGCTCCCTCAACTTCTTAGATGTTATGACACCCCTCTTAGATTTGAATTCCTCTACAAATTTAGAGATAACATCTACTTTTTCAAAGAGTTTATCTTGACTGTCCTTGCACTCTTCGCATTCGCAATGAGAACACGAGGGTTAAGAGGAGTGAGAGGGACCTATGTAAGGGTAAAAAGAGGTGTTTTCAAACATATTTATTTTTTCGTGAGCATCAATATGATCATCATAATGAGTGGTAGCATCATCAACATGCCTTCCACCAGCACCAACAACTCCACCAGAAGAAGCACCCAGATCTGCATTAGTAGGTTGGTCATGAAAAGCCTCAATATTAGGCTGACCTTGCCTAACTGCTCTTCTTATGGATGTTGATCCAGCCAATTCCTTCTTTATTAACTCCGCCGTTGGGTCTTCTATAGTATCAACATGACCTAGAGTAATATAAGAAGTCATCAATGACTCCTCCTCAGTAGGTATGATCCATTGATGCACAATCTAAAAAAAAAAAAGACAGATACATTTAAATCAATAATATAATAATTTTCACAGTTAGTTTAACATTTTAACAGTCAACTTTTGCAACAGATTAATAATATGTTGCATCGGATTACCCATCTGTTGTATAGTTTCCAGTAGATGGTTAAAATCCATTTTAGTCGGGTTTAGAGAACCAGAGCAATACATGGATAATCTGATGCAAAATATCAATCATCTATCGCAACAAGTTACCAATCTGTTGCACTAGTTACACAAGATGGGTAATTTGTTGGGTTACATATTATGCAACAGATGATTTGTATGTGTATTAATAATATGTTACATCAGATTACACATTGGTTGAATAATTTGCAATAGATGGTTAATCTGTTAGGAGTCGGGTTTAGAGAACAAAAACAACAGATGGGCAATATGATGTAAGATATCAATTATTTATTGCAATAGATTATCTATCTGTTGCACCGGTTGGTACAGGACGGGTAACCTGTCACAACAGATATCCTATCTAGTGCATCGAATTTAACATCTGTTGTACCACATATAACATCTGTTCAATATCTTTCATTGAGTAAAATTATTTTACTTGAAGAAGACGTACTGCATCATCCAGAGGGTTAAAGAGACCAACCTTCTTAATTTTGGTATTTCTCTTTGCAGTCAACCACCTAAACATCCTTGGATGAGAAACCTCATCCGGGCAATCCATTACCTGCTTTTGGGGGGGAGAAATGACTTCAAATGCCCAAGACTAAGAAATATAAATAGGAAGCAAGCAAAAATAAAGTCATAATAACTAACTATATTCAATATAACTTAATGGATGAGTTAAAATAGTGATTAATTTTACCGTAAAAGCCCAATGAAAGTCATATAATGTGGTCATCCCTAAGGATAGCTTTGTCATTAAATATTGGACAGTTAAGTAGAAGTTGTCATATCCCAAGGGATAATTGTTGAATTTATCAAAATCCTCAACACGTGCCAACAAATCATCTTCTATGACCTTGTTGATGTCTCTTGCCAATATAACTAAATAGGCAAACAAAACTAAGAACAATTGCTCCTTGTACTGCTTTGGTATGGTTTTATCCATGAGATTTGTAAAAAATCCAATGTTTTGTAGCCACGTCGAGCAATTTCAAATAACCAATCTATTTTTTCCTTGTGTTTTCCCGCCTTAGATATTTTGTGGAGTGTTTCCTTAGCGATAGGTGGTTCTTCTGGACAATGTCATCTCAAGCCCATCACTATGGTAAACTCTTGCAAGCCAAGATAAATCGGCAGGCCATAGTAGTTGATCCAGATTTCATCCATCTTTTTGTTGCCCCCTCCTTCGAATCTTCATCATCCCCCACATATTTGATCCTACGCTTGAAAAGACCATATACCATCCTCATTGAGAAATGGGCAGGGGCATCCTCAGCCAGCTCAATAAAGGATCCAAAGCAGCTCTTCTTAAAATGTCTGTCTATGTTTTCGTTCTTCATAATTTTCCTAAAACAAATAAATCTACTGCCCATTTGGCATTTAAGTACAATTTCACCAATTAGTTCTTCTTTTGCATTTTTGTCATTTATCGGCATCACAACTTAAAACTTGTCAATACTAAATGTTTTGACAGGATCATGCTGGGATGTCGATATTAATTCATTCCCCATTGGTGATCCATTATCATCATGTTGATAATCATCTTCTTTCTCACTCTCTAATTCCTCTTCTTTATTACTTTTTCATCTATATCTACAGACCCTTGTCCACTTCCCTCAATGTAGTTTTCATATCTCTCATCAGCTTCATTTTGTTTCCCCGACTGAGATTGTTCAGGAAGCTTCTCCGAATCCCTCTGTATTGTAACCTTTTTTTGGAAATGGTTAGACGTTGATTCACTTTTACTTTTTGGGGGGGAGACATGTTTTACCTACAAATAACAACAAAATAAAAATTACATTACAATAAATGTATGCATAAATTTTTAAAAATACGCTACAAACACCACCAATAATGACATACTAACATCCACCACCAACACAAACACTACCAACCAATGCCACAAACACCGTGAATATCGACACCATCAACAACCACCTTAAACCAATGCCACTAACAAGCACCACCAGTGCCACCATGATGATGACGACAACCACCACCACAAGCACAAACACCATCCAACAATACCACGACAGTCAACGGAAAACTGTGACAAAAACTAGGGTTTTCTTAAGTTCTTCCTTCGATTTTACCATCAAAACTCAAAATTGTAAACCCATTCTCGAAGATAATACAACTAAAAGTTTTTTTTTTTCATTATTAACTTAAAAGTCCTTATTTTTTAGAAAAAAATAACAAATATAGAACTCTTCTCAAACTCTATTACCTACGAAGACAGAGAAAACAACTGATACAAACAAGAATGAAATAAAAAATAACACTTATGTGGTCAGAAATGAGAAGAAAATCGATCTTTTGTGAAGGGTTGAGCAGTTTGTTGAGTAGTTGTAGTTGTTGTATGTACTGCATAATTGAGTGAGAAAGGGAAAGAGCGAGAACTCAAGATTTGAAATGATGAAACATTTTTCTCGCAAGTGAATATGGGTTGATTTGTATTTTGAAAATAATGACAAGTTTTGAAAATGTAAATTTGGTCCGAATTGATCTTAATTATTTTTTAAAATTATAAAATATATGCGTAATTTTTTATGCTCTCATCATGCAATTGCTAAAACACTCAATTGAAGTTGTTGTTGATTTTATGAACTCACTCACCCCTGGTCCTAGATTAATTAATTTAGGTATATGAACTCAATTGAATTGTATAAAAACAAATGTTCAACCAATTGAATCATATACTCATATGTTGTAAATTAGCAAAAAGATTAAGTAATCTGTTGCGATAGATTACCCATCTGTTGTAAATTATCAAATAGATTATCACGTCATAACAGATTACCCATCTATTGTAAATTATCAAATAGGGGTTTCCATTTGTTCTAGTTGACCCTATGAGAACTCACCCCTGGTCCAAGATTAATTAATTAAGGTATTGGTCTAACATATGAGGTGGTAAGAATCGGTTCAGCTCATAGTGATCGATGGACGACTTTAGCTGGGAGGAACCCAATACCATCTCATCATTCAATTGCCAAAAGACTAAATTGAAGTTGTAGTTGATCCAATGAGAACTCGGCTCTAGTTCTAGATTAATCAATAGGGTATTAGTCTAACATATGGGGTAGTAAGAAATGGTTCAGCTTAGAGTGATCGATCGATGACTCTGGTCAGGAGAAACGCAATACCGTCTCATCATTCAATTGCCAAAAGACTTAATTGAAGTTATAGTTGACCCTATGATAACTCACCCCTGGTCCTAGATTAATTAATTAGGGTATTGGTCTAACATATAAAGTGGTAAGAATCGATTCATCTCAGAGTGATCGATCGACGTCTCTGTCCGAGAAGAACACAATACTGTCTCATCATTCAATTTCCAAAAGACTGAATTTAAGTTGTAGTTGACCCTATGAGAACTCACCCCTGGTTCTAGATTAATCAATTAGGGGTCGTTTGGTAGAGTGTATTAGAACAATGCAAAATATAGTGTATTAGTAATGCTTGCATTAGTAATACTTATATTATTTACACTTGTATTAGTTATGCATGTATTATTTCTTATACATTGTTTGGTTTGATGTATAAGAAATAATACATCTTACATAATTTCTATAAAAGAAAATTTTATTTACAAAAATACCCTTCTTTGATTTTGTACACTTTTTTGCAATAAAGTTCTTTTGTTATTTCAAACATTATTAATATTGTTAAACTATTATATAGAGGTTTAGGATTAATTGCAAGACATTTGTATTTGGGCAAAAATATTACGCCGACGGATTAACATAGTCTAAACAAAAATAAAATACAAGACGTAAAATTAAGAAATAGTCTCAATTTTTTTAAAAACCTTTTTAAAGACTCTCAAAGCAAAGAAAAAATACGTTATAGTTATTTAAATCAACCATTCATTATTGTAAATTCAAATAGTTAGAAAAGAAATTGTGAAATATTTCACTAGTGAAACTTAAAATGGCGGGAAAAGGAATGGTGAAATATTTTGATAGGGAAATTGAGGGGTATTAAGGCCATTTAATAAGTTAATGCATGTGTTTAAAGTCTTTGTATTACTAATACATAGGAAATAGAGTGTATTTACTAGTACACACTTCAATACATAATAGAGTGTATAACTAATGGTTGCATTAGTTATACATTGACAAAAAGTCATACCAAACAAGGTACTAGCAATACACATTAACTAATGCATGCAGTATATTTTACAATACACTCTACCAAACGACCCCTAAAGGTATTAGTCTAACATGTGAATTTAATTGAAATTGTATAAAGCAAATGTTTAACCTGTTGCAACTGATGTATTTTCTGTTGGAATTAATCAAACAGATTAAGTCATCTGTTGCAACATATTATGCATCTGTTGCAATGGATGACCTAGCTTTGGAATTTTTCAAACAGAAATTGTTATCTATTGCACTTAGATGTTTTAAGACCCTTTTTTTTTTAAAAAAAAAAGCAATTTAGGTATTTCCTGTCCGAGATAAAAAAAAATTTAAAATAGTTGTACGAAGGCGGTAAAAAATATTACTTGGTTAACTCAAAAATCTCCTGAGCGAGTAGTCTTATCTGGTCTTTTTAATATCACCGTCTCCTTTTTCCCCTCAAAAGTCAAAAGTTATTAATGAATATTTAAAATCCATATCTAGAAGAATACTCCCTCGTTCAGCCATAACATAAGTAAGACTCAAGACATTTAAACTCGCCTATCACTCTTTCTTCTTTATTCTCAATTCTCTTTCTTTTCTTTTTGCCTCTTTTTTCTCTCTTCTTTTGGATGAGTATCCTTTCGGATGTGAACCAATCAATATATTTTCTTGACTAAACTGGATGTTCTGATCCCTTTGCTTTTTTCATATTGCAGGTATGGTTCAATATTGCCCTTTCCATCTCGTCTTCTTCTTTGTAAGTCATTTAAATTAGATATTTACATCTATTGCTATTGATGATTTACCCATTACCATTTTCCTATTTATTGAGAAAATTGAAGGAAATATGAGTTTTAAGACTTCAATGAACGAACCGTTGTTTTTTTATCTGTTGCAAAATGCCTTATCGGTCGAATAGATAGGTAATCTGTTGCATCAGATTGGTTATCTGTTGATTCACTCAATTTTGAGTTACCCTTTTATACAGATGGAGCAACTGTTTGAAGAAATTAAACCAGTTGCAAGGCTAGTTTGATTTATTCCAATAGATGACCCATCTATTTCAACATGTTATCCATCTGTTGCAACAGATGCCTCATCGGTTAAGAAGATGGGTAATTTATTGCATCAGATTGATCATCTATGGATTTTCTTAATTTTTTTTACCCTTTTGTAATGTTCTTTTTCTTCTTCTATTGTTTGACATCAAATGTATTTCTCTTGTTTGTAGATAAAAGAAAGTGAAACTGGATCCATTTTTGCCCGACCAGCATTAAAGGCTAGAGTAAAGATGGGTTTGGAGGAATAAGATGATTGCAGATGGAACCACTTCATATGTGGGAGGTATGTATTATTGATCAACCTATCATGAAAACATACATCTAGTACAATGATTCTGTGAATGTTTGTTCTTTACCTATTAGGTGTTAATTCTTCAAACAAGATATGACATTTTACAGTTAAGTTTGATAGGTTTGAACTGGTTAGGCTGAGGGACCAAGTAGGTGGTGTCGATACCCTATTATAATTTAATGACCATTTATGCTCATATTTTTGTGTTAAGTTTTGGGAAGGGTTCAAGTTTTTAGTGGTAGTGTAAATATCCAATAGTGATTAGACCTATTTTAATGGCTCAATGGACTTCTTGAAAGGCCTTCGAAGCCTTGCACTGTAGCAAACACCAATGAACTAATAGAAATTCTCCTGGTCCAAATTTATATGGATGGGTTGCTGGAGGAGACTATTATACAGCAGTAGGTGCTTAGGAGAATAGCTGTGCGGGAAGGGGGAGGTTTAAAAGGCCATATATCACTTCAGACGTTGTTTAAGAGGAAAACATAGGGTAGAAAGAAAAGTGTATCAAAATTGGTTGATGAAATTGATATGAAAAATAAAAAACTGGATGAGCTGCGAATGTGAAAGTGTATCCAAAAATGAAAATCCACCAGTCGTTGAAGTGAAAGAAGAATGATCAATAGGACTGGAGCTGGACACTTTGATAGAGAAAGCAACTAATGTGTGTGGCCTCAATAAAGAATCTAACAAAGCGTAGGACCAGAACTCTAAGGAAGAAGTTTTGTAAGCACAGGAAATTGATACGATTATCGGTCAGTTAAAACTTGAACCAACTACCCCAAAATTAAAAATATGGGATCAAGCCAAGGTGAAAATTTGTCAAGTTAAACTTGCATCCCATGCCTCCTGTTTATGGCTCTGTTCAGGTCAAAGGACGTGGAAACAACAAGGCATGGGATTTCTTCCCAACTTCAGACCTTTTTATTTCTACTGCCATTGACCTGAACAAATCCATAAACAGGAGGCATGGGATGCAAGTTTAACTTGATAAAAATTCCCACCTTGTCTTGATCCCATATTTTTAATTTAGGAGCAGCTGGTTTAAGTTTCAACTGACCGACAATCCTATTAATTTCCTGTGCTCACGAAATTTCTTATTTAGAGTTCTGGTCCTGCGCTTTGTAAGAGTCTTCATTGAGGCCACACTCACTTGTTGCATTCTCTAGCAATGTGTCCAGCTCCAATCTTGTTGACCATTCTTCTTTTATTTCAACAACTGGCAGATTTTTATATTTGGATACTCTTCCACATTTGAAGCTCATCCAGTTTTTCCATTTCTTATATCAATTTCATTGGTCAGATTCGCTAGAATTCCCTTGCTCGTTCCCCTATTTTTCCTCTTAAATAAGTTCTGAGATGGTATATGGCATTCTCCACCTCCCCCTTCTTGCACAGGTATTCTTCCAAGCACCTATTATTGTATAATAGTCTCCTCTAGCAATCCATCCATATAAATTTGGAATAGGAGAATTTCTATGGGTTCCATCATTTTTTGCAGCAGTGAGAGGCTTCAGAGGCCATTAAAGAAGTCCATTGCGCCATTAAAACTAGTCCAATCATTGTTGGATATTAACACTACCGCTAAAAACTTGAACCCTTCCCCAATCTTGACACAAAAACATGAGCATAGACTATTATTAAATTATAATAGGGTATCGACACCACCCTCTTGGAACCCTTCGTTCTTATCAGTTCACACCTATCAAACTAAACTGTACAATGCAGGATCTTGTTTCAAGGATCAGTGTCTAATCGATAAGAAAATGCATTTAAAAAATCATTGCACTTTATGTATGTCTGTCATGGTAGACTGATCAATAATACATAACTCCTACGCATGAAAGTGGATCCATTGCACGCACCTTATTCTTTCTACCCCATCACAGACACTACAGTGTTGTTTATTCATTTGCATGTATGTGATGACTATTAAAAAAGAGGTGTGAAGAGTCATGACTTTTTTATCTTAATACATTCAAAATAGCCGATGAATCAAAAACTTCATCTGTTGCAACTGATGAATCTGTTGTTGGAAGAAATCAAAATATCTCCTCCAATATATGGTCCATCTGTCGTAACAGATAATCCATATATTGCAACAGATATAAATCTGTTGCGATAGACCAAACATTATTTATTCATCTGCATACATTGATGACTCTTTAAAAAGAGGTGGAGTCATGATTTCCTATCTAACACATTCAAAATAGCTGATGAATCAAATTCTCAATCTGTTGCTACTGATTAATCAACTAAACTTTATTTATTTCTTCTATTTTTCCTTTTCGTGTGACATTTTCAACAACTTCTCTTCAAAGAACATATTCCTTTATCGTTGAGGTAAGTTTTTTTTCGGTGTAAATCGACCAGATTGTAGTATACGTTGTATTACATATGAACTCTTTTCTTCACATTTGTCAATTCATACGTGTTCTAGATATAGCTGATCCTATTTGGGATATTATTATTTTGCGTGATACAGTGCGAGAACTTCAGAGGATGGTTAATGACCTACAAAGGGAGTTGGTCTACATGAGAGAAATGATGTTTAGAGAGATGTAGAGGCTGGTGAGGACCCTGCTGCTGCGAGTTGATTGGCCAGCTATCATTAATAATGATGATGATGATGATAATAATTGTTTTTACTTTAAGCGTATGTATTTTAATTTTTCTATATCGGATCTATGCCTAATGTATTTTACTTTTTATTTAATAAAAAAATTATTTTTAGTCGACTTTGACTTTTTAATTTTTTATTCAATTTAATTCTGTCTATTTCTTCTCCTAAATATTTTACATGTTAACATGTCGACGGTTGGAGGTAAGGATCAATTTTGAATCCAATAGCAATAGCAATTTCATCTTTTGAGTTCTTTCGATAGATGGAACACGTGTTGGAAAAGATTGGTCATCGGTTGGGTTTTTGTCAACATATTATTCATCTGTTGCGATAGATTTATCATTTATTGGAGAAAAATATTCCATTTTTATGGAACTGTATTGTGTTCTTCCTGCTAATGTCCATCTGTTGCCACAGATGGGTAATCGGTTAAAAATACTTATGGTCTGCTGTATTATTTAACAGTTCATGTTTTGCCTCTTTTTATTGATACACAAGTTATTAAAAAGATATTTTATATATACTAAAAGATAACATTACGTTCACAACAATGAGTTAAATATATCAAAGTCAACAACAAACAACTATACAAGTTTTTGCAATTACAATGATCATGGTGGATTACGATCTGGACATGTAGTTCTTTTGTGGCCAGCGCACTTACATACGGAGCACTTGTTTCTTCTTGATGAAAATGATTCTCCGACTCCACACCTCCTCTTATATGTCCTTCTTCCCGATTTGATAGTTCTTGGGTCAATATATGGAGGAGGTATTAATCTCCCCATAAGCGCTGCAGGAACAACCCAAGATTCTTCGGAAGGCATCAGAGTAATATGCCCACTATATGCCATTTCATATTTTTCCACTGAATAAAATTGAGAGGGCATTTTTTTCAAGTCAAAAACTCTGCACATACAAGATCTTATTTGAAGATCGACCGTGGCAACATCACTATGACTGGTGATACTGAATTTGTAATCTGCTATTTTATGAGGTAATAACCTATTCCCCAAACTGACATTCGTGGATATTATTTTTTCAATTTCAAGAACAAATCGGGTTCTTTTTTTTTTGGAAACTTGAACTGTACACGCCTTTTGTTAAAAAATTCACCATACTTCTGACTTATCTTTTCAAACATAGACTTGATGGGAAATTCTCTTTCATCTTCAAATAATAAATTAACCGATTCAGCTATGTTTGATTTCATAATATTGTACCTATACAAAAGAATCACTTAGTACGACATCATACTAAACTTATAACTCAAAGAAGACATTAAAATTGATAAGAATATACCTATTTCCCAGACAGAATGCCTGGGTCCATCTCTCAAAACCGACACATACAAGAAATTCTGCTACCTTGGAATTCACATCCGTTATTTGATTGAAATGGTCTAAAAGCTCTCTACTATATGATTTAGTTTCTCTATAAATAGGGTCACGACCCTTTCATTTTGATAGTTGGTTCGAATATTCTCTCCAAGATGCCTGATACAACAAGAAAAGTAAGCTGAAGTGAATAAACATGAATCTATCTTTGGAATACTTGAATGCCTATCCCATACAAAACATAACTCTTCGGTATCTTCGATGCAGCTTCGCAGTTGTTCAAAAAAAATTCATAAGAGGCATCACATTCCTTATCCTCTACACAAAAAGCGACAGGAAAGATGTGATTCTCTGCAACCTGTGCCACCACCACTAGCAGAACTCCATTATACCTGCTCCTCAAGAAGGTATCGTCGACGGCTATGCCTTTTCTCAAATATCGAAAACATTGAATCCAAGCACCATAGGATACAAAAACAAACTTAAACCTTCCGTTTTCATCAAGATTCAATGTCGTCTTACTTTTGATATTTGTCGACTCAACCATGTAACGGTAGGTATCCAGGACTGCATACCCATGCTCGAGTGTCCCCCTAACCAAGTCCTTGGAAATCCCCATGGACGTATATATCTTTCAATAACTGACCAAGACACCCAAATTTGTAAGGATTTGATTGGCTATAACCCTTGTTGAAGGGCCTTTGCCATCGGGGAAACTACTCCTGAAATATTCACCAAGGACCTTTGCCGTGGCATGAGGATTTTGGCCCGAGATGTGCTTCGAACCACATGTGTGATGCTTTTCATGTTTATGAATGACAAATCTGTCAGAACTTGTGTACTTCACCGCTCTCAACCACCACTTGCAGTTCGAATTAGCACATTTAAAGTAAAAGACACTGTCGAATTAATCACCTTCTTTATTCTAAAATCTTTTTCAAGCAAGAAATAAACAAAGTGGTATATAGTTCATTCTTGTCCTTGAATAACATTCCAATAAAAAATCTGGTCCTATCATCTTAAGATTTCCAGACTGTGTCGATTGAGAAGGACTGCACATCGTATTGGCCGCATCAAGGGGCGTAAGTGTTTGATCATCATCTGGACTATTCATATCTAGATCATCCAACCTATCATCAAAGATGTCTTGTTGTTGTTCTTCTTCTGGATTCTGGTTCTCATTGTCTATCATCTTTTCAACCACGTACACTCTTAACACCGGCCTAGATGAATCTTTAAGATAAGTACGCAACTGAACCTGATCGGTTATCTTGAAAAATAGTACCCTCTAATTTTCAAAGGAGCTATGCATGTAGCTGATGATGAGTTCTTTCGATTGACAATTCAGTCCATAATAACAAATGATTAATTTCACAAAATCATCATATGAAATATCACTTTGGACTATCATAGCTATCGTCTATAGCATTTCACCCTCGTTCCAACGCCATACATATTGATTGCTCTTCTCGATTCATTGACCATGATAATCCACCCCTATTATTATTGATCCCTCCATTGGTGGTACCTAAATAAATTCATTTGTTAAAAAACGTTAATAGTGATTACATAGTGTCGTAAATGAATCCCAATAGTTGTGTAATCAGTCGCAACAGATTATTATCAGTTCGGATTCATGTTACGCTCCTAAAGCTGATTTCAACAGATGAGTCATCTATTGTAACAGGTGAATCATATGTTGCAACAGACTATATATCTGTTGGGATTAATGTTACAGTACTGAGGCACCTTTGAAGCTAATTCCAATAGATGAGTGACATGTTCCAATAGATAATTAACCTATTGCGATAGATGACTTACTTGTTGCAATAGACTACGATCTGTTAGAATCGAGGTCAGGTTCTATTGCAACAGGTTACTAATATATTGCAATAGATATTTACTCTCTGTTGGAATAGAGTTTGTGTTTTGTTGCAACAGGTTAATAATTTGTTGCGATAGATATTTATCACGTTGCACTAGATAACTAATCTGTTTAAACAGATAAATCATCTGTTGTAACAGATGACCCATTTGTTCGATTCATGTTACGGCCTATAGAACCATAAACATGAATCCAACATATCGGTCTTCCGTTGAAACAGATGCCTCATCTGTTCTAACAAATGATTTATCTGTTTAAACAGAGGGATCTTATGTTGGATTCATGATTGAGTTCTATCCATTGTTGCAAAAAGAACACAATAGTAGTTACCTAATTGAAAAATTCAACTAAAAATCATAATTTGACTTACCAAAGGCTCCTTTTAAGTAATGCCAAAGTGGAAAGTGATGTACGAAATAAAATTTAACCTAAGAAATTGGTCAAATAGTAGTAGTAGCGGTAACAACAACAACAACGACAATGGTCAACAAAAAGAAGATGAATATGATAATGAAGTAGAAGATAATGATAATGAAGCAAATGATGATGAATAAAGGAGCAACAACAATGAACAACAAAAATTGCTAATAGAGAGAAAACAATAATGGATGAGAAGAGAGAGAAATGCGCTTTTTTCCCTTCGTTTTCTGTTTTATTAGGTAAACATTTAGATCAAAGTGTAAATTTAAAAATTTGTGAGTTATTCTCAAATTTACCAAACTTTCTTAATCTATAATAAAGTAATTGTCATCTCCACTCAATTATTAGACTTGTGTCACCTACACCTCATTTTAAAACTCTTTTGTCACCTACAGCTCAAACCTCCTAGTTACATCCACTATCCGTTTTCTTTTAAGACATGAAATTGACTTTTGCTATTGGGTTGGTTTAGGTTAGTTTATCATTTTCAATCATTTTCTTCGTTTATCCATTTATTGGGGAAAAAATAATAGAGTGCAATGCAGTAAACAATTTTTTGTTCTTCTCCTTTTTTAAAAAATATAAAAAATAACACATGTAAAATTGCAGAGAATGCAATGCAGTTAAGTATTCTTTCTTTTTAAAACAAAAACTTATGAGATTTCTTACATGTTTATCTGTTATTCAAATTAAAAAGGTTTTTATATTTAAATTGAACGGTTAATCCTTTAATAATTTAAATGTGTACCAATTTGTATTTAAGAATAAAAATATTTTTTTTTAACTTATATGAATTAAGAAGTTTTTTTTGCTAATTTTTGGTTAAGAATAAAGTTTATAAGTTGTAATAATTTTGAATTCAAACATATAAATATTAATTATTTTTATGTTTGAAAAGTTAATTCAATAATCTGCTATTTATTTTTATCATAAATTTTAGAAGATTTTTCCTGAGAAACGTGAAAATTAGATATTTAAAGTTAGATGTTGAAATCAATATACCTTTTTTTTAAAAAAATAGCTCTAATTAGATACTTAAAAGATGGAAAAACTAAATTAACTATAAGAATTTGAATGTTTTTGAAAGTAAAAAAATAAATTTAAAAATAATATACATTTACATATTATTAAAAAGAGAGGATAAAGATTCCATATTAAGCTAAGTGACAATATCATAATAAGCCACTTGACAGTTTTTAAGCGGTTCATAAGAAATTTTAATAATATTTAAGTAAAAACAATAGATAACTTTAATAAAATTCAGAATTCAAAAGTTCAAAATGCAAATCAGTTTGTATACCAAATCGAGAAACAATTGCGTTTACTTTTTATATTCTCCAAGTGCTCTTTTTCTGATTTTTTTTATTTGGTCTAATGAACAACATTCTCTCACATGAGAGATTTGCTTCTCTTTCATTTGTTGCATTATATATTCATCCTTTTATCATTTCTTTTCCTTTTCAATTCTTTTCAGGAAATTATTTATTTAATTTGCAAATCTCATGGTTGTCGAAAAATAATACACCCAGTTCAAATTCTATTTTGGTATTTGTCTTTGAGACAGTCCCGATCATAGAAAAGTCCCAAGACCGAAGATAATCTCCCAAAAAATGTTGTAAACACTAACAAGAAGAAGAACTGGCCAAAAGAACAACAAAATTTGCATCTTCTATTTGCTGAAGAAAATTCTTCTCGACTTTGATATCTCCAGCAAAGCCATGGGTATTTTGTTAGTGTATTACGTGTCTAACTAATGATTATGTGGCTTTTGTTCTGAAGCAGCAAATAGGTATAATTTGAAACCACGATATGTGTTAGCAAAGAAGATCATTAGCTGATTTTGTTTACATACGGTGTGTTGCTGTGTGGATTTCAGGTACATGTGTTACTACCAACATATAATTGAAGCAATAAAGTATTTCGCTTGTTGGACTTTTGAAGCTTCATACTGATAAATAATGGTTTTATTCATGACTTTGAGTTCCAATATCCTCATGTTTCTCTGTTCTCCATAAATCACACCTTATTCTCAATTTAAATAAAAAAAATATGAATAAATATTTTTTTTTTTAAGAAAAACATTTACGAAATTTTTCAATCCATCTTGCTGTTTCACTTGCCCGTGTCCAGTAATAAGGTTTTATACACTATTATGAAGTTTTACACGGCGTTTTCAAGAGAAACGAAAAATGGCCTTGATGTGCAATAGCGTGAATGAGAACATTATTATATTTGTGTATTATTATCTACTAAAATTGTTTTCACATCATAATTTATATATACCTTACAGTTGACAATACAATTTGTTTTAACCTTGATCTATCTATATTTCCAATACTAAACTTTTTAAATTTATAGTGAAGTCTGTCTTAAGTTAGTTATAATTTTGACGTCGAAATTGTTTTCACAAGATGGAGCAACAAAAATAGACACATAACATCTGAGTTGTTCCACTTTGGATCGATATAGAATTTGACAGTTCTGTTTGTGTCCAAGGTAAGCAATAATCTCGCTTTTTTTTCGTCTCAATAGCAAATGTTCTCATACGGTAGGACATTCATATTGGACTGCAGCGATTATGCTTAAAAGTCCTTATTCTCCTCACGTCGACAGGAGATGCTCATTTCCGGAAGGGATGGATCAAAAATCTATGTAGCAATTCAACCAAAAGTGATGGATCCTTCCACCAGAAGGGATGAATCTAAACTTTTTGAGATACAAGATGCATTCTATGAAGCACATCAACAAGAGTTTAGAATCTGCTGAATATTAGCAGTATTATCATAGGGATGCGTTATTTAATATGGCAGGCAATGTTTAGCATAGCAGATGCTACAATAATTCGTTTGTCCACTGTGTTGCTTGCACTAGGTTCATTTTTGTCGAATTTGTTCAATTGATGCAACTATATTGATGTGTTGTTTATGAATAAAATCTAGGCTATGAAAACGTTAAGCCTGAGCAACAATCTATTCGAGCAATGTTGAATTTGAGTATAGCTTTTTCCTTTAGTTTATTCATATTCTTTTTCGTCTGTCATTCCCATTGTTTATCCTGATAGTGACATATTATTAATTGTTCTATAATTGATGTTTGGAGCTTCATTTCATGTTTCAGAATATGGATCCTATGATAAAATTGAAGGACACTTAGTAATTTTACAAATGATCATAAATGTCTTGATGAAAGGTATGGAAATCATTTGATGTTGGTGGTAACCAGATTGAAGCATAATGATAAGGTGGAAATTATGCATCATAACTTGGTAAGAATTTCACGTATATTTTATTATTCACGACGCTTAGTAATGTGTGATACAAATGTTAGTCTGTGCAAATACATAAGGATGATTTTAATCGTGTTTGAAGCATACCTAGGCCAGAGCAAATTGAACATGTAGGAATTTAATTTTGAAAAATGTTGTCTTCCATCTATGTATTGTGCCTTAGTTTTGGGAACAAGATTTGGTGGGTTAACTAGAAGAATTGGATTCACCCATTCTCTTCGTCACATGGATTTGTCTAAAGTGATATCACATGATTGTGCCACTTTGATTTCACCGCTTCCTCTTTCTAAGAACCTCAATCATAATCTTCAAGTGTTTTTTCTATTTTGATTAGTCCTATTTATTTTGACTAATTGTGGAATTTAAATGCTTTTAATTCTTCCTCCGACATTTAAAGTATTGTAAGCAGACATTTAAATTATCTCTGCAATGACTATCACAATGCCTCGTGGGTGGTCATAAATCATAGTGCAATGTGGCGTCTATTCTCTATAAGATCTCACCAGGCAATGACAGTCTAGTTGGTGATGCGGGAGATGCTGTCATGACGCTATTACTTTAATCGGCTATATTGCGGCATTTGGCCTCTAATAGTGTGGATCGATATCTGCTTCCTAAACTAATAATGACCTTACTTCATGATCTATTGTTTTTTTTAAAATTTTATACATGATGAAGACTATGTACTTTTCTATTTAAATCTTTTATACAGAACTCTCCCTTTGGAATAATGGAAATTTAATCGCCCCATGTCACTCAAATGCTGAACAATCGGCCTCTTCACTGAAATGGAGAATATATCAATACCTTTTTCCACATACAAGGTATTTTCTTTAAAAATTTTGATTAAACTATTTTGGAGTTAGTCATTTATCCATGCCAAGTGCGATTTATGAGTTAGTCATTTATCTATGCCAAGTTTGATTTACTTTTACTTATTCTTTTTTTATTGTTAACCCTCTAAGAAATATTATATTTTTATTTTGACATCTCAACTCAAATAAAGTATAAAATAGATGTCCTAATTGTGAATCTTCATCAAAATTAATATACATGCTTGGAGTGTGAAGGTTTATGCATCAGTATAGTCATTATGGTAATATGATCTGGTGACGAGGAGGTTATGTAAAATTCATTTAGCTTCCATGTTATAAGATATTTTGTTAATTATACGCATACGAATGTACCTTACATTTTCTTGCCCATAATTTTGGATCTTTGTAATGTTTTATGGAATATCATTTACTTTATTTTACTGATACAATAAGTTGTTGCTTCAGGATATGCACCTCATACATTGAAAAGTTCAAGTGATAAATACTATCAATATAGGTAATCTCCGTACATTCACCTAGAGGTATTTTTTTTTTTTTTAATCCTGATTCTCTCTTCTTATGATTAAAAAATAAACAACAACGGAAATAATATGAGGACTCCAACAAAGTTATAAGTACATAAAGAAATCTTTTTTTTTACAATAACAAAGCAATGGGATGACTCAAAATTGTAGGGGGTGCGGATAACTTGGGTAATTTAAATAGATCTATTATAGCTCTAATTGATTTATTTTTATTTGTGCGTGGATATTTCTTAACTTCTCTAAACATTTTAATTTTATTAATGTTCATATATTGGGGGTGATTAGATGGTATTTGATTAAATGCTTTACTGTAATATTCTTTAGTTTTTTCTCATAGTCTTTGTAATTCTTGTATATTATTTTGAAGGTATTCTAAATATTCTATATCTTTTGTTCTAAAATATTCAATTAAATTCTCTTTCATAAGTATCTCTGTTGCTCTTATTTCTTCCATTTCTTGTCTCCAATATTTTAAATACTTATAATCTATGATTTTATCCTAAAGTAGTTGTGATACTACAAATATTTTTGTAATAATTTATTCTAATTGTACTATATCTGATATTAAATTCTAGGTTATCTATTTCGTTAATTATCCTTTCTTTTTCGTCTATGAATAATTCTATGTCTAAATCATATTTTAAACTGTCTTTTATTTTTAGTTGTTTTATGGTTTTATTTATCCAAATTAATCTTTCTTTTAATTGTTCTCTTCCTCTTCTAAGCTGGTTTCTATAATTAATTTCTTCGTATAGCCAACTTTGTTTTACTCTAACTCTTTGAATATATTCTAGCATTCTTAATCTGTATAATATCCATCTGAATAATAACTATCTGAATTATTTCTACCATAGAAATCTATATTTTCTAATTCTTTTATCCAATTAGTACTTAGTAACTCATCTTCAAAATCAAATAATTTTTCCCATTTTTTTTATGTCTTCTAATTCTAAGTCTTTTATGATATATAAAACAAGTATCTTAGTTTCATCAGATATATAACTTGTCATATTATTCATATTATCTTTAGGTTTCTACAAATAACTTGGATAACTTGGAATTGGATTCTAGTAATTAAATATTTTATCATAGTATATATTAGTTGTTTGTTTTAATCTTAATAATTCTTGTATATTTTCATTAAGGAATTCTATATATTTTTTATCCTTAGTTCTCCTATATTTTTCTAGATTGGTTTCCATTAGTTTTTCTACTAATTGTATATTTTTCATATCCATTTTTCAATATTCTAAATATACGTAATTTATTATGGTTGATGTGTAGGTTTGGTATGTAAGTATTTGTAAGAGTAGATAGGTAGCTGTGGCATGTAATTTATTCTAGTCATAAAATATTTTTCAAATATTTTTTCCAATATCATTTTTCTTATATCTACAATTTTTATATCCCTATGTATATACAAAACAAGTATTTAAAATTATCTACCATTTTTCAGATAAATAAGTATTCATTTTTCATATGATGTTTTTTTCAAAATATTTCCGTCAAGCATACACATAACAAAATATGATCATTTTTAGATTACTATGTACTAAATTATTCTTAAATAACATGTTCTTCGGTCACTATTAGCATGGTAATCTGGATACTTTTCCCTTAAAAATCGCCTCTTCTCTGGCTACTCCCCTATCATGGATTTCTTGTCTCACCGGTTTCACCTTTAGGATGGCATAGTTCTTAGGGATTTTTCTCCTTTTCCACTTTGCTAAAAAACTTCTTAACATGCTATTTTTCGAATAATTGTACTATAAAGTTACTAACATGAACTTATTTTATCATATCATGATTGTCAGGAATTTATGAATTTAGCTATTCATAATCACAAATATAAATACCTGTTTTGGTAAATCTGATAATTCTAGATTTTCCATAGCTGTTTGATGATTCATAGCTTTTCTTTGGAAATATACCTATTTTTATTAAATAATTTCAAAATTTTGTGTACAAGAGAGGGTTTTGCTTCAACTCATGAAGACTTACCCTTTATCTGAGCGAATGCTCGTCTATTTATATCCTAAAAAATGAAAGACGTAAACTCTATACTCTCCTTAATTTTTTACACGTATCTTTCCAAATAATTCATATGTTACAAAAAGGTCAAAAAGGCTAGGCTATAAAGTTAGCTACCCTAAAAAGAAAACAAGACTTATCTATACAAAAGTCTTACAAAACTAATAATTTACGTATAAGAGTTAAAGGCTATACAATATGTCGCTTTCTAGTCATTTATTAACTTGTCTTCTTCTATTATTGCTCTGTTACTGTCTTCTTTTTATCTTCTTCTTATCCGCTGCTTTTTTATCTTCCTGCTATTGTAGCATCACATCTGAAATAAAGTTGTGTTTGCCACTACATCTGTTGTATATGTGGTCATCGTATTTTTGGCCAACTTGTTTATAGAATTGATCCATAGCTTCTTCTGAAATGACTCCTTTCGTAATAGATCTTGTTACTGGTAACTCTTCTGGTTTTAGGATTGTCATGACCCATTTTCTTATCTCTTCTCTGTCATTTTCTCTAATATTTTTACAAGTAGAGTAAACCAATAATTGATTTCTGTTATAGTAAATTCAAATTGGATTTTGATTTATATAATTATTTGCTAACTAGTCAATATACTGCCAAGTCCAATAACTCTCTTGTTTCGGTAGAAGTCCGGTATCTGATTTTTGCCTATCTTTTCTTGTTCGCATATTTCTTCTGTGATTATATAATCGTGTGTCATTCCTATCTTGACAACAGTAATTGTCTATTTTATTTCATCAAACAATATTTCTACTGGTGCTGAGTAGAAACGGACATAGAATAACTGTCCCATCGTAATCCTCTTATAATCCATAAATCATTTGTAAATATCTGGAATTCGTGTTAATTCTTCTCCAGTAGTTGTGTAGACTGTAGATAATAGTCCATAATAGTAACATGAAGTAATTAAGTTTGCACTAGGGCTAGGCAAAGCAATAGGTTTGTTATAGTTCTGACATTTTTGTGTAATATATCCTTGGTGTTGTTTTGGTAAATATTTACTCTGGATAGGTTTTGTATTTAAAAATTTTTGTAAAGTATAAATATTATCAATATATGTACGAGTGATATGGTTATAAGTCTGCTTTTGTTGATTGAGTGACTCGGAATGTGTGTGTATCTGGGGAGGAATGGATGACTCTGATTTTTTTATATTTGTGTATATGGTTTTGAGAATATCTGGTTGAGGTTATAATTCTTTTTCTTTGGTGGTTCAGGTTTCTTTTGAGTGACTATATTCTTTCCCTTGGATACATCACCTACGCCTGCAGATGTAACTGTAATTTCATCAGTAATTTGAGTTTTTAGGTGTTTCTCATCGTCACCTTCTAGGTCTAGTTTTTTAATGTGCTCTTCCTGCACAGTATCTTTGCTAATAGCTTTTTCTTATTTTTTATAGTGCTCAACCTGCACTTTTACATTTGTAACTTCAGTAATTAATGTGATAACTCTTTCTTGTAATAATTTCATTTGTTCAAACACTTGTAATATTAAGTCTGTTTGGGTATCTTTGACATCAACTTCTTCCATTGGTAAATCAGTTTGAGTAGCTCTGTCTTGATATGTAATCTGCAGTAACATTCTTTTCAGTCTTGATAACTTCAATTGTAAATGTAAAATTTAATATATTCAATACTAATCTCCAAATTTCCTTCGTCGTAACTGAGTTTTGTATTTTTCTTGTTAACCACCATCGAACCTGGGTATTATCTGTCCTCACAATAAATTTGTTATATATAATATATGGTTCAAATGCTAATAAAAATTTATATAATGAACATAATTCTTTTCTATTTATTTCCCATTTTATTTCTGTTTTATTAAACGTACCTGAGTAGTATCTACAATGATGTTCAAAGTTTTCTTCTTCATATCTATATTTAAGTACTCCTCCAAAACTAAATTCACTAGCATCTGCTTCTACTATATATATATAAAATTTTTATCTTCGTCTGAGAATTGTAATTTTGGTAACTCTTTATAAAGTATTTTTATTTTCTGAACTTATTTTTTATCTTCTTCGTTGTAATTATATTCTATATCCTTTTTAAATTTTTTCGGTAAAGGCTTTAGATTTTCTGCTAATTTTGGTATATATTCTCTTACTTGGTTTACTAATTCTAAAAATGATTGTAATTTTTTTTTTGTATCTAATTCTTCTTTTGAATTTATTATTTTTTGTACTATATGTTATTGCATTTTTACTCCACTTTTATCTATTTGTATTTCTAAAAACTCTATCTGTTTTTTCATAATTTTGGTTTTCTTTTCACTTAAACTTATTCCCGATTTTTCTATTATATCTGTAAATTGCTCTAATAATTTTAAATGTTCCTTTTTAGTTTTTGTGTGTAGTAGTATTTCATCTATGTATACTATACAATTAGGTAATTATTTAAAATAACTATCCATAAAGTATTGATATCTACCTGGTGCATTTTTATATTCAAATGGTAATACTTTCCATTCATAAAATCCTTGTGGTACCGTAAATTCGGTTAATTCCTTAGAATTTTCATCTAACTTTAAGTGATAAAATCCCGATTTACAGTCAAGTTTACTAAAATAATTATATCCTTGTATTTGTCTTATTTTTAATATCTTATTTGGTATTGTGTAATTATATGTCATAATTTTTTCATTTAAATTTCTATAATCAATAACCATTCTACTTTTTCCTCTTTTTTGTTCACTGTGTTTATTTACTATAAATGATAGACTATTGTGTTTACTATTGCTTTTTTGTAAATATTGTTTCTTTAATAATTCATCTATATGCATTTTAAATTCTTTTAAATCGTCCAAATATATGTTAATGATTTTTGAGTTATTATGCTATTTTTATCTATTAATTCAATTTTATAGTAATTTTATGTTTTTCCCATCCTTTAAATGGATTTTCACTGTATAGTTGTCTTAATTTTTTCTTTATTATTTCTACCTTATCTATTAAAAATATAGTTATTTCTTTTTTATTTATCAAAAATACAACTAGTTCTACTGTGTCTTATGTATTTTTTATATTTTCTAGCTTTTGTGTAATTTTTTCTTTTCCTATTATCCAATCAGTTTTCTTTCTTATTTTATTAATAACTCTTTTTGCTCTTACTTTTTGTTTACATGGTGTTGTAAACCACCAATCTGTTTTAGTTATTATATGTGGGTATAATTTATCTAAAAATGACATTCCTAAAAGTATATGTTTTGCGGTTAGTTCATAATTATAGATTTCTTCTACTGTTATTATTTTATCCCATATCTGTATTTTTACGTTCTTAGCTTTATATGTAATTAAGCTTTCTTCATTATTAAATCCTTTGACTACTATTGGCACTTTTAGCTTATCCCATATACCTTCTGGTAACGGTTGTATCTACATAAGTTTGCTTCTGCTCCTGTATCTATCATAGGTGTATAATACCTATTATAATATCCTTATACTATTATTTTTACAAGTACATATATTTTCATGTCATGTCAAAGTTCTTTTTATGAATAATTTCTCTTTATTATATGTTATAGATAATTGTGTATGTTCTATATTGTATGGTTTTACTTGTTCTAACCATTTTATTCCTGATATTATATCTGTTTTTTGCATTTCTTCTTTTATTTCAAATTATATTTTTATTTTTCTAACACCTATTATTTCTTTTTCCTGCCATATCTTTAATGTTTATTAGACTCCTTGGTAGATCTGGGCATATATTACTATTAGATTTTATTTCTTCACTTTTTACTAGATATTTTACTATATAATTTTCTTCTTGTTCTGTGTTTAACAATATTAAATATTCTTTTTCATTTATTGTTCCTGTTATGTAATATTGGTTTAAATTAGTTGTTGAAGTTGTTTCATAGCTTGTTCTTTTTAATGAGTTTGATGATTTTGGTTTTTCATGAGCTATTCTTTTTGATATACTTATTCTATCATTTATTATTTCTAAATCTTCTTTTATGTCTATATTTTGGTAACTATAATCATTATTATCAATTGGTTTTACGAATTGTTCAAAAGGACTTTCTATTTGCATTTTATTAATTTTATTTTTTCCTGTTATTTTATGTTTTGTTGTTAATACGTATAGATTTTTACATCTTGCTGTAAATATTTTACTTCCTGGGTTTAGTTCTATACTTGATGTTTTCCAATATAATACTAATGATTTATCTATATTTTTATCTGTTATTGCTACTGAATAATTCACACTTATTATAAATTTAAATTTTTGGTATATTAAATTTCCTTTTATAGAAGTTATTATACTTTTTTTCTATAGGTTTTATAATTCTATCATCTGCTAAATACAATTCTATTGGTGTATCTATTCCTTCTCTAAAACATGATTTTATTAATATCTTTGTTCCTCCAAGTTGTACATATTTTATTGAGTCTTTTCTTTTTATGTCGTTTATTTCTTTATTAATTATTCCTTTTGTTACTAGTGGTATACTAACTCTTCCTTTTGCATATCTATAGTCTATTACATGTTCATTTTGGTTTACTATGTGGTATTCTTCCTTTTTTCTACTAAATATATATTTTATTGTTGGTATTTTAAATATTTTTTTTACACTTAGATCTAGCTCTTTTTCCTTTTATTTCATCAAATATATTATTATCAAATATTATTTTTTGATCTGTTCCTTATTCATTTAAATATTTTTCCTTTGTTATTATTTTTATATCTTCCTCAGTCATTTGATTCATCTAATTCACTATCTATTTCATTATCTGTTTCATTCTTTGAAACTTCATATATACTATCTTCACTTTCTAATTCGTAATCTAAGTGCATATATTCTGTATTTTCTATTTTTATGTTTGATATTTATTTCTTTTTTGGATTTTTAGGCATTTTACAATCTCTAGCTAAATGTCCTAGTTTTCCATAATTATAACAAGTACATTCTTTTATAGGTTTCTTTTTCCTATGTGGATTTTTATGTTTATAATTTTTTACATAATATCTTTTTCTTGGTTTCTTATATTTATATTTTGATTTTTAGTATTTCTTATATTTCCTATGTCTTTTTCTTATAATATCTTTCTTCACATCCAAATTGAGGTACTATTTTATCTTTGCAACATGCTAAATTTTTTATTAATATTTTTCCCATTTTTATTTCTTCTCTATATTTTTCACATAGATTTCTATACCAAAGTTGTAAAAATTTTATTCTTGCTCCTAGGGTATCTACTATTTTTGCTTCATCCCAACTCTTTATTATTTTTGAACTAAATGGTTCGGATAATTTACTAAAATATAATCTTCTTATTTCTTTACTTTCTTCTGTATTATATGTTCCTTTATAATAATATCCTTTAAATGCACACGTATACTCATCTATATAGCACATATTACATATTGCTAGTTTTAATATTAAATTTCTATTTATATCTTTTTCTTTATTTTGTTTTGCTTCTTCTGTTGTCATACAGCTAAATTCATCTCTTATAGCTATTTCATATTTTTCAATATTTCTGTTGGTGTTATTTTAGTAGTTGTTGATGTTCCTTCTGTTTTATTATCAGATCCTAATACTTTTTTACTTGCTTTGGCTAGGTTTAAAAACCATAATTTTACTGTTCCTATTAATGTCTTTTCTATATATTCTGGCGTGTTTGTTGTATATATTTTATTATCTAATAATTGTTTTGACATGTTTACTACCCATAGTTGTATTGTTTTATTGGTGTCTATTACACAGTCTAAATCTAAAAAGTTGTAATTAATTATTTATTTTGGTGTCCATTTATTATATTCATCCTTTGGATTATATCTTTTAAACTTATTTTTGTAATTATAGGTTGGTTTTCTTATTTCTAATGTACTAGGTATTATATTTTTATCTAGAGTATTTACTTCTGTATTTCTTAGTTCTAGATTTTCTTTATTAATTACTTCTTGTTCTTCATTAATTTCTAGTTTTTCTATGTTTTCTAGAATTTCTGTATATGTTTCATTATCTTTCGAATCATAATTATCTGTTTTCTTCAGCATCTATTGTATTTATTTCTAATTCACTAGTTTCTGATTCTTTATTTTTTATTTCTATTTTTTCTTAAATTGATTTATCTCGTTTAATAATTTTTGTTTTTTATCTTTTTCTTTTTTTTTCTTTCTGTCCTTTTTCATACAGGTCTTTTAGTATTTGTAGTTCTTTTTCTAATTCAGCAATCCTACTACTTTTAGTTTCTTCTATTTTTCATATTTCTTCTGTGGTTTGTTGTTTTATTTTATCTATTTTCTTTTTTCTGTCTATTTCTTCGTTTTCTCTTTCTATTCTTACCATGGCTGCCAACTTAACTTCTAATTTTAATTCTTTTTTTTTTCAAGAATATGATCATTTTAGATTACTATATACTAGATCATTCTTAAATAACATGTTCTTCGGTCACTATTAGCATGGTAATCTGGATACTTTTTCCTTAAACAACGTCTCTACTCTGGCTACTCCCCTATCACGACTTTCTTGCCTCACCGATTTCACCATTAGGATGACATAGTTCTTAGGGATTTTTCTCCTTTTTCAACTTTGATAATAAACTTCTTAACAAGCTATTTTTCGAATAATTTTACTATAAAGTAACTAACATAAACTTATTTTATCATATCATGATTGTCAGGAATTTATGAATTTAGCTATTCATAATCACAAATATAAATACTTGTTCTGGTAAATCTGATAATTCTGGATTTTCCATAACTGTTTGATGATTCATAGCTTTTCCTTGAAAAGATACCTGTTTTTATTAAATAATTCAAAAATTTTGTGTATAAGAGAGAGTTTTGCTTCAACTCATGAAGACTTACTTAAATATGGAGTCTTAACTTATTAGTTTGTTTATTAATTATATCTTCACTAATTTTTCTATTTGCTTTAATCTTTTAGTAAATCTTTTTTCTTTTAAAATTGATGTGGTACATTTATTCTTGTGTTTTTTATTTCTCGAGAAATTATTCTTTGTTCACCCACTTAAGTTTAAACTATTTAGTAATGACATTTGACAAATATTTAATAGTTTCCTTTGGTATAACATATAATTTTTTTACTAAGTAAACTACATTGAAAAGAATGATATAAATTGAATTCTTTTTACAACGAATATAAGTTATTATTTAGATAAGTTATGTAAATATTTACAATTATTAAAAATGTTCTGTTTTCATCTTAAACTATAAACGAAATTGTTGAGACACATCCAAACTTTAGGAGGATCCTATTACCAACAGGACTAATTAAAACCGTATTTTTTGCAACCTTAGTGCCTACGTGGCACATACATGTGTCTATGTGGTACATACATGTGCCTATGTGGACCTTCAGTGTGTTAATTCACTGATGCGCCATGTATGTACCACGTATGTGCCACATAAGCAGTAAGGTTGTAAAAAATACAATTTTAATTAGTATAGGGGGTAATTGGACCCTCCTAAATTCGGGTATGTCTCAGCAATTTCGTTTATAGTTCAGAGTGAAAATAGTGCATTTACTCATTATTATAATTTCTTAATATTCCGCGACGCACGGGTACAAATACTAGTGGTAACTAATAACTAATCTAACTATTTGTTGTCTTAGCTTCCAAGTGGCTTATTCTAATGTCACCACTTGACTTAATGTCTCTTTTTAATAATATATAGATATAGATATAGATTTTACTATGTAGGTCTTGGTTTATGAAAGTAGGAATGCAGTGATCTGGCATAGCTTCAGGGAAAGCAACAAACTTCATGGCTT
Organism: Capsicum baccatum var. pendulum; assembly: GCA_030864225.1. NCBI lineage: Eukaryota > Viridiplantae > Streptophyta > Magnoliopsida > Solanales > Solanaceae > Capsicum > Capsicum baccatum. The sequence goes on along the minus strand of CM061557.1, from coordinate 39,923,957 downwards.
ATGTTTGACAAACAAAACAACAACAAATGACAAGAGGATCTACTACTATTCTGGGAAAATCCTTCCATAGCCTCGTAGACATTTTGGGACAATCCTTGCATATCCTCAAAACAGATAATGAAGGACAACTAGTACTACAAAAGTATGTTCTGCAATATTTAATCATTTATGGTTGTTAAGGAACAATAATATCTCTGATGTAATGATTGCTATGCTTAAATAAAAAATAATTATTTATCGTTCCTAAGTAAAAAGGAATTAAAATTAAAAAAAGCAAGAGCAAAACTTGGGACTCATTTGACGCACTTGTGAAGGTCTTAATTATGATTATTTAGATCTCAATTATTAAATTTATTTATTTTATCTTTAAATCTGAATTATTTAAATCTAAATCATGTTATGTGATTTTCTTCTTTAAGTTATAACCACTTAAAGGGTCTGAATGATTAAATCTATAACAAATTTTTAATAACATTAAAATGTAGATTCAATTTTTTACAAATATGACAGTTCACCAATTCTTTCCATTCATCACTGATGTCATTACCCACCATTATAAATTTCCATTGTTGCCCATCATTAGCAACTACCATGTAGTCAATCAACATGATCGTCACTGGAAATCACTTATAATCATTATTATCAACCATCATTACCACAACAACCACAAATCACATCATTAGTCATCACTATATCTGCCAACCATCATCATCATTTATTATCAAAGTCATCGTTTCCACCTCAAATTATACACTAAAAGTCTAGGTCACAACTATACTATCGTAGTGACCTATTACACACTTAAACTATAAAAAAGTGGAAATATTACCTCCCTGCGACACCCATTCTAAGGCACGTTTCTTACACAAGTTTTAGGTGCGTCCAACCTTTTGAATAACAAAAAAAAAAAATGGCTCAAAACATTAAAAATACAGAACTTTTAATTTTCAACAGATCTATTGAACCTAATTCCTCTTTAACGCAATTTGGGGCTCAACTAAGAACCCTAATTCCCAAATTTGTCTTTCAAAACCAAAATTGAAGATCATTTGTTTGAAGAATTGGTAACTAAATGTTAATAAAATTCATTTTTTTTATTTTTTCAATTGAAAAAATATCAATAAAATTAATTTTTTTTTTTTATTTTAATATGTGGGTCCTGCCTTCTTCAATTACTTCTTCTTCATTAAAATCACCATTAAAACACCACCATTGACACCATTATCATCAAACTCAAATCTTCACCACAATAATTTTAAGAATCCACCATAGATTTCATTATCGGAATCACAATACAACATTTAATATCACAAAAATCACAAACAACCACCATAAAATTCAACATCCACCACTAAAATTGTCATCAAAATCACAAAATCACCATTGTTAACATCCAAAGTTACAAAACCCACCACAAATTCGCACAATTGTTAAATAAATTGCAGTTACAAATACAAAAATAAATAGCAATGAGTTTCCCCAACCTAAATCCCTCTGTGCATACCCCGAAATCACAACACTCCATGTTACAACATTCAATTCAATCTCCTCTTCCCTCATCCTCTCAAACAGTCCCAAAGTCTCGTCAAATCATCCAATTTGAGAATACCCAGTTACCAACGCGTTCCAAGAAACCACATCTTTCGCCTTTATTAACTCAAAAATCTTATTAGCATCATCCAAACGCTTGCATTTTGGGTCTGCTGAAGGTGAAAAATCCCCGATAACAACGAGTTTGGCTTTGATACAAGATTTGCATTGTTTGATTAAGCGAGTAAAAGAAGGAGGAGTTGTTGATGAAGAGAAGAAAATGAAGAAGAAAATGGATTTGAAGGGAAAGTGAAGCAAAGAATAAGTGAACAATTCAACAATTGCATATTTTTAATGGTGAATTGTTGAATATTTTCTGCCATCGAAATTTTCTTGTTGAATTTGCTTGGTTTTGAAGGAAAAGTGAAGCAAAGGAGTTGTTGAATTGTTGAATTTTTTTTGGTTATTTATTTTTAATCACAAGGGTTATTTATTAATTAAATAGAAAAATTAAATTAAACACGTGGCATCATCACAGGGCGAGTGGAGTACACTCCACTCATTAAACTTGGACATGGGTGTCGCAGGAAGGTAATAGTTTCACTTTTTTATAATTTAGGTGTGTAATAGGTCACTACGATAGTTTAGGTGTGACCTAGACTTTTAGTGTATAGTTTGGGATGAAAACAATGACTTTTCCCCTTTGAACTATTATTCACCCAAAATTCGTAGAAGAGTTCTCAGCCTCCACAATTATAATCACCATCAATCATTGCTATCATTCACCATTACCACTAGCTACAATCTATAACGGCACCATGCATTAGCTAAGACCATCCTCACTTGGCACCCAAATTCACCACCGCTAGCCATATCTCTGTCAATCATCCTATAATCTTTCAAAGTTATTTCGTTGTTATAGAAATAAATTAATTTAATATTTTTTATCAAATTTTAGTTATTGATTTTAATATAATTAGATGTTCTAAAAATAAGCAGTTTAATTAAATAATATTTAGAGCTTAATACAATATCTTAATAATCAAATTCAGACCTTTAAATTCTAATGTCCATCGTAATATAAATTCAGATGTGCAATCAAATTTAAAATTTTTATTTTTTACGAAAATAAATAAGCTCTGGTTGTTAAGATCTCTAAACCTAGTTACTATGTATAAGCTACATATGAAATGCTTTAAAAAATTGTGTTGATCGGCTAAGTGGCTTAATTAGTTATCTAACCTCTATCACCTTTTTTTTGGTAACTAAATTCTACTTTATTAACAAAGAGATCAGTACAACACATCAAAAAACTAAGTCAGATAACACAGCTTAGTAACTCATAATCAATCTACCTACATTTCAAGTTATACACGGAAGAAATTCAGCTTTGCTAATTTCATTGCAAGCTTAGTATACAACAAAAAAGCATATCTTATACTATCCTTTTCACCACTATCTTCACTGTACCAGCCTTCTTCTAAAAGTGTCTGTTGTTTCTTTCCAGCTAGATTTGGTATACGCACCATGCTAAACACATCCTCAAAATATAACAAGTAGCTGATCTTACACTAGAATGAGAGCTCGTCCATGTGATTTCATCTTGCCAACGGGATATTGACCTTGTAATCCCTTTCCAACTTAACAGCTTTGCCCAAGCCTCTCTTGAAAATTAAGAAGCACTCAACAAAAGTGTTCATGACTTTCTACATCTCCATTCCATAGGCGAAAAGTTAAAGTAGCATCCATACCCTATTTGTGTAGCCTTTATTTTATGTATAACCTTTCCAAAATAGACAACCTAAGAATGAAAATCCATTTTGCTGGTGCCAAACAGTTACAAACGAGTCTCTTCCAGTGTACCTTTGGAATATTACCTTGTAACTTTATGCACATTTCCTTGATGTAGTAGTGCTCGATACTTATCACATCTACATAAATCACACTAGCCTTAATAAAGTACTTCTTTTCTTTGAAAATTTTTTGCAACACCCTGCACAAAGCTTGCAGAGGAATGATATTCCATACCAATCCATCTTTAACATAATAAATATGCACCCACTGTATACATAAGGTGTACTTCTTTTTACATAAGTTCTAAAAAAGCTTTGCAATGGTTGCCTTGTTCCAAGCTACCATAGATATGTGATTCAGACCTCCAGCAGTAGTAGGTATACAGAATTTGTTCCATTCTATGAAAGCCTTTTATGAGTTGTTAGATGAACTAGTCTATAAAAAACTTCTACAAGGGTCTTCTAAGAGCTAGAGCACCCTTTTTGTAGGACAAACACCTGAGACTAAAAGATCTAATAGAAAATAAGACACTCCTAATTATTTCTACATTTCTTTCTTATGAGAGATACTTAATGGTCCAAGAGTTGGTCCTGTCCAACATCTTCTGAATAAGATGTTGGCATTGAGCTATTGATACTCCTCTTGTACTTAGAGGAACAATAACAACCCGTATTTTGGGCTAGATTGTAAACCCTCATTTCTACGCGTAATAGTTCCAAAAGCCTATAAATCATATGAAAATTTGGTGTGTTAATCAATTATGTAGTATGGGAATCTAGTTGAGCATAAATTGAGATCATAGAGGTCCCTTAACTCTCGGATGAGTTGAAAGCTTTCCTATTGATTGAGTTTTGGTGAATGTCTAAACTTGGGTCAACTTCAATCAACCATAACTTTTGGTAAATACTGAATCAGGGAACAGACTATATATCAAACGAAAGGTCTTTGAGTCCTCTTTTGAATTCAACCAATTTCACCTTAATCTAATATTAGGGTAAAAGGTTATGCCCATTTTACAGAGAGGTATCAATCTATCGAGGGTGCGATGGCCGACCCGACAGACCGTCAAGACCTCCGTCGCCCTTAAAACAGTGAGTTCAGTCACTAGACATGACCCGATGGTCAAGGTGATGGTCCATCACCCTCTTGATGGTTTGTAAACTAAGTCGTTGGGTAAAATTTAAAGTTTTGAAGGTGGGATACTTTAAAAGGGGTGCTTTGGTACTTTTCCTATTCAGAAACCTCCCCAATGACTTTATTCACTCTCTAAAACTTTATTAATCAAACCTCATCAGTTATACAACATCAAAATTCCTCTTCTCTCTAAAAAACAAGATTAATCTAGGGTTTCTTCTACGAACAAGAAAGCAAGAAAGTAATCTTTAAGTCTAAGATTTCCAAGGAACAAATCAAGATTTGTGTTCTACTCTTTAAACTAAGTAATCTAAGGTACGTGGGGTTTCCTAAACTACATGCTCTCAATTTAATATATATATATATATATATATATATATATATATATATATATATATATATATATATATATACGTATGCATTTGATGAGTTTAAATATTGAATTGAGAGCATGGATGATTATAACCCCTCTCTTGTTATTAAGCCTATTATTTTCGTACGATGGAAGCTATTCAATTGCATTTTGAGGAGTATGATACAAATGTCTTGATTATTGTTTATGACTTGATTTTATTTTGAATTGAGGAGAGGGTGTTTTATTTATTGATAAATGTTAAAGATATATAATGAAAGAGTTGCATGATTTGTTACAAAATACTCAACCACCACATGTTTGTTGAAATGTTGAAAAGAGAGAGTTTTTGCATGATTTTTCATATATTTTGAAATATGAATTCTCTAGAACTATTTGAATGATATGGTGGTTGTCCAAACTCTATGTTTTGAATGAAGAATTATACATGATATTTTATGGCTTATAAGATACGACTTGCAAGTCTTGGTATGACGATACCAAAATAGATAATGCCATAACAGACTATGAACAGAACATAAGTCAGATTTCATTCAGATTTTTCAGAAATTGATTTCAGATAGATGCATGTTTAGAAAAGGATAAAAATGTGCTTAAGAGATATTAGGTGGTTACCCAAAGAAGGCAAGAGTTCAGATAACTCATTGCCCAAAATCGTGTTTTTCTAATATGAGTTATTATTTCCCCAAGAGGGATTATACGCTGGCTTAGTTCCCTGTGGCATATAAGAATCAGAAACTCCAACTCTTGCGGCAAACTTGGGTTGGGGGCTTACCCACCGAGTCAATGGCAGATTCCATAAAGCCCGTGGAATATAGACTTGTAGGGTGCACCACCTAACTTAGAACTAAGACAAAATTTTTTTGTTGAATTACAAAACTGTTCCTAAAGATCTATTTAAAATGCCCATGGATTTTCAAATGGTTTATAGTGATGTGTTTTGCTTCATCAAATTCTCTCACTTACTTTATGTATCAGTATTTTGTTTTAGGATAGTCCTGCATACCAGTACATATTTATTGACCCCCTATATCTCAGGATCTGAGGCACAGTCCTGTGGTCCCATCCTGCAGTAGATTCGTGTGTGTCAGAAGTTGTAGTTGGTGAGCCTTCTCTTTTTTGGAAGTCCTGATTTTCAGATTTCATTACTTCTTTCTTTTATGGTCTACTGGAGGCCTTGTCCCCGTTATGTTTCAGATTTATGATGGATAGTGTAATTTTAGATATTTCGTAGATGGTTGTCACATATTTAGAATATTTAGAATTTCCTTTTAAAATTTTTCAAGTTATGAGATTGACCATGGTTCCAGCATGTGTTGTTTTTCATGATTACCAGATTTAGAAGAGCGCTCGAGCCTTCATGGTTTGAGATGTTCGTTATGGCTAGGGCCCCGACTCTGGTCATAACAAACTTAGTATCAAAGCATGGTTCATGGTACTAGGGTGTCTACAAAATTGTATCAGGTAGAGTCCTTTTTATGGGTGTGTGGCACACCATACTTATAAGTAGGAGGCTACAAGATATTTAGGAATGTCTGCCTTTTTTGTGACTTAGTTCGTGCTATAGAGTCTGTATATCCTCTAACTAATGATTTATTATATTTCAAAAAGTTATCATGCCTCCCTGTCGCTCTAATGAACAAAATGCTCATACACGAGATGCGGATCCATAACAGAGCTCATACCCTAGAGTTTGTTCCTACTCCTGGAGTTCCTCCACTTCCGACCAGTCCACCTCGAGCTCCTTGGACCAGTGTTAACTATCCCCATCCTCCTCAGAGGGAAGTTTCAAATGCCGAGATTTGACAATTTATTCAAATGCTAGCTCAGTTTGTGGCCTCTCAAACTTGTCAGTCTAAAGATGTCGATTTTGTATCTGGTTCATCTGAGGTTACTCGGGTTGGCCAATTCATGATGCTAAACCCACCTGTGTTCACATGTACAAAAGTTGAGGAGGACCCCCAAAGGTTCATTAATGAGTTGGAGAAAATTTCCAGAGTAATTCACGTGAATGAGGTTGAAGGTGTGGAGCTGGTGACATATAAACTAAAAGAAGTGGTAAATTAGTGGTAAAATAACTGAGAGAATTTGAAAGGTAGTGATACTGAGCCTTCTGTGTGGGGAGATTATGTAGAAGCTTTTCTGGACCGATTCTTTCCCCAGGAATTGAGGGAATCTAAGGTTGAAGAGTTTATGATCCTTAAGCAAGGGTAGATAAGTGTTAAGGAGTACACCTTGAAGTTTAATCAATTATCCTGCTATGCCCTAGAATTGGTTGGTAACATGAGAGCCCGCATGAGGAAGTTTGCATCCAATCTCTTGGATGATTTGGTGTTAGAATGCAAAGGGATAATTCTGAGCAGAGATATAGATTTCTCTAGACTGTTCGTTCATATACAATAAGTGGAGGAGAAGAAAAAAAGAGTGGCGGAGGCATGGGAGAAAGACTGACAGACCAAGAGGGCTATATCTATAGACTAGAACATCAGTCAGCAATAGAGTGGTAATTAGGGTAACAGGTGGTTAAGGAAGAAGTTTTGGGGAAATGCTCAGTCTACAGCTAGTGCTCCAGCACCCAGACCTCCAATTGATCGGTGATTTCAAAATTCTCAGATTAAAGATGGATCAGGAGTGTAGGGTACTCAGTCCCAAGGCAGTGTACCTCTTCCAAGTCGATCTTTTCTATGATGTAAGACTTTTGGTAAGCATCACCTATGAAGGTGCCAGTTGGGCAGGTTGGTATGCTATACTTGTGGTCAGTTGGGCTATTTTTAGAGAGATTGTCCTTCTGATAGAAGGAACTTCAGTGGTGCCAAGTCCTAAGACAATTCCTCAGTACCACCGCTATCTCCCAAAGGTAATAAATCATCCACTGGGGATAATCGCAATCGGTTGTATGCTTTGTTTAATCGCCAAGATACAGAGGCTTCGCCAAATGTCGTGACAGCTATGTTGCAAATCTTTTCACAAAATTTGTATGTGTTGCTTGACCCAGGGTCTACCTTATCTTATGTGACCCCATACATGGCAGTTAGTTTTGGGTTTGAGCCTGAATTATTCCAGAACCTTTCTCTCTTTCTACTCCCGTTGGTGACTCTATTGTGGATAGGAGAGTGTATAAAAATTATGTGGTATCTATTTGTAATCATAATACTATGGTAGAGCTTATAGAGCTTGATATGGTTGACTTTGAAGTTATCTTGGGGATGGATTGGATCTATTCATGCTATGCCACACTGGATTGTAGAACTTGAAAAGTCACTTTCTCCTTTCTGAATAAACCAATAGTAGAGTGGGAAGGATATTCTCTAGCACCTAAGGGGCAATTCATCTCTTATCTCAGAGCCTGCAAACTTATATCTAAGGGCTATTTGTATCATCTAATTTGGGTAAAGGATTCTAATACTAAAAGTCCTTTCCTCCAGTTGGTTCCTGTAGTTAATGAATTACCAGAAGTCTTTCCCAATGATCTCCCAAGTATACCCCTTGATAGGGAGATAGATTTTGGCATTGACTTATTATCAGACACCCGGCCTATTTCTATTTCGCCATACAAAATGGCTCCTGCAGAATTGAAGGAGTTGAAAGAATAGCTAACAGATCTTCATGACAAAGGCTTTATCCATCCTGGTGTTTCTCCCTGGGGTGCACTATACTCTTTGTGCATAATAAATATGGTTCCCTCCATATATGTATATACTATCATTGGCTAAATAAGGTCACCATTAAAAATAAATACCCTCTTCCTAGAATTGATGACCTCTTTGACAAACTTTAAGGTGCCAAGTGTTTCTAAAAAATAGACCTTCATTCGGGGTGTCATCAGTTGAAGCTTAGAGAGGCTGATATTTCCAAAATAGCTTTTCGAATTTGATATGGACATTATGAGTTCTTAGTTATGTCCTTCGGACTGACTAATGCCCCTGCTTCTTTCATGGACCTTATGAATAGGGTGTTCCATTAGTTTCTAGACTTGTTCATCATAGTTTTCATCGACGACATCTTAGTTTACTCCAAGAATAAGGAAGATCATGCTAGCCACCTCCGAATTATCCTTCAGACCCTGAAGGATCATAAATTATAAGCAAAATTTTCCAAGTGTGACTTGTTGCTCAGTTATATTGCTTTCTTGGGGCATATTGTGTCTTGTGAGGGAATTAAGGTGGATCCCCACAAGATTGAGGCATTGAGAAAATGGCCTAGACCCATGACTCTAACCGATATTTAGAGTTTCTTGGGTTTGGCAGGGTATTACAGGAGGTTCATAAAAATATTTTCTTCCATAGATGATCCACTTACCAAGTTGACATAGAAAAAGTGAAGTTTGTGTGATTTTACTCATGTGAAAGTAGTTTTAAGAAATTGAAAGATAAGTTGACTGCCACGCCTGTTTTGACTCTTCCCGAAGGTACAGAGGGTTTTGTTATTTACTGTGATACATCCTGGGAGGGAATTGGGTATGTACTTATGTATCATGGTAAGGTGGTAGCTTACGCTTCTAGGCAGTTGAAGGTGTATGAGAGAAATTACCCTACCCATGACTTGGAGTTGGCAGCAGTGGTGTTCGCACTTAAGATATGGCGCCATTATTTGTATGGTGTACATGTTGATATATTCACTGACCATAAAAGTTTGCAGTATGTTTTCTCGCAGAAAGAACTTAGTCTCAAGCAGAGGCGGTGGTTAGAATTGTTGAAGGACTATGATATGAGCCTGAACTATCATTCGAACAAGGAAAATGTAGTGGCCGACGCCCTTAGCAAGTTGTCAATGGTAGTCTTTCTCATATTGAGAAAGGGAAAAGAGAGATCGTGAAAGATATTCATTGGCTTACAAATTTAGGGGTTCAATTTCTGGATTCCAAAGATGAAAGGGTAATTGTTCATGAGATATCTAAATCCTCCCTATGTGCTGAGGTTAAGGAAAAATAGGTCGAAGACCCCATCTTGATGCAGATTAAGAAAGATATTGGTCAACAAAAGGTGATGGCTTTTGAAATTGGAGGTGATGCAATTCACCTATCAATTGAGTTTTGGTGAATGTCTAAATTTTAGTCAACTTCAATGAACCATAACTTTTGATATTTATCAAATTAGGAGACCTACTATATATCAAACAAAAGGTCTTTGAGTCCTCTTTCAACTACACCAGTTTTGCCTTAATCTGATATTGGGGTAAACAGTTACGCTCATTTTACAAAGAGGTATCAATCTACCGAGGGTGTGACGGCCGACCTGACGAACCGTTAGGTCCATGAGGACCATCAAGCCCTCCGTCGCCCCTAAAACAGTATGTTTAATGACTTGAAATGACCCAACAGTCAAGGTGATGGTCCTTCACCCTCCTGACGGTCTGTCAACCAAGCTGTCGGGTAAAATTTGAAGTTCCGAAGGTGGGATACTTTAAAAGGGGTGTTTTGGTACTTTTCTTCTTCAGAAAACCTCCCCAATGACTTTAACTACTCTATGAAACGTTATTAATCAAGCCTCATTAGTTATACAACATCAAAACTACCTCTTCTCTCTCAAAAACAAGATAAACTAGGGTTTCTTCCAAGAACAAGAAAGCAAGAAAGTAATCTTTAAGTCCAAGATTTCCAAGGAACAAATCAAGATTCGAGTTCTACTCTTTAAAAATAGTAATCTAAGGTACGTGCGGTTTTCCGAAACTATATGGGCTTGTTTAAAACACCTTGAATAAGATTTAAAGTTACAGAAATCATGAATTTATAAAGGGGTTTTGGGAATTATGTTTAAAACTATACATTTTGAACTCTTTAATGATATTATTGTCTTGGTCTTGAGGCCTTCCCTTGATATTGATCATTTACTCAAGATTATATATATATATATATATATATATATATATATATATATATATATATATATATATATATATATATATATATATACATGTATGCATTTGATGAGTTTGAATATTGAATTGAGAGAATGAGTGATTATAAACCCTCTCTTGTTATTAGGCCTCTTGTTTTCGTACGTTAGAAGCTATTCAATTGCATTTTGAGAAGTATGATACAAATATCTTGATTATTGTTTATGACCTGATTTTGGTTTTAAATTAAGGAGAGGGTGTTTTACATATTGATAAATGTTAAATATATATAACGAAAGAGTTGCATGGTTTGTTACAAAATACTCAACCACCATATGTTTGTTGAAATGTTGAAAAGAGAGAGCCTTTGCATGTTTTTCATATTTTTTGAAATATGAATTCTCTAGAACTGTTTGAATATTATGGTGGTCCAAACTTTATGTTTTGAATGAATAATTGTACATGATATTTTATGGCTTATAAGATACGACTTGCATGTCTTGGTATGACGTTACCAAAACAGATAATGCCATAACAGACTCAGAATAGAACATAAGTCAGATTTCATTCAGATTTTTTAGAAATTGATTTCAGACAAATTTATGTTTAGAAAAGGATAAAAATGGGCTTAAGAGATGTTAGGTGGTTACCCGAATAAGGTACAAGTTTAGATAACTCATTGCTCAAAACTGTTTTTTGTCGATACGAGTTATTATTTCCCCAAGAGGGATTATACGCTAGCCTAGTGCCCTGTGACGTATCAAAATCAGAAACTCCAACTCTTGTGGCAAACTTGGATTGGGGGATTACCTACCGAGTCAATGGTAGATTCCATATAGCCCATGGAATATTAGACTTGTAGGGTGCACCATCTAACTTAGAACTAATTGTTGATTTACCAAACTATTCCTAAAGATCTATTTACAATGCCCATGGATTTTCAAATAGTTTATAGTGATGTGTTTTGCTTCATCAAATTCTCTCACTTACTTTATTATTAGTATTTTGTTTTTGGATAGTCCTGTATACCAGTAAATATGTATTGACCCCCTATATCTTAGGATTTGAGGCACATTCCTACGGTCCCATCCAGCAGTAGATCCGTGTGTGTCAGAAGTTGTAGTTTGTGATCCTTTTCTATTTCGGAAGACCTGATTTTCAGATTTCATTTCTTCTTTCTTTTATGGTCTACTAGGGGCCTTGTCCGAGTTATGTTTCAGATTTATGATGGATATTATAATTTTAGTAATTTTACAGATGATTTTCACATGTTTTGAATATTCAGAATTTTCTTTTTAAATTGTTCAAGTTCTGAGATTGACCATGGTTCCGTCATTTGTTTTATATGAATATTTTTCATGATTACCAGATCTTAGAAGAGCACTTAAGCCTTCATGGTTTGGGATGCTCGTTACGGCTAGGGCCCCGGCTCGTGACAGGAACCCTAGGTACCTAAAAGGCATAGAACATTTTACATATCTAATAATCTGTAAGATTTGATCCTTAAATACCTCTTTAACTATTTATCTCTTTCTATAATAGCCTGCAATCTAGAGGCCACTAATAACCTTACAAAATAACTTGTTAAGAATGTTACATATTGCAAATCTCCCTAGCTATATAATAATAGATCATAAAAAAAACATAGTTGTATGATCTTCATATAGCATATTTGGGATGGTATTTTAGCCCTTTGTCCCTTTGTAGTGTAGCCGGTAGTCTTGTAAAGTACTCCATATATAGAAATCACAAATTGATAAGGGGATAAAGAATCACCCTTATTAGCCCTTTCTTGGTTGGAAAATGTCAAGTTGGATAATCATTGATGTTGATAGAGTATGAAATATGTAAAACCTTGGATATTTAGGCACCCAAGCTAGAAACGAGCCTATGTGACCACTAGATCAAGTCTATAACACTTTGCGATAGGTTTGCAAGCATTGGGGAAGTTTTAGACTTGAAAAATTGTCGAGCATCATAAAGGGAGCATCGCGTGGGTCCTGCATGTAATCAGCCTTCCTGTCATTTCTTATAATTAGAGATTCTCTAGAGCTACCCCAAATTATTTATGACTTACTGGGACTGAGCTTTCGGTTATCGGGCAGTACGTTTGGGTTTTAGAGCCAATTCCCTATTTGGACGTCTTCACAGATTTTAAATGGTCAACGGGAAAAACTTTAATAAACTAATATCATATGCAAATTCCAACAGTTCCAGTAGCTCTGGAATATCAATTTTAGGCTAGGTAGACCTTTGGTTCGAGTCCAAATGCACTCGAACACATTTCGACCTATTAGTCAGAAAGCTGGAGATATGGGTGTAAGACACACATTTGGATGTAAAATAGAACTTTTCCAACGTATTTGGAACACCGAATTTAATTGGGCTACATATTTCATTTGCGTAAATCAGAGTCCAAATGAGTTCTGAGGGTCAAAAATAAGTTTTTAACTTTGCTAGTGTTGGTGCATGTGCAATTGCACCAGGGCCATTGAGATCACACTATTGGAATCACAATAAGCCCTTTGTGATCACTCAACTGTGATAGCAATCACTAGGGCTCCGATAACGATATCTAAGGGGATTCAAATAGACCCTAATGTCGCTATTTTGGTCATTTTCTATTCATCATTAAGAGCCAAAAAACCTAAAAGGGTGTGATAACTTCAAATTGATCTTTGGGGTGACTTGGGAGATTGCTACACATCTATTATTATGATTATAATCTGAATCAAGGTATGATTTCATCAGAAGAGTTTTTTTATTTTTGACCCAAAACCCCAAATCTTCTTAGGGCTTGATTTTAGCCAAAGTTTGGTTGGTTTTCACCCATTTTAAGGGTTTTGATTCCATAAGCTTGATATCATGTTGGGTTGCCCTTGAAAACATATTTTTTGCAAGTGGGACCTACTTGAGATTTTTAGTGTCGTATTTGGACCCAAAGCACAATGGTGCAATATGGGTATCGTTATTCTCGTATTGATGAGTAGATTAAAATTTTGATAGTGTGATGACATTTTGAGATTGTGAAATGAATACAATCTTTTGGTGAATGATTTATGAATTTGTGGTGCTGCTATGAGGTAGGCTTCTTTCTACTCTTCTTCATAAGATGATATATGTCATATATTGTGTGTGAATGTGAATGTTAAGTTTGATTATGGATAGAATGACTTAGTATTGAAATTTGAAGTTTGAGGTTTACATTATTGTTTTGCCCCGTAAGTTGAACCGCTTAATACCTTTTTAAATCCTCTTGCCTTCTCCCTACATTGGACAAATCCATCAAATGGATATAAAATGATGCTAGGATTAGGATATGGTTTAAGTGTTAGAAGTATTGTTAGTATGATTAACCTTATTTGGACTACTCTAGTGATCTTAAAACCGTAATTAGGTGAAATTGACTTTATATGCCCATATTTCTAGAAAAAGTTCTTATTTTAGGAATGGTTATTGCTTACTTGATATCTTGAAGTTGTAATAGATACCCCAGCCTAGTTTGGGGCAAATATTTCCTAAATTTTGAAATTAAGGATTAGAAGTGGGTTTGTTCGACTTAGGCCAAGACTTGTATTAGCAGTTGTGGACTTTGTTGCGATGCTATGCATAGTTGAGACTATTGAGCCTTTGGAATAGGTTAACTTTGCAGCTTAGTAAAATATGATGTATTTTCCCCCGTATTATGAATAATGACTTATGGCTATGGAATTCCTTATAGAACTGATAATGATCCTTTAGAGAAGTGATTTCTTTGCTTAGACATGATATTGGGCCTTTAAGGATGTTAAATCCTCTTAGATGTGATGTTGGGCATATAGAGATGATATTCCTCTTAAATATTATAATTGGCTTATAGAAATTCTATTCCTCATAGTCATGATATATGGCTTAAATATATGAGATGTCTTATAAAATGTGACATGATTCATAGTTATGAGTTAAGCTTTATTGATACTTTATGCTTTCTAGAAGTGACTTGCCTCCTATATGAGAGGTTATTTTAGATATGCTATAAAGCTAATAGAGACCTTATGCCTTATGAGTACACCATGGATTATAGATATAAGATGATTTATATAGATGATTATTGATATGTGTTTCAGATACGTATGTAGGCCTAAGGTAGTGATATTGATGTTGTAATGATTCTGCACACATTATTGAACCAAAGGTCGTGTTATGATATGGCTTGGATATCCAGAAAGTAGTTATACTTTAAAGGATACAGTTGTAGTTTATGAATATATATATATATATATATATATATATACATATATATATATATGTTTATACACACATCTCTCCTATATGAGATGGAGGAAGACGTGGTATGATGTTTATGATTCCAATGTATGAATACTGGTGATGAAATGCATAGACTAGGTACATTCATGATCATTATGTCAGTAAATGATGCGATTCTAGTTAAATATGATATTATTGGTAGGATATACTATTAACCATGTAGTTTGTCTTATAGTATTATATTTTCATCATATGTAAAGAAATTTATTATATTAATAAAATTTTTATTTGAATAAATCATTGTGTTAACATCCATGTCCTTTACTTATATAATAGACTGTTTTGTGTATAGAGTATTTTAACTCATACACGGAAGATTAAAATTGTCAGTTCTTATATGTTATAAATGATTGTTCACAATTAAAGATGAGGTAGGACAAACATCTTTTTGATTGTAGCACATGATTAAACATAATTTGATCTTAATTATGGGTATGAACATATTCTAAATTTTTGAGTAGTACATTTCGAATGTACTGAACGAACCAATTAGAGATGTTTGTTTATGTTCTAAATTTTAATAAATAACTTTTCTAATCCTTTGCATGTACTTATACTCTTAATCTTGATATAATTATTATGATCTATGTGACATGATTTATTATCAGAAAGTTTGATTTAATTGATTGGTGTCGGTAATTCTAACATGGAGAGTTAAATAAGATGTAATGGTAGATTTCAAAATAAAATCGAGGAGTTCAATTTCAGATTTTTATTGGAATAATTTATAATTTATTGTGATATGATAATTCATTCATTTGCGAATTAATAACATAATTGAAAGCCTCAATTTATAAATCTATGGTCTCTGCTATGTCAGATTAATTAATCAATTCAAAATGAAATTGGCATAAAACGTTGCCATTAAAATAGAAAAATGTTTTCATAATTATGGGAAAAAAGTTTTAATATTTAAGTATAGAAATGTTTTTTTTCTTATTTATGTAAGAAAATGTTTTTGGTGTTTAAATGGGAAAAACTTTTTTATTGATATTAATGGAAAAATAATGCCCGTATGAGTTACACCATTCAAATTGTGTATAAATAGAGGCCTAAGGTTTTCACAAGAGATCGTCCTTCTAAAAAATGAATTTACACTTTCCACTCAAGTGTTGATTGACAAAGTTTAGTCTGGATTTAATAGAAGATTGTAGTCCTAGCGAGTATTTCTTTGGACGACTTCTATAAAATCTTAAACAGGTTAGTAAATTCATTTAAACCTATCTTTAATTATGTTATCTAGGTCTAATGCAAGCTGTTGATTCTAGTTAATTATTGTTTCCGTTGTACACGTCTAATAATTATGACTATTCTTTCTAAATAATAGTTAAAACCCATTTTTTATCTTAAAAATAGATTTCTTTATAATGATAACCGCCTAATAAATAATTTATATGTATAAAAGAGGTTAACAATGATGATTTAAAGAATTGACTAAGATATATTTTGGTCCCTAATTTGACATTTTTACTTACTCCGATCGTGAGATATTTCGACCCTTTCTACACTTTATAATGATTTAGTCCGAAGATCACTCCAGGCAATGGATATATGAACTTACACTCTTTTTAGTTGTTCGAAATAGCCTGTTACTTACGCTATTATTGATATTGTATTTATCATTATTATGATCCTTATTATGTCTAGCTTATGAGAGATAGGTCATTGGTTTGGTATCTAGGTTTGAGGTATGATTCTGGCCTCTTCTATCTTACGATTTCATTATTATGAATGATTAATTCATGACGATATAAATGGATTATAAACCTTGAGGTTTCTAGTACTACATCCTTATAGAATCTAATGAGGACTTAAAACTAAGATATGATGCTCTGGGTTGTACTTTGAGTTGACCTTATATTTATATATATTTATATCTAGCTATATGTAGCTATGGTATTACCATATATCCCTTCCTTCCTCAGTTCATATTGTATATTTATTCCTTTTCCTTTTATTTATTATATATTCTCCTTTTCCCCTTTTATTTATATATTGACTAAGGAAATACGGTATATTATTGAGATTGCAAGGTATGTATGGAATAGGATATTTCTTCGGTGATACTTATTTAACCTTATTTTGTTAGTTACTTATACATGGATTGGAAAGGTTATCCTTATTATCTCATTGGGTATTTATGTGGTTGTCGAACATTTGGTGTAGGTTCCATTCTGTTTATATATTATATATATCTTCTTTATCTTTGGAGTTTTGTTGGCAGTTACCTACTGAATACCATTCTTTTGTACTCATACTACAGTTTTATAGCCTACAGGTCATAGTACGGGTTATCGTCGTTCTTGATGTGTTCTTCGTGCGGAGTAGCCATGGTTTAGAGACTTAGAGTGAGCTTCTGAAGTTTGGAGTATTACTTACCTCCCTCGTATGTATTAGACTAGTCTCTATATTGTATTTACAAATAAGTTATATCAATGTAATTCCTTTGATATTTCACTTTTGTACTCTTTTTATATTGGAAGCTCTTGTACTGATACACCAAGTTTTGGGATTGGATTATGCATTTGATTCTCTTATTTCATCTATTCCACATTCTTTTCTATGTATAATTGTGTAGTCCAATACTAGCTATTTTGGACTACGGGGATTGGCTTGCCTACTAGTGGGTTATGGTAGGACCAATAATGCCTAGAGAAATTAGGTCATGACAAATTGGTATCAGAGCCTAGATTTCATAAGTGAATTAGTACATGAGATAACTATTTAGTAGAGTCCTGAGGATCGGTGTGGAGATGTCCGTAACCTATCTTTGGGAGGCTACATAGATATTTTATATCTTTGAGAGGCTAAATGGACATTTTAGAAAGTTGACTTCTTGACTCCTTGTCATGTGTCCACATAGCAATGAACCTCTAACATATTCTTTGACTCTATTATGTCCCTAATAAATGATGTGAGATGGTTGAAGTATATGAATGATATTTCAACATGTATTTCTAGAGTTTTAGCATAGCATCGAACTAAAGAATCGAAGGTGGATGTCGAAGACCTTCAGTCTCACCAAAAGGATTTTGGGCCACCTTAGGATCTAGTATAGATCATGCCTACTTCATCCCTCTAAGGTCAAGCATTGGGGATTCGTAACATGGTTGTATATCACTCTCAGCGATGGTTATCATTAGAGTCATAGAACAGTTTTTAGGCCATGGTTGGATTGTTTGGTGTTTATTCGAGTTCTTAACCAATTTTTGAGTATGAGATTGGGTTTTTAGCTGTGAATTAGGCATATTCTTATACTATATCCTTTAGAGTACGACATGGTGCATGGAATGATTAGAGGTTTAATATTTTTTCTTCGCTTGGCATTGGAGCATATTGTAGAAGTTGGATTTTACTTCTCTCAGGTTTTTGATTATACGAGGGCTAGGAGGAGAGCATCTAATGAGACTTATGGAGGTGATGGCAACAGGTCACACCATTAGTATAGTGCTATTGGTATTTTATCTAGGATTTTATTTTGGTTGTGGCGAGATGATACATTGGTTCAGAAAGTGCCCTAGAGGTGAGTTAGTTGACTATACAGAATTAGCATCTGCTTCCCGCTAACCTAGAGTTTGCTCTCAGCCTTAGTTGGACAGCCACTTGGGCTTAGTTCATGTTTCTCCTTGAGATTAGAGCTACAGGAGTTTGCTATGACTGTAGAGTGATTTTCTACTGGTCTAGAGAGTGTCCTCAGCATAGGATTTTCTGCCATTCAGCTCATCTAGATAGCTTTGTGATGTTGTGGCATCTTCAATTTAAGATAGTGCACCTGGCGCCTTGGTTGTTGATTTGGTCAGTCGGTCTGACTTTGGACCTGTTTAGATTTATTCTCTCTATAGCCTTCAGGCATATGATTGCTGATTTCACCATGATGGTGCACTTTTATTTCCCTCACTTATGTCATAACCTAAACCAGGGCCTGGCCATGACGGGTATCTCTAGTCCACTAAGGACCGAAGACCACTCCGTTGCCTAGCCTAATAGAATATATCACACCTATCAGCGACTAAATTCTGAACATATAACAAGATAGAAAAGTAATAAACTCCAAGGCATCTAAGAGTTTCGACATCAATACCCAATCCACAAAAATATCCATAAATCCTCTATTAAATTGAAAACAACCAATGTCGGGATATAGCTTCACTCTTACAATGACAATATAAATATGAAGTCTTCAATTCTAAGTCATGCAAATAAATCAATTAAATGATCAAGTCTTTCAGAGAATGAATGCTCACCACTTAATGACCGACGAACCGAGCTGATCTACCTAACACTGTGCAGGAAAAGTTGAATTTCCTTTGAACCCTCTATCGCGTGGGGATAAAACATCCGAATATGATAAGTGGGTTGAGCACTAGCATGTAACTCAGGAATAAAGTATAAAAGAATTCCAAGTCAAATATAATTCTAAATCATGCACACATCATCATATACCTACATAAATATTATGCCGGGGCAGGGAACAAGATTTATCATGAAGTAAAACTTTATCCTAGATTATGTAGCTCAACCGTCATAAATAGGGAACCATCAGCAATATGAGTTCAGTTCCCCCTACTGAAATAGCCCGGGTTCCTATTAACTGCACGAACCGGAGGCATCAAGGAAGACCAGGGAATGCCCCAACCCGACGTCAATCCAAGATAAAATAATATCAATAGTGTGAACTATTCACACGGTCATGAAGACAAAGCTCTCGTCGACAAACATGAGTGTTCAGTACAAGTCATTCAAGACCCACACCTTCACGCCATGGCTACATAACTCCCATTAAGCCTAATTAAAACAAGTTTCAAATAACCCAATCATTAACCATAGAATTATACATTAAGGTACACCACATGTATTGTCATACCATATGCTTGAAAGCTTATAATTATGACATTACAATTCCATTAACTTGGGGGAATGCCTCAACCCTCTTTGTTCATTAAATAAAATTTGAGGAACGCCTCGACCTCCTCTAGTTATCAAATAAAATTTAGACGACAAGGCCTTCAAAATCCATGGTCATTGTTTACATTTTTATGCAGTGCGATACTATAGGTGAGTAAGTCAAACCAAGTATAAATCATAATACAAAAAAAATTCCACAAGTGATTTGAGGGAGCATAATTATCTAAGACCAATTTCAAGTTCAAAAACATCAATTTAGGGGAATACCTCAACCCCCATTCCAATTCCCACACCCATTCACACCATTAGTTCAAAAACATTCAATTCATAGCACGAAAAACTCATGAAAACCATGAGAAAACAATTTAAGAATCACCAATTCCTAAACCCTCAACCATATCAAAACCCATATTCAATTCCATTCAATTAAACTATTTAAAACATATGTTTTTCATAAAGTTAGATTTGGGGAAGATTAACATGTCTGAAATACCATAATTTATGGAGAGAAATCAACCTTTAAATCCTTAGATGACCAACTTCATGGAATTCCTAAGTATCTTGACCTTGTAGAATATACAGAGTTTGAAAGAGTGCTTTGAGTGCTAAAGTAGTGAAAATAAAACACTAAGGGGTCATTTGGTTTGGGGTATAAGTAATCCAAGGGATAAGTAATCCGGAGACAAAATATAAAGATCAATTGAACGAGTGTTTGGTCGGAGGGATTAATCAATGGTGGGATAACTTATCCCACCATTTACACCATTATGATGGGATAAATTATCCCATATACATGGTGGGATAACTTATCCCGAGTAATCCTGGGATAACTAATCCCTATATTAGTTATTCCAAGATAAAAATTTCCCAACCAAACGACTCCTAAGGGTTTTTTATGGTTGTGGGTATTAAGTGAGGGTAGAGGAAAACGTCCAAAATGCCTTTAATTGAAAAGCTGAAAAATTATCACCGGTGACTATGGGTCACTATACGACTCGTAAAGACTCACTACAGCTCATCATCATGAGTCATAGTATCTATAATAGCCAAGGGAATCCCTCTATTAACCCTACGACTCCCACCTTATGACTAGCTAAGAGACCCTATGACTCGTAGGGTCGAAGTTGTAGTCAATACAAAATACTATGGGCATCACAATGGTTTTGCTGCGGATTGAACTATATGACTCATTTTGAGTCTTTACGACTTGTATTCCTTAGTGGTATTCACAACAGAAACCCCAAGCCAACATACAGGCCAAGCTATAATTGGGTCCCTAAGACCCATAATGACACATTGCGACTCGTGTGGAGAGTAGTATCCTAGGTAGTGAGTTCAAAACTCAAAAACTTTTCAAAGACTAAAATCTGGGATATTTCATTCTCCCTCTCTTAAGATCATTCATCCTCGAATGATGTAACAAGTCATGTCTTAGCTCGATTTAACATGGAATATAACCACACTAACCTTTAACAAAGATGAAAAACAAATATGTCAAAATTAATACATACCTTAAGCATGCTTATCTCGAATGGGGAACCAGAATGGAAATTTGGACTTCATGTCACCTTCAGCTTCCCAAATAGCTTTTTCAAAATTTTGGCTCCTTTATAGTACCTTCACCAAATCCATCTCTTTTGTCTACAACCGATGAACTTGTCGATCCAAGATCTCAATCGGACCTCCTTATACAACAAAGAATCCAAAACACCAATGCTTTCAAACAGAATCACTAAGGAAGGATCACCCACGCCCTTTCTCAATATCAAAATATGAAAAATTGGCTGAATGGATTCCAAATAAGGAGGCTACTCTAACTAAGAATTCACATTACCAACTCTCTTCAAAATAAAATATGGACCCACAAAATAGGGACTGAGTTTTCCCTTCTTTTCAAACCTCATTACTCTCTTCATGGGAGACATCTTCAAGAATACCCAATCGCCAACATTAAATTCAGACTCCTTACGCCTTACATCTGCATAGGACTTTTGAGGGTTTTGATGGTCATAAGACTATTCAGAATTAACTGCACCTTCTTTATATCTTATGAACCATATCAGGAACGAACAACCCAACTTCGCTAAAACACCCTAAATTCTTTCCCTTAAATATTCTTGAGCTTTGGGTTCACTACCTTGGTTACGACTGGACCCTTAGAGTTTTAGGGCGTCTTCACGACTCATTGGGTATAGTCGTACCCAAACTAGTAGTTTAAGGCTTTATTCTTCCTTTAGTATGAGTGGGTCTCTATGATCTTTAAGGATATGTTACGAGTCCAAGGTTCAAATCATAGGATGTCTAGTGTTCAATTCATTTGAGTCATGTGTTGCTCATGACTAGGCCCCTACAAGTCATAGGATCATGTTATAAATTGGTGGGTTAAGCCATTAGGATAACGGTGTTGGTTTCCTGGAGAGTGTCCTTGTCATGACTTATGGTCATGAGTCGTAAGGTGTGGGTATGAGTCAAGGGGTTGACTCGTAACCAAAAATGATATTTTTCCAACTTTTTAGTTGGGGGCACTTTAGACATTTCCCACTTAATAACCTTTAGACACCACCTCCATAATTTTTTTTTGCTATTTATCCAAGACTTTAATGGATTAAATTCTCTCTCTAAATTCTCTCAAATAGGTCAAGCTAGGGTTTTACAAATTTGTCCATCTAAGGGCTCAAAGATTGATTTATCTCTATAAATATTTATGATTTACGCATGTTACTCTTCCCTCATTGTTAATTTTCCAAAGGCATGTGATTTAAATTATCATTCATAATAAGGTTGGGGTTTTTGAATATTATTAATTGAATAATGTTTCTCATGGTTTATAAATGAAATTTTCATGCTTTTAATATGATTTTGAACTTGTGGGTGCATGGGTACGGTGAATGAACTAGGGAATTATGATTGTCGCAAACTTGTGGCTTTGAAATGGTTATAACCCTGACCGCATGATGTGAAATTTGTTTTAGTTATAAGAACTATGGGAATTTGTTAAAATTGAATTAGTCTTGAACTATTGCATGATATTATGAAGTATTTAAAATATAAAGGTTTAATTTAATGAACAAATTGCGTCGGTGTTTCCCAATGTGCATTAATGAACAAAGGTAGTTGTTCTCCCCAAGTTAATGAAAATTATTTTGGCATGATATTTTACCTTACAAGTGTAGTTGGTATCACGATACAAACAATGTATGACTTATAATGTATTTTGTTGAATGATAATATGTGAAAATTTATTTAATTAGGCTCTAATAAGGCTTGCGTAGTTGATTCGTGAATGTGGAGCTCCGAGCAACCAATACTGGAAATCGCATTTGCTGACGCGAGGGTCAAAGTGACAGGGAGGTTTGAGTCCCACTTATTATTATTTCATGATTTGGGAAGTTTGAGTTCCCCATAAATCATTATATAATTGGGTGCTTAAGTCACCTTGATATATGTTAGAGGGTTTGAGTCCCCCATGTGTATATATATGAGATTATTCTTCGGTTTTTGTGGCTACACAAACTGGGGCCCTAATGATAGGCGTATTTACACGCCTAAAGTGCTTTAATTTACCCATATTTTAGCTAAGTTTTGAGGATAAAATATATAACTCATGCACTTCAGTCCTTTTTCCTGTAAGTGAGCTAACAAACGTGATTAGCAAATTTTCAGGTATAAATGATGCAGATTTCAGCATTTTATGGATAACTTGACGCCAAAGGAAACTTTACGAAAGAAGGGAAGGAGAGCTTGGACGCCTAGGACCAAAAGTGACTCATGGGAAACCTGTCCCGGGCAGAAACAGTATTTTCCAAGACTTTGGGGATCAGCAGTAACCTATTAGGATTAGGATAATGATGCAGTAATTTGTTAGGATTAGGATAAGTATGCAATAGCCTAGTAGGAATAGGATATGGGTATTATAAATACCCTATTTTTCTGCAGCTTTTTAATTATCAACTCATTCATAACACACATCATTATTCTCATCAATCACATTCTAATTCATTCATCTACAACTCTAAACAATTTGCTTTCAATTAATTCTTATTTACTTTCTCTTCATCTATTCGTCTTAAATTTTCACAATAAGAGAAACACTACTTGCAAGGTCTTCACGCCAAAAGCCATACCACACCATACTACACGTGAGATCCTTATTGTGGTATAATGATAATGTCTATTGTGTTTTCCATCGCACTCATGAATAGCTAAACTTCTCTGTTGGGGTTATGGAAACCGTATGAGATACTATCTATTTCTATGAGTTTGTGAATTCGCGACACGTATGCTGCTTATATCATTATTCTCTTTATCTTAATGCAAATTCTTATGGTTGCAAACGCATAGAATACACTAGTATAGCATTAACTTGTTCAAAAGAAAAGTTATATGTCTGGAAAAGAGATAATGTCAAGGTAATAGGGCACCAACCCCTGTTAAAAAGTTAGTGCCATAACTGGATTAACCTCTTGGAGAATTTGTACCATTAGATACTCTTTAAGCTCGAAAGAGTTAAAGTGAAATAGTCCTTGTTAGGTCGAAAGACGCTTGGATTTACCATAGAATAAAATTCTCTATAAGCACATGCATGTCTGAATTCCGCATAACTCATAGCCAATAGAGACGTATAACTCATAAGGTGGACATAACCCCAACTCTCAATTCTCATTGGTTAAATATCTTACTAAACATTCTTTCTTTTTACTTTGTTATTTTCCGTTTTTCACTTTGTTACATTATTGCACAATACAATCCCCCCCTTTTTTACGAAACTTTCACCAAAAGTCTAATAATCTTTGCTTACTTAGTGACCAAGTATTCTCTGTGGGATTTGACACCCAACCCAGTTGGGTTCTATATTTGACAACGACCGCTTACACTCTTACAAGAGCTGTAGTTTGAGCGTTATCAGGCCCGACCAGGGGGTGAGAGATGGAGCCCATATAGACCATTGGTACTATAATATGATGGTTCAGCTACACAATCCAGGATAAGGTTTTTAAACACATGTTAAGCCTTGTTCCCCCGACATGTGATATATACATGTATATTTTTATCCATTTAATTATGTGCACTAGCATTGAATGATTTTAAACTTTTGATCATATCATTATGTTATCTTTATCCCTAAGTTACATGCTAGTGTTCACCATGCTAACCACCTTCAGATTTTGTATCCCAACGCGATACATGAATTGGTCATACTTCTACTCCTCATGCTCAACACTTCGATTCGAGATCATCTAGCGAGTCGGATTAAAGTGGTGAGCTTCCATACTTCAGAATACCCCATTTCATATTTATAGTTTCCTGTAAATTTTTGACTATTCCTCTGGATTTAGTTTTTGGCTATGGTCGGGGCAGGTCCCGGCTAGATACTCTTTGGTTTTGATTAAAGTCTTTATCAGACTACTATTGGCATGGGCGGTGTCGGTATTGGTAAGCATTGACATTGGTATTGGTTGTATTTGGTTGTAGTCTTATTTTAATGTCTTTAAATTCATATTCTCCTATCATGTTATATGCTTGAAATTCAGCCTACTTTGGGGTGTGGTATGTTTCGTTTGGTTATGTACAAGGGGTGATCTTTTGTCCATGTGGTACTTGATATACCCGTCATAGCCAGGCCCTAGTTCAGGTCGTGACAAAGGTGGTATGAGAGCCTAAGATTGGTATCATTAGGTTTCCAATAAAACCGTGTCGAGTAAAGTCTCTTTATGGGTGTGTAGCATGACACACCTATAAGGGAGAGGCCATGAGATATTTTGGAATATTTCTCTTTCTTGTTATTCTATTTCAAGACATAGAGTCTAAGGTATTGAGTCTCTCCAATTTCCATTTGTTTGCTTTTCAGATCATGCCTTCCACACTATCTGAAGCTCATGGAAAATACTCTATCCCTCTTAACGACAATGCTGATGGGATACGCCCTTTTATGAGATACAGACCCGATCTAGGGGTCCAGTTCCTGATTTCCCTCCAGGAGTTCTATCGGCCCCTTCTAGTCTACCCCGAGATCCTCAAGCTGATGTGTTGAATGTGAAATTTTATTAGTCTATTCATATGTTGGCTCAGTTAGTAGCTTCTCAGTCTGAGTGTGTAACTTCTGTTACTCATCTTCTGAGGCAACAAGGGTTGGCCAATTTATGAGGCTGAGCTCTCCTGTGTTCACTGTTGTTAAGGTTACAGAGGATCCTTAAGGTTTTATTGATGAGATGGAGAAGATATTCCGCATTATGCATATTACAAAAATGAAAGGTATGGAATTTTCTGCCTATCAACTGAAGGATGTAGCATACCAATAGTATGAGGAATGTAAACAGTCTTGGGGAGATGATGTCGAATCCGTATAGTAGGATGATTTCTCTATAGTTTTTCTAGACCGCATATTTCCTTAGGTGTTGAGGGAGGCAAAAGTGGAAGAGTTTATTAATATGAACCAAGGTAGGACAATTTTCAAGGAGTATGCCTTGAAATTCCCTTAGTTGTCTCGATATGATCCTAAGTTGGTGTCTAGCATAAGGGCTAGAATGAGAAAATTTGCTTCTGGGTTGTCCCATGATTTGATTCTAGAGAGTAAGGTTCCCTTTTTGAACAAGGATATGGATATCTCTGGATTGGTTGTTTATTAGTTGTGTATATGCAATAGGTTGAGGAACAGAAGAAGAAGCAGGCTGAAATTGGGCAGAGGGAAAATACGAAGTTTAGATTTTTTGATCAGGATGGAAGTAAGACCCTGCAAAGTTCCCTTATAGTCTAAGCCTTTAGAGCATGTCAAGTGAAGCCTAATTCTTTCTTTAAAAGATTAAGGAATGACTTTGAAAGTGATTAGTGTTTAAACCATATTGAATTTTTCTAATTTTGACTTTTTATAACATGGGAAATTGAATTATCTTTCAAACGATACCTATTTCATCAAAATTCGATGTCGGGGTAGAAAGTTATGGACGAATTACAAAAATCAGCCTGAACCACCAAGGTCCGACGGAAAGGGCCGACGGACCATCGAGCTAGTGATGGGCCTTCACCCAAACTGTCGCAGTGGAGGCAGTGAGTCCACCTTCTGGACAGGCGCGACGGAATGGCTGACGGACCATCGAGCTAGCGATGGACCATCGCCCAAGCCATCGCAACTAAGGCAGTATTCCCTGTTCTGGCCTAGGTGCTATGGTCAGGCCGACAGACCGTCGAATCAGCAACGTACCATCGAGTCAGCGACAGACCGTCATAGATTCCATTTAGTATTTTAAAGCTGTTTTTAAAAGGGATTTTCGGTCCTTTTCCATCCTTTTCTCATTTAAATACATCAGATTCAATGCACAAATGTTATATTCCTCCATAGCATCCAAAAACTAGGGTTTTCTTTCAAGATTAACCCTGAAGAGTAAATTCAAATCTTTCTCCAAGAACCTTAAGATTCCACCATAGATTCTACAAATTGAGTTAAGATTCAAGGTTCCCAAGTCAAAAGCTTCGAGAAACCTCACTCAAGAGTACGAAAAAGAGTCTCAAGCAAGCTTTTTCATCTACAAGTCATAATCTAAGGTATGTGGGGTTTGAACAAGGGTAACCCTTTCACCCTTGTGAGGCTTATTTTAAATTACAAAATTTCTGTAATTTATGATATTTTCCATGAAATTAAGTTAGGGTTCATACCCACTTTCATTATTTGTAAGATTGTGAGATTTCTCATGGATTAAAAGTTGAATTACATGATTTTATTTATATTTCCATGCATATTGATGAAATGTACAAATTCTAAGATACTTTATAAGTAATTCCATTACGAAGCATGAATTTTGAGATATCGGACTTGAGATTACTGTTTGGGTCAACCCCCTTTAAAGATTGTTGTTCAAGATTGTTTGGGTCATAAGTACCCCATAGTTAATCCATTTTCAGATATTAGTCAAAGATTTGACCTTTTGGGTCTAAGCTAAGATAGGGATCCACATTAATTATGACTTAAAGTCAAGATAAGTATAGTTGGTATTTATTATAGACCCTTGAATTATTTTAAGGTGGATTTCCTAAAAGTTCTAAGCTTAAGTATGGGAGTAGTATTTAGCACCGAGTTGGGTATGATTCCAAGGTCTCATGCCCCAAAACTACGTGCCCCCATAGGTTTCTGATATACCCTAAGTGGGTTAAGATAGTGATCACTAAAGTTAAGGTTCTATTCAGATGGCAAGGGTAGGGCAGCTCTCCCCAACGTGGTCAAGACGTTGGACTCCATGTGGCTCATATGGTTTATGACGGTTATAAGAAACTCCCAAAACAATCCCCTACTCTAATCAACACAAAATTTTATATGTTGAAAGTTTGACTTTGAGGTTCCCAAAGTCCTAAAATCCCTAAGTTTTAAAGAAGTCCCTTATTCTCCATAAGATAAAAGTATAAGTTTTGAAAGCTATTTTTTTTAAGATTTATCTTGCTTACAAGTGTGGAGAATAATATGGAGAATACAAATTTTAGAACTAAGTGTAATGACTCACTAGATTTGTACTATATGCTTCACTATACATGATTTATGCTATTCAGATTTCAGTTTTACTCAACTATATGAGTCATTCATATCAACATGCATGTTTTATAAAGAATGATAACATTGTTTACTTAAATGCATATATCCCCATATACTCAATATATACTCAAAGTATTGATCCATATATACGTCTATGTCCTACATTGTATCATAATGTAGGTTGAGGTGCTTAGTCCCGGCAGTGATAGTGATTCTCGAGTACCTTTGTCTACACTCTGCAGTTGGTGAATCCTCATGGTTTGAGGACCTATTGCTCGGATTTTTAGTTGTTATTACTTTCAGTTTAGTCAATTTAGTTGGGGGTCTGTCCCAATGACTCTCTAGTTCTTGATTAGTAGAGGATTGTCAGACTAGATTATAAGTACGTTTAGACTTTTAGTATTTTGATTGTTCAGACAAGTATTTCTTCGGATTCCCTTTATGATTATGATATGACATTACCATTATTTCTCTTTATTCATCTCAAAGTAAGTTTTATATGTAGTACTAGGCTTAAAGGGTTAGCTTGGGGCTACTTGTAGCCTTAAGCATCGTGTGACGTTCTGGGATGAGATTTTGGGATGTTACAAACTTAGTATTAGGGCTAGGTTTAAGGAGTCCGAGGGAGTCTGACAAGCCGCATTACGTAGAGTCTTAATCATCGGTGTGTAGGGTGCCA
This sequence comes from Capsicum baccatum var. pendulum, assembly GCA_030864225.1. Lineage (NCBI taxonomy): Eukaryota > Viridiplantae > Streptophyta > Magnoliopsida > Solanales > Solanaceae > Capsicum > Capsicum baccatum. The sequence goes on along the minus strand of CM061557.1, from coordinate 39,894,881 downwards.
CATCTATGAGCAAGAGGCTACGGGACATTTTAGGAAAAATTTATCTCTTTATTTTGGAGTCTATTGTGCCTACTACTGTCCCTATCTGCTACTCATGCTCTCTTATTATAGAAAATGCTCCCTAAAGAGCTAATGACCATAGGAATATCGATCAGCCACATCAATCGGTTGATACCTTGAATGAAAATGTGTCTCACACTGAGTTTTGGGCTACTTTTTAGGTGTTAGCCCAAGCAGTCACCGTGAATGTTTAGGCCAATAACCAAGCTGTAGTTCTGCAATAGCAAGGAGGTGACTTAGTTGTATCCAGGATTCATGATTTCATAAGGATGAATCTACCAGAGTTCTATGGGTCAATGGTAGGTGAAGGCCCATAATTATATCTTTAGGAAGTGCAGAAAATCACCTAGGTCATGCATATTTCTAAAGAAAATAGTGTAGAGCTGGCCTCTTATAGGCTAAAAGATATTGCTTATGATTGGGTTGTGGCGTGGGGGAAGAATAGAGGGAAGAATACTGCACCTATGACTTGGTAGGTGTTCTAGGATACATTCTTGGACAAGTTCTTCCCTATTGAGATGAGGAAAGCAAAGATAGAGGCATTTATGAACCTAAGGCAAGGCTCTATGACTGTAAAAGAGTATTGCCTTAAGTTTAACCAGTTAGCTAAGTATAATCGTGACTTGGTAGATGACACCCGATCTAGTATGAGCAAGTTTGTGACCGTTGTGTCTGGTTTGGTGCTGAAAGAGTGTAGAACTACTATGCTCAATAGGTATATGGATCTATCCAGACTGATGATGCATGCTCAGCAGATTGTGACTGATAAGATAAGGGAGAGAGACAGAGTAAGGGGAAATAAAAGGGCTAGATTAGAGCAGTTTGAGCATGGTCAGACTAGATCCCATGAAGGGAACCGTCCACAGTTTTAGAACCATTCATCTATGCCAGGGACTTCTTCAGCTAGTCCTCCCGCACCTAGAAATAGAGAGGATCAAGGGAATAAGTTTTCTATCTCCAGGTCCCAGAATAATGTGAGTAACAGACCCAGTTATCCTTCTTGTGCTAAGTGTGGTGAGACCCATCCTAGCGAGTGTTTGGCCAAATAGAGGGGTTTCTTTGGTTGTGGCAAGTTGGGCCACAGACTTAGAGAGTGCCCGCATGCTAGGAAGGGGAGTAGAGACATCTGACCTTAGACTCAGGCTACTAGTGCCCCAGTTTCTTTAGCTTGTCCAACCCCTCCTCAGGGCGCTTCATCCAGTACTGCTGGCGGTCAGTGCCAGAATAAATTCTATGCTTTGCTATCCCACCAAGAGTAGGATGATTCACCACACCTTGTTACTGGTATGCTCTGTGTTTTTTGCTTTGATATTTATGTGTGGATGGACCCTGGGTCAAGTTTATCTTACATGACCCCATTAGTTGCTGTAAATTTTGAAATTAATCCCGAAAAGATCCCTAAGCCCATTTTAGTTTCTGCCCCAGTAGGAGAGTTAGTTGTTGCTAAGCAAGTTTACAAAAAGTGCCATATTACTATTCTTCACAAAGCTATATTTGTTGATTTGATAGAGTTAGATATGGTAAATTTTGACCTTATTCTGGGTATGGATTGGTTTCATTCCTATTATGCATCCATAGACTGTCGTACCTATGTAGTTAAGTTTTAGTTCCCTGATGAGCCAGTCTTCGAGTGGTCCAGGAGTTCAGTATCTCCCAAGAGTCATTATATATCCTATCTCAAAGACAGAAAGCTAATATCCAAAGGTTGCATCTATCACTAAGTTCGAGTTAAAGATACTAAGTCTGAGACTTTGACCATTCAGTTAGTCAGCATAGTTAGTGAGTTTCCTGATGTCATTCCAGAAGATCTCCTAGGGGTACCTCCTGATAGAGGGATAGAATTTAGGACTGACCTTCTTCCTGATACACAACCTATTTCTATTTCTCCATACCGTATGGCATCCGTAGAGCTTAAGGAGTTGAAATAGAAACTCAAAGATCTTTTAGATAAGGGTTTCATAAGGCCCAGTGTTTCTCCTTGGGGAACACCTGTCCTATTCGTGCGAAAGAAAGATGGTTCTTTGCGTATGTGCATTGACTATCGTCACCTAAATAAGGTTACAGTTAAGAACAAATACCCTCTTCCTAGAATTTATGACCTGTTTGATCAGTTGCAAAGTATAAGTTATTTCTTAAAGATAGACCTTAGATCAGACTATCACCAGCTTAAGGTAAGGGAGTGTGATATCCCAAAGATAGCCTTCCAAACCCGTTATGGTCACTTTGAGTTTGTAGTCATGTTTTTCGGGCTAACTAATGCTCCAGCGACTTTCATGGACCTTATGAATTGAGTGTTCAGACAGTATCTTTATATGTTTGTCATAGTGTTCATAGATGATATCCTTGTGTACTCCTGTACTGAGAATGACTATACGGATCATCCTAGAATTGTCTTGCAAACTCTTAGAGATCATCAGTTTTTCTCCAAATTTAGTAAGTGTGACTTTTGGATAAGGTCAGTAGCCTTTATGGGTCATATTATTTCAGCCGAAGGCATTATAGTTGATCCCTAAAAGATAGAAGCTGGAAGAAATTGGCCTAGACCTATCTCTCCGTCAGACATTCAAAGTTTCTTGGGTCTGGCAAGCTATTGCCACCGTTTTATTACAGGTTTCTCCTCTATTGCTTCTCCTATGTCTAGACTGATCCAAAAGAAAGTTAAGTTACTGTGGTCAGAATCTTGCGAGAAGATTTTTCAAGAGTTGAAGAATCGACTCACTTTAGCCCTGATGTTGACATTGGCTGATGGTACTGACGGTTTTATGGTGTATTGTGATGCCTCTATAGTTTTTTAGGGTTATATGTTGATGAAGCACGATAAGGTTATAGCCTATGCTTCTAGGCTGTTGAAACCTTATGAAAAGAATTACCCAACCCATGATTTAGAGTTAGTTGTTGTGGTCTTTGCTTTAAAAATCTAGAGACACTTTCTATATAGTGTTCATGTTGATGTCTTTACGGACCACAAAAGCCTGCAGTATATGTTTACTTAGAGGGAGTTGAATCTTCGTCAGAGTAAATGGTTAGAGTTACTAAAAGATTATGATATGAGTGTGTTATATCATTCGGGTAAGGCCAATATAGTAGCACAGGACCTTAGTAGGTTGTCTATGGGTAGTGTGGCTTATGTAGAGAAGGATAAGAAAGAATTAGCTCATGAGGTTCATCGTTTTGCTAAACTGGGTGTTAGGTTGCTTGACTCACCTGAAGGTAGTATTTGGGTTCAGAGTAGTTCCGAATCCTCTTTAGTTTCGAAAATGAAGGAGAAGGAAGACATGGATGCTAGTTTGGTAAAACTGAAGGAGTCAGTTAAGGAACAAAAGTTAGAGGTTTTATCCTAAGAGAGAGATGGTGTGTTGAGATGTCAAAATAGATTATCTGTTCAGTATGTTAGTGACTTGAGGTAGAGAATTATGGTTGAAGTGCATGGCGCGCGATATTCTATTCATCCCGGTACTACCAAGATGTACCGCAATTTGCTGGAAATCTATTGGTGGAGTGGTATGAAAAAGGATATAGCTGAGTTTGTGAAAAAATGTGCAACTTGTCAACAGGTTAAGGTAGAGCACTAATGACCTGGTAGTAAGTTTCAAGAGATTTATATCCCCACTTGGAAGTGGGAAGAGGTAAATATGGATTTCGTGATTGGTCTATCCCTTTCGCATCATCATCATGATTCGATTTAGGTTGTTGTAGACAGGTTGACCAAGTCAGCGCATTTTTTGCCTATGCATACATCTTATACAACTGAGGATCATGCTAGGTTGTACATTAGGGAGTTAGACAGTTTGCATGGAGTTCCCTTGTCTATCATCTCGGATAAAGGTACTCAGTTCACTTCTCAGTTTTGGAGAGAGTTTCAGAAGGGTCTTGGTACCCAAGTTCATTTGAGTTTTGCTTTTCATCCATAGACAGATGGTCAGGATGAGAGGACTATCCAAACTTTGAAAGACATGTTGAGGGAATGTACTCTTGATTTCAAAGGTAGTTGGGATGAGCATTTTCCACTGATTGAGTTTGCATATAATAATAGTTATCACTCTAGTATTCGAATGGCCCCATTTTAGGCTTTGTATGAGAGGAGATGTAGATGACCCATAGGATGGTTTGAAGTGGGTAAAGCTTCTTTGATTGGACCTGATGCTGTGTTTGAGGCTATGGAGAAATTTAAGTTGATTAGAGAAAGGTTGAAGATAGCCTAGAGTCGTCAGAAGTCATATACTGATGTGAGAATAAGAGATCTGGTGTTTGAGGTAGGTGATTTGGTGTACTTGAAGATTTTTTCCATGAAGGGGTGATGAGGTTTGGCAAAAAGGGGAAGCTTAGTCCCCATTAAGTTGGCCCTTATAGAGTTCTGAGACATGTTGGGAAAGTATCCTATGAAGTTAAGTTGCCTACAGATCTGTCAGTTGTTCATCCTGTCTTTCACGTTTCCATGATCAAGACGAGCATTGTTAATTCCGTTGTTGTAAATCCTTCAGAGAGCTCAGATATTTAGGTTAGTCTTTCTTACAAAGATATTCCAGTCGAGATTCTAGACTATCAGATCTCTAGAATAAGGAACAAAGAGGTTCCCTTGGTCAAAGTTCTTTGGTGGAACCAGTCAGTTAAGGGCGCTACTTGGGAAGTAGAAGCAGACATGCATGCCAAGTACCCGTACCTCTTTTCCCTGAGTTCAGATCTAGCTGAAGGTACTACTCTTCCTTAATTCAGTTCCTTTCTAATCATCTGTATTCAGCTATAGAGTTGCCTTCTCCATGAGTTCTTGCATTCTCTGAGATACTCAATAGTTTAAAATGACATAGAGTCAGATTAGTAAGTTGTTTCAACCGTGCATTCCCGATTTTTTCTCCGTATTCTTAGCCTAACTGGTGACATTCGAGGATGAATGTTTCTAAGGGAGAGATATTGTAATACCCCGCAAAGTTTCCTCATAGTCTAAGCCTTTAGAGCATGTCAAGTGAAGCCTAATTTTTCCTTTAAAAGATTAAGGAGTGACTTCCAAAGCGATTAGTGCTTAAACCATATTGAATTTTTCTAATTTTGACTTTTTATCACATAGGAAATAGAATTACCTTTCCAACGATACCCATTCCGTCAAAATCCAATGTCAGGGTAGAAAGTTATTGCCAAATTATAGAAAGCAGTCTGAACCACCCAGGTGCGATGAAAAGGGCCGACGAACCGTTGAGCTAGCGACAGACCATCGATCTAGCGATGCTCCATCGCCCAAACCATCGCAGCGGAGGCAGTGAGTCCACTTTCTGGACAGGTGTGATGGAATGGCCGACGGACCATCGAGCTAGTGACGGACCATCGAGCTAGTGACGGACCATCACCCAAGCCATCACAACTAAAGTTGTATTCCCTGTTCTGGACCAGGTGCGAAGGTCAGGCCGACGGACCGTCGAGCCAGTGATGGACTGTCACACGAGCTATCGCAGATTTCGTTCAGTATTTTAAAGCCATTTTTAAAAGGGCTTTTCTATCTTTTTCCACCCTTTTCTCATCTAAATACATTAGATTCAAGGCATAAACATTATATTTCTCCATAGCATCCAAAAACTAGGGTTTTCTCTCAAGATTAACCCTCAAGAGAAAATCTAAATCTTTCTCCAAGAACCTTAAGATTCCACCATAGTTTCTACAAATTGAGTTAAGATTCAAGGTTCCCAAGTCAAAAGCTTCGAGAACCCTTACTCAAGAGTACGAAAAAGAGTATCAAGCAAGCTTGTTCATCTACAAGTCATAATCTAAGGTATGCGAGGTTTGAACAAGGGTAACCATTTCACCCTTGTACCCAAAGGCTTATTTTAAATTACAAAATTTCTACAATTTATGAGATTTTCCATGAAATTAAGTTAGGGTTCATACCCATTTTCATTATTTGTAAAGATTGTGAGATTTCCCATGGATTTAAAGTTGAATTACATGATTTTATTCATATTTCCATGCCTATTGATGAAATTTATAGATTCTAAGATACTTTATGAGTAATTGCATTACCAAGCATAAATTTTAATATATCTGACTTGAGATTACTGTTTGGGTTAATAGACCCTCTTTAAAGATTGTTGTTCAAGATTGTTTGGGTCATAAGTACCCCATAGTTAGGCTATTTCAGATTTTAGTTAAAGATTTGACCTTTTGGGTTTATGCTAAGATAGGCATCCACATTAATTATGACCTAAAGTCAAGAGAAGTATATTTGATCTTTATTATAGATCCTTGAATTATTTTAAAGTGGATTTCCTAAAATTTCTGAGCTTAATTATGGGAGTAGTATTTAGCACCGAGTTGAATATGATTCTAAGGTCTCATGCCCCAGAAATACGTGCTTCCATAGGATTCTGATATACCCCAAGTGGGTTAAGATAGTGATCACTAAATTTAAGGTTCTATTCTGATGGCAAAGGTAGAGCAGCTCTTCCCTACGTGGGCAAGATGTTGGACTCCATGTGGCTCACATGATTTATATCGGTTAGAAAAAATTCCCAAAGCAGTCCCCTAATCTTATTAATATAAAAGCTTATATGTTGAACGTTTTATTTTGAGGTTCTCAAAGTCCTAAAATCATTAAGTTTTAAACATGTCCCTTGTTCTCCATAAGATCAAAGTATAAGTTTTGAAAGCTATTGTTTTTAAGATATCTCTTGCTTACAAGTTTTGAGAATAAGATGGAGAATACATATTTTAGAACTAAGTGTAATGACTCACTAGATTTGTACTATATGCTTCACTATACATGATTTATGAGATTCAGATATCAGTTTTACTCTAGCTATGTTAGTCATTCATATTAGCATGCATGTTTTATAAAGAATGATAACATTGTTTACTAAAGCGCATACACCCCCATATACTCTGTACATCCTCAAAGTACTGATCCACATATACGTCTGTGTGCTATATTGTCTCATAATATAGGTTCAGGTGCTCGGTCCCAGCAGTGATAGTGATTCTTGAGTACCTTTGTCCAAACTCAGTAGTTGGTGAGTCCTCATGGTTCGAGGACCTATTACTTAGATTTTCAGTTGTTATTGCTTCTAGTTTAGTCGAGTCAGTTGTGGGTCTATCCCAATGACTCTCTAGTTCTTGATTAGTAGAGGCTTTGAAAAACTATATTATCAGTACGTTTAGACTTTTAGTATTTTGACTGTTCAGACAAGTATTTCTTCAAATCCCCTTTATGATTATGATATGACAGTACCATTATTTTGCTTTATTTATCTCAAAGTAAGTTTTATATGTAGTAGCAGGCTCAAAGGGTTAGCTTAGGGCTACTTGTAGCCTTAAGGACCGTGTGACGTTCTGGAATAAAATTTTAGGATGTTACAGTGGAAATCATCAGCAGAGTGGTAGGGATGGTGAAAATTGGTTTAAGAAGAAGTGGGGAAGCGGGGGGTTGGGGGGTCTGGTCCCTACTCTACAACTAGTGCTCCTTATCCGAAGCCATTGGGAGATCATCGTATTTAGCATGATAGTAGATTTATGGCGCAGGGTGCCCAATCTTTGGCTGACGGGGCTCAATTTGCTCCATCATATCTTGTAGATTATGCGGGCAGGTACACCATGGGTTTTGTAAAGTAGGGAGGAACACGTGTTTTAAATATGGTTAGAATGGTCACTTGTAAAGGGATTTTCCTTCTAAGGTTGCTTCGGGGACAAATAAGATTCCAATTGTCGCTTCATTGGCTCCTACACCAAAAGGTGTTGTTTCTACTTTTAGTACCGGCATTGGCCAAAATCGCTTGTATGCTCTTGCTACCTACTAGGACTCTTGATGTTGACACCTAATTTTTGCCCTCCACGATTAAATTTAATTATGGGTTCCTTCAATTTTAAATTAAAGTATAATATTTATTTCATCCACATAAATGCGCTCAAAAATATTTATTTAGGTTAATTTTTTCACTCAAGTGATGATTATACATTTTCGTATTCACATATATGAGATTGTATAGAATTTGTTACTTGAATGAATATTTTTATCAAAAATTGAGATTTTACGAAGATAAGTTTGAAAATTAATTCGAACGGATAAAATCTTGATTTAAATATAATTAGCTCTCAAAAATAATTTATTTGGATAAACATGTGTTTGATTTTATTAAATCAAGAAACTCTGGATTAAAAGAAGTATTAGTTCGTATCGAATTTCAATTTAATTTAGCCATCTATTAGATTTGGCCATAATTATAATCAAATTTACCATAATTGCAATGCAATCCACCAATTAAATTTTAATATGGTCAAAATTAAATAAATTTGGCTAAATTTTTAAATCCCATATGGGGTTATATTTTAAATAACCCTAAAATTCCCCCAAATTCTCATACCTTCTACCCAATTATCATAAAAAATAATTTCAAATTTGTACTAGATTGTACAATTTCCCCCTCAACTTTGTCCCTTTTCTAATTTTGAAATTAAAAAATTGTACTACATTGTACAATTCTCCCCTCAACCTTGTCCTTTTTCCAATTTTGAAATTCAAAAATTGTACTACATTGTACAATTACCCCCTCAACCTCGTCCTTTTTCCAATTTTGAAATTCAAAAATTATACTACATTGTACAATTCCCTCCTCAACCTTTTCCTTTTTTCAATTTTGAAATTCAAAAATTGTACTACATTGTACAATTTCTCCAACATTATCTTCTACCTCACCTTATCTTCAATTTTAAAATTCTAAAAATACCCTAAATACTTTCTCCCCCATTGATACTATAATAGAGTCAGATCCCCATCCTTTCCTATAAATACTGCTGCTATTTTGGTAGAAAGACCAAGTTTCAAAGGAAAAAAAACGTCTCAAAGTTGAAAAAAAAAGCTTTGAGCAAAGAAGAGTTTTTATTTTTGTAAAAAAATTTCTTTTTCCGTGAAATTCATGGGCTAATTGAAGTTCTCGAGTAGAACGCTTTCCGATGGTGATCAAGACTCCGAAGAAAGCTTGTAGTCCTGTTTTGATACCCCAAAAAGTTAAATAAGCCTTTTTTTTAGTTTTATTATCATTTTCTTCATCTTTTCTTCTTCGTAGTTCATAGTTATAATTTTGTTTGTTGGGATTGTTTGCTGTAGATGGCCTTGAAGGCCATAGGACATTGTGGTATTGATATTATGGTTATTTTCATGTTCAGGATATAAAAATTAGGTAGCAATAGTTTTACGTGCCTATTTGATTTTATTCTTTGATTATTATAGATAAAGTTTCAATCTTTGCTAAATGATGTACTTATCCTTTGTTTAAATTCATTGTTAGAGGATATGTTTGTTTTTAGCATGTGAAGTTGTTTCCTTTATGTTGAAAAGAATAGATAATATTAATTGTTTCTCCTTTTTGACTTTATTCTTTGATTATTATGGATAAAGTTTCAATCTTTACTGAAAAGACGTTCTTATTCTTTGTTTAAATTCATTGTTGGCGGATATATTTGTGTTTAGCACATAAAGTTATTTTCTTTATGTCAAAAAGAATAGTTACTATTGTTTGTTTTGCCTTAATAAAATAGTATTTGGTTAAGTCAAGAACTTGTCATTTTCTTGCAAATTGTTTTAATGATTTTCAAGATTCTCATATGAGAGATGAAGTGCTAGCTATTTTTATCCAAGATGTTTATTTCTTTTTTTCTTTTGCATGCTAACTTGTCAAAATGATGAGAAAGTTTGGAATTTTGTGTCTAAATAGAATTATCTAGATATTTTCGAGTCATGGATAGTATGATTGTCGAATGGTATTTCACTTTTAGAAATGCTAAACTTTTATTCTATTGTTCTTACTCCCTTTGGACTGTTATATGTGCTCTTTGTGCATGTAAAGACTTGATTCGTGTCTCTCTTTGATTCATAATATGAAAAGAGAATCAATGATGTCTTAAAAAGATAAACCATAGGTCATTACATATTTTTCCCTAAAATGTTGATTGTAATTTTGATTTATGAATATCCGTTAAAGTTGCCTTAACTGGAATTTAAAGATTTCCTTTCTTGAAAAGTTAGCCTTTATTTTATTTTATTTTATTTTATTATATAGATTAGTGCCTATGTTAAATTTTAGAAGTCATGGTTATTTTTCTTTTAGCCTCATCCCTTTACTTTCGCAAGCTTACGTTGTTTATTCTCACATTAATTCATTAAATATGACCTTTTTCCTTTTACATTTATTCATTTTTAATATGAATATAAATCATGAGCCATGTAAGTGGGTGTGTTTGCTTTGCATTTTATCTATTGACTCTCATTCTTGTTATACGTGTGAAAGTATGCTTATCATTGTCATTCAAAAAATGGTTCTTGGTATTTTCTTTTGCTTTGAAATATGTCACTTTAATGCGTTGAACATATTTTAATTTTTATATCTTTTCATTGCATGTAAAATATGTCTCGAGTTCAGATGGACTCCTCTCTTCTTGCATTTCATAATGGGCCAATGAGGCTCACCTCTTTGAGTCGAGTTTGAAGTTTAAATCCAAGGTCGACTTATGGCGTGTGGGTGCAAGAAGATAGACGAAGAAGGAAAATAGGTCAAAACAACATTGATGAGGTCACTAAGAGACTTTAAAAGTTTCGATTTTTATTATTGTCTTCTTTTTATTTATTCATTTAATCATTTATTTATTCATTCATTTGGGGCCTCGATGCCAACATTGTATTTTAATACAGGTGAAGTCGATTTTAGACCAATTGATCCAGAAAAATAATTTAGGATAGGTTATGGTCAAAAACCCTATGTTTAGATTAGGAAAGGTGCAGGTGGGCCAAAAGTTCAATTAGATTAGGACGGGGTTGATGGATTTGGGCTTACAAGCCTAAGTCTTCTAATTTTCCCCTTTCCCTTTTCCCCTTTACGTGCTTATTTTCTATTTGTTTTCTTAGACTTGGATAAATTTCCTATTAAGTCATCAAAAATTGATTTTATACATGTTTCTTCCTAAATCACATTCTTTTAAAAAACCAACTTCTCTTTTTTCAAAGTTTGCTAAAATGGTTTTCAATTAATCTGAATAACCACAAGTTAATGGACAATTTAGGTGCCTTAAAGCCTTCCTAAAATGTTAATAAGAACCTTTTACCTGGGATTTTCTTAAAGGTCTAAGTATTTTTCTGTTTTGAGACTTAGGATTTTATTTTAAAAAGTTTTCTTAATTTCTTTTCAAATAAATTAAGTGTCAACTCTCTAATTTCTTGGATTTTTTCTAAATTTTCTTTAAAGTTTTGAAATAGTTTAAAAATTCGAAATCAATATTTTCTCAACCCTTAAAAATCAAAAAAAGATAAAACAGAAATGACGACCTTTTGAGAATTTTAACTAGGTTCTAACTAAATATTTGAATTTGTTATTTTTTCTAATTGTTATAGTGTTTAGACTATATATGTGCCTATATGTTTAATTTCTGTGAAATTAACAGTTGCATTTCATGGAATAATTTCACATGATGAGTATTAAACTATCTTGGGGTTTCATGGATATCCCGACCCTTGTTGAACAACTCCAAATCAAGTGTAGGAAATACGATGGTTACCGGCATGTTAGGCAGTAAAATGTTGTTCGTATTTCCAAACCCAAGTTATCCTCTTGGAAACCTGTGTCCAAACCCACTCTAGACACCCAAGATTGAGCGAATCGAAAACTCTCTTGTTAGGCATAAGCCTAGGACAAACCAATAACTGAGGGGGTATTGTCCCTATTAGAAAACCTGCCCTACATTTATTAGCTATAAGCCAATTATAGACGAATTGTATTTATGTGTTGAAGAAATATATTATATTTAATCCAATCAATTATCCTTGGGGGGTAGGGCGAAGGCCGACAAAAAAACATCTTGGAGCTACTATCCCTTGTGGGACATTGTTCTTTTCTCATGTTATTACCCTTTCCCTAAATATTGCATCCCTTTTGTGCGACTTTTGTAAGAATTTATGCCTTTTTTACCTCTGGAGGTTCTTGGAATAATGGATTGGTTTTAAAAAACAAATATTTCCGTCAAATACGTTATGCTAACCCTTGACTCAAAAGGGTCACCCAATTAGGATGCCAGTTTATTACAATATGCTTGAGTGATATAGATGTTTTATGTGTTTATACATGTTATGTTGATTTGAATCAAAGGTGAATTGATCCAATCTCATTTTTTTCAAAAAGCACCTCTCAGCAGAAAAATATCCACTATACAAAAGTCCGACCAAACATACTCTAGGTCTCCCAAGTCTCTCAGAAAAATCCTTAATCATTCTTAAAACTTCCTAAAAGATTGCTACTATTTCAGGAAGATTAACTATGGACTTAAAAGAATCCATTTTATGTTTGAACTACACAGAGACTAATTTCTTCTCTATGAGATACGTAGCCAGCCTTTTGGCCCAACCCCTATTCTCAAAAACTCTGTTGTCCTCTACTTTCTTAAAAGAAGAAATAAGGTTGGAAAGAAGAAGAGCTGAACCTTCCTAATATATTTCTTTTGTCCATATCAATGAACAAAATCCTATTCATCAAAATTCTTGATTTATCATTACTCCATGGATCAATTCGCATGAAGTGAGAAACAACCTTATGTGTTTACTTACTACCTTATCATTTTGCTTTGCATATTACTAACATAATCTAACACATCGGGCTTGGAGTTATTTTTACTTTGCAGGTAATAGAAACTACTCTGTGTTGGCATAAACGACTCTACTTCATTAAATCAAAGTTAATAAATATTCCACTATTGACTATAGCTTTGTTACAGGAAAGGAAAAATGATTAGCAGTAAATTTGGAGTTTACGTCATTTTTTCAAAACCTATAAGTGATGGAAAAGGAAAAAATGCGATGCTACCAAGAAAGAATTTTTCCAAGACAATCTCGATCATGAAAGATTAATTGGTGAAAACATTGTTGTATTGGACCTCCATTCCACTCATGACTTATCACTCGCCGTGTAGCAGTAATTTAAAACCTTCCAAAATCATGTCATGTCATGTCAAGGGTTAGATGAACAAAGAGATGGGAATAATGATGAATAGAATGACCTTGATGATGAGTGGTTAGTGTGGAAAATTAAAGGGAATTTCAAAACCAAGAGAAACCTAGCTTAGAGAAATTTGAAATAGTCAACCTGGGTGATCATGATGAAATAAAAGAGACAAGTGTTAGTGCTCACTTAGAAGAAACATAAGAAAGAGAACTCATTCACTTGCTGCAGGAGTACATTAACATATTTTCTTAGTCCTACGAAGATATGCTGGGATTGGACACCAACATCGTGTCGTATAAGTTACCAATCAATTCCTAGTTTGATCATGTTAAGAAAAATATCTGAAAATTCAAGCCGGACCTAAGTTTGAAAATCAAGGAAAAAGTGATGAAGCAAATTCAATCTAAGGTTATGGAGATCACAAAGTATCCAAAATGGCTAGCCAATATTGTCTCAGTGCCAAAACAGGATGGCAAGATCCGAATTTATGTTGACATAGAAATTTTAATAGAGCCAATCCTAATTATAATTTTCTGCTACCCAACATCCATATCTTTATCGATAATTGTGAAAAACATGAAATGCAGTATTTCATGGATTGTTTTGCTGGGTGTTAACAGATATCAATAAATGAGGAAGATTCAGAAAATAAGACATTCATTACGCCCTGAGGTGTTTATCATTACAGGGTGATGTCATTTGGTATCAAGAATGCAGGTGAAACGTAAATAAGGGCTTTGACAACAATTTTTCATTATATGATTCATAAAGTGGTTGAGGTGTACGTGAATGATGTAATTATCAAATCTTGCAACAGTTCAAATTATCTGACCTATCTGGAAAAGTTCTTCGGCAGACTAAGAAAGTACAACTTGAAGTTGAATCCTGCTAAGAGTGATTTCGGTGTACCAGCTAAGAAATTATTGGGGTTCATAGTCAGCAGAAGGGACATCGAGCTAGACCCATCCAAGATCAAGACCATTCAGGATTTATCGCCACCAAGGACCAAGAAAGAGGTTATGAGTTTCCTGGGTTTTTTGAATTATATTAGCAGGTTCATAGCCCAGTCAACAGTCAAATGTGAGCCAATTCTCAAGATGTTGAAGAAAGATGCATTAAATAAATGGATAGAAGAATGTCAGAAAGGTTTTGATAGAATCTAGGAATATTTATCCGTTCCGCCTGTTTTGGTTTCACAAAGGTAAAAAAGTTTGTTGTTTCTTTACCTGCCAGTCTTAGAAAATGCTTTTGGGTGTGACCTCGGGAAACATGATAAGACCGGTAAGAAAGAGAAAGAAATATACTACTTGAGTAAAAAGTTTACGCCACATAAGACTCTCTATACTCTTGTAGAAATGACGTGTTGTACTTTGATCCAGGCAACACAAAAGTTGAGGCATTATCTGTCCTTGTACACAACATATTTCATTACGCGGATGGATATGTTGAAGTATATATTTTAGAAGGTCATGCCTGCAAGACAGTTAGACAAGTGGCAAATGTTGCTGAATAAGTTTAACATTGTGTTTGAGACTCAAAAGGCAATCAAGAAGAAAGCATTAGTGGATTATTTAGTTGAGAATCCAGTTGATAATAAGTACAAGCCACTTCAAAATTACTTTTCAGATAAGAAGATTTTATTCATGGGAGAAAAAATTGCATAGATCTACCCTGGATGGATATTGTTCTTTGATGGAGCAGCAAACTTCAAAGGTTCAGGGATCAGAGCAGTTTTGGTGCCAGAAATAGGCCAACACTATCCAACAACATCTAAGATGCGCTTCCCGTGTACCAATAACATGGTTGAATATGAGGCTTGTATCCTAAGTCTCAATTTGGTACTTGATATAGGTATTCGTGAATTGCTAGTTATCGGAGACTCAGATTTGTTCATTTACCTGGTACGGGAGGAATAGGTGGTAAAGAGATAAGTGATTAATCCTTATGTAGAGATATTGCAAGATTTGTGTGGAATAAGGAAGTTGATTTCAAACATATACCAAGGATACATAATGAGTTTGTTGATGCTTTGCCTACTATATCCTCCATGATTCAGCACCCAAATCAGAGTTACATTGATCTTTTGAAAATAAGCTTGAAGAAATAACCTGAACATTATGTACACCGAAGGGGAGCTTGACAAAAAGACATTGTACTATGATATTAAAATATATTTATAATCTGGAACATATCCTGAAAAGGCCATCAACAATTAGAAAAAGAAAATCTGGCATTTGGCAAAGAATTATTTTCCAAGTATTTACGAACTACGTTTGATCTGAATTCCCAAGAAAGGGATACGTAGGTGGACTAAGTCGACTTCGATCAAACCTTAGGAGAATTTGTCCTTTTTCTATATGTACGAACTACGTTTGACCTAAATTCCCAAGAAAGAGATAGGTAGGTGGTCTATGTCGGCTTCGATCAACCTGTTAGGAGAATTTATCATTTCATTTTTTGAATGAACTACGTGATGAAATGAATTTCCAAGAAAGGGATACGTAGGCAGCCTATGTCGGCTTCGGTCAACTCATTAAATTTTTCTATCCCTAGCTTAGCCCTAAACTACTTTTGACCTGATTACTGCTTCAACGGGATACGTAAGCGCACCAACTGCTCAGTCATATAACCCTAGGAAATCGAAATTGGGGAAAAACTTTTGAGAAGGAATGTCAAAAAATTACAAGATGAAGATCATCATCCAACAAAGAGAAGAAGACTAACAAAGACTTTGGATCCTCTCGAGCTGAGATAATCTCAAACAACTTTAAACTGGGGAAGAAATTTTGAGGAAGGCCTCAAAATTTCCACTAAACACTAGAAAATATTTCAAATCCCCCAGCACCATAGGTCAAAGTCAAGTTTTGGAAATCACCAACTCAGACAAAGTCTGGATAGACTAAATCTCCGCCTATAACAGAACTTCTGATAGAAAGCCTCAACGACGCTGAATCCCTGGGAATCCTTCGTCAAACGTCAGATATAGTCAAAACCAAGAGGATGACTTTGTTAATAAAGTACATTGCATGATTGGCAGAAATTTTCTAAAAGATTTTAAAAGGAATTTTGAAATTTGTTTTTAAAATTAAGGCTACTTTTGAAAACTTATACAAAGTTTTTACTTAGTGATTGCCTAAAAATCTATAAAAATGGAGAGTCAGGGTGGAGGTCCCGACATGATGGAGTACCCTAAAGATGGCGAGGAGCATACGAAGGATCGAAGGAGGTCAACATAGAGTAGTTTCACTCAAAACTAATCATTTTTCTGTGGATGTAGGGATCCATACAAAAAAATAGGGATCTTTTTCAAAAATGCCAAGGCAAATGGGAGCCACACCAAAGCATATAATGCTCAAGAATGGTATTTTTGGGTAGCCCCAAAAATGGGTTTAATACCCATATATCGAGGACCTTTTGAATTGGCTATCTCATTGATTGAGACCATAAAATACAAATAAAAGTGTCTTATCTTCTTTATGAATATTGTATTAAGAATTTTCCTAAAAATAGTCGCTAGAAAAAGTGACTTAGTGTCTACTAAATATTTTATTTGAGCGCAGGCGCATTCAAGGGAGTCGGCACAATAAATACGATAATCAAAAGGATCGCTCAATAGAAGGAAGAGTAAAAAGTCATCCTCAAAATTTGCCATAAAGCAAAGCGAACGGTATTTAAGTAAACCAAAACAAGGACTTTGCTCCATTTACCTACATCCGATAGATTTGCTATTTAATTATTTCTTCAAATAGAGAGGATTAATAGCGGAATAAGTCATTCAAATTATGATGTTCAGTATTCATCATTAAACTGTCATAAAGCTTGACTGTGGTCACCAGTGAGAGCGACATTGTGTCTACTAACTGTCTACCTTGAGTAAAGGTGTATGTAGAAATCAAAATGTAGACAAACGAAATCAGGTGAAACTATTTTCAAATCATCGAAAGAACCATTCATTTTATGCCACTACCGAGAGGGACATTTCATATAATCTCATCGCCGAGAGGGCCATTTCATGCCAATACCAAGAGGTCCATTTCATATCATTGCCAAGAGGGCCATTTTATGTCATTACAGAGAGGGTCATTTCATATCTTTGCTAAGAGGGACATTTCATGCCATTGTTGAGAGGGTCATTTCATATCATTTCTAAGAGGGCCATTTCATGCCATTGCCAAGAGGGTCATTTCATATCATTGCCAAGAATTCCATTTTATGACATTACCAAGAGGGTCATTTCGTATCATTGTTAAGAGGGCCTTTTTATGTTATTACCAAAAGGGCAATTTTATATCATTGCCAATAGGGCCATTTAATATATATTAACACACGAGACACAAATGTTGTCATTGAGGATGTCATCAGCATTTAATATCTGTTGACATGCGAGACACAAACACTGGCATTAAGGACATCATCAACATCTAATATCTGTTGACATGTGGACATAAATGCCGGCGTCGATGATATCATCAACATTTAATATTTATTTACACATGAGACACAAATGCTGGTGTTAAGGATATCAACAGCATTTAATATCTATTGATACGTGAGATACAAATACTGGCATCAAGGATATCATCAACATTTAATATGTGTTGACACATGAGCACAAACGCTGGCGTCGAGGATATAATTTATATTTATTATGTGTTGACATGTGAGACACAAATGCTAGCATCGAAGATGTCTCATCATTTTATGAATCAACATCTAAAGTTATTAAGAGCACGATATTTGAAGGGACACCTTTAAGTTGCTATTTGAAGACAGATGATATATGAGATTTCCGAGAAATTGATAATTTGAGGGTCATCTATAAGTCATATTATTTGAAATAGAATAGTGTGAAAGATTAACTATGAGTTGATAGCCCATAGGTCATTCGTAAGCTGCAACAACATCCTAATTGGATAGCATGTAAGGTTACCCAAATATTGAAATTCCAAAGGTTATCCATAAGTCGCAACTAAATCCTTACCAGAGAATATGTGAGATTATCAAATTGATAAGACCAAGGGTTCTCTATAAGATGCATTTTATCCGAAGATCAATTATGTGCAGGATTACCCAAAACACTACCAATTTAAGAGATATCTATAAGTCATATTGTTTTTAAGGTCAGATGATGTGCTGGAATACCTGAAAACTAGCAATTATAGGGATATCTGTAAGCCATCACTATCCAAGGTTGGGTAATATGCGAGATTACTTGAAAGCTAGCAATTCAAAGGATATATGTAAGTTTCCTCATATCTAACCTCAAATAATGCACAATATTATCCAAAGATTGAAAATTCAAGAGAAATCTATAAGTCATATTGATATAAAAGAAGTGCAAGACTTACCCAAGGTCATATATAAAGAATCATTGTCAATAACCGGAGAGTTTATCATTCTACAAGAAACATGTAATATAGGTAACCAAAAGGGTTACTGCATCAGCACAAGATTACACGGTTGCAGGGACTTTTACATAAAGTGTTATCGGTGTCCAAAAGGGCCACCCCACTTTGAAGACATATTTTATAATACTCCAAAAAATCCAAACCAATATTAGAGCCATGTACCAAGCTCATTCACAGAATATCATGGTTCTTTTATATTTTTATGAGTAGGTTAGATGTATGTTAAGGATTCAAATAATACCCAGCTATCAGACGAATCAAAACATTCCTCACCGATCAAATTCTTGAGAAAGATATTTCCATATTCAGATTCAAATGAGGATATCTCTCATTATACTTGGAATTTTTGATCTCATGACCTATCAAAAGATAGATAATTAAATTATCTTTCCAATGGTACCAATTTCTCCTAAATACGATATTGGAGCAAAGAGTTATTCCTATTTTACTCCAGTATGTCAGGCTGGAAACTGTGTGACGACATTCGTGGTAGCTTACCACATTTGTGATGCCCTACCACGAAAGGTCATCAACCTTAGGTAGAATAAAACTCCTGTATGATGAAATTTGTGGTAGCTTACCACATTTGTGACTCCCGACCACGAAGGTCGTTAGCCTAAGGCAGAATCCAACTCCGATGTGATGACATTCGTGGTAGCTTAACAAATTTGTGATGCCCTACCACGAAGGTCATCAGCCTTAGGCAGAAACTAGCTCCTAAGTGATGATAATCGTGGCAGCTTATCATATTTGGGATGCCCTACCACAAAGGTCATCAGACTTAGGCAAAAACGGTTAGTTCCAGCTCCTGTGTGACAACATTTTTAATGTCTTACCACACATTTGACGCCTTGTCACAAATGTCATTAGCTATGATTTTCAACAACTGGGAATTTATTTCATAAGGGTATTTTGGTCTTTTTCCTTCACTTCCCACGACCTATAACCCTCAAGGAACGTATTATATTCCATTCTCTTTAGTTAAAATATCTTAAAAACCCTCTTTTACACTTTCAACAAAAAGATTAGGGTTTTCTCTCAAGATCATCTCCTCAGGAACAAGAGCATTCTTTCCCAAAGGGGTTAAACCCTAGTCAAGAAAAATCAAGGGCAAGCCTAAGGAATTCTTCAGGAATCTTCAAAAATATTAGATCTCTTTCAAGATCAAGCTTTAAGGTATGCGTAGTGTTCATCTATAGATTTAATTCGTTCATAGAGTTCAAGAACCATGCTTTTAAATGTTATTTTATAAACTTTTGTGGTGATATAAGCATGTACACGTTGATGATTGTGGTTCAAGTTTCAAGATGATATCTAAGGATGTTTTTCATGGAATATATGTGATTGTTGGTTGAAAATCATGAACTTTAGGTGTGTTAAACTAATGCAAGTATGAAATCGACCTATGCCTTAAAGAATGAATGTAAGGTGTTTGATAAAATGCCTAGGATGTTAGAAGTTCATATTTACATAATTTCATGATATCTAAATGACAAGTCCATGTTAGAGATACACTTCAATATGAATGCCCATGCTATTTATGTATTCTTATGGTGATGGCATGAAGTATGTATGATGATGGAAATATGAAATTTGTGTGCGAATTATATCCATTCTTTCCCTACCATGTTTGAGGTGTTGATTAAATAAATGAAGTTTACTATCCCCTACTTATGATATAACGAATTGTGGACTCCAATCTTGTGATCAAGTCATGTCATGTGTTTTAGTTTTCTTCTATCGAGTCCTGGGGGTATTCGTACCCAAAAAACATAGTGGTGGGCTTACAGCCATGTCATGTTTTCATGATAATTTTAGTCAAGCTATAATATATTGAACTCATTCAGTCATATGACTCAGGAAACCTCAGAAATCTCATGATCCTAGTTAACTCTCAGATAATATGACTACTCCATCAGTAAACAAAAGTTAGTTAATCTGTCCATATACAGTCTGTTGAATTATGTTTAGTCACTTCAGATGGGAGTAGGATTTAGCATCGAGTGAACCCAAGGATGGGAACTCACCTGTATATGAGGGTGTGATTCTTAGCATTCATCCTTGCATTCCAGAACTATGTAGCCAGCATAGGTTGAGACATCGCAGCCGGTTATATAAGGGTAAATGTGGTGGCTTAACCTGTTATATGAGGGTTTCCACCATTCTCACTAGAGTTTCCTGTTATATGAGGGTTGCTCATATGTTGTCCATAACAGTGGCGTGGTATTGACACCCTTCCAGTCAGTGCAAAGATTAGACCCCATCTTAGCCATAATGGCATATATGGGGCATGTCGGTTAAACTACTACCTCCCACAGTTTCAGTATTAGTCTCAGCAAAAGAACTCAAAAATTTCTTCAGATATCAGTATAGCAGGACTGTTAGATACGGTTAAATTCAGTTATAGCACAAAACTCAGAGGGTTCAACTAGATTCAGGGCTATCAAATACAGTCATCCAGTTATCAGAACAATGGTTCTAGCTATGTATTAGCATAAAGATTTAGCCATCATGTACTCACGATCTTAGTTACTATGTATGTATATTTTTACTCTTCTGTTCATATCAGTCAGTCAGTAGTATTATTTATGCACGTAAACCCTTGCATTAGCCTACCTTACTTATATACTCAGTACTCCAGTTATACTGACGCATTTGCGCTATGGTGCTTTCTTTTCTTGTTACACCATAGGTTTAGAGGAACGAGTCCCAAACCACCAGTAACAGTCGCATTCAGCTTACAGAGTTGCAGTGACTCCTTTTTATTCAAGGACGACATTATTTGATTTAGTCATTTTTTTTCTTCAGTTCAGTTTTATGGAGTTAGTTGGAGACATGTTCCTTCAACTCCTTATTTCAGATAGTACTTAGAGGCTTTTATCTTTCAGATTTAGTTTTCAGTTGTTTTGGGTGTCTTTCACCCACACGAATGTTACTATTTTACAGATTCTTTATTCAGTTGAATCTTATGGCCTACATGTTTATGTTTTTCGCATTATTACATTATATATTGCAGTGCACAGGTACAGATATCAGTCATGGGTTAGCTTATGGTCCTTCGGGGTCATAAGCACCGTGTAGCATTTCAATTCAGAAAATTGGGGTCTTACAAACTTAGTATCAAAGCCTAAGGTTCAATAGAGTCCTAGGAAGTCTGAAAGTCACACTAGTAATGTCTTGTACACGGGTGTGTTGCGTGCAATATTTATGCATAGGAGGCTATGAGATGTTTTAGGAACAGTTCCCTTTCTTCAGTATTAATGTTGTTCTAGTAAGCATAATTTTAAGTCAGTCTCTTAGTTTAATCCGCTCTTCTCTTATTTCAGAAACATACCTCCAAAGAGAAGAAACCAGTCAGCTCCTCAGCCCAAAGATCCTTTGGACGAACATGTTTCTCATGTAGAGTTCAGGACCGTATTTAACACTCTTGATAAGTTTGTAGCTACCTAGAATGAATGACCAACAGTTGTTTCGGCCAACCCAATGGCCAATTTAACAGAAGCTAGGATTCGGGATTCACCCAAATGAATCCTCTATCCTTATTTGGGTTTAAGCCAGACGAGGATCCTTAGGAATTCATTGACCAAGTCTAGAAGGTCATTGATATCATGGGAGTCACTTCTTCTCAGAGTGCCGAGTTAGCCACATACCAATTGAAGGATATCTGTCACACTTGGTACAAGCAGTGGTTAGCAGAAAGGTTAGAGGATGTAGGTCCTATTGAGTGGGAAGAATTTGTCACATCTTTCTTAGACAAATTATTTCCCCAAGAGCTGAGAGAGGCCAAAGTTCTTGAGTTCATCAATATCAGGCAGGGAAATATGACAGTTAGAGAGTATTCTCTTAGATTTACTCAGCTAGCCAAATATGCCCCTCATGCGGTTGCAGACAACAGGGCTAAGATTAGCAAGTTCATGTCAGGGGTGAATGATAGTGTAGTAAATGAGTGTAGGTCTGCGATGCTGAACAGTGATATGACTTTAGCCAGGCTCATGACCCACGCTCAACAGATAAAGGAGAAGAAGGTTAAGACTAGGTAGAGGAAGAATAAGAGAGGAAGAGCAGGCAGTTTCAGTTTTGCCCAACCCAAATCAGAGGGAGAAAATCATTTATAGTTTCATCCTAAGTCAGTAGTTCCATCCCCTTCCTCCGCAAGTGCCCTAGTGACAAAGTTCAGGGACAGCAACAGAGACAGAGAACCAGGCTCTAAATTTTAGAGCAGTGTTAGCAGTGCCCACACTTATCCTTAGTGTCAGACCTGCGGTAAGCACCATCAGGGTGTGTGTAGAGTGGGTCAAGGCATTTGTTTTGGTTGTGGCAAGCTAGGCCACAGATTTAGGGACTGTCCTAAGCTTGGTACTTAGAGTCTGCAGAATTGTTCTGCAGCCCAGTCCGGTCGCCCGAACCAGCAGGGTGCCACTTCCAATTCTACTAGTAGGCAACGCCCGAACCAGCAGGGTGCCACTTACTGGTATGTTACAGATTTTCCATATTCATGTTTACACTTTGATAGACCCAGGTGTATCCTTGTCTTTTGTCACTCCATACATAGCAGGCGATTTCGAAATCAGTCCTAAAATTTTAGTGAAGCCCTTTTCAGTCTCTACCCCAGTGGGTAAAACCATCATAGCTCAGCGGGTATATAGGAACTGCCTGATTATGATATTTTAGAAATCCATGTTAGCAGATTTAGTCGAGATAGAGATTACTAATTTTGATGTCATTCTCGGCATAGATTGGCTTCATTCCTGCTATGCCATAGTCGACTGTAGAAATAGGATAGTTCAGTTTCAGTTCCCGACTGAGCCCGTCCTAGAGTGGAAAGGTAGCACTTCGTCTTTCAAAGGTCAGCTTGATTCCTACCTTCGGGCAAGGAAAATGATTTCTAAGGGATGTGTGTATCATCTCACACATGTTAAGGATTCCAGTTCTGAATCTCCCAATCTTAAATCAATCCCAGTGGTTAATGAATATTTAGACATCTTTCTCGAATATCTTCTAGGAATTCCTCCTGAAAGGGAAATAGGCTTCAACATTGACCTTCTCCCAGATACTCAGCCTACTTCTATTCCGCCATATTGAATGGCACCAGCAGAACTCAAGGAACTGAAAGATCAGTTGAAGGATATCTTAGATAAGGGATTCATCAGGCCCAGTGTATCCCCATGGGGTGCACCAATCTTATTCGTGTGCAAGAAATACAGTTCTATTAGAATGTGTATTGATTACCATCAGCTCAACAAAGTCACAGTCAAGAACAGGTATCCGCTGCCTAGGATACACGACTTGTTTGAACAAATTTAGTGTGCCAATTATTTCTCTAAGATAGACCTCATATCAGGCTATCATCAGCTCAAAGTTAGAGAATGTGACATTCCAAAGACAGCTTTTCATACTCGGTATGGTCACTTTGAATTTCTAGTCATCTCATTTGGTCTTACTAATGCCCCTGCAACTTTTATGGACTTGATGAACCGAGTGTTCAAGAAGTACTTAGACACATTCATCATAGTCTTCATAGATGATATTCTGGTCTATTCTTGCACAGAGCGTGATCATTCAGACCATCTCATAATTGTTCTTCAGACTCTCAGGGATCACCAGTTGTTCGCCAAGTTCAGTAAGTGCAAATTTTGTCTAAGATCAGTAGAATTCCTTGCCCACATTATTTCCGATGATTGCATAAGAGTAGATCCTCAGAAAACCAAAGTGGTAAAAAACTAGCCTTTTCTTATCTCTTCATCAGATATCAGGAGTTTCTTGGGTTTTGTTGGTTATTACCGATGGTTTGTCGAGGGATTTTCTTCTATTACATCTCCTATGTACATATTTACTTAGAAAAAGGTCAAGTTTTAGTGGTCAAAACCTTGCGAGAAGAGTTTTCAGGAGTTGAAGACTCGACTTACCTCAGCTCTAGTTTTAGCACTTCCCGATGGTTCTAATGGATTCGTAGTATATTGTGATGCATTCAGAGTAGGTTTAGGTTGTTTCCTCATGCAGTATGGTAGAGTCATAGCCTATGCCTCAATACAGTTACAGACCCATGAGAAGAATTATCCTACTCATGACCTTGAGTTAGCAGCAATTGTCTTTGCCTTAAATATATGGAGGCATTATCTATACGGTGTTTATGTAGACGTCTTCAAAGATCATAAGATCCTTCAGTATGTCTTTTCCCAAAAAGATCTCAATCTTCATCAGATAAGGTGGTTAGAGCTCTTGAAAGATTATGACATAAGTGTCCTTTATCATCCTGGAAAGGCAATTATAGTGGCCGACGCACTCAGTAGACTGTCCATGGATAGTATTTCCTATGTTGAGGATAGTAAGAAGAAATTAGCTCAGGAGATTCATCAGCTTGCCAGACTAGGTGTTCTCTTAGTCGACTCTTCAGAGGGTGGTGTATGTGTTCAGAGTAGTTTGGAGTCATCCCTAGTTTCCGAGGTGAAAGAGAAGCAAGAGAGGGATCCTATCCTTGTCAAGATAAAAGAGTTAGTTCAGAGTCAGGAAGTAGAGGTTTTCTCCCAAGGGGGAGATGGTGTTCTTCATTTTCAGGGCCATCTGTATGTTCCCGGTGTAGATGACTTGAGGCAGCAAATTCTTGTAGAAGTGCATGTTTTGCGATACTCTATTCATCCAGGTTCCACTAAGATGTATCGTGAATTGTGGGAGACCTATTGGTGGAGTGGGATGAAGAGGGATGTTACAGAGTTTATGGCTAAGTGCTCTATATGTCAGTAGGTTAAGATAGAGTATTGGAAACCTAGTAGTTCCATGCAGGAGTTCACTATTCCTACTTGGAAGTGGGAAGAAGTGAATATAGACTTCGTGATGGGTTTGCCTAGAACACATCATCAACTTGATTCAGTTTGGGTCATTGTCGACAGAATGACCAAGTCATCTTATTTCCTTCTAGTTCGTACCTCTTACTTAGCCGAGGATTATTCCAAACTCTATATCAGGGATTTGGTCAGATTACATGGTGTTCCACTATCTATCATCTCAGGCAGAGGTACCCAATTCAGCTCTCAGTTCTAGAAAGCATTCCAAAAGGGTCTTGGTACCCAAGTTCATCTCAGTACAATATTTCATCCTCAGATAGGACCATTCAGACTCTCGAAGATATGGTAAGGGCATGTGCAATTGATTTCCAGAGAAGCTGGGATGATTACTTGCCTTTGATTGAGTTGTATACAACAACAGCTATCACTCTAGTATACAGATGGCTCCATTCGAAGCTCTCTATGGTAGTAGATGTAGGTCTCTGATTGGTTGGTTTGAAGTTAGTGAGACCGTAGTCATAGGGTCTGACTTAGTATTCGATGCCTTAGAGAAAGTTCAGTTGATTAGAGAAAGACTCCAGGCTGCTCAGAGCCGACATAATTCTTATGCGGATGTTTGTCGAAAGGATCTCTAATTCGAGGTTGATGACTATGTATAACTAAATATCTCTTCCATGAAGGGAGTGAAGATATTTGGCAAGAAGGGAAAGATCAGTCCCCAATATGTCGGTCCCTTCAGGATTCTCAGTTTCTTCGGCAAGGTAGCCTATGAGATCGAATTGCCTTCAGATCTAGCCTCAGTTCATCCAGTCTTCCATGTCTCTTTTCTCAAGAAATGCATAGATGACCCAGCAGATGTAGTCCCTATTCAGAGCGTTGACATTCAGAATAGCCTCTCTTATGAAGAGATTCCAGTCAAAATCCTCGACTATCAGGCTCGTAGGCTGAGGAACAAAGAAGTCCCTCTAGTCAAGGTTCTTTGGCGGAATCAAACCATGGAGGGAGCTACTTGGGAAGCAGAAGAAGATATGCGAACCAAGTACCATCATCTTTTCTTCGCTAATTAAGACTTAGCTATAAGTAACCATTTTCCTCAAGCTTATTCAGTTACATGTTCAAAATTCCAGCATAAAATTGGTATCAAGAATCAGTGCATAGCTTATCATGCATTCATGAGTTCAGCGTATCAGTCATGCATCAGATATGCATGTTTAGTTGGGATATATTTAGTTTAGAATTCAATTCAGTCCTTAAATCATGTGGCAGGTGAGCATGATCATTGTATGCATCGTTTTATCTTTTCTCCCCTCTCAAGCAGTCATCATTCGAGGACGAATGTTTCCAAGGGGGAGATATTGTAATACCCTAAAAAATCCAAACCACTATTAGAGCCATGTACCAAGCTCACGCATAGTACATCATGGTTCTTTTACAGTTTTATGAGTAAGTTAGATGTATATTAAGGCTTCAAAGAACTCCCAGCTATTAGATGAATCAAAACATTCCTTACCGATCGAATTCTTGAGAAAGATATTGCCATAGTCAGATTCAAATGAGTATATATCTCATTATACTTAGAAATTTCGAGATCATGACTAATTAATAGATAGATAATTACATTAGATTTCTAACGATTCCAATTTTGCCTAAATTCGATATCAGAGCAAAGAGTTATTCCTATTTTACTCAAGCATTTCAGGCTGGAAACTGTGTGATGACATTCGTGGTAGCTTACCACATTTGTGATGCCCTACCACGAAAGGTCGTCAGCCTTAGGCAGAATCCAACTCCTGTGTGACTACATTCATGGTAGCTTACCACATTTGTTACGCCCTACCACAAAGGTTGTCAGCCTTAAGCAGAATCCAACTCCTGTGTGATAACATTCGTGATAGCTTACTACATTTGTGATGCCCTACTGATAACGCTCAATCTACAGCTCTCGTAGGAGTGTAAAGCGGTCGTTAGCAAATATAGAACCCAACCTGGGTTGGGTATCGATCCCACAGGGAATAGCTTGGTCAACAAGTACGCAAAATTAATAGACTTTTGGTGCAAGTCTCGTAAGAAGGGGGGATTGTAATAAGTAACCAAAGTAATGAAATAAAAGCTGAAAATAATAAAGTAAAAAGAGAGTATTTCGTAGGTTGTGAAACAATGAGAATTGAGGCGTTGGGGTTATGTCCACCTTCTGAGGTATACGTCTCTATTGGCTATGAGTGTGTAGAGTCTTGACATGCAATTGCTTATAGAGAATTGTAGTCGATGGTAAATCCAAGCGTCTCTCGACCTAAACAAGGACTATTTCACTTTAACTCTCTCGAGCTTAAAGCGTGTCTAGCGGTACAAAATCTCCAAGAGGTTAGTCCAGTTACGACACTAGCTTTTTAATAGGAAAGGGTGTCCTACTACCTTGACATTATCTCTTTTCCAGACAAATAACCTTTCTCTCGAACAAGTTAAATGTTAGACTGGCGTTGGTCTATGCGTCTTCTTTTCTAGACAAATAACCTTTCTCTCGAACAGGTTAGATGTTAGAATGGCGTGTTCTTGTGTTTGAACCGCAAAGGATGTAGATTTAAGATGAAGAGAATAATGATATAAGCAATATACGTGTCTTGAACTCACAAGCTCATAGCAATAGATAGTAACTCATTCGGCTTCCATAACCCCAACTAAGAGGTTTAGTTACCCATGAATGCGTAGGATATCACGTTTTGCATGGTGGATGGCGTAAATAGTAGGTGTTTGGCGTGTGGTTTTAGTGATTCCGTAGCAAGTAATGATTCTCTTGTTGTGGAATTTAAGAATAGAAGAATAGATTAGAAGTGTTTGTAGTGGAAGATGAGACGGATGAAAGAAAATTGATTAAATTGTAAGGAGATGTCTTAAGTGAAGAGTTAATAAAAATCTCTAACATGATAGGGTATTTATAATACTCCTATCCTACTCCTACTAAGCTAATGAAATAAATAACCAAATCCTAATATACTAATGAAATCCTTGACCCAAATGTACTAGGGTAAGGTTACAAAATTATAATCCAAATGGAATAATGAAACACATAACCTAATTGCACTAGGTTAATGTATTATGGCAAAAATCCAGCTTTGTGTCTGTAAGTCCCCAAAGTCTTCAGAATTGCTGTTTTAGCCCGGGACAGATTTTCCATGCAGCAGATTTAGTCCTTTAGGCGTCCAGCTCCTTTCCACTTCGTTCGTGAGCTTTCTTTTGCGTCAAGTAAGCCATAAATTGTTGTATTTTGCATCATTTATACCTGAAACTTTCCTAATCACATTTGTTAGCTCATTTACAGGAAAAAAGACTAAAAGTGTATGAAATAGATAATTAGTTCTCAAAACTAGGCTAAAATATGGGCAAAATATATTGATATAGGCGCGTAAATTCGCCTATCATCAACACCCCACACTTAGAGCTTTGTTCGTCCTCGAACAACATATCATGTCCTTCTAAGCATCGACTTAAGGTTTTTACAGAAACAACACAAAACATTCTTCAAGACAAGCACAACAATTATCAACGAAGAGTAGCTTTCCGATTATAAGTAGAAACAATTTAACCTCAAGCATAGACTCGTGATGGTGATCAACTCGCATGCAAACGTTAAGGTGCATAGAATCATATACAACTATCCAAGACTCATCAACCATGTGTGTCTCACAATATAGTACCCATAATCACTCACAAGTATAGCATATTTTCAAACATGGGTATCAATATATCCTTGCTCTCACTCTCGCAAAGAATTCATATGTAGCAACTGATGACCATAGGCTTGCCTTTAATGTAGTACTCTACTAAATGTCGGAATGTTAAGATTAGGATCAAGTAGGTCTTTAGATGGTTGTAATGTAGGCTAAGGGACGGGTAGGACTATTTTGGCCAAGAATAGTGACTAGGTTCCTAAGCACTTTAATACATCACTTTGTATCTATGACACTTTTTTCTTTCAACCTTTCTTTATTTTATTCTTCCACCCTTGTTCTCATCTTTTGTTTTTCAATTTTAAGCACAACTCACTTTTCAGCTTTCTTTTCCTTTTTCTTTTCACAACGTACCTCCTATGATAGCATTTTTTTCTTTTTCATAACACATTCAAGCACCATTACAATTTAAAGCATCATACTCACCCAATTTCCTCTTATGTTGTCACATGACTTTTCACTTTAAAGCACTTAGGAATTTGGATCAAATTATGGTCTTGAAAAAATGGATTAGGCTTACATACAAGGCTGTCAAAGAAATAGGCTAAAGGCTCAAAAGGGTTTAACTAGGATAATATACATGGGTAGGAAAAACTGAAGGTAAACATATATAGGTTGCCAAAGAAATGCCTAAATCATCTCCTAAACTCACACTCCTTATTTTCGCTTTGCATACATACCGGGCAAGTTCTAGCATCAGCCACAAACATAGAATATACTATTATCTCACACACACAAGGCACATGGTCGACTTGATTGGTAGTAATATAGACTCTCGACCCAACAAGTGAAGGAATTGAATCACACACTATCACATAATGAGTCACAACTAGAGCCTAAATGTCTCAATAGTCACAATTGTAGCACATACTCTTGTTCTAATCTCATGCTGCCTATCCAAATAATTTCATGCGTAGCTAGAAAAATTTTACTCCTAAAAAAATAAAAAAAAACGTCACACAAAAAAAAATCACAAAAAAAATTTGGATTCAAAACAAAATAAACAAGCAAACAAACAAACATAGCATGCAGATTCTGCCGACACCCCACACTTAGACTAGACACTGCCCTCAGTGGAAAATAAAGTCGAAGAACCTGATTAGTCGGACTCTTCCTCAATGTCGGGGGTCATACCCCCTTCGTCCGAATCATCGTAAGAGTCATCGTCAGAGGTCTCCTCAGCATCAGAATCAGGCAAGCGTCTATCATCATCAGTTGGCACGTCATCATCAAGAGGTTCCTCGAAATATACTCCCACTCCACACATCTCCCGGGCATGTCTGTTCATTGGGTAGTCGTGGTCCAGCTGTTGGAGCTCTTCAGCAGTTGGAATACGTCCACCACTCATCATAGTGAATCGTGTCATGCCATAGAGATGACGGAAGAAACTCTCGTCACGAGCGTGTCTCTCCGCAGTGGTAAGGTTGACTCCATGTGTTGTTTCAACATCTTTGACCTTGGTGAGGTCAACCTTCTTTGGGGTATGTGGGAGTTTGTGGTCAGCTGGTTCCTCTTCTATATCCTCCTTCCACAACATTGCTGTCAACAAATTGCCGAATGTGAAATGGGACCTGCTGTGGAGTCTGGCTTTTCTCATGGTAGATCGAGTGATTGCCCCAAAGTTAATAGGGACATTCGTCATCAACGCATAAACCAAACACACTCTATCTCTCGATATCTTTGTGTATTGCGTCCCAGGAATAAGGCATGAGTTGACAATGCGCATCCAGATTCTTGCTTCCCTATTTAGTGGAGCATAGGGGAATGTGTTGTGACGGCCTGTGTCCTTATGTCTGCCCCATCTTGCCATTGATCTGCTTCCACAAAGCGTGTGTCTTATTGCTCTGTAAGGAGGCCTGCTGTACAGCTCCTTGTATGGTGCAATGTCGACCGAAGGTAGGCCTAGAAACGAGTTGATCCAATCCGCTGTAAGCTGTAACACTTGGCCCCGAATTTTGACTTCGTTGCCTGTTGTGTTTGGCGACCAGTTGGCATAAAACTCTCTTGTCAAGTCAAGATTGCACTCTCCCATGTCACGGAAGATGAAATCCAGCTTCAGAGCCATTATCTTAGCCAACATTTGCGGCTCCTTCTTTGCTAAGGTCTCCTTGTTGATTAAGTCGACGTGCACATATTTCTTTTCTTTGTTGCTGCTGTACCATGCCTTGGCGTCTTCCTCAAGAACCCATTTGATTCCGAACATTCTGCGTGGTAGGTGTGCTGAAGATGATTCTCCTTGGTCTTTTCGGCTTCTCTTTTTATCCTTTCGGGTTGTGGTAGCCTTCTCCTTGCCTTGCCTTGCTTTCGGTGCCATTGTACCTGAGACTAAAAATAATGTTAGTTGCAGCACAATCGCACTTTATACAATCTACATGCAAGCACTAGGGGTACCACCCCACACTTAATCTTGTTAGCACAAATCAGTGAAGTGAAAGTGGTCGAGTACTCAGACTTCGTCGACATATGTTTTAGGATTGTATTCCGACAAGAAAATCAGCATTACATCACTTATGAGCAGACACTTGGACGTCTTTCATGGTGCATATAGCGACACTACAACATAGGAGTTACCGCATGGAATTGCTATTCGTACAACAAACACTACCTCCTACGTCGATAGTCACTATAACCTTATCCCGATGGCCGGGATGGTTAATCATGCAAGCATCCAAACAACACTCTCAAGCAATATTCATAGCCACATATGTTCAGCAAGTATCATAACAATGCCATTGAAACAAAATTCAAGTCGGAAACAAGTCAAGAATTCCATACGTATATATTCAATCACCTGATTTTGCAACAATTATCCACACACATGAACATCACCACCAATTTCTTATGATTTAGCATTTTATAATAAGCATAGCAACGTTGTACTTACGATAAATAGATGAAGAATAAGAGAGCACTTACTTGCTTGAAGAGTGTGGAGAAGTTTGTTGTGGATTGGAAGAACAAAGGAAGAAAAATTTGAGAGGATTTGGAGTGATATGCGGCGCCCTTAGGGTTGTTTCTAATGTGGTTGTGTAAAAAAAACAAGTCCCCTTTATATAGGAAGAGTATGGGTCGGGTTATGACCCATTTACAATCGGATTTGGGGATAAAATCATAGCATATGCGGCGCATATCCCTCGGCATATCACTTACATATGCGGCGCATTGTCCATGGCATAATGGGACATATGCGCCGCATATGGTATGGCATTTCTAGACATATGCGCCGCATAGTCTATGGCATTTGGTCTCAGTATCTCAAATGCCATAGCATAGGCGGCGCATAGTCAAAAGCACACCTAGGAATAGGCGGCGCATAGTGTATTGCACACTAGATTCCGAGTCCTTAGGCTATAGAATAGGTTGTGCATCGTTCGTGGCCTATTTATACCAAGGCCTAGCCTTCCTCGAAGCCTATTATGACGTGAGAAAGGCTCAATTCATAGCCTTATGCATCACCATTCCTAACTTACCGACTTTACCATACAATGCGACCAAATCATCAATTGAAATCAATCTCCTCGTTGCATACTTCTTGCACCTATATTTGCTCAAAACACAATAAAAACGATTAGTACGATGGGTTGCCTCCCACCAAGCGCCTTAGTTTTGGTCGTGGCACAACTCTTATTTTTGGTTTTTTCATAAAACAAAACAAGTACTAGGATGAAAGGAAAAACGATAAAATGATAAAACGATAAAACGATGGGTTGCCTCCCATCTAGCGCCTTATTTATTGTCGTGGCTCGACATAGTTACCTCGAGTACTTAGACTTCGTCGAGATAAGTGATGGCCATGTCATTTATCGAGTCAAGAGGACCGATATATGGCTTGACATGTTGGCCATTCACTTTGAAGATAACACCCTCATTGTTTTCCAATTCGACTACTCCAGACGAGTAGACTTGGGTGACTTTAAATGGACCAGACCACTTTGATTTTAACTTACCTGGGAAGAGC
This sequence comes from Capsicum baccatum var. pendulum, assembly GCA_030864225.1. Lineage (NCBI taxonomy): Eukaryota > Viridiplantae > Streptophyta > Magnoliopsida > Solanales > Solanaceae > Capsicum > Capsicum baccatum. The sequence continues at coordinate 39,861,989 of CM061557.1, read as the reverse complement.
TTGAATCTGGAGTTAAAGAGTAGTACCATGTCACCTTTTTGGAAGTTTCGTCGAACAATCCGCTGATCATGATACTTCTTCATCCGCTCCTTGTATAAATCTGATCTTTCATATGCATGGAGACGGAATTCATCTAGTTCGTTCAGCTGCTCCAACCTCAGGTTCTTCACATCATCCCAATTCAGATTCAAGTGCTTCAATGCCCATAATGCCTTGTACTCAAGCTCGATGGGTAGATGACAAGCCTTCCCATAAACTAGCTGATAAGGTGACATGCCAATGGGTGTTTTGAATGCAGTCCTGTACGCCCATAGTGCATCATCTAGCTTTCGAGACCAATCCTTCCGATTCGCATTGACCGTCTTGGCAAGGATTTGCTTGATCTCACGATTGGAAACCTCTACTTGTCCACTAGTTTGGGGATGATATGGCGTAGCTACCTTGTGTTGCTTGACTCCATACTTGGCCAATACAGATTTGAATAGCTTGTTGCAGAAGTGAGATCCTCCATCACTTATGATAGTACGAGGTACCCCAAAGCGAGAGAAGATATTCTTCTTTAAAAACGCTACAACACGCTTTCCTTCGTTATCGGCCAATGCTACAGCTTTAACCCATTTCGACACATAATCCACAGCAACCAAGATGTACTTCATTCCAAACGAATTCATGAATGGTCCCATGAAATCAATACCCCACACATCAAAGAGTTCTACCTCCATAATTTTGGACATGGGCATTTCATGGTGTTTTGAAATAGCACCTTGACGTTGGCATTGGTCACACCTTCTCACATAGTCGTGTGCATCTCTGAATATTGTAGGCCAATAATAACCACTTTGCAAGACTTTTCTTGCTGTTCGATTACCCGCATGATGTCCTCCAACTTGCGAAGTGTGGCATGCTTCCAATATAGTAGGCACTTCTTCAGGGGATATACATCGTCGAATGATACCATCCGCGCATCTTCGAAACAAATAAGGCTCATCCCAATAGTAGTGCTGAACGTCATGCATAAACTTCCTCCTCTGGTGGTAAGATAAATTGGAAGGTAACACATTACTCACCACGAAATTTGCAAAGTCGGCATACCATGGTAAGTTCTCCATTGTTGTCGCTAGTATCTCCTCGTCAGGGAATGCATCGTCAATCTGATTTTCTGGTTGCGCCATATACTCATTCTCAAGTCTAGATAGGTGATCAGCCACTTGGTTCTCGCAACCTCTTCTATCTTTGACTTCGAAATCAAACTCTTGCAGCAGCAATACCCATCTAATCAGCCTTGGTTTTGCATCCTTCTTTGTCATTAGATATCTAAGAGCTGCATGGTCTGTATGAACGATCACTTTAGTACCCAATAGATAGGCACGGAACTTCTCAAACGCATACACAACCGCTAAGAGCTCTTGTTCAGTGACAGTGTAGTTCTTTTGGGCTTCATTGAGGACCTTACTCGCATAGTAGATAGGATGAAATAATTTCTCCTTTCTCTGTCCAAGAACAGCGCCAACGGCTACACCACTAGCATCACACATGATTTCAAACGGGAGCGTCCAATCTGGTGCTACCATGATAGGGGCTTCAATGAGTTTTTCTTTAAGTCATTCGAATGCCTTCAAGCAATCATCATTAAAGTCAAACTTCGCATCTTTCTCCAATAGCTTGCACAATGGACTTGAAATTTTGGAGAAGTCTTTGATGAATCTACGATAAAACCCAGCATGGCCAAGAAAACTACGAACTCCTTTCACCGAAATTAGAGGTGGTAGCTTCTCAATTACCTCTATTTTGGCGCGATCAACCTCTATTCCTCTTTCGGAGATCTTGTGCCCAAGAACAATTCCTTCTTTTACCATGAAGTGGCACTTCTCCCAATTCAGCACAAGGTTGAACTCTACACATCTTTGTAATGCCATGCTCAAGTTCACCAAACATGCGTCGAAGGACTCACCAACAACTGAAAAGTCGTCCATAAATACCTCCAAAGTGTCTTCTACCATATCAGAGAAAATAGACATCATACAATGTTGAAAGGTGGCTGGTGCGTTACATAACCCGAATGGCATGCGTTTGAAGGCAAAGGTACCATATGGGCATGTAAACGTTGTCTTCTCTTGGTCTTCGGGGGCAATACAAATCTGATTGTAACCTGAATAACCATCAAGAAAGCAAAACCATCCTTTCCCCGCTAATTGATCTAGCATTTGGTCCATAAATGGCATGGGGAAATGATCCTTGAGAGTCCAAGAATTCAGCTTGCGGTAGTCCATACATACTCTCCATCCAGTAACGGGCCTGAGTGGAATAAGCTCATTCTTTGCATTAGCAACCACCGTCATGCCTCTTTTCTTGGGAACACATTGTACTGGGCTTACCCATGTACTATCAGAAATAGGATACACAACTCCTGCGTCTAACCACTTGATAATCTCCTTCTTCACCACCTCTTGCATTGGTGGGTTTAGACGTCTTTGGTGTTCGATGGTGGGTGTGCACTTTTCTTGGAGCTGAATTTTATGAGTGCAAATCCCAGGTGGAATACCAAGGATATCCGCAATGGTCCATCCAATAGCTCTAATATACTTGCATAAAATTGCAATAAGAGCTGCAACTTGTTGCTCACCTAAATCGGCTGCCACTATGACTGGAAGAGTGTTTCCGCTTCCTAAGAATGCGTACTTCAAATGGCTTGGCAGCTCCTTTAATTCTAATGTGGGTGGTTCTTCAATAGATGGCTTAGCTGGTGGTGTGGGTCGATTCTTGAGATCAAGATCCAGCTTCTTAGGAGTATAGCGATATGCTCCTAATCCTGATAGAGCACAAACATTATCTTCAGAAATTTCAGCATCATCATCATCTTCTTCCATGAGCAAAACCTCCAAAGGATCATCAAGAATTTGCTCTTCAGCAAGTAACTCATTCTCGTCATCAACGACAACATCAGTCACAGAAAATACACTTAGATCTTTGGGTTGCTTCATTGATTTGCAAATATCAAAGCGCACCACTTCATCATTTATTCGGAATGAAAGCTCATTAGCTCTCAAATCTATGAGCACACTTCCCGTAGCAAGGAAAGGGCGTCCCAAGATTATGGGAACGTCTGAATCTGCTTCACAATCCAAAATGACAAAGTCTGCCGGAAATATGAATGAAGATACCTTCACCAAGACATCGCATAGAATACCCACCGGTCGTTTTACCGACCTATCCGCCATAACAAGCCTCATATTAGTTGGTGTAGGATCTCCTAACCCCAACTTCTTGTAGATTGATAATGGCATCAGGTTGATGCTGGCTCCTAAGTCACATAATGCTTTAGCAAAGTCCAAAGATCCGACGGTGCAAGGAATAGTGAAAGCTCCGGGGTCGGCCTTCTTCTGAACTATGGATCGGGTAGCGATTGCACTACAATGATGCACATCATCTTTCAGCTCATAGCTTGCTTCCCTCTTCTTAGTCAAAAGATCTTTCATAAACTTCGCATACCCAGGCATTTGTTCAAGTGCCTCTACCAATGGGACATTAATAGTCAGCTGCTTCAACATGGTCATAAATTTGCTGAACTTAGTGTCATCGGCCACCTTCTTCAATCTTTGTGGAAAAGGTGGTGGTGGGTATGGAAGTGTTCTCTCCATGGCTTTCTTCTCCTCTTGCTTCCGTTTATTATTTTTTTCAGGCTGCACGTCACTAGGCAACACGTCCTTGACGTTGGAAGTGGATATTGCGGCGTCTTCCCTAGTGGCGTCACTAGGTGTGGCGTCCATGTCTGCTGTTCCGTCAACTACTTGCTTGCCTTCTGCTGAAGTTTCCAGCACCTTACCACTCCTCGTAGTGATGGCCATGCATGACCCATCATTCCTTGGGTTTTGGACTGTATCGCTCGGTAAGGTGCCAGCCTTTCTTTGATTGAATGCTGCTGAAAGTTGGCTTAATTGCTGCTCTATTTGCTTGATAGAAGTGGAATGAGAATCAACTAATTGCTTCATGGAGGCCAAATCGTCAATCACCTCCTTAACTCCCGCGCTCGTCGCTTCCACTCCTTTCAATAACTTAGCCATCATGTCTTCCATAGAATTAGATGTGGTGGTATCACATCTACCAGGGGGAACGTACAAACCACTATTTTCATTATTTTTCTTCCAACTACCTTGGTCTTTACCTCCAGATTTATCATAATAGTTCCGACCTTGGTTTCTTTGGGCATTCCCACGGAAACCCCCCTGATTGTTCAAGTAGTTGGCCTCCTCTTCTGAATCTGATTCGTCTCTTCCTTTTGACGCAATAGCTTTCACTTTTTCAGTCTTCCCTAATAGATGCTTTGTAAGAAGATCCATTTGGGTTTTCATGTGCGCCATATCTTGATCACGTTCTTCTTCTCTTCTTCTTTGGTCTGCAGACATGCCAATAGATAAAGTGGGGCTTGCTACCACAGAATCCCTGGTATGCCAAGCTCTACTTTGTTTAGTCATACGATCTATCATGTTGCTTGCTTGACCAAAGGTGAGGTCCATAAAAGAACCTCCAGCTGCGTTGTCCACCACTGGTTTAGTTACTGAATTCAGGGCTCTATACAAGATCTCCATCAAGTGGACATTGGTCATGTGATGGTTTGGGCATCTCGCTAGCTTTGTCTTGAACCTCTCCCATGTTTCGTGGAGAGCTTCAGATGGAAGCTGACGAAAGTTGCTGATTTCATCTCTCAATTGAGCCCTCTTGGATGGCGGAAAGAATCTTTCTAGGAAAGCGTCTCTCAATTGCCTCCAATTTGTAATAGAATCAGGAGTCATCCCATTCAACCATAATGTTGCCTCCCCAGACAGAGACAATGGGAATAGACGTAATCGAATAGCATTCTGACCAACACCAGGATTGTCAAAAGACTTGCATGTAGAAATAAAGTTGATGAGATGCATATTCGGATCATCGCCTGCTAGTCCACCAAATAATCCCTTGAGTTGCAATAACTGAATCATGGTGCTTGTGATGTTGAACTTGGCTCCGGGCGCTAATGGTGGTGGAATTATAGCTCCAGTGGCTCCGGCACCATCAAGATCATCATCATCATCGTCGAAAGCTGGTTGCAAAGGTTGGCGATCATATCTGTACCGAGCTTGTCGACCTCTTCTGTTGGCAGGTGTTATAATTTTAGCATCACGCCTAGGGTTCAGTAACTCGTCATCACCTAAATCTTCATCGTCAGGATTTGTTGCTCGTCCAGGATTATCAATGTTTTGTTGTTGGACTTGAGCAGCGGCAAGAGCAGCTAATTTTGCTTGCTCGTGTTGAGCAGCCATCCTGTCGATTTCAGCTTGTGCTTCCATTCTTCTAATTCGTTGCGGTTCCGGATTGATTGGTAATAACGGTTGACCAGAACTTCTAGTATGGGGCATGCACTAAAAGAAAAACCTGCAATAAACAAAAACAAAAACTAAACGTAAAAGTACGAGAATCTTTGACCAAAGGGTCTAGTAATTATCACGAACTTGATTGACACTCGTATTCCCCGGCAACGGCGCCAATTTTTGATAACGCTCAATCTACAGCTCTCGTAGGAGTGTAAAGCGGTCGTTAGCAAATATAGAACCCAACCTGGGTTGGGTATCGATCCCACAGGGAATAGCTTGGTCAACAAGTACGCAAAATTAATAGACTTTTGGTGCAAGTCTCGTAAGAAGGGGGGATTGTAATAAGTAACCAAAGTAATGAAATAAAAGCTGAAAATAATAAAGTAAAAAGAGAGTATTTCGTAGGTTGTGAAACAATGAGAATTGAGGCGTTGGGGTTATGTCCACCTTCTGAGGTATACGTCTCTATTGGCTATGAGTGTGTAGAGTCTTGACATGCAATTGATTATAGAGAATTGTAGTCGATGGTAAATTCAAGCGTCTCTCGACCTAAACAAGGACTATTTCACTTTAACTCTCTCGAGCTTAAAGCGTGTCTAGTGGTACAAATTCTCCAAGAGGTTAGTCCAGTTACGGCACTAGCTTTTTAATAGGAAAGGGTGTCCTACTACCTTGACATTATCTCTTTTCCAGACAAATAACCTTTCTCTCGAACAAGTTAAATGTTAGACTGGCGTTGGTCTATGCGTCTTCTTTTCTAGACAAATAACCTTTCTCTCGAACAGGTTAGATGTTAGAATGGCGTGTTCTTGTGTTTGAACCGCAAAGGATGTAGCTTTAAGATGAAGAGAATAATGATATAAGCAATATACGTGTCTTGAACTCACAAGCTCATAGCAATAGATAGTAACTCATTCGGCTTCCATAACCCCAACTAAGAGGTTTAGTTACCCATGAATGCGTAGGATATCACGTTTTGCATGGTGGATGGCGTGAATAGTAGGTGTTTGGCGTGTGGTTTTAGTGATTCCGTAGCAAGTAACGATTCTCTTGTTGTGGAATTTAAGAATAGAAGAATAGATTAGAAGTGTTTGTAGTGGAAGATGAGAAGGATGAAAGAAAATTGATTAAATTGTAAGGAGATGTCTTAAGTGAAGAGTTAATAAAAATCTCTAACATGATAGGGTATTTATAATACTCCTATCCTACTCCTACTAAGCTAATGAAATAAATAACCAAATCCTAATATACTAATGAAATCCTTGACCCAAATGTACTAGGGTAAGGTTACAAAATTATAATCCAAATGGAATAATGAAACACATAACCTAATTGCACTAGGTTAATGTATTATGGCAAAAATCCAGCTTTGTGTCTGTAAGTCCCCAAAGTCTTCAGAATTGCTGTTTTAGCCCGGGACAGATTTTCCATGCAGCAGATTTAGTCCTTTAGGCGTCCAGCTCCTTTCCACTTCGTTCGTGAGCTTTCTTTTGCGTCAAGTAAGCCATAAATTGCTGTATTTTGCATCATTTATACCTGAAACTTTCCTAATCACATTTGTTAGCTCATTTACAGGAAAAAGGACTAAAAGTGTATGAAATAGATAATTAGTTCTCAAAACTAGGCTAAAATATGGGCAAAATATATTGATATAGGCGCGTAAATTCGCCTATCATCACCTACCATGAAAGTCATCAGGCTTAGGAAAAACCAGCTCTTAAGTGACGACATTCGTGGTATCTTATCACATTTGTGATGCCCTACCACGAAGGTCGTCAGACTTAGGCAGAAGCCATCAGTTCCAGCTCCTGTGTGACAACAATTTTTACGGCTTACCACACTTTTGATGCGTTGTCACAAACGTAGTCAGCTATAATTTTCAGCAACTGGGAATTTATTTAATAAGGGTATTTTGGTCTTTTTCCTTAACTTCCCACGACTTATAACCCTCAAGGGATGTATTATATTCCATTCTCTTTAGTTAAAACATCTTAAAAACCCTCTCTTACACTTTCAGCCATAAGATTAGGGTTTTCTCTCAAGATCATCTCCTTAGGAACTAGAGCATTCTTTTCCAAAGGGGTTAAACCCTAGTCAAGAAAAATCAAGGACAATTCTAAGGAATTCTTCAGGAACCTTCAGAAACGTTAGATCTCTTTCAATATCAAGCTTTAAGGTATGCGTAGAGTTCATATATGGATTCAATTCGTTCATAGAGTTCAAGAACCATGCTTTTAAATGTTATTTTGTAAACTTTTGTGGTGATATAAGCATGTACATGTTGATGATTGTGGTTCAAGTTTCAATATGATATCTAAGGATGTTTTCAACGGAATATATATGATTGTTGGTTGAAAATGATGAACTTTGCGTGGGTTGAACTAATGCAAGTATAAAATCCACCTATGCCTTAAAGAATGCATGTAAGGTGTTTGATAAAATTCCTAGGATGTTAGAAGTTCATATTTACATGATTTCATGATATCTAAATGACAAGTCCATGTTAGCGATACACTTCAATATGAATGCCCATGCTATTTATGTATTCTTGTGGTGATGGCATGAAGTATGTATGATGATGGTAATATGTATTTTGTGTGCTAATTATATCCATTCTTTCCCTACCATGTTTGAGGTGTCGATTAAATACATGAAGTGTACTATCCCCTACTTATGATATAGCGAATTATGGACTCCAATCTTGTGATCAAGTCATGTCATGTGTGTCAGTTTTCTTCTATCGAGTCCTGGGGGAATTTGTACCCGAAAAACATAGCTGTGTGCCTAGATCCATGTCATGTTGTCATGATAATCTCAGTCAAGCTATAATATATAGAACTCAGTAAGTCATGTGACTCAGGAAACCACAGAAATCTAATGGTCCCTGTTAACTCTCAGATAATAGTACTACTCCGTCAATCAATGAAAGTTGGTTAATCTGTCCATGTACAATTATTTGAATCATGTTTAGTCACTTCAGATGGGAGGATGAGTTAGCACCGAGTGAACACAAGGATGGGAACTCACTTGTATATGAGGGTGTGATTCTTTGTTGTCATTCTTGAGTTCCAGAACTATGCAGCCAACATAGGTTAAGACATCACAGCCTATTATATGAGGGCAGATAAGGTGGGTTAACCTGTTATATGAGGGTTCCCACCATTCTCACTAGAGTTACCTGTTATATGAGGGTTGCTCACATGTTGTCCTTACCAGTGGCGTGGTATTGACACCCTTCCAGTTAGGGCAGAGATTGGACCCTATCTTAGCCATAATGGTACATATGGGGCATGTCATTTAAACAACTACCTCCCACAGTTTCAGTATCAGTCTCAGTAAAAGAACTCAGACAGTTCTTTAGATATTAGTATACCAGGACTGTTAGATACAATCAAATTCAGTCATAGCACGGAACTCAGAGGGTTCAACCAGATTCAGGGCTGTCAGATACAGTCATCCATGTTATCAGAACTATGGTTCCAGCCATGTATTAGCATACAGATTTAACTATCATGTACTCACGATCTTAGTTACTATGTATGTATATTTGTACTCTTACGTTCATATCAGTCAGTCAGTAGTATTATTCATGAACATAAACCCTTGCATTATCCTACCTCACTCGTATACTCAGTACTCCAGTTGTACTAACACATTTGCGCTATGGTGATTTCTTTTCATGTTAAATCATAGGTTCAGAGGCACGAGTCCCATACCAGCAGTAGCAGTCGCATTCAGCATACAGAGTTGCAGTGAGTCCTCTTCATTCGAGGACGATATTATTTGATTTAGTCATTTATTTCTTCAGTTCAGTTTTATGGAGTTATATGGACACATGTTCCTTCAACTCCTTATTTCAGATAGTACTTAGACGCTTTTGGATTTACGCTCAGATTTAGCTTTCAGATTCAGTTTTCAGTTGTTTTGGGTGTCTTTCACCCACACGGATGTTACTATTTTATAGATTCTTTATTCAGTTGAACCTTATGGCCTACATGTTCATGTTTTTAGCATTATTACATTATATATTGCAGTGCACAGGTACAGATATCAATCATGGGTTAGCTTGTGGTCCTTCGGGGTCATAAGCACTGTGTAGCATTCCAGTTCAGAAAATTAGGGTGTTACATATTTATTCGACAAACAAGATACTTATGAAACAACCAATAGGGTTGTTGTTGTAAGTTATTTCCTTCCAAACAAATACATAAAAGGATGACTTTTCTTTTTAGGCAACAACTCACGTGGAGATAAGGTAAGAAACTAACACCACTTTCGTGAATTGTGCTTATTACTAACGATTTTTTTTAAGATATTATCGAGATCATCCAAGAGAATGAAAATCTCAAAATTAAAACAATAGGTGTGGACGACTCCAAAATGTATGCAGCACAACATAGAACTCTTTCATAGCAGCAAAATAGGACATAGTCTAGAGAGGGATGTCAAACTCTTTGGATGTGAGCTAAAGAATGATCGCTACCACCATCTAACCACACCCACCCATGTTAGAAGGAATGTGGGTATTTTGGGATATTCTAGTTTCAGCTTCACCTTTGGGATATTTCTAAACTCATAACAAGGGTAAACTTCTCTTTCTTTCAAATTCGAGTGATAGGGCACCTAGAATTTTGGAAATTATGTCCACATAAGTTCTTGCCTTTGTGAAGGATCCCACATTCATGGGTAAGAGGTTGTAAGCCTATTTTCTGCAACAAGATCAACTTGTCACTCATCTTGAGCCAATGATCTTCTGAAATAAAAGACTCTATCATTTCTATCGATCGAGTCAAACTACAAGCAGTCTGATTCCCTGAGTCTCAGGGATATGCAAGTTGGGCTCTATATAAAAAACTTGACTGCATTCTAACCTCCCCCCAAATCCCTCTATTTTCCATCTTTTTTATTTTACTAAAACTTGAAAACCAAGATAGCTTGTGAATTTTTTGAAAATCGTACTTTAAATGAAGATTTATGAATTACAAGTGACTTAAATTCTCATGTAACCTGAGATATATAGGAAACCTGATACCGAGGTCCGGCCATAAATTCATGAAACACGTGCGAAAACCAACCTCTCTCAAAAATAAATTTACGGTCGACCAAAAATTAGGAACATCATACTTTCTTTTGCCCAAGGTTACTTGCATCCACCTATCCAAAGGGAAGGGGCAGTTGTTGACACCTAATTTTTGCCCTCAACAACTAAATTTAATCCTGGGTTTCTTCAATTCTAAATAAAAGTGAAATATTTATTTCATCCCTATAAATGCACTATAAAATATTTATTTAGGTTAATTTTATCATTTTAGTGATGATTACACATTTTCGTATTCACGTATACAAGATTGTATAAATTTTGTTACTTGAATGAATATTTTTAGTAAAATTTAAGCTTTTACAGAGATAAGCTTTAAATTAATTCGAATGTATAAAATCTTGATTTAAATATAATTTACTCTCAAAAATAATTTAGTTAGATAAATATGTACCTGATTTTATTAAATATATTAATTCATATCTAATTTTAATTTAATTTAGCAAATCAATTACATTTGGCCATAATTGAAATCAAATTGGTCATAATTGCAATGCAATCTGCCAACTGATCTTTAATTTGGTGAAAATTAAATAAATTTTGCTAAATTTTAAATCTCAAATGGCGTTATATTTTAAATAACCCCAAAATTCTCAAAAACTTTCATAACTTCTACCCAATTCTCTCCAAAAATAATTTCAAATTTGCACTAGATTGTACAATTTCTCCCTCAACTTTGTCCCTATTCCAATTGTGAAATTTAAAAATTGTACAACATTATACAATTTCCCCTTCAACCTTGTCATTTTTCTAATTTTGAAATTCAAAAATTGTACTACATTGTACAATTCCTCCCCCAACATTGTCCTTTTTGTAATTTTAAAATTAAAAATTGTACTACATTGAACAATTCCTCTCTTCAAGCTTGTACTTTTTCCAATTTTGAAATTCAAAAACTGTACTACATTGTATGATTTCTCCCACAGTATCTTCCACCTCATCTTATCTTCAATTTTAAAATTCCAAAAATACCCCTAAATACTTTCTCCCACATTGATGGAATAATAGAATTGGATATCCATCCTTTCCTATAAATACTACGACTATTTTGGTATAAAGGCCAAGTTTCAAAGTAAAAAAATGTCTCAAGGTTGGAAAAAAAGCTTTGAGAAAAGAGGAGGTTTTATTTTAGTAAAAAAAATTTCTTTTCCATAAAATTTGTGGGCTAATTGAAGTTCTCGAGTTGGACACTTTCCTGTGGTGATCAAGACTCTGAAGAAAGATTGTAGTCTCATTTTTCTGCCCCAAAAAAGGTAAACAAAACTTTTTTTTTTAATTTTATTATCGTTTTCTTTTTCATCTTTATCCTCTTCATAGTTCGTAGTTATAATTTTGTTTGCTGGAATTGTTTGTTGTAGATGGCCTTGAAGGCCATAAGATGTTGTGGTATTGATATTATGGTTATTTTTATGTTCATGGTATAAAAGTGAGGTAGCAATAGTTGTACGTGCCTTTTTTGCTTTATTTTTTGATTATTATAGATAAAGTTTCAATCTTTGCTTGAAAGATGTACTTATGCTTTATTTAAATTCATTGATGGCGGATACATTTGCTTTTAGTATGTAAAGTTATTTCCTTTATGTTTAAAAGAATAGTTAATATTGATTTTTTCTCCTCTTTCAATTTATTCTTTGATTATAATAGATAAAGTTCCAATCTATGATTCAAAGATGTATTTATGCTTTCTTTAAATTCATTGTTAGTGGATATGTTTGTTTTTAGCATTTGAAGTTGTTTCCTTTATGTTAAAAAGAATATATAATATTGATTGTTTCTGTTTTTTGACTTTATTCTTTGATTATTATGGATAAAATTTTAATCTTTTCTTAAAAGACATTCTTATGATTATTTTTAAATTCATTGTTGGTGGATATATTTGTTTTTAGTATGTGAAGTTGTTTTCTTTATATAAAAAAAAATAGTTACTATTGTTTGTTTTTCCATAATAAAATAGTAATTGGTTAAGTCAAGAACTTGTCATTTGGTTGTTAATTATTTTAATGGATTTCAAAATCCTCATATGAGAGATGAAGTGCTAGTTATTTTTCATCCACGATGTTTATTCCTTTTTTTTTCGCATGCTGACTTGTAAAAATGATGAGAAAGATTGGGATTTTATGGCTAAATAGAATTATCTAGATATTTTCGCGTCATGCAAAGTATGATTGTTGAATGATATTTCACTTTTAGAAATGCTAAACTTTTATTCTAATTTTCTTACTCCCTTTGAATTGTTATATGTGCTCTTTTTTGTGTGTAAAGACTTGATTCGTGACTCTCTTTGATTCATAATTTCAAAAGAGAATCAACGATATCTTAAAAAGATAAACCATAGGTCGTCACAAGTTTTACCCAAAAAAGTTGGTTGTAATTTTGATGTTTGAATTTTCGTTAATGTCACCCTAATTGAAATTTAAAGATTTACTTTCTTAAAAAGTTAGCCTTTATTTTATTTTGTTATATGGATTAGTGTCTATGTTTGTTCAATTTTAGAAGTCATGGTTATTTTAATTATTGCCTCATTCCTGTACTTTTGCAAGCTTACTGTAATGACCTGGAACTAACCCCTAGTCGTCACACGGTGCTTACAGTCCTGAGGGACCACAAGTTAACCCATGAACTGGTACCTGCAGTGAGCACTAGATAATTTAATCATGAATGTGGGAGAATAACTAAAATGCCATAGGGTTTTATTATTTGAATTCAAAACTGAAATATAAATCTAGGAAAACCCACTGTCTAAATCAGATGAAGTACTGCTAAACTGAACAACTAACTGATTATGATGTCTAAAAAGCCTCTAAGACTGACTGACTTAGAGTTGATAGGACACGCCCCCAACTAACTCTACTAACTACTGAAATAAAGACATGGAGTAAAGTAATCAGTCCTCGGATGATGAGCACGCACCATTATTACTGTGCTGCTGATAATCTGAGAATATAGGTGTGATCCAAGAATAGAGCATCAGCACCTATGATATGAGACATCATAGAACAAAAAAAAGATATGTGATCCGTACTTTGAATGTACTTGTATGCTAAATGAGGTAGGCTGACATGCAAGGTTTCATGAATAAGAGTAATAAACTATCTTAATATACATGTAAAGCATGGATTACTGAGTATAGGACATGAAGTCTATAGATACTGGAGCTATATAAAGCATGAAAATAATGTATATGCATGAGAGTCTATAAATACTGAAAATACATGAAAATCTGCAGACACTGAAGATGTATAACCAGGCATATAACATGGACTGAGTAAAATCTGTAACCTGAGGTACTGAAAAATACTGATATTTGTATGGCTTGGTCAAACAACAATAAGACTAAATAACTGAACTGGGTCTGTGACTGAGACTATATCTGAGATTGTGGGAGGTATTATCTAACCGACATGCTCCAATCTGAGCTAATCGGGGTCCAACCTATAACCCCAGCATGAAGGGTATTAGTACCATGGCACGGGTACTAACAATGGTTATGTGTATCCACTAAACTAATATAATGTCCAAAGGAGTAAGGGTGTTAAGCCTAAACTGATGGGTGACCCCTGCGTGACAGCCAAGCCTAATCTGACCGGCGACTACTCATATCCTACGCTGGCTATGTAGTTCTTGAGTATAGGGAAGGCTACTAATGACTCTGCCTATTTGATGGGGAAGCTACCATCCCTACACTCGCTTGGTGCTAAATCTTACTCCCAACTAAAAGTCACTGAGATACTAGACTAATCTGAGTTTAATGATTGATATCTGACTATTCTGATTGTGCTCATAATATAATCTGAACACTATTCTGTAATGTACTGAGACTAGACTAAATAAACATCTATGGTTTTTGGTTTTTCAATAACCCTAGGAATCAAAACAAAAATACTGAAAAGACACTAAAGCTTGAACACGAAAACATGAAGGCTCTTATTAAATAAATCACTCTTGTAGGCATTTTATCAAACACTTGTAGTTCATGGTTTAAAACAATCATAGGAATGCCATGAAATTTGTAGGAAAAGAATGTATTCATCATAATAGCACTAAATCATGGTTGAATTCAAAAAATAATAATATTGCAAAATTGAAGGATTAAATAATAACAACAATTTCATGGTAATATGATATAGAATCATTGTTCATTAAGATTCATGGGTGAATCACAATTTAAAACATAATAACTTGATTAGATCACAATTTTATAATTTAAAAGGGGTTGCTTGGACTCCATGGATGAACATTTATCATACCTGGGATTATGACTTTGGAAGGATTGACGGAGAGTTCTTGAGATTTGACCTTGATTCTTGAGAGATAGGGTTTCTTATTATTGAAAGAGGGAATTTTTAATTTGAATGAAAGTGAAAAGTAATGAGTATTTAGGTCAATTAGGGGTTAAATTTCATGTTTAGGACGAGTTTAGGACTTAGGGAAAAAACCCAAATAACCTTAAACGAATTTAAAAAAACAAGTTGGAAACTGAAATCCCAATTTTTGGACTTGGCACGACACACCACTACAATACCAAGACACTGGAAAAGGGACAACCGGGACCTAGACAAACGCTGCGATGCGCCATCATCGCGGTAAGCCTATGGATACCAATTTGGCCATCTCTGTGATGCCCTAGGATCGCGGAGGACCACTAGAAATTGACAATTGGCAAATTCACCTATGACGCGATATGCCAAGATCATGGACACTTACTAGAATTCACTAAATGGGAAATTGGTCTGCTCCGTGATGCGCTAAAGGTTAAAATGAAGGGGTTTTGTGACTGAAACTTAAAATCACCATAACTTCTTATCCGGTTATCGGATTTAGGCGAATTTCATATCATTGGAAAGCTAATTAAATTTTCTATGTAATGGCAGGCTCTAAACTGAAAAATAATGAGTGTTTCAAAAATTTAATAGACAAATACTCATCTATACGAACTTAGATTATGTTAGGGAAATATGGGGTGTTACAATAACTCCCCCTTGAGATCATTTGTCCCTAAATGAAACTGGTTAAGATAAGGGAACTAATTGATTAAGCCTACATACTAAATATACATGTCTAATACATGGAATGCATGACTGAACTGATTCATGAATGCACGACTGACATGAACATGATGTGCAACTGAAACTGAGCATGATAGAGAAATATCTTAAGAAGATTTGATACCTTATAATGAATTTGGTTTCATGGAGAAGAGATAAGAGCACTTGGTCTGCATATCTGCCTCTACTTCCCAAGTGGCTTCTTCAACGGACTGATTCTGCCAAAGAACTTTGACTAGTGGAAATTTTTTGTTCCTTTATCTGCAAACTTGATGATCAAGAATTTTGACTAGAGCTTCCTCAAAGAAAAGACTATTCTGGATATCTAAACTTTCCAAGGGAACAACTATAGCTTGATCATAAATACACTTTTTCAACAATGAGACAAGGAACACTGGGTGTACTGAGGCTAAATCTAAAGGCAATTCAAGCTCATAAACTACCTTTCTGAAATTACTGAGGATTCTAAAGGGACCGACATATCAGGGACTAAGTTTCTTTTTCTTGCCGAATCTCTTCATTCTCTTCATGGGATATATTATCAAGAACATAACATCACCAACGTCAAACTCGAGATCCTTTCTCCTCACATCTGAATATGATTCCTGTCATATCTGGCTAGCAATAAGCCATTCTCTAATCAATTGAACCTTCTCTAAGGCATCAAAGAATAAGTCAGGCCCTACTACTACGACCTAACCTACTTCATACAAACCAATTGGAGATCTGTATCTCCTATAGTATAGAGCCTCACAGAGCCATACAGATACTGGGATGATAGTTGTTATTGTATGCGAATTCAATCAAAGGCAAATGGTCATCCCAAATACCCTTGAAATCAATAACGCATGCTTTCAGCATATCCTCAAGAGTCTAAATGGTCCTTTCTGCTTGACCTTTGGTGTGAGGGTGGAAGGCTGTACTGATATGGACTTGGGTACCAAGACTCTTTTGGAATGCTGTCCAAAAGTGAAAGGTAAAATGAGTACCTCTAGCTGAGATGATAGATAAGGGAACACCATGCAACCTAACCAAATCTCTGAGATAGAGATTGACATAGTCCTCGTCTGAATAAAAGGTATGGACTAGCAAGAAATAAGATGATTTGGTCGTCCTATCTACGATAATCCAAATAGAGTCATGCTAACGATGGGTACGAGGCAAACCTATCATATAGTCCATGTTCACTTCCTCCCATTTCCACATGAGAATACTGAACTATTTCATGGAGCCACTAGGCTTCTGGTGCTCAACCTTGACTTGATGAAATATAGAGCACTTAGCTACAAACTCTGCAATATCTCTCTTAATCTCACTCCACCAATAGATCTCCCACAAATTGCAGTACATCTTAGTGGTCCCTAGATAAATAGAGTAACGTACACGATATGCTTCTATAAGAATTCGTTGCCTCAAATCATCTACACCAAGTACACACAATCTACCCTGACAACGCAAAACACTACTCCTCTTTGGGAGAAGACCTTCCTTTTCTGATATCTGACTAATCCTTTCAACTTAGCTACTTTGGGATCTCTATCTCTTTTTTCCTTCACCTCAGAAACTAAAGATGACTCTGAGATACTTTGCACCCATACACTACCTTCTGCTAAATCAACTAAGCGGACACTTAGTCGGCAAACTGAAGAACTTCCTGAGCTAACTTCTTTTTACCATCCTCAACATGAGCTACACTACCCATAGACATTCTGCTGAGAGCATTAGCCAATACATTGGCCTTGTTCGGATGATACAAAAAACGCTTATCATAATCCTTAAATAACTCTAACCACCTTCTCTGATGCAAATTCAAATCTTTCTAAGAGAACACATACTGAAGGCTTTTGTGTTCTGTGAACATATCTATATGCACTCTATACAAGTAACGTATCCGAATCTTTAAAGAGAATACTATTGTTGCAAGTTAAGATCATGAGTCGAATAATTCTTCTCATGAGTCTTAAGTTGTCTGGAGGTGTAGGCTATGAATTTACCTTTCTGCATGAGGAAACAACCCAAATCTACTATGGATGCATCAAAGTACACAACAAACCCATCGGAACCATCTGGTAGGGTAAGAACTAAGGCAGAGGTGAGCCGAGTTTTCAACTCCTGAAAACTCTTCTCACAGGAATATGACCACTGAAACTTAACTTTCTTCTGAGTCAATATGGACATTAGGGATGTAATAGAACAAAACCCTTTAACAAACCGATGGTAATAGCCAACTAAACTCATAAAACTCTTGACATCTGATGGAGGGATGGGTCTAGTCCAGTTTCTCACCATCTCAATCTTTTGAGGATCAACTCTAATGCCATCACCAGAAATAATATGGCTAATGAAAGCTACCAAGCTTAGCCAAAATTCATAATTACTGGATTTAGCGAAAACCACTGATCTCTAAGAGTCTGAAGCACTATGCTGAGATGCTCTGCATGATTGCTTTTGCTACGAGAATAGACTAGAATGTCATCAATAAAGACTATGACAAACATTTCCAAGTACTCCTTGAACACTCGGTTCATCAAGTCCATGAAGGCTACTGGGGCATTGGTAAGACGAAAGGATATAACAAAAAATTTTAAGTGACCATACCGAGTTTGGAAAGCTATTTTTGGAATATCACATTCTCTGACTCTAAACTGATGATAGAATGATCTGAGGAATATCTTGGAAAAGTAATTGGCACCCTGAAGTTGGTCAAAAAAGTCATCAATTCTATGAAGTAGGTATTTATTCTTGATTGTAACCTTGTTCAACTGGCGGTAGTCAATACATTTTCTGAGAGAACTGTCTTTCTTACACACGAATAAAATTAGTGTACCCCATAGGGAGATGCTAGGCCTGATAAATTTCTTATCTAGGAGATCCTTTAAATGTTCTTTCAACTCTTTGAGTTCAGATGGAACCATTCTATATATAGGAATAGATATAGGCTGAGTATCTGGGAGAAGGTCTATTCAGAATTAGATTTCCCTTTCGGGAGGAACTCCGGGAAGATATTCAGGAAAAATATGTAAGAATTCTTTTATTACTGGGACTGACTCAAGAGTAGAAGTTTATGAGTTAGAGTCTTTGACCCGTACGAGATGGTAGACACACCCCTTGTATATCATCTTTCTGGCTATAAGGTATAAAATTAATTGACCCCTAAGAGTTATAGTACTACCCTTCTATTAAGTACTGGTTTATTTGGGAACTGAAAATGAACTATTCTGTTTCTACAATCAACTAAGGCATGGCAGGAGTGGATCCAATGCATGCCGAGAATGACATCAAAATTTGCCATCTTTAACTTTATGAGATCAACTAAGGTAACTTTTTGAGATATTATTACCACACAGTTCTTGTATACCTACTTGGCTACAATAGAAACACCTACTCGATTAGACTCTGAAAAGGGCTCTGCTAGAGTTTTAGGACTGACTCTAAAATTGAAGGCTATATATGGAGTTACAAATGAAAGAGAAGATCCAGGGTCTAGTAAAGTATAAATATATAAGTGAAAGACCTGGAACGTACCAGTAACTATGTTAGGAGAATTTTCCTTATCTTTGTAAGACTGGAGAGAATCTAATCTGTTCAAACGCTGACCACTGGTAACACTGAAAGCGGAAACTTACTGAGTTGGGCCGCAGGATAGAACTAACAATTGATGGGATTGGCCCTATTGGCACACATCCCTACCCTTCTGAGAAACTACTAGACACTCCCAAATCTGATGGCCTAGTTTTTCATACCCAAAGCACACATCACTACCTGCTATACACTCACCGTGATGATGTCTGCCATATTTCTGACATAGAGTATTGTACGAGCACTACTAATACTGACCTGACACTTAGAGCCTGGTTCCCTATCCTTATTATTGTTTTTGAATTTGGGTACTGAGGCACTGGCTGAAGAGGGTGCTGGGGCTATAGACCTCTGATGAAACTTAGGATGGTTACCACCCTTAACTTTGGCTGACTAAAATTAAAACTACCCACCTAGCTCTATGGTTTCCTTTCTCCCCTCCTTAATCTTCTGCTCCTCTATCTGTTTAGCATGTACCATTAATTTAGACAAGTCCATCTCACTAATCATCATTACGGTCCAACACTCCTTGACCATACTATCAGACATGCCAGATAAAAACTTACTCGTCTTGGACCTACTTTCATCTACCACATGAGGAGAATATCTATCTAACTTAGTGAACTTGAGAGAATATTCCCTCATACTTATGATGCCTTGCCTCAAATTAATAAATTCTAACACCTTGGCCTCCTTAAACTATAATGGAAAGAATCTGTCCAAGAAAGTTGTGGTAAACTCTTCCCATTTTATAGGCCCTGCATTAATACCTTTATCAACTTTCCACTACTTCAACCAAGTATGGGATACATCCTACAATTGATATGTAGACAAACCAACACTCTGACTATACATCACCCCTATAGCCTCTGTAACTTCTAAACCATATCTAAGAATTCCTATGGATCCTCTTCAGACTTGGATCCCATGAAAAAAGGAGAATTCATCCTGGTAAAATCCCGAATTCTAGTTGGAGCAGTATTGGCCACTGGGTTGGTCTGAACAGTAGCTGGCCTTTCATTATGTTCTTTTACGGAGTTTACTAGAGTAGTGAACGTACCCCTGAATTGTGCGTGAGAGATATGCTCATCCAAAGGATTTTCCTGAACGGGCTGAGGGGCTAGCTGAGTTCCTGTTCTACTTCTATTCTTCTTGGGAAGTATGTTCTATAAACCGAATGAGGAAATAGATTAGACTTTGAGTTTAACTTTGATACCAAATGGTATCTACAAGAGCACAAAACAGTCCACAAACTCAGAAAAACAGCCCACACAAAAAAAATACCAAGCGGAAACAACAAACACACAAAGTTGAATGATAAGGAGATAGATAACTTGACATAAAATATAGCAACTAAAGAGTGTATCAAACTCTAAAACCTCTACAAATCATATTAACAAGCACCAAGTACTTATGGGAACACAAGAGGAACTCGGCATACAAAAGCACTCTCATTTCTAGCCGTTTCACAACACAAGTGGAAACTTTCACTTGTGAAGCTTAAAATGTTTGGTGGTCTACTCTCTTCTTGAGAGGAAATATGGTGTTCAATGTTACAAATTAATTTTAAAATGAGCTCACTAAATAAATAAGACTAAGGGGTTCCTACTTATAGTGTATTATAAAAGAGATGGGAAATGATACCTTTACCCTTAATGAAGGGGGTGGGTTTGGAGTGTATAAATGAAGCTGCCTTGTAGTGTTTTTAAGATACTCAAGGAATGTCTTCACACTTTAATACATACACTACCTTGAACGAGCTTAAGAAATGCTCAAACACATCCATCTTTATGAATGTGCCTGGAATACGTTGTAGTTCCCGAGATTGGATCCTAGGGAATTGTCTTGAGCTCTTGATATCCGTTTACCACTCTTTTTCGAAGGACTTTACACTATTACCTCTTGTTGGATATGATTCGAGTATGGCTTCTTTTGCTTGTACCCTCTTTTCACTTGTATCACATGTAATCCTTGTGCTCTTTACGCTTGTATCATTCTCTCCATCTTGAAAGGGATTTGTCCTTAAATTTACACCTTACAAAACCAAAGAGAGGGAAAAAAAGCACACAATCCTCATGGTATGAGGGTTAGCATTAGTGTTACAAATTATATAATCACGCCAAGGGGGTACACCTTTGGAATACATCCAACAATCATTTGTTATGGTCATGAAACACTTACTATAAGAATCACAAAGTACTTGGCTAAGATAGACATCAATGGAAGAGGTGTGCAACCCGAGACCATCACATATGTCAATAAGCCAAGGTTTTTCATATTGGAAATACAACCACGGGTCCTTTATGTGTGACATGAAAAGCATAGCATGAATGACATAAAGGATGTGGTTTTGGCAAATACCAAGAGATAAGGAAACTACAATGGTCTTGATGACCTTACTATACCCAAAAGGTAAGACTACCTTTGGCTTAGGAACCATAAGGGACATTTTTTCCATTACCTCTACAAAGGACTTCATCAAATATGGTGCCACTATTTATCCTAAGCTCCACCATACCCACATATCATTATCATTCAAACAAAGAAACCATCCACTAAACTTACTACCACGACACCGTACAAATTCAAAATTAATATGGTTATCATCATAGGTAAAGAGGTAGTATAAAAAGGAATCAAGTGTGAAGACCTTGCTGAGGGGGTACACTTCTAAAATTTAGCCAAAAATCCTTTGGTTTTTCAATGAAAAATGTAGTTTGAACATTAAAAAGGATAGGTATAAGATAATCATCAAGGAAAGATAAGCATAAGTCGAAGTAACCCCTTCTCCAACCCACTAGTGTTCCGGGATCAAAGGGATGGTGTAAAAAAGGGTATAAGCCGAGATTAGATAATACTTTTACAAGGCAATCATCTAAGACTAAAGAGTTGTGACCTAGAAGTCTTCTATTAAGAGAAAGCACACTTTTATTCACAAGTTTTCCAAGAATATGATTACCATGAGAAAAACTAGTAGCACTGTTTGCATCACACAAGCTCAAAAGTATATGTCTAATATCATGGTCATATTACAAGAATGAACACTAACTTAAGGCTTTTGAATCACATCACTCACATTATCAAGTAGTGAAATATCCTTAAGAGCAAATTGACCAACATATGCAACAAGAGAACTACCAAGGAAAGGTTCATGCTTTTCTACACTAAGTAAACCTGAAGATACTTCACAATGGATACTACTACACTTATCATAACATTTCAAGCCTAAGGAAAGGTAGAGTGTAGCAACGATACCTCGGTGTATGCCATGGAAGCCCACTTGTTTTGAGCTCTCGGCCAAGGGTGTCACTAGCTCATTTCCCATGTTATTGTATGGAACCCCTTTTTGATCCTTATTTGATAGAATATAAACTTGAACATGCATATAATAAGGATCAATTCTAGGCGAAGTTCTAGAATATGGGTTAGTGAGTATCAAAGATCCTTTGTGGGCGAATCCCACAAGCACATTTTACTTTCCCTTTCCTACTTCACTACCTGCAGTTTCCCTATCCCTTGCCCTCTTTTCTTCACATTCTTTTGGTATCTCACCAATAAGTTTCTCTCTATCTTGAGGCTTGGCATCATTATCCTTGGATCTTAGCTCACCCTCTTTTCTACTTGGATGGGGTATTTCTGGTTTAGTGTGTCTTGGGAAGGAGACATTGGATTTAGTTGAGTGTAAGATCTTTGAATGGGAGGATTTTGGAGTGGAGGATTCGAGTTTAGGGATGGAATATGGGTTCCAATTCCTCCTTGTGGAACTTGGTGGAGTAAGGAACGGCTAGTTCCATTTTGTTCTTGGCTTTGGGAGTAAAGATTGACTTGGTTTGTAGCACTTGGTGGATACAATCTTTGGTGCAGGTCTAGGGGGTAATAGTAGGTGAGGCATTTTAGGGGTATAAGGTCGAGAAATACTTTGTCTTTCCACCCTCTCTAAACTCTCACTCATTGAGGCCACATCTGAAAACAACCTCTCAATATTTACCTTCATCCTAGCCACGCCTCGAGACAAAGTTTCAAGACTAGCTAAGAGGACATTCATAACATTATTTTCCACGGTTGGAGCGTTGGAATTTTTGGGTTCCATTTGCAATTGTACATAAAAAACAACAAAATATTAGTTTAAAGTACGCTCACACATTCTTCACACTCGGATTCCTTACTTGGTTCTTCAAGTGTTGTAAGCCGGCTATCAACTTGTGAGAACTTGGGAATGAGTCTACTCTTGAGTTGGAGTGGATTTTGATTTGAAGACTCAAATAAGTTTTGTACGCACTTGAACTAAAAACAACTACAAATTATAAACAAGCAAAGAACCACAAGTAATGCTTAACATGAAAGAAGTACTCAAAAACTAGTTCACAACTTAGTAGGTTGTTAATAGTTGTCAACTAGTATAAGAGTCAATAAAAATGAAACTAATAGAGACAAGGAAAAAAACTAGGAATGTCCTATGACTTGAGTTTTGTTGTTGGTGTGGCCCACGTTGTTTTTTCTTTTTGGCCGTTTGAATTTGTTGTTGAAGTGGAGTATGATGTTTTTTTTCAAGACTTAAAGGGTTCAATCTTGTTTGTTGGCGAGGAATTTCGATTTTGAAATTAGGAAAGCTAGACTTTGGATTCTCTTTCCAAAGGTCAAAAGTTGTACATCATCTTTCACCAACTTGTACAAAATTGGCAAGACACCCTTTGTCCTTGTCTTTGTCCCTTTCCCCTCTTTGCCTTTCTTGAAAGATATTTTGACTCTCTTTTGGTAACCAAGCTTTTTGGTGAGTCTTTGTTTATTTTCCACTTTAGTGTTGTCTTGAAAGTAGTCCCAAGACAAATGCAAGACTTTGTCTCTCTCTTCCCTTTTTCAAAACAAACAAGTCTTTTTTTGAACAATCATCTCAAGAACAATATGAACAACAACAAGAACACTCATGAACAACAACAATATCTAATCCGCCCAACCCTTCAACAACACTAAACAAAAGCTCAAATCTTGGAAATTAGACTCAAGTGTGATTGGGGAACAACAAGGTAACACACGAAACTACTAAGACAAGAAAATAACACCTAAAACTTTACACAAATTCGGCCAAACAATAACAACACTTTGGCCAAGACACCAAACCCGTAGAATAACTTCGTTTTGTGAGATTTTTGACCTTGGACACCTCTTATAATGTTAGAAAACAAATATATAACAATATAACACACAAAACACACAAAAATCACAAGAAAACTAGGCTTCAAATTTTGGCCTAAACACAAAAACGTGGACAGATTACTATTTTTGAGTTTTTTCAACTTTTCAACACTTTTTTTTAATTTCTGAGTGAACAAACCCATGATTGATCTCGTGGAAACAAAATCAACGATAGATCTAATACCAAATGATACCAAACGGTATCTACAAGAGCACAAAATATTCCACAAACTCACAAAAACAGCCCACACATACAAGACACCAAGCGGAAACAACAAACACATAAAGTTGAAAGATAAAGATATAGATAACTTGACACAAAGAGAATATAAAATGTAGAAACTAAAGAGTGAATAAAACTCTCAAACCTTTACAAATCATATTAACAAGCACCAAGTTCTTAAGGGAACAGAGGAGGAACTCGGTTCACTCAAGCACTCTCATTTCTAGCTGTCTCACAACACAAGTGGAACCTTTCACTTGTGAAGCTTAAAATATTTGGTGGTCTACTCTCTTCTTGAGAGAAAATATGGTGTTCAATGTTACAAAGTAATTTTAAAATGATCTTACTAAGAAAACAAGACTAAGGTGTTCCTACTTATAGTCTATTACAAAAAAAGATAGGAAATAACACATTTACCCTTAATGAAGGGGGTGGGTTTGGAGTGTATAAATGGGGCTTCCTTGTAGTGTTTTTAAGACACTCAAGGAATGTCTTCACCCTTTAATACAAACACTCCCTTGTACGAACTTAAGAGATGCTCAAACATATCCATCTTTATGAATGTGCCTTGAAGACGTTGTAGTTCCCGAGCTTGGCTCCTAAGGAATGGTCTTGAGCTCTTGATATTTGTTTGTCACTCTTTTGCAAAGGCCTTCACAATCTTCCCTCTTTTTGGATGGTTCGAGTATGTCTTCTTTTGCTTGTACCCTCTTTGCACTTGTATCACTTGTAATCTTTATGCTCTTTACGCTTGTATCAAAATTTGACCTCATGCTCACTTGCACCACATGAACACCAAAAGAAGGGAAACTTTTCCTAAATGTCTTGTAGTCTCTCGTCCATAAGTGTGGCACACTACATACCCATGCACAAGACTCTACTCGACGCGACTTTTAGACTTCCTAGGACACTTTAAAATCTTAGGCTGTGATACCAAGTTTGTAATGACCCGGAACTACCCCCTGGTCATCACACGGTGCTTACAGTCCCAAGGGACCACAATCTAACACATGAGATGGTACCTTCTATGAGCACTAGATAATTTAATCATGAATGGGGAAGAATAACTGAAATTCCATAAGGTTTTATTATCTGAATTAAAAATTGAAATATAAATCTAGGAAAAACCACTATTTGAATCTGATAAAGTACTGCTAAACTGAACAACTAACTAGTTATGATGTCTGAAAATCCTCTAAGACTGACTGACTGAGAGTTGATGGGACAG
The DNA here is from genome assembly GCA_030864225.1 of Capsicum baccatum var. pendulum. Lineage (NCBI taxonomy): Eukaryota > Viridiplantae > Streptophyta > Magnoliopsida > Solanales > Solanaceae > Capsicum > Capsicum baccatum. Next base: position 39,836,275 of record CM061557.1, on the reverse strand, counting down.
GTCCCCAACTAACTCTACTAACTACTGAAATAAAGATATGGAGTAAAATAATCTATTCTCAGATGATGAGGAATTACTACTACTATTGTGCTGCTGATAATCTGAGAATCTATGTGCAATCCAAGAACTGAGCATCATCAGACATTAAAGTTCCAAAAAATGATATGCAATCAGTACTTTGAATATACTAGTATGCTAAATGAGGTAGGCTAACATGCAAGGTTTCATGAAAAGGAGTAATAAACTATCTAAATATACATGTAAAGCATGAAGTACTGAGTATAGGTCATGAAGTCAATTGATACTGGAGGTATATAATCCATGTAAATACTGTTTATGCATGAAAGTCTATAAATATTGAAAATACATGAAAATCTGCAAACACTGAAGATGTATGACCAGACATATAACATGGACTGAGTAAAATCTGTAACCTGAGGTACTTAAAAATACTGATATTTGTATGCCTTGGTCAAACAACACTAAGACTGAATAACTGAACTGGGTCTGTGACTGAGACTATATCTGAGACTATGGGAGGCATCATCTAACTGACATGCCCCAATGTGAGCTAATTAGGGTCCAACCTACAACCCCAGCTGGAAGGGTATTAATACCATGCCACAAGTACTAACAATGGTTGTGTATATACACTAAACTAATAGAATGTCTAAAAGACTAAGGGTGTCAAGCCTGAACGGACCAGTGACCACCCTTGTGAGATAGTCAAGCCTAATACAACGGGTGACTACTCATATCCTATGATGGCTACGTAGTTCTGGAGTATAGGGACTGCTACTAATGACTTTTCCTATCTGACGGGGAAGCCTCTATCCCTACACTCGCTCGGTGCTAAATCTTACTCCCAACTGACAGACACTGAGATACTAGACTGTTCTAAGTTTAATGAGTGATATCTGACTATTCTGATAGTGCTCATAATATAAACTGAAGACTATTCTGTAATGTACTAAGACTAGACTAAATAAACATCTATGATTTTTGGGTATTCAATACCCCTAGGACTTAAAACAAAAATACTGAAAAAGACACTAAAGCTTGAAGACCAAAACATGAAGGCTCTTATTAAATAGATCACTCTTGTAGGCATTTTATCAAACACTTGTAGTTCATAGTTTAAAACAATCATAGAAATGTCATAAAATTTTTAGGTATAGCATGAATTCATCATAATATCATCAAATCATGGTTGAATTCAATAAAAAATAATATTAAAAAATTAATGAATTTAATAATAATAATAATTTCATTGTAATATGGTATAGAATAATAGTTCATTGAGATTCATGGGTGAAATCACAATTTAAAACATAATAGCTTAAAAAGATCACAAATTTATAATTTAAAAGGGGTTGCTTGGACTTTATGGAAGAAATGAATCCATGGATGAACATCTAACATACCTGAGATAATGACTTTGGAAGGATTGATGGAGAGTTCTTGAGATTTGACCTTGATTCTTGAGAACTAGGATTTCTTATTCTTGAAAGAGGGGAGTTTTAATTTGAATGAAAGTGAAAAAACATGAGTATTTAGGTAAATTAGGGGTTAAATTTTGTGTTTAGTACGATTTTAGGGCTTAGAAAAAAGACCCAAATACCATTAAACGAATTTATAAACACAAGCTGAAAACTGAAATCCCAATTTTTGGCCTTGGCGTGACACACCACTATCGCACCAAGCCACTGGAAAAAGGACAACTGGGACCTTCAAAGACGCCGCGATACACCACCATCGCGGTAAGCCTGTGGATGCCAATTTGGCCATATCCGCGATGCTCCAGGATCGCGGAGGCCCACTAGAAATTGACAAATACTAAATTGACCTACGGGGCGATGCGCTAGGATTGTGGACCCTCACTAAAATTTTCCAAATGGGAGATTGACCTGCTCCACGATGCGCTAAAGGTTAAAATGACGAGGTTTTGCAGCTGCAACTTAAAATCACCATAACTTCTTACCCGATTATCAGATTTAGGTGAATTTTATATCGTTGAAAAGCTAATTGAATTTTATATACAATGGAAGACTCTAAACCGGAAAATAATAAGTGTTTCAAAAATTATATAAATTAATAATCGTATATAGGAACTTAGATTATGCTAGGGAAATACGGGGTGTTACACTTACGATGTTTGTTCTTGATTTAATTCATTGAATATGACCTTATTCATTTTACAATTATTCATTTTTAATATGAATATAAATTATGAGGCATGTAAGTGGATGTCTTTGCTTTACATTTTATCTGTTGACTCTCATTCTTGCTATACGTGTGCAAGTGTGCTTATCATTGTCATTAAAAAAATGGTTCTTGATATTTTCTTTTGTTTTGAAATATGTCACTTTTATGCCTTGATTGTATATCAATTTCTTTATCTTTTCATTGCAAGTAAAATATGTCTCGAGTCTAAATGAACTCCTCTCCTCTTGTATTTTGTAATGGGTCAATGAGGCCCACCTCTTTGAGTCAAGTTTGAAGTTTAAATCCAAGGTTAACTATATGACATGCAGGTGCTAGAAGATAGACAAAGAAGGAAAATAGCTCAAAACCCATTGATGAGGTAACTAAGAGACTTTAAAAGTCTCAATTTTTATTATTGTCTCTTTTTATTTATTCATTTATTCATTCATTTGGGGCCTCAAAGCCAAAGTTGTATATTAATATAGGTGAAGCCGATTCTGGGCCAATGGATCTAGATAAATAGTTTAGGACAGGTTATGGGTCAAAACCTGATATTTAGATTAGGACAGGTGCAGGTGGGCCAAAAGCCCAATTAGATTAGGATAGGGTTGATGAATTTAGGCTTACGAGCCTAAGTTTTCTAATTCTCCTCTTTTTCTTTACGTGCTTATTTGCTATTTATTTTTTTTAGGCTTAGTTAAATTTCCTACTAATTCTTCAAAAATGGATTTTATACAAGTTTCGCCCTAAATCACTTTCTTTTCAAAATTCAACTTCTGTTTTTTCAAAGTTAGTCAAAATAATTTTCAAATAGACTGGATAACCGCAGGTTAGCGGTCATTTTAGGAACTTAAAAACCTTCCTAAAATGTTAATAAGAACCTCTTACTCGGGTTTTCTTAAAGGTTTAAGTCTTTTTCTATTTTGAGACTTATGATTTTATTTTAAAAAGTTTTCTTGATTTCTTTTCAAATAAATTAAGTGGTGACTCTGTAATTTCTTAGATTGCTTTAAAATTTTCTTTGAAGTTTCAAAATAATTTAAAAAGTCAAAATCAATATTTTTTCAACCCTTCAAAATCTAAAAAGGATAAAACAATTGGTATGTTATAGCTCTTTGCTCATGATGTGTATTGCTTGCTTGATTCGGGGTCTTCTCTTTCTTATGTGACCCCATTTGTGGATGTGTATTTTGGTTTTGATCCTGAGTGTATCCCCAATTATTTTTCTATTTCTACCCTTATAGGTAACTCCGTGGTTGCTAGAACACTCTATACGGGTTATGTGGTATCTGTTGGTGGTAAAGTAACTCTGATAGATCAGATAGAGTTAGACATGGTTTATTTTGATGTCATATTAGGGATGTATTAGTTGTACTCATGCTATACCTCCTTATATTATTGAACCAGTAAGGTCATGTTTAAATTCCTTAATGAATTGGTGATTGAGTAGGACGAGGGTTCTGTAGTGCCTAAGGAAATATATATATATGTCATATCTTAGAGATTGAAATTTGATTTCCAAGGGATGTCTCTATCATTTGGTCTTGGTTAAATATTCTAACTTAGAGGATCCTTCGTTGCAATCTATTTTCGTGGTGAGTGAATTTCTCAAGTTTTTTGCTGATGATCTTCCTGGTGTTCCTCCTGATAGGGAGATTGATTTTAAGATTGACCTTGTTCTGGACACTTGTCCTATCTCTATCCCTCTATATTAAATGGCTTTGGTTGAGTTGAAGGACCATAAAAAGCAATTGAAAGACCTCTTTGACAAGGGAGTTATCCGTCCTACTATGTTTCTGTAGGGTGCTTCTATTTTGTTTGTGCATATGAAGAATGGTTCCCTTCAAATTTGTATTTATAATCATTAGTTAATAGGGTTATAGTGTAGAATATGTATCCTCTTCCTTAGATTTATGATTTGTTTGACTAGTTTTACGATGTTAAATATTTTTATATGATTGATCTTAGGTCCGATTATCATCGGCTAAATATTAGGGAAATGGATATCCCTAAGATTGCTTTTTGAATATGATATGGCTATTAGTAGATCTTAGTCATGTTGTTTGGTTTGACTAATGCCCCGAATGCATTCATGGACTTGATGAATAGGAATTTTTGTTAGTTTTTGGATTATTTATCATTGTGTTCTTAGTTGATATTCTGGAGTATTCCAAAAGTGAGGAGAATCATGTTGATCGCCTCCGTATCATGTTGCAAACCTTGAAAGATCAACAATTGTATGCTAAGTTTTTGAAGTGTGAATTCTGGTTGAAAGTTATTACTGTTATGGGTCATGTCATTTCTAGTTAAGGGATCATGGTGGATGCGCAGAAAGTTGCAGTGGATAAGAAGTGGCCTAGGACCATGATCCCAACCGACATTTGGAGCTTCTTGGTTTTAGATGGCTATTGTAGCAGGTTTTGTAGAGTTTTTTTGGCTATAGCTGCCCCATTAACTTAGTTGACTTGGATGAAGGTGAAGTTCTTGTGATCTGAAGCTTATTAGAGTAGTTTTGAGAAGCTAAATGATAAGCTGACTTCAACCCTAGTTATGACTCTTCCTGATGGCACTAATGTTTTTGTTGTTTTTTGCGATGTGTCCTATGTGGGACTTGGTTGTGTGTTGATTTAGCTTGGTAGGGTGGTGGCCTATGATTCTTGGCAATTGAAAGTTCATTAGACTTATTACTCGACTCATGATTTGGAGTTGTTGGCTATGGTATTTGCATGAAGATTTGGCTTTACAATTTGGCTGGGGTACATATAGATATCTTTTCTGATCATAAGAGTATACAATATGTATTCACACAGAATGAATTGAATCTTAGGACAAGGAGGTGGATTAAGTTTCTAAAATACTATAACATGAGTCTCAACTATCACCCAAGTAAATCTAATATAGCTGCCGGTGCTCTTAGCAGGTTATCCATGAGGCATATAGCTTATGTGGATGAGGATAATATAGAATTGGTGAAAGATATTCACCATCTGGGTAACCTTGGAGTTCGTCTCTTGGACTCTTAGGATGGTAGTGTGTTTTTGAAAGAAGTTGCAAAGTTATCTCTTGTTGCTGAAATAAATAAAAATCAGGTACTGGATCCAGTCTTAATAAAGATTAAGTGAGATATGGGTCAGGAAAAAGTTGTATCTTTTGAGATTAGTGGCGATAGTATCTTGAGGTACCAAGGCAGATTATGTGTTCCTGATATAGATGGGTTGAGATAGATGATTTTGGCGGAGGCTCATGATTCACGTTATGTTATTTATCCCGATTTGATGAAGATGCATCATGATCTTCAGGATATCTAATGGTGGAAAAATATGAGGCAAGATGTGGCCAATTTTTTAGCTAAATGCATAGTGTGTTAATAAGTGAAGGTTGAGCACTTGATTCTCGATGGGTTGACTCAAGATAGTGAGTTGTATAGATTTCGTTACCAGTCTTCCTCAATCTCGAAATTAGTTTGATTTTATTTTGGTCATCGTGGATAGGATGACTAAGTATGTCACTTCTTGCTAGTGAGGACAAATTATTCGATAGAGGATTGTGCAAAGTTTTTTCTCCAAGAGATTGTGAAGTTGCATGGGGCCAATGTTTCTATTATGTAAGATCGTGGTACTTAGTTCTCTTCACATTTTAGGCATTTGTTTTAAAGAGGTTTGGGAACTAAGGTGCGTTGTAGTACTACTTTACTCTCATAATGGATAGGCAAGCGAAAAGGACTATGCAGACATTGGAAGATATGCTTTAAGCTTGCGTGATTGTCTATGGTGGTAATTTGGTTGACCATTTGTAGAGTTTACATATAATAATAGCTACCACTTTTCTATCGGGATGGATCCATTTGAGGTAAATTATAGTAGGAGGTATAGGTCTATTATTGGATGGTTAGAGGTTGGTGAGGTGGATATGTTAGGCCTGGATTTGGTTCACCAAGTAATGGATAAGGTGAAGGTGATTCGGGATAGAATTAAAACAACTTTAGTTGCCAAAAGTCCTACACGGATGTGAGGCATAGGGAGTCTGAGTTTGAGGTTGGCTATTAGGTGTTCTTGAAGTTATCTCCCAGGAAGTGAGTGCAGCTGTTTGGGAAAAGAGAGAAGCTTAGTCCCCAGTATATTGGCCCATATTTTGTTTTGAAGAGGGTTGGTAACGTCACTTATGAATTAGAGTTGCCTTCTAGTTTGAGATCCATTCATATGATGTTCTATGTGTCAATGTTGAGGAACTGTGTAGGGGATCCGTTTTGATTGTACCTATCATGGATATTGGTATTTTGGAGACAACATAGAACAAGATAAAAGTATGAGATCGGTACTTTGAATGTATTAGTACATGAGGTAAAGACTAACTGAAATACATGTAGAAACTAAATGTGGTTGCATGATCATGTAAAACTAAGAATGCAAGACAAAATGATTACAAAAATATGATAACAATATTTAAAACATGAATTTGATCATGGGAATGTGTTAAACTTGAGAGGACAACATATTTACATGGTTTAATTCATAACTAAATGATTTAGTATGATATCAGTTTCACATGACATGGGTAACTGAAATTTAAAACATAAAGTAACCTAATTTATATGGGAAGGCATGTTGACATAGCTTGAATTCAAATTTCTAAGAAGACATGGATTAAATTAGTGATTTACATGGATAATTTCTCAAAAGAAAGTTAAAATCTATGCTTTTAAAAAAAGAGATATTTGGGACTCAATGGGTGGAAGTAACCCATTGATGAATACCTCACATACCTGAATGCTGAACCCTTGGATAAATTTCTTGATATTGAACTTGAATTTGAGGAAACCAAGTTGGTTTTAGGGAGAAAGAAATCCCCCTTTTTGCTCTGGAATAGATGATTTCTGAGTTATGATTTGTTAGGGTAGTATTTATGCTTGATAACTATTGTTAGGAGGTGAAACAACATAGTTTTGGAGTTAATAGATTGGGAAAAGATAAAGAAAAATTTAGAAATTGTCTGGAAAATATTTTGAAGCCGCTCCAACGAGTTTGGACATGACTCATAAGTTATAGGTATGAGTCATACCTTGAGTCATCATCAGGAACCCAGATTTCAACACCTAATGTTGTGCTTATGACTCCTCCTGACAGCTCGTAGGGTCTTCTTATGAGTCATCATCAAGAGTCGTAAGCACTAGCAGCTTTGATTGTGATTTAGTAATTTGGCCATAACTTTTCACCCCAATCGTATTAAGGCAAAATTTTTATCATTAGAAAGCTAATTTAATTATCTATCTGTTGGTGGGTCTTGAGCACAGAAATCCCTAGCATGCCTAAATTTAAGCTCATTCAAATCTTACTATAGATATATTCTTCAGAAAAATTTAATCGCTACGGGATGTTTCGACTTGTCTATAAGTTAGGAGATATTTGGGGTGTTATTATATGTCCAAGTCACTTGTCAAGGTACCAAATCATGAGGCTTGATGCTATTATCCCTTACTGGTTGGGCTACGAGTCTCCATAACGACTCGTAATATCTGGATATGAGTAGTATGTTGGACTAGTAACCACTGAGTTGAACTGTTTTGGATTACCTACTATTGTGACTAGTAATCTCTCTGTATGACTCGTAGACACCGATTATAAGTCATAGTGAGTAATTATAGTCACTGTACTTGCGTAAAGGGATTCACTGGAGTGGCTATGACTCACTCGTGATGACTCTTCACGGGTGGTTACGACCGGTTACTTTGAGTTGTATCGATGGAAGTTTATTAGGGAATTAAGGAAAATCTTCCCTAACCTTTTGCCATGACCTCGGATTAAGATGAGGCTTGAAACGTTGCAAAATCAAACTTCGAAGCCTATCTTTTAAAGGTTCTAGATCCTAAAAAATTTAGGGTATTACACATTATGTTCCTGAGTTGGTGTCTAACATGAATCCATAATAATGAAGTTTGTGTCAGGTTTTTCTGGCTAATTGGTACTAGAGTACAAAGGTGTTATGTTGAATAATGACATAAATATATCCAGGTTGGTAATTTATATGCAACAAGTCAAGGATGAGAAAAAGAAATAAGCAAAGGCCGATGCGAGGTAGAGTATGAAGACTAAGCTTACAGATCAAGATATAAATTAGCAAAATAATGGAAGAAAGGGCAGGTAGTGGTTCAAGAAGAAATCTTGGATTAACTCTCATCCATCAGCTAGTGTTCTAGCCTCTAAGCCTTTGGGTGATAAGAGATTTCATCCTAGAAATACCCCTAGGGTTCAGGGTGACCAGTCTCAAGATAGTTTAGCTCAGTCGACCCCATATTATCCACTTTTCTGCACTTGTAGAAAGCTTCATCATGTGTATTATCAATTGGAAAGGAATTTGGGATTTGGTTGTGGCCAACCGTGTCATATACAGTGGGACTGACCCACAGTTAGGGGTGTAATTAGGACTAATAAGGCCTCGACTACTACTTCTTTGGCTCCCGCTATAAAGGGTGTGACTTCAAGGATAGGGAATGGTCACAATCATCTATACGCATTATCTACTCATCAGGATTCTGAGGCATCCCTTGATGTTGTCACAGATATGTTATAGCCTTTCCCTTATAATGTTTATGTATTTCTTGATTCTAGTTCCACCCTATCCTATGTGTAATGCCCAAAAACCTGGTCCCGGGATGTCACACGATGCTCAAGACTACGAGTAGCCTCAAGCTAACCCTGTAATCCTACCACTAGGTCTGTATCTTATTTCAAGACAAACTGGTCAAGTAATAACGCTGCATTATATCAAAACTGAATTGGAATAAACTAAAGACACTATCTAAATAACAAATACTGAAAGTATGGAAAATAGCTGGTAATTTGACAAGCTTCTACAACTAATAAATTGGAGAGCCATTGGGAAAAACCCCCAACTGACTCGGACTAAACTGGAAACAAAAATTAAAATACTATGAAAGTTGAATTCAAGAGAAATAGGCCCTAGAACCATGAGGACAACCTACATTATGAAACAATGTAGCACATAGACGTATATGTGGATCAGTACTTTGAGGATGTACTGAGTATATGGGGGTGAATGAAAAAGTAAAATTGTAACTATATATGCATATAAGTTCATGTATTTTGTAAACTATGCATGCTAAGTGAAAATGACCCACACTGACTTGAGTAAATGGAAGCTAAAAAATCATATATCATGAATAGTAAAGTATACTGTATAAATAACGTGAGTCATAACACTTAGTTCTAAAAGTTGTACTGTTGATCTATTTGAAAATCATATAAGCTAAGTGAAAGGGCTCACCTTTATATTTTAAGAACTTGAAAACTGTAAGTCTATTACCGAAGCTTAAGTAAAACAATATCTAAGTAAGTTTGTTAGCCTTTAAACTTGGTTTCTAAAAGATTTTCTATTATTATTTTTTGTTAGGGAGGTTCTTCTAACCGACATAAACCATGTGAGCTATCATGGAGTCCAATGTCTTGTTTTCCTATGGGAAAAACCTCACATTGGGGAGAGGTGTCATACTCTTTCCAAGGAGTATAAGCTAAGCTAAGTGATAACATCTGTAATTATCATCCATATAGAAATAGGAATACTGAATTTGTACCTAGGTTGGCTACGTAGTCCTGTGGAAGATAGGGCACGCTAATCCCACACTTCTCGCTAGGTGCTAAATACTAGTCCCTTAATTATATGCTCATTCTGTAGAAAAAAAATCCACTTTTAATAGTAATAATATTTTATACTGAAAGTTAATTGGTATCTGATCATTGAAAGATGAGTTTAACCTATAAAGATTCTATATCCTGGATAAAGATCAGTAGATCAAATCTTTATGCAAAACAGTCTATAAACGTATCATGGGAGGCTTGGAAAACATTACCATTCTTTAAATAGCTGAAATCAACTAGAACTTTATAACCCATGCTTCAAATTCGGATCAAAACACCATAATTTTTGTGCTTGATAATATAAATATACATATATCAACTCAAAATCTGAAAAATATAACAATACACATCAATTTATGAAAGTAGACCTCTATTTCAACATAAAAAACACTTAAAACATCATAATCTTCAAATAGCAATAAATGGGTATGAACCATAATTTGAATTACATGTAAAATCATGTAAATTTTTAATTTAAAACTAGTTTTGGACAAAAGGATGAAAGATTTATCCTTGTTCAAAACCCCACATACCTTAATTGACGAACTAGATGAACAAACTTGGTCTTGAGATCCTATTTGTTCCCTTGAAGGTTGATTCTTAAAGTTCTTTAATTGGGAACCTTGAATCTTGAACTAATTTGGAAAAAGAATGGTGAAATCTTTAGGATTCTTGAAGTTGAAAGTTGAAGCCTAGGGTTTTAATTAACTGGAATTTGATGAACAATGAACATATTTTTCACAATGTTATGCTAAATCTTCTGTTTACACGATTTAGGGCCTTGATGAAAGACAAAATTGCCCTTGAGATTTAAAATCCCACAACTGGAATGCCGATTAAGGCCTCACAGTGACACGGTGAGAGGGTTATCGCGATACCCACTGTGATGCTGTGTAATCGTGGTGACTCACTGGATTGTAATAATTGCTGTTTTTGGGTTCACCACGATGTGGTGCAATCACGGTGACCATCTAAAAATTGACAAATACTGATTTGGCCTCCACCACGATGCAGTGATCTCCTCATCATGATACTCACCACGACTCAGCCTAATTTCGATGAGATACTATTTTTCCAATTACGAATGTGGTTGAATTATCATCCAAAACCCCCAAAACTTACCCGAGGCATGCTATTTTCATTCCTGAATATAATTTAACTCAAAAACCACTATCTCGGAGCTCGGAGGGTCAATTTAGAAATCTTTGAAGTCTGAAGGGAGTCAAAATGACTAAGTCCCTCAACTCTTAACTCTATCTTTCAGATTCTAAGTGCTACAAGTACATACTAAGGGCTGGACTGAGCTAGAAATATTTGAGGTATTACACTATGTGACTCTTTATGTGGTTGTACACTTTGGTTTCGGTCCTAAAATTATTTTTGACTCTTTTCAGTCTCTACCCTGGTAGGTATGTCCATAGTTGCTAGGAGAATCTGTAGGAATTATGTTGTATTTATTTTTCATTGGTATACTATGGTAGATCTGGTAGAGCTTGATATAGTGGATTTTTATTAAATCTTTGGGATGGATTGTCTACCTTCCTGCTATGATACCTTGGATTATATAACCAGAAAGGTTACTTTTTATTTTTCTAATGAATCAGTGATAAAGTAGGAGGGGAGTTCAATAGAACCTAACGTAAAGTTCGTCACTAGCACCTAACGAAAAGTCAATCTCTTATCATGGATCCTGAAAGTTGATATCTAAAAGGTGTCTGTATCATTTGGTCTGAGTTAAAGATTCTAACACTGAGAGCCCTTCCTTATATTTTCTGTGGTTAATGAGTTTTCCAATGTCTTTATCGATGACCTTCTTAGAATTTCTCCTGATAGAGAGATAGACTTTGGGATATATCTTTCACTTGATACTTGTCCCATCTTTATTCCATCATATGAAATGTCTCCGATGAAAATGAAAGAGTGAAATAAATAGTTAAAAGACCTTTTTGATAAGGGTTTTAACCATCATAGTATTTCTCCTTTGTTGCCATGTGCTCTTTGTGTGACATAAGGATGGGTCCCTTTGTCTGTGCATAGAATACCGCCAGTTGAATAAGGTCACCATGTGTAAGACCCCGCAAAATCCTAGCTTAACTCAGTCCTTTAGAGCATGAAAAGAGGTCCTAGACTTAGAAATTTCAGCTACGTATTTATATTTAGAATCATTTTAAGCCTTTATAATTTGTAGATCTTATTTTGTGACTCTTATGACCTTAAAATGTCGATCCTTGAATTGAATCATTATCAGGTGTGTCCATAGGTCAATTCGGATAAGTTTTGGATTTTTTAGACCTTGTTTGAAATGTGTTTGGGTAACCAAAATCATGGGTCGATTCAATCTCATGCGTCGCGTTGCCCATCGCATTGACGGATATTTTTTCCAGCATTCAATGCAAAATTCCATTGAGCCAATGCGATATTGACGTGGTGCGACGGCCATTGCGTCGCCAGCATCGACGCGGCGCATCGGTCTGCGCATTGTTAGGCACAATTTCAGTAATTAAAAACCTACATCCAGAGGGGTATTTGGGTCATTTTTCCTACCTTTATTAAGGCCTAAAACATGAAATTAAACTATCATATGGGCAAAAATCACTTATTCTCTCTCAAATTTCTCAAGAACAAACCCTAGGGCATCTAATTTAAAATTCAAGCTTCAAAAACGCACCATCAATCTTCATAAATTTGATTATCAAGGTATGTTAGGTGTTCATCCAAGGGTTTCCTTCCACCCTTGGAGTTCAAGATCCTCTTTTAAAACTACAAGTTGATTGCTTTCATGAATTTAATATTGAATTTGATTATATTCATGTTCATGATATTATTTGGGTTTCAATCCTTGATTTACTACAATTTTTCATGAAATTAAAATAGCATGTGTGGTGATTATATGATTTGCATGTTAAATCATTGAAATTACAATTTATTTTGTATCCATGATGTTCATGTGTTGACTATTATTATGTGAAATAACCATGCTCCCCAAGTGTTTAATAGAATGCCTATGTGAATTGAATAGTGAAATCATGACATGTAATCATGTGGTCCCATTCATGTACAAGTTCATCTATCTCAAGTGTTTGACCAAATCCCTAGGTGAATATAATGTAAACAAGTATCTATTGTTATGCTTTTCAAGATCATGCCATGCTTTACTTTCCATGCTTTCGAGTCCTGGGGGTATTCAATACCCAAAAAATCTAGCTGTTTACTTAGAGCTACAATTGTTACAGAATAGTCTCATTAGTGTCACAAATAGTAGTACGTAGTTAGTTACAGAACTCAGTGAAACTCAGTATCAGTCTTGTTTAGCTCAGTATAATAATCAGTTTCTTCAATTGGGAGTAGGATTTAGCACTGAGTGAACCCAAGGATGGGGGTTCACCTACCAGTAAAGGGTGTGATCCCTAGTAGCAGTCCTTGCGTTCTAGAACTACATAGCTAGCAAAGGTTGAGATATCAACCTGCCGGTTGAGGGTTGATAAGGTGTTTTACCTGCCAGTTGAGAGTACCACCATTCTCATTCGGAACACTTTCCAGATGAGGGGGCTCCTCAGCTTGTCTTTACCCATGGCACGGTACTGACACCCTTCCAATTTGGTTTACAGGTTTGACCCCAATTCATTCAGAGAGGGGCATATCAGTTAGATGATTACCTCCCGCAGTTTCAGGTTTAGTATTTGACTCAGTATAGATCTCAGTTCAGTTTTATAGAATCAGGACTTTCATAAACAGTCACCCAACTCAGTATATAACTCAGTTCAGTTCTACAGAATAAGGGCTGTCAAAAATAGTAACTTAGTTATCAATTATCTCTGATATCAGTTACTTAGTCATCATTACTTAGTTATCAGTAATTCAGTTATTAGAACTAAAACTCAATTTCAGTAATAATCTCAGATACAGTATATATATATATATATGTGTGTGTGAAGCATTACATACTCAGTATTTACTGTAGTTTTAGTATTCCATATGCTCTCATTCAGTACTTCATATCATTCAGTCGGATACTATTCATGCATGTGAACCCTTGCATTCAGCCTTACCTCATCTCGCATACCAGTACATTCCACATACTGATGCATACTTTCTCTCTGCTCTATAATGTCTCATATCATAGGTCCGAACGCTCAGGTTCTCAACTACACTTACACATATTCGGATAGCAGCAATAGTTTTAGTAGTGAGTCCTCATCTACCGAGGATATGCTTTTATTTTAGTATTTTCAATAGCTTCATTATTTCAGTAGTTGAAGTTAGTTAGGGGCCTAGCCCATTAACTCTACATTCATACAGTTCAGTTAGAGGCTTTTCAGACTAGACTTGTTCAGAAAATATTTATTTTCAGATATTATTATCAGATGTTATATTTAATAGTATTCATCAATGTTTCAAACATGGGACAACCAAAGATAAAATACTTAAAAAAATTTAGGGTGTTACAATGTAATACCCTGCATTTTTATTCAAGACTTTGAAGCATCGTTCTTATGTGTGTTAGCTCTAATCCCATGAATTTCTTTTGAATACATGTTTCATGATCTTTATCCTATTTTGTGAAATTATTTGGACATATATTAAGTCCTCAAAAAGCTCCTAGCTTGTAGACAAGGCAAAACATTTCTTAGCGATTAGATTCTTGTGAAGAAAATAACTACAGCCAGTTTCAAAAAAGTATAACTTTTGTATATCAAAATTTTTTTAGATCTAGACCCATAAATAGATAAATAATTGAATTAGCTTTCCAACGATACCAATTTTGGCTTAATCCGACATCAGAGTGAAAAGTTATACTCATTTTACTTTAGCATGTCCGTCTGTCAACAAGGTGACAACCTGAGTTGCTAAGCCATCAATTAAGTGACAACTTATCAGTTAAGTCATCATCCTTAAATAGAATTCCATCAATTTCAGCTTCCAAGTGATGACCTGAGTTGATAAGTCGTCACCTAAATGACAACCTATCAGTCCAAGTAGTCAGCCCAACCAAAAACTCATCAAATTTTTCTTCCAAGTGACGACTTGAGGAGATAAGCCACCACCTAAGTGTCCACTTATCAATCCAAGTCGTCAACTTAAAAATTCCGTATTTATGAATTAGTTTCGTAGGGGTATTTTGGTATTTTCTTCACCTCAAATCCTACCCCTCCCATGACTTAAAGCATCATTATGCATTAATAGCAATCGTTTATCAGTTTTAGATGCCAATAACTCCCCATTCACTTTGAACGTCAAGATTAGAATTTCCTTTTAAGATCATTCCCCAAGAACAAGATTCAAGCCCTCCTTTAAGAAAATCAAGAATTTAAGATCCCCAATCCAAGAACATTCAAGAAAAGTCAATTCTCTTTCAAGATTTAAAGCGCTAAGGTATAGTTGATGTTCACCCATGGTCCTTTTTAAATCGCGGAGTCCAAGAACCTATCTTCAAGTTTTAAATAATGAATTTGCATGTTTACACAAATTATCTTCTTGAAGCTTTTATGAATTTTGAATATACATAATATTTACAAGGGATTTTCGACTGAACTAGCCTTACACATTTGAATGGTGGAATTTGCCATGTTAAATCATTAACTCATGGTATTGTATTGAAGTTATACTACCATAACATGTTTTAACTATTCCCATGCTTTAATTCATGAGCCTCAAGTGTTTGATGAAATGCCTTGGTAATGATTTTGGAGTAATTCTTACTTGTTATGGTTTCAAATTCTATCATGGGTTCTTATTGTTATTGTTATTGAGTCCTGGGGGATATGAATACCAAAAAACTTAGTTTTTTATATAATTTCAGTAGTTTCAGAACTATTTTAGATAAAACATTAGCAGTATCATTAAGTAGTTATCATGATCAGTTTCTTGTTTAGTTAAGCATAGTTCAGTTTCGTAATCAATGTTAGTTCAGTTGTAGTAGGATTCATCACCGAGCGAACCTAGAAATGGGGCTCACCCTTCAGCAATCCCTAAGTTCCAGAACAATTTAGTCAACGCAGGTTATAATATGTCACCGGCTAGTTTAGGACTAACACTCTCAGGGATCACCCGATGGTTTAGGACTGATCCCAGGGGTAACCCACCAAATTAGGACTAACTCCACAACCATTGTTAGTACCCGTGTCCCAATACAAGCACCCTTCCAACTGGGGTCACAGGTTGGACCCTGATTATCTCAGCTTTAGGGCATATCAGTTAGATGATACCTCCCATAGTTTCAGTTTTAGTATTCAGTACAGAATTCAGTTAAGTTTTGCTTGACTATAGCACATAGTTTATCTGTATTTAGTTACTAGATTTCAGTATTTCAATTTACAAAATACTTTTAGAATCATGTTATATGCTTGGTCATGCATTCTCTAATTTTACAGCATTCACGTATTCATATTAGTTATTTAGTTATCTCATGATATTTAGTCAGTATTTACTTCACTCCATGCACATAAACCATACATATCAGCCTAACCTCATTTCGCATACCAGTACAATCAAAGTACTGATCACATACTCGTTTATTGCACTATGATGTTTAATATCATAGGTTTGGATGCTCAGTCCCCTGATCACGCATAGACATACCAAATTATCAGCTGTAGCAGTTGTGAGTCCTCATACTTCGAGGACATGGTTTATTTATCTCAGTTTGCCTTATCAGTTCAATATTTCATATTTAGTCGGAGTTAGTTAGGGGTTTGTCCTATCAGCTCCACAGTTAGTCACTAGAGGCTTTTTAGACTAGTATAGACAGTTAGTCAGTTTTCAGTCATTTTAGCAGTATTGTCAGTATTGTTTTATAGACATTATCAGAGTTATGTTTTAAAATCTTATGGCATTTTTTAAGTTAAATTTCCCATTTGATCTTTTGATAGAATTTATACTCAGTGCTCATATCAGGTACCAGTCATGGGTTAGCTTGTGATCTTTTGGGACTGTAAGAACCGTGTGGTTTCCATGGTATACTCTTAGGGTGTTACATACAGTTTGATATACAATGAATTAAAGTTTGAAAATCAAATTCAAATCCAGAAAATAATAACCAAAATAAAGTAGTGTCAATGTCTTAAGAACAAAATTCTAAGCAACACCCCACACCATCTATGAAGCCTCTAACTTTAAGAATAACTCCTAAGTTGGGACACGACTCCGACCTTACAATAAAACTAAGATATTTCATCATAGAAACATAAATAAAAAGTACAAATATCTTCCGGATGATAGAGGGCTCACTACTTGAACAATTGTCCAATAGAAATATCGAACCAACTAACACTGCATAAGGTCACAAGAAAAACCCTCAAAACCTATCTCATAAAATGATTTAGCATCCAAGGGATATCACTATGGCGATTAATGGTTTGCAACACAATAAAAGGGATAATATATATCCATTTACCAAAAGCAAGTCATAAATTACATACATAACTATATATATATATATATATATATATATATAGAGAGAGAGAGAGAGAGAGAGAGAGAGAGAGACAGAGAGAGAGAATGTCAGAATAGGGGGAAGGGACATGAAACATCATTATTCTAAAACTTAATCATGTACTTTGTAGCTTGTTCTGACCTAAAGGCACCCATGGTCTATATGGGTCTATCTCCCCCTGCTGGAAGGGTCCAAGTCCATGTTAGCCGCATGTACTAGAGAATTAGGCTAAAGCCACCAATAGTCAATCAGCCTTCCAAAAATATATTCTATAAATTAGACACAGTGGCCATAGAGCTCCAACGTCGGCAAACATGATTTTCAGTGTTGGTCTCCTAGGAATACAACTTCTCGGTGAACTACGAAATTTCCTTTAAGCCTAAAGTAAAACAATTGCACATAACATCAATCATAGAGTCTTTTATTAAGGAAGTTCCTAATTGGTATCCTCATATCAATGGACTTGCTAGCTACTCTAATTATGTCCAACCATAACCATTTATCCAATTTGACTAATTTCAATTTAAATAAAAAACTATAGCTCCCATGGGTGTTCCAAAAACTCTTTGTAATTTTACCATTTAATGCAAAGAAATGTTTTCCAAAGTTGAGTTAAACTCTGTAGAATCCTTATTTAAAGAAAAAGTAACAATGTGAGTTGAGACTCATGTCAAACGCATCATAAAAAATTCATAAATATTGTGAAAAATTGAATTTCCAATTTCACCATTACCATGAGAATCACTCTACATTCCACCATTTAAATCATGAATAAATCAGTAAAAATAAGGGAAAGCAATGCATGAGTAAAACTACCAAAATCCTCAATCCTAGTTTAAATTCAACACCCAAGAATACTTTATTAACAAATTAGTTACTACAGTAGTACCATATTTAAAATAAGGAGTGTGTCCAACATGCCTTTTTTGACTGAAGAAATATGGAAAAAGCTTGAATCTTTACTTTGAATCTTTAACTATAGCTTGAAATCGATAAGAAGACTTGAATTCGTTTTTCATACCGTTGATGATGAAATTGGTGAGAAAACATTAAGAAGAATCTTGAATTTGAAGTCTTCAAAGTTGAACTTTGGGGCAGAATCCTTATTTGGTGTTCTCGAGGGTTTGGGAGAAGAGGAATAATGTATTTAGGTTATGAATGAGGGAAAACATGTTAGTATTAGTTATAGGATGATTTAGGACGTAAATGACTAGTTTTCCCTCGAAAAACTTAAGGGAAACGTGTGCTTTAGCATCTCAGGGAAGATGAGTGTGCCACGCCCTTTACATAGAACATACAGGGCATGCCATGCTTTTATCGCGGAGCACAAAAGGCATGCCACGCCCTTATTACGGATCCTCACTAGTTTACTTGTCAAAATGCTCATAATTTTTTTCTCTGGTATCGGATTAAGGCCAAATCAGATGTGTTAGAAAGAGGACTCAATTATCTTTCATTTGGTGGGTCTTGAGCCCCAAAATTTCATATATTCCAAAATTTATACACGTTCGAAGTTGACCCTTGTAGGATCGAATACTAAAATTTTGTCGATAACATAAGTTCTCAACTCAACTTTGCTCTAAGTTTTTTCTATAAATATTCTTCACATTGAATTCACTTTGCACACACTGGGTAAATGATCGTGACACTTATATCTACATAGAAATCATGGTGTTCGGGTTTACACACGAAGGAATGACAGTTCGAATTCTAGCCCAAAAATGTGGGTTGTTACATTATCTCACCCTTGAAATCATTCGTCGTCGAATGATAGGTAGGAAATTATTGAATCTTTAGAAGTACAGAATAAAGGATGTACCTCCACATTAGAAATTTTCCCGCAACAAAACATATATAGGCATCAAAAGAAATGAGCTTCATTGCACCACCAAGTAAATTGTGTAAGCGCGAATCATGAGATAACGAGACCCGACATAGACCTGATCTTGGGCATGAGTTCTACGAAATGTGATCATAACAACGTAACTACTTTGTTACAATTCACTTTTACCTCCATTTTCATTCACATTTCTCTTCGAATCCAACGTTAACTACTTTGTTACAATTTACTGAGATCAGCCACTTATTACTATTACATTGTTATAACTATTTTACTGTTTTCACATATACAGATTTTACTATTTATTTGTTAACTAGTCCGTCAGTTAGTTGTTAGGTTATTAGTTTCACACATATTTTATCGGTTTCGACTTGATAGTTTAACTAAAAATGATGTAATTGAAGTGGACGTGAGAGTTGAATTAGTTAACCAAATTAAGTAGTTGCTGATCCTCTCCAAGCAGTGCAATTATTGCTATTAAACATTGATGATGCTCAAGTCCTAATCTACATTTAACGTTTTGAAATTAAAGTCGGTAATCTCTAAAGTTTAATCAATCTGGTATATGCTTCCTCCGTCACACATCAATTGTTAATATCTATAATCTATATCTATATCTATATCTATATCTATATATATATATATATATATATATAATCTATAATCTATATCTATATCTATAATCTATAACATATTAAAAGTGTGAAGACAAAGTGATTTGAAATTTTTACCCTTCATTAAAAGATTTTCTTTAGACAAAACTCTATTTTCACTATTTTTTTAATTTATTATTTAATCATATTTTATTATTTTAGCTAGACTTCCTAAAATATATGAGACTCCTAAAATATATGGTAGGAGAATTAATTAATATTTTCCTTTCTATTGTTCAATTAGAAAAATACTCCTAAAATAGGACTCTATTAAGGAAATATTTCTATAAATATTGAGATGTGTGTCAAACTGGAAAATAAACCGGTTTGCCTATTGGGAGAATACGATTGATGCTCATCTAATTTAATTCGGTTGCATGTCTAGATTGGTTGATGTTTGATTTTCTAACCCTCTACTTCTTCACTGTTTTTATTAGCAAAATAGAATTTAACATGTGTGTGTGTGTGTATATATATATATATATATATATATATATATCTTCTTTCTTTTCATTCAAAATCATTCTTTAGGATCAAAAATTTCGCCAAGAAAAGAATTAGTTGAATCAAAATCGAAGTTTTGTGATTACTATTATATTTTTTAAATAGTTTACAGGTCGTAGATGAATGTCGATTGACTTTGAAGAATTTCTTGTGTAAAGGTTAGGCTTAATTGTATTATTTTGATAGTTTATTATCTTATTGTTTTGTTTAAATTTACAGATGCTAGATGAAAATGGATTGGCATTAATTTTTTTTTAGGTAAAGGTTAGGTTTAATTGTATTATCGTAATATCTTTATGAGTTTGTTATTTTATGGTAGTTTACAATTCGTAGATATTCTCGATCGGCTTTGAGAAATTTTTGTATGTAAAATTTAAGTTTAATTGTATTGTTTTGATATCACTTTTATCATATTATTTTGTTGCAGTTTACAGGTGATAATAAATGTTGGTTGGCTTTGAAAAAAATTTTAATGTAAAAGTTAGGTTTAGTTGTATTATGTTGGTATCTCTATGATCGTATTATTTTATTATTGTTTACAAGCTGTAGATGAGTGTAGGATGACTTTGAAAAAAAAATTGTGTGTAAAGATTAGATTTAATTGTATTATTTTGATTTCTCTATCATTGTATTGTTTTGTTGCAATTTACAAATGGTAGATGAATACCAATCGACGTTTAAAAATATTTTTGGTAAAGATTAGGTTTAAAAAATACATTATTCGTCTTTACATACTCAAAAATATTAAATTTAACTATTATATTTATTTTTATAATTTAAACAAATATCCTATTTAATGTAATGTTTGAACTCATTAAAGTGAGGTACATGTGAAAGGCGCATACACCTAAATTAGTTATTAAAAGTATCTATCCCATAAAATACTTGTCAATTTATAAAACCAAATATTATTATTTAACTTTTTTTCAGCTTGTTTTTGTAATTAATATTCCCTCCATTTCTAAATAATTGTCATCCTTATAAAAAATATATATTACATATTACTTGTTATTTCACAAAACCATGACATATTACTTCTTGTTTCCATCTTTATGCTTGGTCATAAATTTGGAGAGATATCTATATAGTGCAAAAAAATAAAGAGATAAACATAGAGTATTAATGTTTAGTAAATTTAGCATGTTGTTAATGTTTTTTTAAGGTTAGTGCAAATAAAAATAGTGACAACTATTTTAAAACGAAAAAAATAATTAGAAGATAATTTAACTAAATTATCCTTTCTCTGCTCCATATGGACTCGTCTGCGATCCTGAAGGAAATAACATTCTTTTCTTGTATTAATAGTGTATACAACTTAAGCTGTATATTTTTGTGTTCCCCGGAAAGGGTTATTTTATGAGCTTTCGAGCTTCAAAATTGAAGGGAAACTACAATAATCCAAAATGTTTTTTGAAAAATAATTATTATATCATTAGCTTTGGTGTGACTCCAATGAAGAGTAAGATGCGGAAAGTTCGATTGAGATGGTTCGGACACGTGATGAGGAGGGGCATGGATGCCCCGGTTCGTAGGTGTGAGAGACTAGCTTTAGATGGTTTTAAGTGGGGTAGGGGTAGGCCGAAGAAGTACTGGGGAGAGGTGATTAGGCGGGACATGGAGCAGTTATAGCTAACTGAGGACATGACCCTAGATAGGAAGATCTGGAGGACGCGAATTAGGGCAGAAGACTAGGGTCAATTTGGGTCGCTAGTGTAGGGAATTACTTGGTGGGGGTATTATTCTTGTTATGATACCTTGTTTCATGCTTTATTACGAATTTGTTTACTTTTCTCTGTTTTCTATTACTCGTGGGTGTCGTATTTATGTTATGCCATCTTGTTTCATGCTTTACTATGAATTTGTTTAGTATTCCGTGTCTCGAGCCAGGGGTCTATCGAAAACAGCCTTTCTACTTCTTTAGAGGTAGAGGTATGGACTGCGTACATCTTACCCTCCCCAGACCTCACTGTGTGGGAATACACTGGGTTTGTTGTTCTTGTTGATTATTATATCATTAATTGGCCATCTATGCATGTGCAGTCCATTTACTTGGAATATGCTTTTGTGATACCTTGTTGTAGACATTTAAAGTTTAATTACTGAACTTAAAAATTCATAAAAATAATTGGATTGCTTCCTAAATTCAAATGATCATATTAGTCCCACTAAAATATACGATTGAACTTAGAATTAAGTTCATCATACCTCGATTTCATGCAAAACTTTATTTAGTTAGTCCATCTAGCCAGTGGGATTTCAAGGCACACTTCATTGGTTCAAGATTCATGCCATATGTGAAATGATATGGTGCATGAAGTGATCAAATCAAGGACCAAAAAATGTAGGGACCAATCAAAAGTAGTTAAGTGGTCAAATGACATACTTCAGCAAATACAAATTTATCACATAACTTTCATGATAGATTTGATTACTTAAAGACGAAGTTAAATGTTGTCAGGTGTTCAGAGAACAGACTTCATCAAATAAAATATAAATATATCACAAAGTTTTGAGATAGATATGTTGATTTAAGTTGACCAATTAAATTAAAGAAAAAAATTGTATTTATCTAAAACTATCCGACGATGATTAAAAAGTTCTTCCACACATACACATCCGCTTCCACATTTGTGATTAAAGTTTGTGATCCAATCTAGCCATCCAGTTCAATCCATCAAGTGAAGAACAAGTTATTGAATTCTTAAATTGGCCGTCATAAAAAGAAGAATGAAAGGACTATATCTCTTCATTTAAGATAGTCTAAAGATTATAACTTGCATAAATTATTCAAATCAATTATTATTATTTATTACTATCAATTTACTTGTCTAGTTTGTTTTTCAGATGTGAAATTCGGTGTTACATCTGCCCTAAGCTAAATACCATTGAAATCCGAAGTGGGGATAGAACTTGAAATTTATGGTTATTAAAAACCTACTTTAGAAAGTCACGCACCGGATTCTCTCTCTAGGTGCATGTTAGCGTGGTTGCTATCCTGAAACAATGTCGTAGATGGAGCGAGGAAGACCACACAACATTATAGGGAATCAATCGAAGAGTAGTGGGATTATGAAGGAGCCTCCTTGCAAAGCATAGTCCCTTTTAGACAATCACAATCGAGGCAAGGGAGCGATGCCTGAGAAGGCCATTACATCAACTCCTAATACACCGACTTAGATAAAGGACCAATGCCATTCAAGGAGGTTTCAATTTCGATTGGGAAAGCAGGTGATATAGTGGCTGAAGGTCCATTAAGGTCTGAGGTGATTGACCTAGTGCTCGATTTGCAAACCATGGAGGTTAATAGCTAGGAACCTCCCATGATTACTGTTAGAGTGCGTGACCTACTGATTTTAATATTATACTCTACTGGTTGCCTATCTGTGGAACAAGCTAACGCGGTTCACAGAAGTATTTTACAGTATTTTAACATGGAAAACACCCGACTCAAGAAAGGTTTAAAAAACCACGACCTGTAACTCTACAGGATTTAACCCAACTTCACTATTTTACTTGAGCCTCGACAATCAACAAATTACAAAACTTCTTGTAAACTAGGAATTAAAACGTCCAACTCTGATTTCTATAAAAACACAAATCTTCCTAAGATAAGTGTTCCTAAGTCTTTAAGGTCCCTATCTTGAAGACACAACTCCTAACTCAGTTTATACTTCACCAAGACTAGAATAAAAAGTCATTACAACTCAAAGAACCTACCTATTAAAAAATCTATGACTTGGTAAGTAAGGGACTAGGTTCTTCTTTAAGTAAGTGAACTGTTTTGCTGATTGTTGACTATCTTTTCAGTGCATGAGTGAAACACTTGAATGTCGTTTGTTGTATTTAAGCCAACTTCTGATTGAGTCCTTTAGTTGATGTACTCTTCTATCTTTAATAGGACTCTCATGTAGTTTCACTCTTTGTTACTGTCGTTTCTCTCTCCTTGACTGAATAGGACTCTTCTCCTTTATCCCCTAGTTTTGTAGAATTCCTTGATCAACTCAACTTTTATATACTGCTTTTATCTTCTCCTCAATCATAGAATTTGAAACAATTCTGAGCTTCCTTGCTTATCCACTTTTGTCTTAATGCATTGTCACACTTTCATTACTTTAATATGTAAGAACCAATAACTTCTCTTTCATCACTTGTATGGAATAAGTTGCACAACATGTTTCATTCGCATGTCCATTATCGAAACCTCGCATTCCCTAACAAACTCCCCTTTTTTGATGATGTCAAACTTAGCAGCATAGAATCCATCATACAATCCTGACATACTAAAAAAAAATTAAATGAAAGAACACTCTGAATGAAACAGGTTAGTCAATTGAGTTATAAGCATTGTATAATCTATTCTTCCTCCTTTTCACATCACCAAAAAGCTGGCCCAACAAGTGAAAAATGTCTAATAATTCATCGCCACTGGTGCTATCACTAAAATAATCAAGACTTAGATAAAGAAAATAGTTATAGAGTATGAAAAAATACACAAATATATCACAATAAGCAATAAGATCCATTTCATTCAAATAGCAAGATACAATTATCAATACCTAAAAATAGCAAAAAGAGACAACATGCACCTAGTTAAAAATGAAGCAAGGAAGATAATTTTAAGGCATTAAGAGGGGTTTAAGTGGATGAGGAAGATGGGATAAGGGAGGTCAACTTGCAAACAATATCAATAGTTTCAGATCTTTCTCTTTCTAAAGAGGCTGTAAGTGAGGCAATCTAGCTTGAAGAACCCTTTTCTTGTCCTTATAGGCAGTCTGAGAAGCCTCTAGTGCAACCTGAGCAACCTCCACCTCAGCATGTTTTGCTGCGAGTGTGTTTCTCAATCTTTGCCCAGATTTATCAGCACTCCTCATGAAAGCAAGTAACATTGTATAGTTCACTGACCCTATAACATCCTTAGTGGTTGGTAAAGACCACACTTTGACTGGCACATGGAAATCCTCAAAAACAGATGTAAGCTAAAATTCATATGGCAAAGCATGACTATTTTTATCTTGAATTAAGACCCTCTGCATGTGCTTAATCATGAGTCGAGGAAGGTCTATTTTTGTAAGTATCCAGCAGTTCCATCAGGGTAAGATCAAGAAAATTTACAAAAGGTCTTCTTTCTTGCCGATGAAGGATTATTTTGTGAACAACATCGAAATAAAGCTAATAGAGTGGAGACATCTCACACTTTAAGACCCTATGATGAGTGTCAAGATGGGGATTTCCAGAGAATTTTTTGGATATCTCAAGATCAGAGGGAAAATTGTAAAGAAGATGCCATGTAACCTTGACATAATGAGCCCAGCCCCCAGTAGGGATGTTAAAGATTTGAGCAAGATTGGCAGCATAAAGATTTATGGTAGTCCCATGAACAGTGGTCGAAAACATTTCCCCAATGGCTGCCCCATTAGTATAACACTCATAGACTTCATCTTTTCCAAACTTACGTTGAAGATCACCTTGAAGAAACAAGTGTGACCACCCTTACGATCTCAATTTTAAGACCAAGATCTCTATTTTAGTCCCCCCAAAACCAATGATAACTCATCCCCTAGCCAACTTACATTTTTAAAAGTGGAGAATATGGGCTGACGGAGAATCTTTGTCAGCAGGAGTATCCATATCAAAATTAGGATCAATCTCATCAGAGGGTGCAGGAATAGTATTAGGGAGAAACTCAGAGTTAGAGAAGCTGGAAAACTTAGGTGCCTTAACCTGTTTCTCTAACTTAGGAGAGACCTTCTTTGCATGGAACTTAGAAAAAGAGTAAGGTTTGGAAGTAGGAGTGATATTGGATGATGATGAAGATTTTGGGGTAGGATAAGATGATGGTTTACTAGAAGAGAAGGGTTTGAGAGCTTTGCCAATGATTGTCTACTTCTTACGCACTGAGCGAAGAAGAATATCATGAGAGAATGCATGAGAAGGAAGAGGAGTAGAAGTAGCTACACGTTTTCTTTTACTTGCCTTAAATGATTCTACCAAGGAAGTATCTTCCCATTTTTTTACCTTAAGTATGAGGAGTTCGAGGAGTGGGGACAACAGGGAAAGGTTGTACTAGAGCATCGTCATCAACATCAATGGATATTGAAGAGGGTTTTCATTTTTGTTTAGATATGGACCTTCTAGGGATTAGGTCTGCAATAGGAACATCATCTCAATCAATGATCTAAAGAGGGATTGGAGGTGGTAGTGAGGGTTCACAAGATGGTGAAGGATTGGAAGAAAATTAGGCAAAAGGGTTTTACAGATTCTTGAAGAGAGTGTTGTCAATTTTACCTCTAGTATGGGCATGTTCTAGTAAAAATTTTGGCAATCTCTCATACCAAGCCCTTGAAGATTGTTTCAGTCCATACAAAGCCTTATCCAGTTTATACACATGATCAGGAAACTCCCTACTTTTAAATTCTGGAGGTTGTTTAACATATACCTCTTCTTTGAGAATGCCATTCAAAAATGCACTCTTAACATCCATTTGATAAAGAATGAACTCCATATAGGCAGCAAAGACAAGAAGTAATCTAATAGCTTTAATTCTAGCTACAGGAGCAAAGGTCTCATTAAAATCTGTGCCTTCTTCTTGATTATATCCTTGGTTCACTAATCATACCTTCTTCCTTGTAACTGTTCCATGCTAATCAACTTTATTTCTATACACCCACTTAGTTCCAATTACTATTCTATCTTTTGGGAGAGGAACTAAGTGTCATACTTTACTTATCTCAAACTGATTTAACTCTTCCTACATGTCTATGATCTAATCAATATCAAAAAGTGCTTCAGTTACCTCATTTAGATCAATTTCTAACATTAATGCCTTGAAAGAACACATACTTCTTAATCCAGACCTTGTAGTAATCCCAGAAGTGATATCTGTGAGAACATTCTCAATAGGATGTGATCCTTGATACTTGTAACCTTTTGAAATCAAGACAAGTAAGCTGCTGGGATCACTACTAATGTTATGATCTTGGGTAGTTGGGGGATAGGTTCCCCTTATCACTGTGCCTTCAGATTTATTTCCCCCTATTGATGTGCCTCTATGTTTGGTATCTCCAGTCGATGAATCGAGTTATGTAACTTGTTCCTCCTAGTCACTTTCTTCCTGTAGGTTAGTCTTAATACAAATTCATAAAAAACTGCATGCATGCTTTCTTCAACACAGTTAGTTCTGTTGTTTAAAACCCTATAAGCCTTACTATAAAGTGAATAACCTAAAATGATTCCCTCATCACTTTTAGCATCAAATTTTCTCATATTATCCTTTCCATTATTATGTATGAAATATTTACAACCAAAGGTTCTAAAATGAGAAATGTTTGGCTTTCTTTCTTTTAGTAATTCATAGGGAGTCTTCTCTAACATAGGTCTGATCATGCATCTATTTACGATATATGCTGCAGTACTTATTGCCTTAGCCTAAAGTTTTTTTGCAATATTTGTTGCAAGCATTATTGTTCTAGCCATATCTTCTAAAGTTTTATTCTTTCTTTCCACAACTCTATTTTGGTCTGGTATTCTAGGTGCATAGAAGTTATGATCTATACCATTTGCTGAACGAAATTCTACGAACTTGACATTTTCAAATTTTGTAACATGGTCAGATCTTATAAAAACTAATTAAGTACCCAGTTTCTTTTCAATTTCCTTGATAAAAATTGAAAAGACAACAAAGAAATCTTCTTTTGAGGCGACAAACAATGTCCAGGTGGACCTGGAATAATCATCAACAATTATAAAAACATACTATTTTCCACTTCTACTTTGAAGTCTCATTGGTCTACATAAGTCCATATGAACCAAGTCAAGACACTTGGTAGTTGTAACATGGTTCTTTTACTTAAAATAATATGTTACCTGCTTCCCCCCTTACACATGCACTATATACCTTTTCTTTCATAAACTTGGTTTTGGGCAATCCAAATACCATAACTTTGGAAGAAAGTATGTTTAGTTGTTTCAAACTTGCATGTCCAAGTCTCATGTGCCAAAGGAGGGGATCATTTTCTACTGCACTTAGACAAGTCAACTCTAGTCCTAGTATTGCCATTATGTCAGCCTTGTATACATTTCTGTATCTTCTTGCAGTGAGCACGATCTCTTTGGTGTCCATCCTCTTGACTTTGACTCCTGCAAAAGTAAAAATAACTTTATTACCTTTATCATACAGTTGTAAGATGCTCAGAAGGTTGTTCTTCAATCCTTCTACAAGATAGACATCTTACAATGCTCTTGACTCAGATAAGCCAACTTTTCCAACTCCAATATTGATTTTTTTCCATCATCAAAAGAAACGCCTCCTCCATTTATTTTGTAAAGTGAAAGGAACTCTTTCTTATCACCACTCATGTATCTTGATCAAACACTGTCTATGTACCGTTGGCTTTTGCTTCCTTTCACCTTTTCCTGCAAAAAAAAATCAATGGTTAGACTTAGGAACCCAGAAAAGCTTGGGTCCTATTTTATGAGTAAATGGATGGAAATTATACATCGAAACACCCCTAAACTTGTATGACAATTTTTTACCCCCCTTAACAACTTTTAAGTGAATTAATTTCAACCTCAAAATCACAAGCCCAATCTCACAACGGAGAGTGCACCACACACGTGCCTTGTCATTGCCAAATCAGTGCCACATCAGTGCCATGTCATTGTCATGTAATAAATTATAATTTTGTAAAACAAAAATAGTCCCACACATATATGTACTATATATATATATATATATATATATATATATATATATATATATATATATATATATATATATTAAAAAATAAAATGCCCCCCCCCCCCCAATTTTTTTTCTTCTTCATAACCTGTTTTCTCTTATTCACAACAAGAAAATACTACAATGGTGTACAGTGAATATCTCATGAATGAGAGTAAACGACAGTTAATCTCAAAGCTAGGGATCCATCCAGCCCTGCACCCCCTCTCTTATGGGCTTTTTTCTTCATCCCTCTGCAACTGTCGCTGCCCCTAACCCCCTCTTCTGTCTCCTTCCTCCTCATCTGAAAAGGATGTTTTCAAACTCCAAATAACCCCCAAGTTTCAAATTCATCTTCAAGTTCATAGATGTTTTTCAATTTCAATTTCATTTCATTTTTTCATATTCACAAAGATAAATAAGACTCCCTTCAATTTCAATTTCATTTCAATTTTTTATATTCATAAAAAGTATATATATATTATGATGGGTGTGTCTGTTATGAAGAAAAAAAATGAAGTCTTGATTGTTGTGTTTTTTGGTGAGGTTGGTGGTTTTCAGTGAGGCGGGTATTTTTTGGTGATGTGTGTGCCTCCTCCGTTCACTCCCGATCTCATTGTGTGTGTGCGCACAATGATCTGTGGAGTGAACAAAGAAAAATGGAGTATCCAATCTTCCAATGTCACATTAAAGAATTTTATCAAATTTTTAGCAAGTCTCAATCATATTTGGAAATTGGATGAGAAGAAGCCAAGATCTTTCAACTTTAATCTTTTTTCTTGTGATGACAATTTAGAAATAATGCACCAATAATATGTTGGGGAAATGGGGGGTTGGGTGGGGTGGGGTGAAGGGAACGAGGGTAGAGGGGTTGAAGAAGTTGAAGAAGTGAAGAAGATGAATTTGTTTTATTTATATATATATATATATATATATATAAAGAATTTGTAAAATTTAAAATGTGGATCCTGTATTTTTTCATGATTTTTTGGATATTCATTCGCTGTTTTTTTAAAAAATTTCCACGTCAGCAATTTGGGTGGAAATTAATTCACTTGAAAGTTGTTAAGCGGGGTAAATAATTGGCATACAAGTTTAGGGTCTACAGTAAGTTTTAGCTACAATTTTAGGAGTTTTCGATGTATTATCTCTAAATGGATGAATTAAATATCTTCTAGTCCATGCTGGCAACATGTAGTGCATCCTGTTTCTCTGACCTGAACCAGTTCTTTTCTTTTTGGTCTGAGAAAATTTATTTGCCAGGTTTTGACTTTTTGATCTACTTTTAGTAGCTACTGGACATTCAATGGTTGGATGTCCAAGGTTGCCACAAATATAATATAAATCTTTAGGATCATCAACACCTTTGTGGAATCCCAAACCTGCCTTTTCATTGTGATTTCTTTCTCTCAATTTGTGAAGAATTCTTGAGGAATTTGTCCACCTATTAGCTCTTTTAAGATCACGTTTCAGTTTATAAACTTCTTGACTCAGTTTGTTTATCATGTCAGTTGCATTACTACACTCTTGTTTGTACTTTTTGAATTCAAGTTCAGCACTTTCTTATTCTTTACTCATGGCCCTTTTCCCATTTTTAGTGAGAGTTAATTTTAGGATTTTAGACTTAAGATCATTATTTAAGGAATCAAGTTCTGCAACTTGTTTCTTGAGAGTGTAATTTTCCTTGTCAACTATATCTTTACAAGTTTTTAAATCAATGAGATCAAATTTAAGGCTTGCAAGATTGTTGAACAACTCATCCCTATCAGAAGTTAATTCCTGGAAATCATCAATTAGTGTACTCATCATAGAAAAAAGTGTTGATTTAGAAACAAATGTAGTTTTTGTTTTAGTTCAAGTATGCTTACTTCAGAACCATTATCTTCTTCCTCTAAGTCTGAATCGCCAAGTGCCATAAATACAGTTTCATCTACTTCATCTTTATCTGCGTCAGATCCCCATGTTGCTATCATTGTATGTTTCTCCTTCATTTTGGCCTTTTCTTTTAATTCCTTTTCATCCCTTTCCTTTTCCATTTTATTTCCTAGGCTAGACAATCTCTGATCTGATGATCAGTCTTATCACACTTTTAACAACTATTTGGATTGTCATTTGAACATTTTTCACCACTTGATCCCTTCTTCTTTTTAAAGAATTTGATGAAGTTCTTAGTTATGAAGGCAACTTGTTACTTATCAAGTTCAAATTCCTCATCACTATTAGAAGCTTTCAATGCCAAGATTTTATCAGGAACTGCTTGTTCTTTGGTTCCATCAACTTTCATTTCATAAGTCCTTAAGTTCCCTTCCAATTCATCCAGGGTCATACCTGTGAGATCCTTATTTGCCTCCCTAATTGCAGTTACCTTAACATTCCACATTTTGGCAGTACCCTCAGTACCTTTTCAACTTGTTCTTCCTCAGTGATGACTTTTCCCAAGAAAGTCAGCTCATTTGTTAAGGTAGTAAGCCTTATCATCATCTAATGAAAGGATTCATTTCCCTTTATCTTAAATTCCTCATACTTAGTGAAAAGAAAAGAAATCCTGAATTTTCTTACTTGTGAGGTACCCTAATGCGTATTTACCAGTGCATCCCAAATTTGAATAGTAGTGGAGCAGGTTAACACCCTGTTGTATTCAGCAAGTCCCAATTCACAGACTAAGAAGTTCTTAGCTTTTGCATTTTTCTTTTATGCCACTAGATCATTAGCAGTAAATTCACTCCTTAGTTTCTTGAATAGTTCACCATCAACCAACTTTGTTGGAATAGTAGGACCATCGGTGATCCTATCCCATAATTCATAGTCTTCACCTTGGATGAACATCTCCATCTTGGCCTTCCACCAGATAAAGTGAGAACCATCAAAAAATGGTGGTCTAGTAGTTGACTGACCTTCACTGTGCCCAGTAGGAGGTCCAAAATTCATCATTGTGATCTTTTCTTAGGTTCTAGCCTTATTTAAGAAAACCTCACTCTAATATTATAGTATGTGCTCTACTGATTTTAATCTTATACTCTACTAGTTGCCTATTTGTGGAACAAGTAGGCTAACGTGTTTCATAGAAGTAAAACTTGAACATAGTATTTTATGTGAAAAACACCCGGCTCAAGAGAGGTGTAAAAAACTATGACATGTACCTCTACAGGATTTAACCACAATATTACTATTTTACTTGAGCCTCAACAATCAACAAATTACATGATTTTTTTTAAACTAGGAATTAAAACTTCTAACTCTTATTTCTACAAAAACATAAATCTTCCCAAGATAAGTGTTCCCAAGTCTTTGAGTTTTCTAACTTGAAGACATAACTCCTAACTCAGTTTATACTTCACTGAGACTTGAATAAAAACTCATTACAACTCAAAGAACCTACATATTACAAAGTCTATGACTTGCTAAGTAAGGGACCAAGTTCTTCTTCAAGTAAGTGAACTGTTTTGCTAATTGTTGACTATATTTTCAGTGCATGAGTGAAACAATTGAATATCATTTGTCATAGTTTAGCCAAGTCTTGATTGATTTCTTTAGTTGATGTACTCTTTTATCTTCAATAGGACTCCTAGGTAGTTTTACTTTTTGTTGTTGTCGTTTCTCTCTCCTTGACTGAATAGGACTTTTCTCCTTTATCCCCTAGTCTTGTAGAATTCCTTGATCAACTCAACTTCTAGATACTGGTTTTAACTTCTCCTTAATCGTAGCATTTGAAACAATTTTGAACTTCCTTGAATATTTACTTTTGTCTTAATGAATTGTCAGCCTTGCATTACTTCAATATGTAAGAACAGGTAACTTCTCTTTCATCACTTGTATGGAAAATCTTGCAAACATGTTTCATTCACATGTCCATCATCGAAACTTCACATTCTCTAATAATTAATATAGAGGAACATGTCCAAAAGCCAAAGGTGGTGAAAAAATGGACTAATACGTTCACCTATGTTGCTCCAACTGTCAAAGATGGTGCACGGGTTGCTTACCTATTAGAGAAGGACATTAAATGCGGGAGTGAGAAGCGATGAAAGGTTGTTATCCTGTATGTTGTTGGTAATTTAACTTCTATTGATGACTTTGGAGAGGTTTGTAGCTGGGTGATGAAATTTTATGACAAAACCACAGATCTTCTGTAATGACCTAAGTCATTATTACTAAGAAAACACCTCGAGGGCTTATTGAATTATTGTTTGACTTTCATGGAGCAAAACAAGTCAAATTGTTGGAACTTAAGAATATTATGGCCGGGGTTGACATCATTCCACTATAGTGGAATTGATTTTGCTATAACGTTGCCGTTATAACAAAGCGCATTCCGCTATAGCGACATGACACGACCAGAAATCCACTTAAATTGGTTTTATTTTTTTTTCTCTTCATATATAAAAAACAACAATGTGAGAGGGCTCTAAAAATCCTTAGTATTTCCTCCCATGCCTTGGAGCCAATGGAGAGGAGAAATAGGTGCGACCTAAGGAATTTCTAGGAATATCATGTCCGTAATCTTCACACAAGGATGAAATTTATTTTCATTTGTTCTTCCTACATATGATTTACAGCTAGGTAATCTAAGGTTAATTGAGTAGTGTAGACCCAGATTAGAATGCGTAAACCTAAAGTAGATGGACGGGATATTTCATGTTAGGCTTTCAAGCACAAAGTTTGAATGGAAAAAATAGATTATGGATGGGGTAAATTATAGGGAGTTTGTTCTTTCCTTATATATTATGTGGTGATACTGTAGTTATGTTATAAATTGGTGGGCTCACGACTGTAGAATCGTATTTGGGATAGTCGAAAAGGCCAATTCGCAGTCATTAGTTAAACCCCTAAGGAAAGTGATGTTACTGGAGGGTTAATTGGAAAGTTATTTCTCTTATAGGTAGGTAGATGATGGTAGTATAGTTTAATTCAAAATGCACTATATGTGCATGTTAACTACTCCTAGCACAACTTGTTAATACATGTTTGTAATGACCCTTCAGGTCATTTTCCATATTTATGCTTATTTCTACTGTTTGAGCTTCCCTATAGATGCCCCAAGTCATTTACAATTTTCTGGGACCAACGGTTCTATTACTGTACAGTTTATTTGATTTTTAGAGACAATTTCCCATTTTGAAGTCTTCGTTGGTTCCAAATGGCTATTGGGCAAAAACTTTAGTGAAACGATCTTAGATGTAAATTTTGACTATGCCAGCAGATTTGAAATATTGATTTTAGTCTAGGTGTACCTTTGTTTCAGGTTTCAATGCACCCGAGCTCATTTTGACCTATTAGTTGGAAAGTTGAAAAATCAAAACTATCAGTGTGGCCCTAATTTTTGCCAAAAATGATCTCGACTTATAGTTTTGATGATTCCAATGTTTTTGAAATTTGATTTACACTCAAATTTCACTATTGGATTATATATTTTATATTCCAAATGAGTTTCGAGGATCAAAAATAAGTTTTTGACTTTGCTGTCATAAGGACACCACATCTCTTCGCCAAGGGGTCAATAAATAAACCCCAAGGTCACAAATTTGGGCATTTTTTGTTCATCCTTGGGAGCCTAAAATCCTAAATGGATAAATCACAATTGAGTCTTGTGGGTGTCAAAGGAGCTTGGTAAACATCTTTTATCATGTTTATCATCTGGATTAAGGTAAGATTTTATCACTTTATTGTTAAATTTCTAAGTTCTTGGCCCAAAACCCCAATTTATATTAGGTCTTGATTTAGCCCCAAATTTTGTTTACTTACACCTATTAATTGAGGGTTATGGTTCCTTGTTGATGTATGAGCATTAGTCTGACCTCGAAACACAACTTTCGTACGTAGGACCCACTTAAGTTTTTTGGTGTCTTTTTTGGACCCGAAGCACAATAGTAAAACATGAGTATTTTTAGACTCTTATTGATGAGTATATTAGGGTTTTTATAGCATTATAATATTTTGGAGTTTGTGAAGTGAAGACGAGCATGTGGTGCATGATGTGAGGTTTTGTGGATCGGCCTTGAGGTAGACTTCTACCTACTCTTCTTCAAAGATAATGTCTGTTATGTATGACATGTGAATATTAACGTTAGTCTTGATTATGAATAAATAACCTAGTATAGATTATTGATGTTCGGGGAATTGGATGAGGGTTTTAAACCCATAAGATAGTATGTTTATGACCCTTTTAGAATCCTATTGCCTTCTCCGTAGGTTGAATTACTTTTTAGTATAGAAATGTTATGATTCTAGGTTTGGGATGTTGTCCAAGTATTGGAATCATGGTTAGTGTGATTGACCTTAGTTAGGCTAGTCTACTGATCTTGAATCCATATCATAGGGTAGAATTGATATATTTGCCCATATTTCTACAAAAATTTACTATTTTAGTATTGGTTATGACTTACTTGATATCTAGAAGTTGAACTAGATACCTTAGCCTAGTTTTGTGTAGTTTTCCTAAATATGGAGATTCAGGATTAGAAGTGGGATCATCCGACCTTCTTAGGCCTCGACTGGTGTTAGCCATTATAGGCTTAGTTGTGAGTATTAGGCCTAGTTGTGACTAATGTGCCCTATTTATGAGATTCACTTTGTGAATTGATAAATTTTGATGATTTTCGCCAAATTATGGTTAATGAACATAGAGATGTTAATTTCCTTTAGATGTGATTTTAAGCCTTTAAAGATGTTGTTTCCTCTTCGTTATGATATTTGGCCCATGGAGATGTATTTTCCTCTTAATTATGATATTTGGCCCATAGAGATGCATTTTTCTCTTAGTTATGATATTTGGTATATGGAGATAATTTTCCTCTTAGTTATAATTATTGGGCTTATAGAGATGATTTTCCTCTAGATCATGATGTATGACCTATAGATATGAAATTTCTAATAGAGGTGCGATGCTTATTGATATTATTTCTCCTATATGTGAGATGATTATAGATATGCTATGGCTTATAAATATGATTGTCCAAATATAAGTTTCAGATACGTATATGGGCCTAAGGCCATGATTATGATGTTGTAATTATTTTGAATATATTATTGGGCTAAGGGCCATTTTATGATAATGATTGGATATCCGAGAAGTATTTATCATTATAAAGGATACAATTAAATTTTATGGATTCATATATATGTTTTGTATACACATCTCTCCTATACGGGACAGAGAAAGATGTGGTATGTTGCTTACAACTTATTTGATTGGATAGTGATGATGGCATGCATAAATTTGATACTTTAATGGTTATTGGATGGTAACTTATGTGGTTCTAGATTAAATACAATCTTATGACTGTTTTTCTTAATTAAGGGTTAAGCTACTTGGTAGTTACTTGTCTATTAGGAGACTATAGCACTTTATGGCTAGGAATTAAATGCATTTGGAAATAAGTCTTTCTTGGTTGAAACATGGTAGCTATCGATGGTTGATACGTGGCTAATGATGATGTCGGGTTTAGCTTAGGTGAAGATTAGTGATATTAATGACTAAGTTTATAATGTCCATTAGTTGTCAAAATGAAGAGTTGTGTATTATTGAGGCTAGATAATAAGTGATGTTGGTAATAAGAAGTGACTAGTTAATAACGCTGAATAGTTGCTAAATCGTTGATTAATGGATAGTTAAATAAGGATTAAATGGTTAACAAAGGTTAGCTAATGAATAATGACAGTTAATAAAGGATGGTTAGATGATAAGTGGTTGTGTGTTGTCTAATAATGATTAACAGATATATGTTGTTTAGTTGATAATTTTGAATAGTGGATAAATGACGATTATGGTCTAGTGGTGAATATTGGCAGATGTTAGATTTTGGCTATTTGATAAATAATGGTTATTTGCTACCCTATGAATTAGGTTAATGTTTAGACTAATAACTAGAGGTCATGTGATGACTAGTGAACTAGTGGTTTCATTATAATAAACGTCTGTTAGATAATGACGAGTAGTTGGGAAGTATTGACTAGATGATACTTTCTGGTGATACGATTATGTTCCTGAGTTTATTAGTATATGTTATTCTGCAATGACTATTATGATATTGATAACTGGCAAGGTCGGAGGATACTATTGTGATATTGATAACCGACAAGGCCGGAGAATACTAATGTGATATTGATACACGTCAAGGCCCGAGGATACAAATGTGATATTGATACCTAGCAAGGCCGGAGAATACTATGTGATATTGATACCCAACAAAGCCGGAGGATGCTATGGTGATAATATTTATATCCGACAGGGCCAGAGGATATTATGATGATACGTTGATACGCGAAAAGGCCAAAGGTTAATTATGGTGATGATGGTCATGATGATGATGGTTATAATGAATTGTGATATTTGTTGTGTACCTTGCATTCATTCCTGCATGCGCATCGCTTATCACCAGCATGCCCCTATGTCTATCAGCTAGTGTGGGACAGTTGCATATATATGAGTGAAGAATATATCATGTGTTATTGTGTGTTGATTAAACCTTCCGAGTCTAGGTAGATGGGTACGTAGAAAATTATTTTTGTAATTATACATGCCCATAATTTACAAAACTTATCTATTATTATTATTATAATATTATTATTATTACATCTTTCTAATATTTATTAAATAGCAACCTAAGTCAACTCAATTTTCTCAACTTATGTAATGTATATCCTAATTCTTATTCAATTAATATTAATTTTAGTCATAATTGATATTAATTCGACCTGAATAAACCTTAGCTTAAGTCAATTTTAAAAATACTTGTAAAGCTCACACGAGTGATCAAGCAGCTGCATATGATATCAAAGATGTATTTGAGCTAATCATCAATCTTAGCTTGCTCATAATTGAGATTGATAAATTAATGGTTATCAATGAGAGATAAGCAATTCAAGATTAACTAGCACCTCTACCCAAATGCATGTAAAATAATATTGCATTTAATCTCAAAACTATTAATAAAAGTCAAACGAATCTCTAGAGATAAGTTACTACTATTAATAAGTGTGAAGAAGCAGGCAACACCTTGTCAACGTGCCTGCTTCTTCACCTGCTTCAGCTATTCCGTGATTTTACTATATTACCTACTAATTAATTATTATAAGTCATTTATATATAAAAAATTAATAATATTGAATAAAAAATTAAATAGACAATTATAATATGTTTACTTCAGTTGCTGTTAACACCTAATTTTGACCTCCTGATGCTCTTAGGCTGCTATTTTATCAAAATTAGTTAATTTTAAATATTAGTATGTTTACACATTATTCTCGTATTATATAAATAACGACGTGTCACATTAATGATTTAAATATTTATAAATTATATTTGTTAATTTTTACTATCATTTTTTACAATTTATTAATTCAAATATAATATTTTGCATAATTTTCTTACTTAAATCATCTTTCGTAAATATGAACACTCAGAATTTACAAATACATTGTCTAGTTTTCATTATTATTATTATTTTTAAATTTTGTAAGTAATTTATTTTAAATTATTAATGATAATTTTATAAAATATTTTTTTAACGTTATCTTAATTCCACATGTGTTGTCTATTTTTAATAGTCAGACCTTATTATATTTATTAAACAGCAACCTAACTTAAAATAATTTTTCTAATTTATTACAATTCCAGTAATCTTGTACTCAATTAATATCAACTAAAACCAAATTAACATTAATTTTATTTTCTGACCCTTTTTAAAATAATTTTAATCTCAAACGTTGATAAAAAATGATATAATGACTGAGATCCGCTCATCCTTACTTTCCTTTTATACATAAAAAAAACCCTAATCTCTCACTCTCAACAAAAATAGTTGCATCTCTCTGCTCTTTCTCAATCTTCTCTCCCTTTCTCTCTCCAGGCATAGCCGCCGGCGGATGCAATTACCAGCCGGCTGGAAACCTCGGCACCACCAGTGTCGCTTCACCGTCGCCAACACCCTCCTCATCGAACAATCCCAATGCCCTGACCGACGAGCTGCCGACCAGCACCACCCCATTCCCTCCTGTTCTCTCTCCGGTCCCTTTCTTCCAAAGAAGTACAAGCTCTGCACAACTACCGGCAACCTGCCGCCGGTGGACAAAAAATACTATACCACTCTTCTTCCACCGTCCACTGTCCAAACAGAGATAACAAATACTATACCATTCATCTTTTGGGTTCGTGCACAAGATAAAAACATTTGAGAAGACTGAAGGATTCCGGGTATTTATGCTTCAGAAGATGGATTTATGCAAATTTGATCAGTGTTAATAGGCTTGTTGACCTTCTAATTAGCTGACAAGTCCTCGCCTCCTTAAACCCTCTTCAGGCTTTGGTGCAATTTACTGATGCAGAAACTGCTACTTTAGTAAAGGATTCCCTGGATGGAAGAAGCATTCCCAGGTGATTTTGGATAGTGTTAAAAGAACTCGAGAGGAGAACAATGGTAATAAGGAGGATCAACAAACTCATAAATCATCAGGTAAAATGGCTAACCCTACTACTATACCAGTTTTACTGCGAACTATTTTGACAAGTTTATGTCTGCATTCTGCTTTTGTTACACGTCCAAGTATGTTGCTTGAAATATTCTTGCTGGTATTTGTATGTTCTCTTATTATGTAACTGTGTGTTTGAGAACCAAGCACACACCACTCCATGAACATGCTTGTATCATCACAAGGTCGATTTTATCATTATTTGACACTTTTATTAGAAAAGAAAATGCTTATACGCCATCAATTTATGGTTGAAGTATAAAAATAATGGCAGATGATTCTGGGCTTGATGAAGCAAAATAATAATTTTCAGTTTTAGTAAATCAAATACGTTGATATATAAAATGTTTGAACAACTGTAGACTTCAAGATTGTTATTATATAAGACATTTTTTACGGTTCACCCAAGCTTATCTATAGTTTTTATTCGAATAGTTATATAAACTTTAGTTTCTTCCTTGTGTAATTTTAATATTAGCTAAAGACGCATCAAATTTATTAGGGTGCGGAAATGCTTCCTTATATTTTCACTTCTCCCTATCTTAGAAATTTCATACATAATCTCCTTTTTGCTTGCATTACTAAGTTTATACCTTTTAACCCAGTATATCCTGTATGGATGCATGTTACAGAGATAGATTGATCTGATATTTGTCTTAGAAATATCCTTTATGGTAGGTTCATTCTATATTTGGTTTACATATTTTGCTCGCCTTGTAGCATGGACTGAAAACATATATACAAAAAGAAGGCAATTATGCAGTACCTCAAGTCCAAAACCTCATATGACCAATTTCCAGTTACTGTCTTTGTCCTTTTCGAAACAAAAATAGGTTCCTATTAATTCGGTGATTGAATACAACTTAATTTTTTCTTGCAGGTTGTCCAAAAATTCTTAAAACAAAATAGACCTGATGCGATAGAGAATTTTACTGTGCTTGATAAAGATGGTTTAGTATTGCTGCTAATAAATATCCGGGCTTGGCTTCAACATTTTAGAAGATCAACCTCCCTATTATTTCTTCACTGGTAGAAAGCAATCGGGGCAGTGTCATAGCAATATATTAAATTATGATGTCCATACTCTCCAATGCTATTGTATTATTCCCGCCTCCCGTATTTTAAATGTATTGGACTATTTTTCATATTAATTTTCCTGATAGTGCATACTACGAAACATCCTATTGTCTTAACGTATTACCATTTGGATGAGCTGATTTTAAGTGTTTTTAAGCCAAAAATAGCTTTTAAGTCTATTTTGTCATATTCAAGATTGTGGTTCTACTGAGTTTCCCAGGCACTACCGTGCATTATGTGTTGAATGTATGTATATGTGCATTCAATGTTTCTTTGGCTCCAAGCTTTCTCCTATCATGTCAGGACGTGAGAAATCGAAAGAACATAGCAACTTCCATCATATGGATAATACTTCATCAATCAAGTAACACTGAAAATTTACAGATCATTGGGCCCGTGCATAGCTCGAGCTCCACCCCACTAGTATGTTTAAAACTAGGAGTCTAGGACCTGTAAGTTTATTTGCTTACTGTCAAGTTAATTTGTATTTAAGTTAGTAATGTGGTTGATTGGTAGGACTATGAAGTGCATTATTGTTCATTACTATCAAATTATATTAAGTACTCCATTTCAATTTGTTTGTCTAGTTTAACTTGAAACAAAGTTTAACAAAGTGAAGAACATTTTGAAATCTTATGATCTTAAATTAAAACTGCATATAATGATCAACTGTAGCATTTTGAAATGTGTACTAGTGACTTCAAAATGATCAAATGTCGTCACTTGAGAAGTGGATTAGTGAATTGAAAATGGTTTACTGTAGTTACATGAAAGTAGAACTTAAAAAGGGTTAAGTATAATGATTTGATATGTGAATTAGTTATTTGAAAGTGATTAAGTGTAGTGATTAGAAATGTGTACTACTGACTTGAAAATGGTTAATTGTAGCGACTTGAAGTGTGAATTAGTTTCTTGAAAATAGTCAAGCGTAGTCACTTGAAATATGTACTAGTGAGATGAAAATGGTTAAGTGTAGTGACTTGAAAATGTTTAAGTATAGTGACTTGAAATGTCAATTAACTATATGAAAATGGCTCGAATGTAGTGACCTAAAATGTGTACTAGTGACTTGAAATTGATTAATTGTAGTTGCTTAAAAATGCGAACTTGTGATTTGAAAATAATAAAGTATAGTTACTTGAAATGTGTACTAGTGACTTGAAAATAATTAAGTGTAGTGACTTGAAATGTATACTTGTGACTTTAAAATTATTAAGTGTAGTGACTTGAAATGTGTACTAGTGACTTGAAAATAGTTAAGTGTAGTTACTTGAAAATGGTTAAGTATAGTGACTTGAAATGTGTACTAGTGACTTAAAAATTGTTAAGTATAGTTACTTAAAAGTGGTTATGTATAGTGACTTGAAATGAATGAGTAAGTGTAGTGACTTGTAAATGGTTACGTATAGTTATTTGAAATGTGAAGCAGTTACTTGAAAATGATTAAGTATAGTGATTTGAAAAATAAATTAATTATTTGAAAATGGTTAAGTGTAGTAATTTGAAATGTGTAATAGTGACTTGAAAATGATTAAGTGTCGTGCTTTGCAATGTGAATTAGTTATTTGAAAAGGGTTAAGTGTGGTAACTTAAAATGTGTGCTAGTGAGTTGAAAATGGTTAAGTGTAGTTACTTGAAAGTTGTCAAGCATAATGACTTGAAATGTCAATTAATTAGCTATTTGAAATTTATTAAGTGTAGTGACTTGAAAATAATTAAGTGTAGTTATTTGAAATTGCAAACTTGTGACTTGAAAATGGTTAAGTGTAGTTACTTGAAATTGTGAACTTGTGATTTGAAAATGATTTAGTGTAGTCACTTGAAATGTGTACTAATAACTTGAAAATAATAAAGTATAGTTACTTGAAAATGATTAAGTATAGTGACTTGAAATGTGAATTAGTTAATTAAAAATAGTTAAGTGTAGTGATTTGAAATGTGTACTATTGATTTGAAAATATTTTAACTGTAGTGACTTGCAATGTGAACTAGTTATTTGAAACTGGTTGTGTATTGACTTGAAGTGTGTATTAGTGAATTCAAAATGGTCAAATATAGTTACTTGAAATGTGAATAAGTTACTTGAAAATGATTAAGAATAATAACATAAAATTATAATATCAACCCCCCTCTTCTATTTCATGTTCAATTAATGTAAGAGAATAACAAGATTTTTATTGAAATAGATCTTTCTGTTGTTTTACTACATTATTGCCAATACTCTTTTTGTATTTGTATTTTCCCTTTTGCAACTCTAATATTGTCATTTGTTGTTTCAAATACTGCATCAGGCCCAATCACGACAGCTTCACCCACTTCAAACTAACCTATGGGTTGTCTACATCTTCTACCATACAAGGCCTCAAATGGTTCTATCCCGATGCTAGCATGGTAACTATTATTATAGGCGAACTCCATCAATGGAAATTGCTCATCCCAAATACCTTTGAAATCAAGAGCACACGCCCTCAACATATCTTCTAAGGTCTAAATGGTCCTCTAACCATCTTTCTGTGGATAAAATGTGGAACTTAAAAAAACTTGGGTACCAAGACCCTGCTGAAACATCCTCCAAAACTAAGAAGTAAATTGAGTGCCCCTATCCGAAATGATGGATGAGAGAACTCCATGCAGCCTGACTAACTCCTTGATATACAATCTAGCATAATCCTCAGCTGTATAAGATATGAGCATGGGAAAGAAATGCACAGACTTAGTCAGCCTATCAACAACAACCTAAATAGAATCATGATGATGACGCAAAAGAGGTAACCCGGTCATGAAGTCCATATTCACTACCTTCTACATCCAAATGGGTATACCAAAATCTTGCATCACACCACCAGATCTTTGGTGCTCTACCTTAACCTATTGGTACATTGCACACATCGCTACAAAACTAGCTATATCCTTCTTCATAGCATTCCACCAATAGATTTCCCGTAAGTAACGGTACATCTTGGT
Organism: Capsicum baccatum var. pendulum; assembly: GCA_030864225.1. Classification (NCBI taxonomy): domain Eukaryota; kingdom Viridiplantae; phylum Streptophyta; class Magnoliopsida; order Solanales; family Solanaceae; genus Capsicum; species Capsicum baccatum. The sequence goes on along the minus strand of CM061557.1, from coordinate 39,792,765 downwards.
AGTGCCGGGATAAATAGAATACTGTGCACCATGTGCTTCAACCATAATCCTCTACCTTATATCATCAACATATAGAACACATAATTTACCCTGCAATCTCATCACATCATCTTCCCCTTGGGATAAAACCTCTGCCTTTTGGTCCTTAACTACCTCATTCAGTCTAACCAAACTAGGATCTCTATCTTGTTTATCCTTCACTTTCGAAACTAAAGAGGATTCAGAACTACTTTGCACCAAAGTACTTCCCTTAGCTGAATCAAGCAACCTAACTCCCAATCTAGCCAAATGATGCACATCCAGAGCTAACTCTTTCTTACCTTCCTCTATATGGGCAACACTACCCATATACAATCTGCTAAGGGCATCCACCACTACATTGTCCTTGCCCGAGTGATATAACACACTTATATCATAGTTGTTTAACAACTCTAATCACCTCTTCTACCTAAGATTCAACTCCCTATGAGTAAACACTTATTGCAGGCTCTTATGATCAGTAAACACATCAACATGAACACCATAAATATAGTGTCTCCAGATTTTCAAAGAAAAAACCACAATAGCTAACTCAAGATCATGGGTTGGGTAATTCTTCTCATACGGCTTTAACTGTCTAGATGCATAGGCTATAACCTTACCTCATTGCATCAACACACAACCCAAACCAATTCTAGAGGCATCACAATACACCATAAAACCATCTGTACCATCAAGCAACATCAACACAGGGGTTGAAGTAAGTTGAATTATCAAATACTAAAATCTCTTCTCATAAGAATCTGACCACTAGAACTTAACTTTCTTTTGGGTCAACCGGGTCATGGGAGACACAATAGAAGAGAAACCCTCAACAAAATAGTGGTGTAGCCAACTAGACACAAGAAACTCCTAATGTCAGATAGGGAGATAGGTCTAGGCCAATTTTTCACAGCTTCTGTCTTTTGGGGATCAACTCAAATACCTTCAGCTGAAATGATATGACCAAGAAAGGCTACAGACCTTAGCCAAAATTCACACTTACTAAATTTGGTGAACAACTGGTGATCTCGGAGGGTTTGCAAAATAATTCTAAGGTGATCTGCATGATTATGCTCACTACAGGAGTACACAAGGATGTCATCTATGAACACTATGACAAATATATCAAGATATTGATTGAACACTCAATTCATGAGGTCCATTAAAGATGTTGGGGCATTGGTTAGCCCAAAAGACATAACTAGAAACTCAAAGTGACCATAGCAGGTTTGAGAAGGTTGTCTTTGGAATATCATATTCCCTCACTTTAATTTGATGATAGCCGGATCTAAGGTCTATCTTGGAGAAATAACTTGCACCTTGCAACTGATCAAACAGGTCATCAATTCTCGAAAGAGGATACTTATTTTTTAATGTGACCTTGTTAAGATGATGATAGTCAATGCACATACGCAAAGAACCGTCTTTCTTTTGCATGAATAAGATAGGAGCTCCCCAAAGAGAAATACTGGGCCTAATGAAACCTTTGTCTAAAAGATCCTTGAGTTTTTCTTTCAACTCCTTAAGCTCTACAGGTGCCATACGGTATGGTGGAATAGAAATAGGCCGAGTATCGGGAAAAATGTCAATCCTAAATTCTACCTCTCTATCGGGAGGTAACCTTGGGAAATCTTTCGGAAAAACATCTAGAAACTCATTAACAATATCGACTGACTGAATAGTTGAAGCCTCAGACTTAGTATCTTTGACTCTAACTAGATGATAGATGCAACCTTTAGATATTAGCTTTCTGGCTTTCAGATAGGAGGTAAAATAACTCTTGGGAGATACCGAACACCTTGACCACTCAAAAGCTGGTCCATCAGGAAACTGAAACTTGACCACACGGGTACGACAGTCTATATATGCATAGCAAGAATAAAGCCAATCCATACCCAGAATAAGGTCAAAATTCACCATGTCTAACTCTATCAAATCAACAAGCATGACTATATGAATAAAAATAACAGGACAATCTCTATACACTTGTTTAGCAACAACTGATGCCCCTATGTATGTGGAGACTAGGAAAGGCTCAGGAATCTTTTTGGGAATCATTTTGAAATTCACAGCTACAAATGGGGTCACATAAGAGAGACTTGACCTGGGGACCAATAACACATAAACATCAAAACAAAAGATGCGGAGCATACCAGTATCAACATTGGGAGAGTCCTCTTGCTCTTGACAGGATGGTAAGGCGTAGAATTTGTTCAGGTATTGGCCGCCAGCAGTGTTAGATGAAGCGCCCTGAGTAGAGGTGGGATGAGGTACAAGATCTGGTGCACTAATAGCTTATGCCTGAAGTCAAGCATCTTCGTTCCCCTGTCTAGTGTGAGGACAATCTCTGAGTCTGTGGACCTACTTTCCACAACAAAAATAACCCCTCAAATCTATAAAACACTCACCAGAGTGATCCCTACCACACTTTGCATAAGGAGGATAACAGGGCCTGTTACCAACACTGTTCTACGACCCTTTTGCTTCTACCAGCTTCTAGGCGTGGGAGCACTAGCTGATAAAGGTGCTAGCATAGACAGACGCCTCTAAAACTAAGGGTGATTCCCTTCATGGAACCTAGACTGGCTATACTCATGCTGCTTAGATCTAGCCCTCTTATTACCACTCACTCTGTCTCTCTCTCAAATCTTATCTGTCTCTATCTACTGGGCATACATCTTCAACCTAGCTAGATATATATCTCTATACAACATCACAGTCCTACACTCCTTCAGTACTAACCTAGAAACACCAGTCACGAACTTGCTCATACTAGCTCGGGTGTCAGAAATCAAATCAGGAGCATACTTGGCAAACTGGTTGAACTTCAAGTAGTACTCCTTAAAAGACATAGAGCCCTGCCTCAAGTTCATAACACCTCAATCTTTGCTTTTCTTATCTCAAGCGAAAAAAATTTGTTCGAGAATGCATCTTGGAACACCTGCCAAGTCATAGGAGCAGCATCCTCTCCTCTACCCTTCATCCACAATACAACCTAGTCATAAGCTATGTCCTTCAACCTGTAAGATGCCTACTCAACACTTTATTCCTCAAAAACATGCATCACCTACGTGATCTTTCTCACCTCCTCAAGGTAAAATTGTGGTTCCTCACCTGTCTTGGACCCATAGAACTCTGGTGGATTCATCCCTATAAAATCACAAAATAATCATAACACTATAACCATAAATTGGGAATTTAACATGGAACTTCATGCCTGAAATGTGTAAGGGCTACTTTTTCAACCAAAAACACTTGTAGTCATCATGTATAATTGACATTACCATAATCTTCACGAAGATAACTCATTACAAATATGTAAACTCTTGATTTATAATATAAAAATAGGTGCTTGGACTCCATGAGTGAAATGAGCCTATGGATAAACATTTAACATAATTGAAGAATTCTTAGAAGTTCTTAGTGGATTTCTTGATAATTAATCTTGAAGGTTGAAGGGGCTAGGGTTCTGTTCTTGAGAGAGAATAATTTCAATTTGAGGGAATTATGAAATATCAGGCAAAAATGCTATTATGAAACCTAAATCACATGTCTTGGCTGAGTTAAAGTGGGGGAAAAAGACCCAAATATTCCTCTAGACCCAGAATTCATTTAGACCAAACTAGGCCCCGACGCGTTTGGCGATGTATCATATCTCTCAACCCGACGTGATAAAGAGATGTGCCTCATTGCTACTGGTAACAAGGTAGCCAACATGATGCGGCCATATTATATTGGTCCACTAGTTTTACCATCCAAACATGCCCCAAACGTCGTTCAAAAAACTCAAAACTCACCCGTGACAAGATATTGACTATCCTGATCATTAATCAACTTATAAATTCATTTTCTAAATTTGGGAAGTTTGGAAATAAAATCATCAAAGTGTAAAATCCAAAAATGAGACTAAGTCTCCAACACTTAGCTAAATTTTTAGGTTCTAGGCTTCTCATGGATACTTTATGAGTGATAACGCTCAATCTACAGCTCTCGTAAGAGTGTAAAGCGGTCGCTGCCAAATATATAACCCAACTGGGTTGGGTATCGATCCCACAGGGAATAGCTTGGTCAACAAGTAAGCAAAGATTACTAGACTTTTAGTGCAAGTCTCGTAAAAAAGGGGGAGTTTTGTCGTGCAAGTAATGTAACCAAAGTAATAAGGTAAAAACGAAAATTAGCAAAGTAAAAAGTAAGAATGTTTGGTAAGATGTAAACAATGAGAATTGAGAGGTTGGGGTTATGTCCACCTTATGAGTTATACATCTCTATTGGCTATTAGTTATGCGGAATTCAGACATGCATGTGCTTATAGAGAATTGTATTCTATGGTAAATCCAAGCGTCTTTTGACCTTAACAAGGACTATTTCACTTTAACTCTTTCGAGCTTAAAGCGTGTCTAACAGTACAAATTCTCCAAGAGGTTAATCAAGTTACGACACTAACTTTTTAACAGGGGTTGGTGCCCTATTACCTTGACATTATCTCTTTTCCAGACATATAACTTTTCTTTCGAACAAGTTAATGCTATACTGGCATTATTCTATGCGTCTGCAGCCACAAGAAGTTGCATTAAGATGAAGAGAATAATGATATAAGCAACACACGTGTCACGAATTCACAAACTCATAGCCTTAGATAGTATCTCATAAGGCTTCCATAACCCCAACAGAGAAGTTTAGCTATTCATGAGTGTGACGGAAATCACAATAGACATTATCATTATACCACAATAAAAGATCTCACGTGTAGTATGGTGTGGTGTTAGGCGTGAATTCCTTGCAAAATAGCGATTCTCTTGTTGTAAAATTAAAAGTCGAATAGATGAAAAATAATGTCAACAATGAATTAATAAAGAGAATTTTTTTGATGGATTGATGGATGGTGGATGGATGGGAATTGATGGAATGGGGGAATGAATAAAAATCTCTAGCAAAATAGGATATTTATAATACCCCTATCCTATTCCTACTAAGCTAATGCATTACTTAACCCAATCCTACTAGGTTAATGTATCATTATCCTAATCCTAATAAGTTACTGCTAGTCCCCAAAGTCTTTAGAATTGTTGTTTTTGCCCGGGACAGATTTTCCATGCGCCACTTTTGGTCCTTGGCGTCCAAGATTCATCTTCCTTCCTTCGTGAAGCTTTCTTTGGCATCAAGTTATCCATAAAATGCTGAATTCTGCATCATTTATACCTGAAAACTTGCTAATCCTGTTCGTTAGCTCACTTACAGGAAAAAGGACTAAAAGTGCATGAATTATATATTTTGTCCTCAAAACATAACTAAAATATGGGTAAAATATAGCACTATAGGCATGTAAATTTGCCTATCATCAATGAGCTAAATTAAACTAGGAAATGTACGGGTTATTACAATATTGCTATATATCTTTGTTTCACTCTTCATTCATATATTGGACTGGGATATATGGTATAGTATCGATGTCTGATGAATGTGGTTGGAATAGGATAGTTCACCTTGATACTTTCTTAGTCTATTTAAGTTATACTCTTGGACTTGAAGAAGATAGTTGTCCCTTATTTTTCTCATTTATTTGTTATATAAGCTCTGGACTCTTGGTTGTAGTTTCTATTCTGTTTATATGTTGTATATATCTTCTTTATCTTTGGAGCTCAGTTGGCATTTTCCTACTAAGTACCATTCATTTGGTACTCATACTACACTTCTGCAGCCTGCAGATCATAGTACAAGTTATCGTCGTTGATTGTGCATCGTGTAGAGAAGCCTTGGTTTAGAGACTTAGAGTGAACTGCTGAATTTTGGAGTATTACTCATCACTCTCCTTTTATTAGACTAGTCTCTATATTGAATGCAGAGATAAGTTATCAGTGTAATTCTCTTGATATACCACTTTTTTACTCTTAAATATATTTAGAAGCTCTTGTACTAATACCACCAGGTTTTAAGATTCTATTATGTATTGATCTTTATGTCATTTATTTTGTTTCTTTTCCTTATATTATTGAGTTTCTCATTACTAGCTGTTTCGAAAGATGGGTTATCTTGCCTACTAGTGGGTTATGGTAGGCACCATCATGATCTTATAAATCGTGTCATGACAATGTTGCTTTGTGTATTCAATGCAATAACTTTTGTGTTATTGTATGATTTTGATCAACCATATGTTTAAATGAGGAATGTTTCAATACTCTCAAGTTATTTAGTGTAATAAGGTTAGCAGACACTTGTGTCTGGGATTTAGTATTGTGATGAAATTTTTCCTCTAGAGGACATGACTAGAGGGTGGTGATGATACCCATAGCATGTATGTACTTGAGTGAACCGAGGAATATGTGTATATGCTTAATTATCACTAAACTTGTCTTGAACTTGTTTGAATGGGTTCGACTTACTTGACTTGGTAAGTAAATGGCTTGACTTACTAGATATGGTCTATTTGATAATTGATTCTTGTTGGTGGTTTGACTTGTTATAATGTCCTATGTGGTGAAACAGTAATTATGTTTAAGGCTAACTAAGGGTTTTGTAATAAGCAGGAAAGTAATAAGATGACTATAAGTTATTAGTTAGGCAAGGTTAATGTCTTTGGGTCTTATAGTCGGGTTACTTGTTTGGGTGTGTCATTCTCGTGAGCGCTAAGTTGATTTTTTTTATGTCTTGACCCAAGTTAGGGTCATATTTGATGCAGTATTTCTTATTTTTCTTGTAGTAGTCCTTACGGTAAGGCTAGACTTAGTGGTTTAAGATAGTGAAGTCTTAAGGGTGAGGGTGGTACCTCAAAAACCACAATCCATAGGTTAGTAGAAGGTAATTAGTCGGTTTAGGGGAAATAGGAAGGTAAAGATAGGCTTTTTTTAAGCGTCCATAGTAGGGATACGGGTGACACAGGGTAAGTAGTGAGAGTAAGATAAATGCATTTTTTCTTTTGAATATTTTTTTTATGTTTGTATAGTCCAATTCGTGTCAACCGATGAGGCTTAGTCGTACATGTGGTTTGTAGTGATGCTACTCTTGCTATATCATTTTCGGGGTATAGTTTTTTACATGTATTAGCTTTGTTTCATGATTTTGGTGATTAGTGATTCCTGAACAACTTTCATTTCTCTTACTCATGGTGGAAGTTGTGTCCATTTGAATTTTCCCTTAGAAGCTCTTGTACCTGTTTTTACTAGATCCTAAGGTAGTTCTATTTAAAATTTTTGTTTTGTAAAATTTACTGTGATAAAGATAAGTTGCTAAGTTAACAAAGACTTTCATTTCACTTAGAAATGGGATGGTAAGTAGTTCTCCTATGTAGGTGGATTAGAGTTGGTTCCCTCATGATTTGGTAGTTTGGTTCATGATAATTTTAATATTAGAGCCTAGGTTACCTGTATTCTAATACAAGAGAAAATGTCGAGTAGATTCCTGTAGATTGGTTTGTTGACATCCACATCTAATATTTGGGAAGCTATGAGGTATTTTAAGAAAATTTCTTCACTTCCTTCTTCCCTCTCGTACAGTTGCACAATTGTTGTATTGGTTACGTCCAATTAGTATCTCTTGATTTCAATTGATATCTTAACGAGGAAAGTGGATATCACTTGACACCGCTTAGAAGGATACAAGCTACACAAATTAAAACCAAGAAGGTTTTAATTGGTATCTAGCTCTAGGAGCTCTACACAACATACTAGATAACTCACTCAGGGTCATTACATGCTCAATTCGAAGTTCCTTAATAAGGCTTGAGCAGAAGATAATTGATTTTTTGACATTCTCTAATTTCATGTGTTTTGAGTATTCGCTTGGTTGGCTTGAATCTATGCTATGTGAATGTTATAAGTTGTCCTGTACTGTGTGGTGTTAGGTAATCTTTGACTATGACAGTGTTGCTGGTTGATAGTAATTTAAAAAATTTAAAACGATGCATAAGGTTAAGAGATTTGTGTACTCGCATGGAACCATAGATGCTTGAATGTTGTGAAATGGTGCTTTGATCTAGGGTTGAACAGGTTTTGCTATTGTAAGAAATGAAAGTTCATGCTGAGCCTAACCAACATATTATATGTGTGGCTAATTATTGGAATTAAATTTAATTCCACGGAAACAAGGATCGAATCCGCAATAACGTTGGTCGTTTAAAGGAATTTTGTTTCTTAAACAATGGTTTCTTGAAATATTATCTGTGATAATGTGGTGTTGGTTGTCTGTTTAATTGCTTTTGGGATCATTCCTATGGAATTAACCATGTCTAAGTTTTTTTTTGTGTTTTTGGAATTAAGAGTATGGAGAGAGACATGGTTGAGCTTAGCAAAAATCTGGGCGACCACTTGTATGGGCCACTCTAGCCACGTAATGATCGTTATAGCAACCATGACGCTATAGCAAAAAATACTACAATGGTGTAGCTATAGCAACATACAGACTGCTATAGGAAAACAGGCGAGGCAGTGGTGATGCCCTGTTTTGACTCTCATTTTGGCTAGTTTTTACTTATTGTGTTGGGCACAAAGCATTGCATGCGCATAGAAATTGTAAATATGATAGAAGTGGGTTATATATTTAAAGCAGAAGGAAAAAAGTAGCATCTATATGCGGAAAGTAATATAAGAAATAATGTAATATCTAGTACATACCCCTAATGGAGGCAATCCTAATAACCACCATAAATAAAAGGGGGGAGGGGAAAAAAGAACCTAGTTGGGTGACTTATCAGTCGTGGGCAGTTGGGGTAGGGTCATCTCCTTCCCTATCACTTGGGAAAAAAAATCTCTCTCAAATCCTCCGGCTCCATATAGGGAAGCTCCTGGTTAAGATACATGCTCCCAAACCTGTCCTTCATGGTCCTCCATATCCGGGCGAGGAAGCGATCTTGTGAATGCCTCTACTTTCTCTCCTTATTAAGCTTTCGCGGAGAATAGAAATATCCTAGACAACAAAAGGGGATGTGGAAATAGATGGGCCCTTCTACTTAGACCTCCTAACCGCAGCCAAGTCCGCCTCTAACTGTCTACTAGGGATCGGAGGTTGAGAGTGGTAGGGAAGGGCATTATCATCATCCTCGTCTACTTCAAGTATTTCCTTGACTGATATGCTTCTCTTCACCAAATCTGCCTTTCTCCTTTTTCTATTCTCATAGGTAAGCACTGATGTTATAAGAGGTAAATAGGGATATGCATCTCCACCGCCATATCCTTGGGCTCTTCAGGCACTCCAACATAGCTTTGAAACCAGATCAAGGAGGAAAAGACTTGTTTTGTAGTACCGATAGATGTCATTCCACTCTATCACAATTTAGGACCCTATATTCAGCTTAATGCCCATAATATATCATGCCACCACCATAGCTCGAGGATAGCTCAAATCAAAAGTATTCCTTAATAGATAAATCCTCTGGGTCAACAAGTGCAATCACTTTCAAGCGTCGATAGAGAAATAAGTATTAGAAAGACCCTCTGTGGAAGGCTAATAAGCCTACTCCCTGAACTTCTCTTGATCTAGGGTTTCCCTCAACCATTTCATGTCCATCACTCAAAGCCTACTCATAAACTTAGTTTTGTAGACATATGGCACCCTAAGCACTTTATTCACAGTGCAAATTTGTGCCGAGATATTCATACCTCAGATGCGGATAGTAGTAAAGAGGTTGTCCAAAGAATGGCAGGGATTATAGCATAGAGCTTCCTAATCCAACAAGAGATTCCATCTGGTGGATCCACCACTAGTGAGTACCAGCCAAACTCATGGAGCTGGCTGTAAAATTCAGTGGCTTTCTCTTCCATCCCTATCATGATAAAGCCTTGCTCATGGTAGAGTCCATTTCTCCTATACTCATGATGTCGTTCCCGGCAAGATTCGCCAGGAAACCTTTCATAGGTAGGGACATTCTCTTGATTTTAAGCCATTAGGAAGGTAAAACCTGCAACTTTTTGTCATGACCCAAACCCCTTATGAGTGGCACCATACTACTCACCCTGTGAGAGAACCAACTACCTCAAAAACTAATCCATAATTAACACTTAAGAGTGATTATTAGAACTAATCCATCAATAAATATCTAAATCTAAAGCAAAATTGAAAGTACACTATTTGTGGAATATTGTATTTCAACAAAACAACCATCCCAAGGATTTGAAAATTGTCCATACCAAAACGTCTAAGAATGTCAAGAAGGTGATGCAATCCTGTCACTAAAAGAAAGTGCACAATATCCAAATCAAAATACTATGACATAAAGAAAAGATCTCATAATAGCCCAAATATACCGCTCACACGGAAATTTGAAATAACCCACTAGAATCACAAGAGTGGTCTTACAGGAGTCATTGGAATATGTGCTGCACTGATAAAGATAAGGACAAGTTTAGTATCAGAACACAATAAAATAAAAGTGTACTAATAGGGTCATGTGGCTAACCCAAGATGAGAATATAACACTTAACTAAAATATAGTACAAGTTAATCACTGCTCAAAACTAACATACACTTAGCACATCAACACCAAATAAACATTCTTTGATTAAAACCAAAAAGTCAACAAAATATCACCAAGTTGCATTCAGCCAAGACAAGTCAAGACAAGTAAATAATATCAAGCGTGTATATATAATTATATTTCCCGATTTTCTCCAGAAACCATCAAACTCACATGACCCTCATACATACACATTATGGATAATACATCCACCCTTTAGTCATGACCGTTAGGGGACAAATTTAATCAATGTATTAAGACCTCAGGCACAAGTGTCTGCCAACTTTATATCACCATTAACCCATAAAGATGCCCCAAAGACCAAAGCATTCGATATTTAATTATAAAGTGGGTCAAAATCATACAACACATAAAATCACTTGCATTTACTATACCAAAAATCATATACAAACAAGACACACTATAAAATAGTTAACATTCACATATAGTACAATTTAATTGAACTACAATACCATCACTTACCTCAAGCCAAGATTTCACAATCCTCTAAGCTAGAGCTTTGCTCTTCCATGCAATTTTTGCTTGCTATTGATCAAGAAGACGCATAAAAAAATATAATTAATAAAATAACATACCATGTTGGGAATTATAACTCACATCCCTAAGGTCAAGCTCATGATCACTCTTTTTCCATTCTAGGGCTTTTCTACCACAATTCTCCTAAAACTACCAATGGATTAATCAGTGAATTAATAAACTATCCCTCTTGACCCTCTTTAGTGAAATTGAGGATTATGTCGTGATTTAGGCCTTTTGGATGTTTTATACCACCCACTATGAAGCCAAAATGACATGGGTTTAGCTTTAAAGGGAGTGGGAAAAGACATAAAGGCCCTTGGAAAAACATGTACGAAAATATACCCCTAATAATTACGACTCAACTTTTGACTCGTAATGACTGGTTATGACTCGTGGTCTGAGTCATAGCCTGGGATTTTGGGTACATTCGGTTTGAATATGAATTTCCACCTCACCAGCAATCATGACTAATTACAAGTTATAGAATGGAGTCATAGTTAGAAGTTGAGGCCTTGGGTCACACACTGGTCAGTTTACAGGTCCATGCAAAGACTCTTAAGGTCTGTTTACGAGTTATTTGCTGGACTCGTGACCACTGAGAGGGTTTTTGGTCATATACACTGATGTGACTACGAGTCCCTCCATACAACTCATAGGCAATGATTATGAGTCATGTTGAGGTATCATAGTCACTGGTCTCAAGGTGAAGGGATTCACTGGAGTGGTTGTGACTCACTCGTGATGACTCTTCATAAGTGGCAATGATTTGTTACCCTACGTCGTAACCATGGCCGTCTTTCTAGATTCTTAAGTAAGAATTTCCAATACTTAATGCCATGGCCTCGGACTGAGATGAGGCTTGATGCATTGGAAAACTAACCTAATGGGCTATTTCTTGGAAGGTTTAGAACATGAAAACTTGGGGTATTACAAAGATCCAATGGAATTCCCATTGCAAGATTTCTTGGATAATGTCTTAGCCTGACCCACTTATGTAACCCCTCCAACTTCTTCACCGAATTTGTTAATTCATTGAACCCATTCTCTACAGAAGTTATATGGAAAGATAGAACCTCAAGATCGTAATTCAAACCCCTGACATAGCGCCAAATTCTTTCCTCCTTAGTAGACAACAACTAAGTAGCATAGCAACAAAAAGATAGGAATTAGTCTCCTACACTACAACTGACATGTCACCCTGCTCCAATGATAAAAACTTATCCTTCTTGTGATATCGATGTACATGAGACACATAATTCTTTAAGAACAAAGCAGAAAATTATTCCTATCTTAATGAAGGAAACACCAGGGATCTTTATTCAATATACACGCTCCACGATTACTTAGCATCCTTTTTAAAAAAAAGTTACAAACTTAAATACATGTTGCTAAACAATACCCACCTTGTGCAACCTAACATAACAGTAAATAATGAACTCAAAGGCATCCTCACACTTGGTACCTTGTAATATAGGTAGAATTATCTTTAAAAACTTAGACATCAGATCATTTTCAGTACTATTTATCACAGAAAAGTATAGACATCTCCATACCATTCTGCGAATCTTCTGGACTCATTTTGATACAATGAGATCAATGAACCGAGGCTCTGATATAAACTTTGTCACTACCCAAATTCATCTAGATTGACAACCACACTATTACCTAGTAGGAGAACCAGCTACCTCAAAAACTAACTCATAATCAATAATTAAAAGAGATAATTAGAACTATTCCATCAATAAATATCCGAAAATAAAATAAAATCAAAAGTACACTATTTGTAGAACATTGTACTTACACAAAAAAACTATCTCTGGAATCCAAAAGTCGTCCGTGTGAAAACATCTAAGATTGTCAAGAAGAGGATGCGATCCCCAAACTAAAAGAAAATGCATAATGTCCCAAAACAAAGGATGATACAATAAAGAAAATATCTCATGCTAGCTCGACTATGTTTCGCACCCTGAAATCTGAAATCATCCTCTAGAATCAAAAGTGAGGTCTCATATGAGCTATTAGAATATCTATTGCACTCACAAAGTAACGAAAAGTATAGTATAAGCATATAATAAAGCAACAGTATACTGGTAGGATAATTTGGCAAACCCAAGATAAGAATATGAACAATTAATTGAAATATTTTACAACAAGTTAATCCATGCTCAAAACTAACACACACTTAGCACATCAACACCATATGTACAGTTTAGAAATAAAACAATCAAGTCAAAAAAATATCACCAAGTCATGTTTAGTAAAGACAACTTAAGACATGTTAAAAAAATAAACAATTACAAATCATACATATATAGTAAAATTCCCCGGTTCTTTCAAAGATACCAGCGAACACACTTTACCCTCATACATATGCACTATGGGTAATATATCCACCCTTTTGTCATGACCCGTGGGGAAAAACTTTTTCTATGTACTATGACCCAAAGCACAAGTGTCTTTGAGCCTTATTTTTCCAATAAACCATGAGAATGTTCCAAGTACCAAAACATTCAATATTTAACAATAATGTGGGTCAAAATCATACAACACGTAAAATCACTTGCATTGACCCCACCAAATAACATATACTAACAAGCCATATTGTTAACATACGCATTTAGTACTAACTGAATTACACTATGATACCATCATCTACCTCAAACAAAGCTTGTAGAACTCCTCTAAGTCGGAGGTTTGCTTTTCCCTGTAATTTTTACTTGTTCTTGGTTGAGAACATGCATACAAACACATAGTTAATAAAATAACCTACTGATACGAGAATAATCTCGGATATGGACTTATAAGAGTGCGTGTTGGACCCGAGCCTTGGTGTGTGCAATTGAAGTATAACAGAGGTCTAAAATGCACCAAATCAGTCCATAACATACACTTTATGATGCCCACTCTTTGAAGGGACTTTTGGTCATTTTAACATATATTTTGTAATAGATATAAAAGAAACATTGTAGGTCTTTTAGATTTAGATTTTAGAGAATGTATTAAGTCTTAAGACAAAAAAAGACCACAAGTCCTCTCTCTAAAGAGGCTAGACTGAAACTAGGATAATATCTAGTGTGGACTCACTAGTGATTGTACTTTTCTTGAAAAGTAGATGCTAGAGAGGTGAAATCTGATCTTGTGTCACATTAGATATAGGTGAATCATTATATGTGATGTTAAGGGTCCATGTGTGGAATATGATATTGGGTTTTTAAGATTATACCTTTGTGTAGTCTATCTATCAATCCTGTTTCTTTTATTGTAATCCTTGTTAGTGTTTGTTCTAGTTCTTATAATCCGTAACTTCTTGTTCTTTATTATAACATTGTTTTTATTTATCTTGACTTCATATTTTTATTGATAATCATAGTATGGGTGGCTGTTTTGTTGTTAAAACACACCCTTCATCTTGTTATTATTGTTGTTATTGTTGAATCCGAGTGTGGTCTCCAATTGGTCCAAGTATCCCTTTGATTAGTGGGTTGATTTGGGGTGTGTTTTGTGTATCCATTGTTATTATTGTATCACTTACCATGCTAGAAGTTATAAATCACCCCAAACCCCTAAGGTCAAGGTAATGATCATTCCCTTTCCATTTTCAGATTTTCTTTATCTTAATTCACCTAAAACTACCAATTTCATGGATTAATTACCGAATCAATGGAATGTAGAGGGTAAACTAGCCATTAATAGTCATATCCCATTATGTTATTACTTAATTCACTCCCTTGCATTAGAAAATAACTAAAATAAGCCCTAAAACCCTCTGTGAACTCCATAATTTAGAAATTCTAAGGCTAAATCTATAATTACTAGATAACCGGGATGGAATTCTTTCCTCAATAGATCCTAACAGAGAAAATTAGATGGAAATCGCACTTCATTTGTTCAAACTAAGTTTTAGGAAATAAATTATGCTGAAAAATTATAAAAATAAAACTGCGACTTTCATCGCCACAGCTACATACATCACTATAACGACACCTAATGTTATAGCAGTCGTTGACCATCACTATAGTAGGAATTATTTTGCTACAGTGACATATATGTCGCTATAGTGGCATTAACGGGATATAATGTCCAGTTTCTTCTAATAATATCCATTTTGAAACACACCTTAAGCCCGGAACTTTTCAAATAATGCCTCTTATGCTACGATCAATTTCTACGGGTTCTGTATTGTCTTAGCTAAATAGATATCAAATAAAACACAAAAAATCTTACCTAATTAATTCTTGGATTTATCTAGATCATGAGTTGGGGACATGTCCCATCAACTCCTTACTCAAATAATTCAGTTAGTTAGAGGCTTTCCAGGCTGTTATGTTTAGACAGTTATTTTAGTTGTTTTGGGTATTTCATACCCCATTTAGATGTTATGTTTTACTTCAGTTATGTGAACCTTATGGTCTTTCAGTTCATGTTTCTGCATTATTCAGTATATTATATAGTATATAGGTACAAATATCAGTCATGGGTTAGGTTGTGGTCCTTCGGGATCATGATCACTGCATAGCATTTCAGGTACCAGATTTGGGGCGTTATATGAATACTCGACTCACTTCAGCCCTTGTTTTAACTTTGCCATTTGGTTTTGATGGGTTTTATGTTTGTTGTGATGCTTTTAGAGTTGGTGTTGGTTCTGTATTGATGCAGAGAGGTAAGTTCATAGACTATGCCTCTAGATATCTTAAACCCTATGAGAAGAATTATCCTACTTATGATCTTGAGTTAGCAACTGTAGTCTTTGACTTGAAAATTTGGAGGCATTATGTTTATGGTGTTCATGTTGATGTGTTCATAGATCACAAGAGCTTGATTATGTATTATCACAGAAATATTTAAATCTTCATTGGAGGAGGTGGTTAGAGCTATTAAAAGAGTATGATGTTAGTGTGTTGTATCATCCGGGAAAGGCCAATGTAGTGGAAGACACCCTTAGTAGACTATCTATTGGTAGTCTTTCTTATGTTGATAATGATAAGAAGAATTTAGTTCTGGAGGTCCATCAACTGCGATAGGTTAGGAGTTCGGTTGGTTGATTCGGCCAAAGGTAGTGCCTGGGTTCTGAATGGTTTAGAATCTTCTTTGGTTGTCGAAGTGAAAGAAAAGTAAGATAAGGATTCTAGTTTTTTTAAGTTAAAGGAATCAATTAGAGATTAGAAGGTAGAAGTTTTATCCCAAGGGGCTGATGGTGTGTAGCGATGTCAGGGTAGAATGTGTATGTCATATGTAAATAGTTTGAGATAGCATATCCTTGTAGAAGCACATGGTGTGTGTTACCCTATTCACCCAGGAGCCACTAAGATATTCCATGATTTGCGGGAAATCTATTGTTGGAGTGGCATGAAGAAAGATACTACACAGTTTGTGGCTAAGTGTACCTAATTGTAAGCATGCTAAAGTTTAGCAACAAAGGCTTGGTGGAACCTTGCAGTAGTTTAGCATTCCCACTTTGAAGTGGGAAGACGCGAACATAGATTTTGTGATATGTTTCCCCCATTCGCATCGTTAGCTTGACTCAAATTGGGTTATTGTAGGTAGAATGACCAAATCTACCTATTTCTTGCCAAGTCATACTTCTTATTCAGCTGAGGATTATACCAGTCTCTATCTTAGAGATTTGGTTATATTTCATGGTGTTCCATTGTCTATCATATCAGATAGAGGTACTCAGTTTACCTCACTTTTGGAAAGTTTTTAAAAAGGTCTTGGTACCTAAGTTCTTCTCAACATAGCTTTTCACCCTCAAATAGATGGTCAGGTAGAGAGGACCATTCATACCCTAGAAGATATGTTAAGGGCTTTCGTTCTTGACTTTAAAGAAATTTCAATGACCATTTGACTTTGATCGAATTCTCCTTTAACAATAGTTATCACTTCAATATTCAAATGGCTCCATTTAAGGCTCTCTCTATGTGAGAATATATAGATAATATATTGGTTGGTTTGAAGTGGGTGAGGTCGCTTTGAAAGGGCTAGATGTGGTGTTTGAAGCTATGGAAAAAGTTTAGTTAATTTAAGAGAGTCTTAAGACAGCCCAACATCGACAGAAATCCTATATAGATGTAAGGATAAGAGTTCTTGAGTTTTAGGCTAGAGACTTAGTGTATTTGAAGATTTTGCCTATGAAAGGGGTAATGAAATATGGCAAGAACTGAGAGCTTAGACCCCGATATGTTGGCCCTTACAAAAAAGCACAGATGTTCATGATAGTCTTTCTTATCAGAAAATACTTGTTGAGATCCTTGAGTGTTAGATTCGCAAACAAAGGAACAAGAAAGTTTCCTTGGTTAAAGTTCTATAGAAGAACTAGTCCATTGAGGGAGCTATTGGGAGGAAGAAGTGGATATGAGAACCAAATACCCATATCTATTCTCTGTGAACATAGACTCAGCTTGAGGTAACAGATTTCCATAGATTAGCTCTTTTTCCTTTCTCAGTTCCAGCTATATGATCACTCTTATGTCATTGCATGAATTTCATAAAAACAGTTTAGTTCATATAGCATGTATCAGACTCAGTTATGTAATCATGTTTATAGTTATACATGTTTAGTATGTGATCTTAGTTGTCTAAATTCAATACTCTCAGCCTAACCAGTCTCATTCGAGGACGAATGTTCCCATAGGTGTTTGGCAAGTCCTCGCCCACCTTGGCTTGGGTGATTGACTGGGCATCGCCTAGGTCATTACCCAGTGCCATAAACACTCTATTTTGACTTTAATAAAGGGTGTTGAAGTCCTTTCACAATTTACACCATCCCTAATCACTTCAAAAAGTTTTCATGATTTATTAAACATATTAACTCCATTCTGTTAACCCTAAGAAATTAGTAAACAAATAAAAAACCCTCCTCCATTCCCAAGAAGAAAAAAAACAAGTGTCATCTCGTAAGAATCAAGAAGCTAAGTTCCAAATTCGAAATTTTCTCCAAGGATTCTTTCAATCAAGGTATGTGGGGATATGAACAAGGGTTTTCTTCCACCCTTGTGCCCAAAACTCTATTTTAAGTTGAATTTTACATGAATTGAAGTTAGGGTTCATACCCAAATTCACTTATCTTGACTTTATACAATTACCATGTGATTTAATGCTTTAAGTGCAACAATATTTACCTATGATCATGTTTGATTTATAAGATTCTTATCATGAAAGTTTCATTATTTTGAATAAGATTGTTGAAAAATTATAGATTATTATTGAGCATGAAGTTTTCACATGATCATAATTATTAATTAAAGATTGATATTTTGAGCTCTAAGTACAAGTATTGAGTTTGAAAGAAGATTATGCTTCCAATCCTTTTTTGATAAGTTCTTTAAAAGCAAATAAGATCTTTTGATCCGAAGCCAATACGTGGAATCCATATTATTTGTATTATTTATGATTTAATGTAAAGAGAAGAATAATTGGTTTTGCATTATATAAACCCTTATGCTATTTTAAAGTGGATTTCCTACAGTATGAGCATATAGGTAATATGGGAGTAGTATTTAGCACTGAGTTGGGCATGAGTCTAAGGTCATATGCCCAGAAGTACGTGACACCATAGGATTTTAATACCCATAGTGGATTCATTATAGTGATCATTCTAGCTTAGGTTCTATTCCGATAGCAAGGGTAGAATAACTCTCCCCAACGTGGGTAAGACGTTGGACTCCATGATAGCTCACATATTTTCTGTCGGTTAGACGAACCTCCCAAAAAAACGATAAAATAGAAAGTAAAGCTTTTAGAAAATAAGTTTTATGGCTCACAAAGTTATTCTTGTGCTTTATTACTCATGTTTATGATTTTACAGATTTTGCTTTATTCAAGCCCAAGGTGAGTCATCTACGCTTATCATGCATTGGTTGGAAAGTACATTTAACATTTAGTTATTAGTTTACGTATGCATCCACCCCTACATACTCAGTACATTCCAAAAGTACTGATCCACATATATGTCTATATGCTTTATTATCTCATAATGTGGGTCCTGGTGCTTAATTCTAGCAGCGTGATTGATTGTGAGCATCTCCACTTACATCCCAACTCATGGTTAGTCCTCATAGTTTAAGGGCCTATTTTACCAGATGTTGATGTTGATGAAGTATTTTACTCATTTGATTTTTGTTAAGTTCGGGTCAGTTAGGGCTTGTCCAAAAGGCTCTCTAGTTAGAAGTAGAAGTTTTTCATACTGTTTTATGTTTTAGATTCTAAAGTGTTTTCTTTAAGATTTCCAAGATTTAGGCTGTGAGTTAAGATATTAATTCTATTTTAGTTAAGATTTCGCATGTCAAATTTACCTTTATTATAAGTTCCAAATTTTGAAGGCTTAAAGGGTTAGCTTAGAACTACTCATAGTCTCAAGCACCGTGCGATGTCCAGAGTGTAATTCTGGGGCGTTACAAAACCTTTCCACTATTTTGTGTTAATCTCTTATGTGGAGTAGCTGTAGACAAAAAACTTTCCACTAACCTCTTATAATATCCTGACAGACCCAAGAAGCTCCTAATGTTAGTGGGATTCATAGGGCTAGGCTATTTCTCTACCGCAACAATGTTTTGGGGATCTACTTTGATTCCTTCACTAGAAACAATAGACCAAAGGAAAGTCACAATACTCTACCAAAATTTATATTTAGAAAATTTTGTATGCATCTCTTGATCCTTAAGAATTTGCTGTACAATTCAGTGATGATTGGCATAATCCTCCTTGCAATAAACAAATCTTTTAGACGAACTCATTATAGTTCATAAGAACTGCAATGAATAAATCTAAGAATTGTCTAAATACCCTATTCATTAGGTCCATAAAAGTTGTGTGGGCATTAATTAATCCAAATGACAAGACTAAGAATTCGTAATATCCATAACGGGTGTTAAAGGAAGTCTTAGGAATATCACCTACCCTAATCTTCAACTGATGGTAACCCAAATAGAGATCTCTTTTAGAGAAACACTTAGCACCCTAAAGCTAGTCAAAATGACCATCAATCCACTTAGTACCCTAAAGCTGGTGAAAGAGAACATCAATCCTAGAAAGAGGGTACTTATTTTCCATGGTGTAATGACCCGAGTTTGCACCAAGGATGCCACATGATGCTTACGACCCCGAAGGACCACAAGCTAACCCATGACTGGTACCTGATGTAAGCACTGAATAATAATACTAAGATAATGCAGAAATTAGGATGAAATGCCATAAGGTTCATAATCTGAATACTATTAAATATAACATCTGATAATAAAATCTAAAACTGAATACTGTCTTAACTAGTCTAGTGTGAAAAGACTCTAACTGAACTATCTAAATGTGGAGTTGATGGGAAGAGCCCCCAACTAACTCCAACTACTAAAATACTAAAGCTACTAAAAATATAGTAAAAATATCCTTGATAGATGAGGACTCACTACTAGAACTTCTACTGCTATCTGAAACTGTCTAAGCGTGGTTAAGAACCTGAGCATCTGGACCTATGATATAAGACATCATAGCGTAAAGAGAAAGTATGCGTCAGTACATGGAATGTACTGGTATGCTAGATGAGGTAAGTATGAATGCAAGGGTTCATAATCATGAATAGTAACTGACTGAATGAGAGCACATGGAATACTGAAACTACTATAAATACTAAGTATGTAATGTCGCACATATACATTTATATATTTATTTGAGATTATTACTGAAAATGAGTCTGGGTTCTTATAACTGAGTTATTGATAAATAAGTAACTGATATCTGAGATTACTGATAACTGAGTTTATATTTCTAACAGTCCTAATTTTGTAGTACTGAACTGAGTTCTATACTGGGTTGGGTGACTGTGTCTGACAGTTCTGATTCTGTAGAATTAAACAGATTTCTATGCTGAGTGGAATACTAAAACTTAAATTATGGGAGGTAATCATCTAACTGACATGCCCCTCTCTGAATGGATTGGGGTTTACCTATAACCCTAGTTGGAAGGGTGTCAGTACCATGCCACGGGTTAAGACAAGCTGAAGAGTGACCCTCATCTGGTAGGTGCCCTAAATGAGAACGGTGGTACACTCAACTGGAAGGTAAAACACCTTATCAACCCTCAACTGGCAGGTTTATATCTCAACCTATGCTGGCTACGTAGTTTTGTAATACAAGGACTTATACTAAGGATCACACCCTCTATTAGCAGGTGGGCCCCCATCCTTGGGTTCACTCGATGCTGAATCCTACTCCTAACTAAAGACACTAATTGTTATACTGAGCTGAACTAGACTGATACTGAGTTTCATTGAGTTCTGTAACTTGTTGAGTACCACTGATTGTAACACTACTGAGACTATTTTATGACTACTGTAGCTCAAGGTAAACAACTAGATTTTTCGGGTATTGAATACCCGCGGGACTCAAAAGCATGGAATGTAAAGCATCGCATGATCTTAAAAAGTATAACAGTAGATACTGGTTAACAATACATTTTGTCCAACACTTGAGATACATAAACTTGTACATGAATAATGACATGTCATGATTTCACTATTCAATTCACATAGCCATTCTATCGAACAGTTGGGGAGCATGGTTATTTCACATAATAATAGTCAACACATAAACATCATGGATACAAAAATCAATTGTAATTTCAAGGTTTTAGCATGAAAATTATATAATTCACCACACATGCTACTTAATTTCATGAAACTTATAGTAAATTGTTTATTGAAACCCAAATAATATCATGAACGTGAATACAATCAAATTTAAAATGAAATTCATAAAAGAAATCAACTTGTAGTTTAAAAAGAGGTTCTTGAACTCCAAGGCTGGAATAAAACCCTTGGATGAACACCTAACATACCTTGGTAATCAAATTCGTGAAGATTGATGGTGTGTTCTTCATGCTTGAATTTGAAATTGGATGCCCTAGGGTTTGTTCTTGAGAAATTTTGAGAGATAATAAGTGATTTTTGCCCTTAAGATAGTTTCATTTCGTGTTTTAGGGATGAATAAAGGTGAGGAAAATGACCCAAATACCCCTCTGGACATGGGTTTTTAATTACTGAAATCATACCCAGTGATGCAGAGACCGACGTGCTACATAGATGTTGTCTGCACGATGGCCAACGCGACACATCGATATTGCGTTGGCTTGCATTGAATGCTCGGGAAAATATCCATCAATGTGGTGGGAGACGCAATGCATCGAGATCGTATCAACCCACTATTTTGGTCACTCAAACACGTTTCAAATGAGGTCCAAAAAATCTAAAACTCACCCGAAGTAACCTATGGACACACCTGATCATGATTCAATCCAAGGATTGACATTTTAAGTTCATAAGGGTCATAAAATAAGATCTCCAAATTATGAAGATTCAAAATGATTATTAGCATAAACACTTAGATGAAATTTCTAAGTCTGGACTTCTTTTGTTGCTCTAAAAGATTGAGTTAAGCTTGAATTTTGCGGGGTCTTACAATGTCTTCCCCTTGGGAACATTAGTCCTCGAATAAGACTGACTAAGCTGAGAGTACTGATAGACTAAGTCTACATACTAAACATGCAAAATTGAAGAATGATTACATGACTAAAACTACTAATGTACTGAGTTTTCTTACTAAAAATGCATAACTGAAACATGATTGAATTTTGATGACATGACATATGACTGAGCTATTGTATGATGGTGTGCATGATATGAGGATGTTATCCAACTAAAATGGATACCGAGTTTGTAAAGGTAATCTGAGCATGGAACTGAGTAAATTCAAGGAAAACTATTACCTTGAGTTGAGTATGAGTTTGCGAAAAAGAGGTGAGGATGCATGGTCCAGATACATACTTTTTCTTCCTAAGTAGCCCCCTCAACGGACTAATTCCGCCAAAAATCTTTGACTAGAGGAACTTCTTTGTTCCTCAGTCTGTGAACCTGAAGATCAAGAATTTCGACTGGAACTCCTTCAAAAGAGAGACTATTATAACATCTATACCCTCTATAAGGATTACCAATATTGGGTCACTAATGCATTTCTTAAGTAAGGAGACATGAAACACTGGGGGCACTGAAGCTAGTTTTAAAGGTAACTTAAGCTCGTAAGTTACCTTTTCAAAATGGCTGAGGATTCGGTAAGGACCGACATATAGAGGACTGAACTTCCCTTTCTTTCCAAACCTCTTCACTCCCTTCATAGGTGAGATTTTCAAATACAAAAAATCACCAATCTCAAACTTGAGATCTTTTCTTTGCACATCTGCATTCATTTTCTATCGGCTCTGAGATGTCATAAGCCAATCCCTGATCAACTGAATGCTTTTATAAGGCATCAAATACCAAGTCACGCCCTACCGCTGCTGTCTCTCCCACTTTAAACCAACCAATGGGAGATCTATATCTCCTTTTATAGAGCACCTTAAACGGAGCCATCTGAATGCTGGAATGATAGGTGTTACTATATGCGAACTCAATCAAAGGAAAGTGTTCATCCCAACAACCCTTAAAGTCCATGGAATATGGTCTTAAAATATCTTCTAGAGCTAGTATGGTCCTTTCTGCTTGACCATGTTTCTGAGGGTGGAAGGTTGTAATGAGGTGGACTCGGGTACCAAGACCCTTTTTGAAGACTTTCCAAAAGTAAGAGCCGAACTGCATACCTCTAAGATATGATGGACAACGGAACTCTATGCAATCTGACCAACTCTCTGAATAGAGCTTGTCTAGTCCTCAACTAAATAAAAGGTATGAACTGGTAAGAAATGAGCTGATTTGGTCATCCTATCCATAATGAACCTAACTGAATCTTGTTGGCGATGAGTACGGTAAAACGCATCACAAAATCCATTTACCTCCTCTTACTTCCAAGTGGGAATACTAAACTCGTGTATAAACCCACTAGGCTTCTGATGCTTGATCTTAACCTACTGACACGTTGAGCCCTAAGCCACAAACTCTGTAATTTTTCTTTTTATCCCACTCTACCAATACACTTCCCGCAAGTCATAGTACATCATAGTGTCCCTTAGGTAAATCGAGTAGCGTGCACCATGCACTTATACAGGAATCCACCATCTTACAGCTTCCACATATGGAACACATAGCCTACCCTAGAAATACAACACACTATCTCCCCTTTGGGAGAAAACCTTTACTTTCTGATATCTGACTGACTCTTTTAGTTTAACTAAACTGGGATCCCTATCCTATTTTTCTTTTACTTCAGAAACTAGAGACAATTTTGAACTATTCTGAATCCATATGCTACCCTCTGCTGAATCAACTAAGGGGACACCTAGTCAGGAAAGATGGTGAACTTCCTAATCTAACTTCCTCTTACCATCCTCCACGTGAGAAACACTACCTATGGACATACTGATGAGAGTATCAACCACTACATTGGCCTTGCCCGGATAATACAAAACACTCATGTCGTAGTCTTTCAACAACTCTAACCACCTTCTTTGACGCAGGTTTAGGTCCTTCTAATAAACACATACTTCAAGCTTTTATGGTATGTGAACACATCAATATGTTCTCTATAAAAATAATGCCTCCAAATCATTAAGGTAGACATTATAGTTGCGAACTCAAGATCATGAGAGGGGTAACTATTTTCATAGGGCTTAAGTTGTCTAGAGGCATAAGCTATGACCTCACCTCTCTGAATCAAAACACACTCTAGAACAACTCTAGAAATATTGTAATAAACCACAAACCCATCTGAACTATCTGGTAAAGTCAAAACTGGGGCTATAGTGAGTAGAGTCTTTAACTCCTGAAAACATTTCTTACAAGAATTTGATAACTGGAACTTGACTTTCTTCTGATATAATCTGGACATGGGGGATGCAATATATGAAAATGTTTCTATAAACAGCCGGTAATATCTAGCCAAACCCAAGAATCTCTTGATATCTGATAGAGAGATGGGCCTGGGCAGTGTAACACCCCGTACTTAATTACGTGCATTAGCCATGGTTATATGTGTTGGAGTATATGTATTGATCCTAAGTTAGGTATATATGAGTTTGAGTATGAGTATTGATTATTTTGAGATGGTTTCAAGTGTATAGTTTGATTATATATGTATGGGAATCGACTTTATTTATACCAGAATTTTCCCGTCGATGGTTCCATACGAAGTTTATTGAATAAGCTTTCCAACGATATAAAGATTTCTAAAAACGGATAAGTTTCGGATATAATCGAGCACGTTCGAAACTATAAAACGGCGCCCGGGATAATTTTGAACAGTAAATGTGCAGGAAATTCAAACTACTGAGGCCTGCCAGTTTTTTGGGTCGACTTTGAACGATCATAACTCCCTCAATATAATGAACTGGGAGAGATACCACCTATCACAAGAAAGATCTTTGAGTCTTCTTTCCAATTCAATTGGTTTCATCCAAATCCAACATCTGAGTAAGGATTTATACTCGTTTTACTTCAGCCTCTCAAAATAGTTTTTTAGGGTCAACTTCAAATGATCATAACTCCTTGTACAGGACGAACTGGGTGGCCTACTTTATATGAAATGAAATCCCTTTGAATTATATTTCCAACAATACCAATTTAACCCAAATCCAATATTGGAGAAAAGAGTTATGGCCGATTTACTTTAGCCTGTAAAAATAGTCCACCATGGACAGATTCGGACATACTTAAATTTTTTAAGGGCAATATGGTCATTTTCCATCACCTCATGGACGAAAATTGGCCTTTATATACATACACTTAGCCTCATATCCATCATTTTTATCCAAATTATTGAAGAATAAGAAAACCCTAGCCTAAGTTCAACTCCAATTATCTTCTGATTCAACCGTAGAAAATCCAAATTGATTCTGTAGTTGTGTTCACCGTCTTAAGGGCTTCGAGAAGCACCCCTTATTTGGGCCAACAGGACTTCAAAATCAAAAGGTCCATTTTATGGTAAGGATGTAAATTATGTTGGTGTTATTTATATGGATATGTATATATATATATATGCATGTGAGCATAAGAAGTATGTTATTTGATTGTTGTTGAAAGATAATTGGAAATGATGTTGGATCATTCTTGTGCATGGTTGGATTATGTTGAATTGTGAAAGGATTTGGTGTGATGAAGTGGTATTGATGATGTGGTATTGAAATGATGATTATATATATATATATACACATAAACCTATTGTTCAAGTTAGTTTTTGGAATGTTTTGAAAATATTGGTAGTATGGAATTATGGAAGAGAATTGTGGTGTTGGGCTGCTAATACTAGATGCCAAACATTTCATTGAATATAAGTGATTTGTAAAGGCGGGAAGTTGTGTTGAATTGGTATCCGAATCTACGATGAGGTGTGTAAAGCATACTCTAACGATGTTCTTTGGCATGAAAACACCAATGTTCCATCAAGTATGATTCCGAGGTTGTCCTAAAACATGTATTGTTCTACGTTACCAACGAAGTTGATATACCAAAAGGCTCCTATTTCATTGTTGTGATATTGATGATTCTGAAACACATTATTGATGTACCAATGAGTCTTTATTACATCGTTATTGTATATAAGGTCTATTACTTAATTCCTATTGATGTATCATTGTTCCAAAGGTACTATATCGGCATGAACACTAATGTAATAATTTCAAAAGCTTTTGAACTAAGTTATTGGAAAGATATCGTATGTGTGTTACTTGATATATTTGTGGGTGGTATCCCAGGGGCATAAGCCTAGAATGGGTCGATCCCAGTTGATATGTACTGGAGGCAGCCTAATGGTCACAGTACGATACAGTATTGATTATTGTTAGGAGGTTGGAGGTTCGGGAGGAGGAGGTAATGACGAATGATAATTGTAAAGAATGAAATGAACGAATGTATACCGTTACACAAATGTGTTTGAATTCAAGAACCCAATTCAGATTAATGATAATGTACAAGATCCTAAAAGTGTTTATGAAGTGTGGTTCACTTCTATTATGATTTATTCACTTGCGTCTGATTTTCTTGTTCCCCTATATCACATATGATTATTTACAGCTTTACATACTCAGTACATATTTCGTACTGACGTCCCTCATGAGGGACTTGCATTTCATGCTGCAGGCACAGGTGCGTCAGCTCACTCACAGCATAGATAGGAGCCAGGTCATACAGCTATTGTTGGTGAGCTCCAGTTTTCTTTGGAGCTTTCCTAGTCAGTTCCTTATGTTTTGTTATTGTACAGGAGTCATGTGTGGGCGGGGGTTAGTCCCGACCCTAGTGATGTCATGTATATATATCCTAGAGGCTTTGTAGACATAAGGAAGGGTAAAGTCATGGAAGTTTATATAGTGATGTTATATTTGTATATGTGGTGGCCCCGACGGCCAAGTATTATATATATATATATAAATTTGTGTGTATTGTGCTAATATAGGGAATTAGACCCTTCTATATGTAACGAAGTGCTGCCTAAATTTTTGGTGAATGTAAGTGAAGGTATAGGTATTTGAACGAGTTCTCCCGGGCCTTCTCGACTTCGGGTGCCAGTCCGGCCCAATGGAATTTTGGGGCGTGACAAAAGTGGTATCATAGCGGTTCGTCCTAGTGAGTCTACAAAGCCGTGTCTATGTAGAGTCTTGTTTATCGGTGTTGTGTGCACCGCATCTATAAACAGGAGGCTATGGACATTTAGGAATTGTTTCTTTTCTTCATGTCTTAGATCGTGCGATAGAGCTTATATTATATATGAAGTCATAGTTGACCACTGAATCAGTTTGTTTCTCTTATTATAGTAATAATGAGGCTATATATTGGTCTGAAGATTGGAAACGGTCAAGGGGCATTGATGCACCCCCAGCTACTTGGAAAGAGTTCAAAGAGGCATTTATTGATCATTATCTTCCATATGAGACTCGTCAGGCCCGTGCGGATCAGTTCATAAATCTTCGACAGGGTCATACAAGTGTGAGGGAGTATAGTCTTCGATTTAATTCTTTGTCCAGATATGGTCCTAATGTTATAGCTACTATGGATGACAGAGTTCATCGGTATGTGAATGGATTGGATCCGTATTTGGTTAGGGATTGTACTATTCCTGCACTGAATAAAGACATGGATATAGCTAGGATCCAAGCATTTGCACAGAAAATAGAAGATCAGAGGCAAAGAAAAAGAACACAGGAATTTGAAAGAGGATCTTCTCAGAGGGCCATATCTACAGGGCAGTTTATGGCGCCATAGGGAGGTTTTAGACCTCAATTTTTTGCTAGACCACCTAGGCCATTATTTTCTTATTCTACAGCTAGTGCTCCACCACAGCATCAGGGGTTCAGAGGTAGTCAATTTGGGCAAAGAAGTGTGGGTCATAGTTCACGATCTGTGGGTTATCATGGGCAAGGGAATATGAGCCAATCGAGACCTCCTCGAGATCCATGCAATAAATATGGAAGGCATCATATGGGCGTATGTCGAATGGGAACAAATGTTTGTTATTGGTGCGGTATGACGGGGCATATGATGAGAGAATGCCCACGAAGGGGCACAGGTGGCGTAGCACAACCTTCGAGATCAGTTGTTGCATCATCATCACCGGTATCTTATTCTGGTAGGGGCACACAACCTGCGAGTCATGATAGAAATGTAAAAAGAGTCGCCAGTTTTAGCGGGACTCAGAATCGCACTTATGCTTTAGTGGATCGACAGAATCTAGAGGCTTCCCCAGATGTGGTTACGGATACGTTGTCCATATTTTCATTTGATGTATATGCTCTAATTGATCCCGGTTCTACATTATCATATGTTACTCCTTTGGTTGCTGCAAAGTTCGAAAGAACCCCTGAATTGTTAGATAAGCCGTTGGAAGTGTCTACCCCGATTGGGGAATCTATTATTGCTAGAAGAGTTTATAAAGATTGTGTAGTAACTGTGTGTGATCGAGACACGATGGCCAATCTTGTAGAACTAGAAATGGTAGATTTTGATGTTATAATGGGTATGGATTGGTTGGCGTCTTGTTATGACAAAATTGACTGTTGTACAAAAAAGATGTATTTACATTTTCCTAATGAAGCAGTTATTGAATGGCAAGGTAAGATTGGCGCACCAAGAGGTAGATTTATTTCTTATTTCAAAGCGAGAAAAATGATTTCCAAGGGATACATATGTTATTTAGTTAGAGTAAAGGATAAGGAATCGGAATCACCAGATCTTCACACTGTACCAGTGGTAAATGAATATCCTGATGTATTCCCTGAAGATCTTCCAGGCTTACCTCCTGAACGAGAAGTAGAGTTTGGTATTGATGTAATACCTGGAACCCAACCAATCTCCATTCCTCAATATTGAATGGCCCCAGCAGAATTGCGAGAATTGAAAGAGCAATTGAAAGATTTGCTAGAGAAGGGATTAATAAGGCCTAGTATGTCCCCCTGGGGAGCACCAGTGTTATTTGTGCGCAAAAAGGATGGCTCGCTGAGGATGTGTATTGATTATCGGCAATTGAATAAGGTGACTATTAAGAATAAATATCCTCTCCCAAGAATTGATGATTTATTTGATCAATTACAGGGCGCCAAGTGCTTTTCTAAGATTGATTTGAGGTCAGGTTACCACCAAGTGAGGGTCAAAGAAAAAGATATACCCAAAATAGCTTACCGAACAAGGTATGGTCATTATGAGTTTCTAGTTATGTCATTTAGGCTAACAAATGCACCTGTAGCTTTTATGGATTTGATGAATAGGGTGTTTAAGCCATTCCTGGATGTATTTGTGATAGTTTTTATAGATGATATTCTAGTTTATTCCAGATCAGAAGAGGACCATGCCAATCACTTACGACAGACATTGCAGACTCTTCGTGATTGTAAGCTTTATGCAAAGTTCTCTAAATGAGAGTTTTGGTTAAAGTCGGTGGCATTTTTAGGTCATATTGTATCTAGTGAAGGGATAAAGGTTGATGCTCAAAAGATTGAAGCTGTGAAGAACTGGCCAAGGCCCACAACGCCTATGGAGATTCGTAGTTTTCTCGGGTTGGCCGGTTATTATAGAAGGTTTGTTAAAGACTTTTCTTCCATTTCAGCACCGTTAACCAAGCTAACCCATAAAGCATCCAAATTCCAATGGAATGATGCATGTGAGAAGAGTTTTCAAGATTTAAAGAACAAGTTGATTTTTACACCCGTGTTGGTACTTCCAGAAGGTACCGAAGGGTATATAGTGTATTGTGATGCTTCTAGAATTGGTTTAGGATGTGTATTGATGCAGCATGGTAAGGTAATAGCATATGCTTCTAGACAATTGCGGCCACATGAGAAAAATTATCCTACACACAATCTTGAGCTGGCAGCAGTTATTTTTGCTTTAAAGATATGGCGCCACTACTTATATGGGGTTCATGTTGATATATATACTGACCATAAGAGCTTGCAATATATTTTTAATCTGAAGGATCTAAATTTAAGGTAGCGGAGATGGCTTGAACTATTAAAGGACTATGATGTTGATATCTTGTACCATCCAGGGAAAGCAAATATGGTAGCTGATGCGTTAAATTGTAAGGCTATGATGGCGCCTATAGAAAGGCAAGGGATGATTAAAGATCTTCATCAATTAGCTAGTCTAGGAGTTCGTCTTCTCGAAACTCCGAATGAGGAGCTTATTGTGCATAATGCCGCGGAATCCTCATTAGTAGCTGAGGTGAAAGAGAAGCAAGATGCAGATCCTATTTTATTATAGCTTAAGGAGAACGTTAAGAGTGGTGCAACCAAGGCATTTGAGCTTACGCGAGAAGGAGTAATTCAGTGCCAAAACCGATTGTGTGTGCCGGATGTAGACTGGCTAAGAAAGAAGATTATGACAAAGGCACATTTCTCAAGGTATTTCATTCATCCAGGATCCACCAAAATGTATCAAGATTTGAAGGATGTATATTGGTGGAATGACATGAAAAGGAACATCACAGAATTTGTAGCTGAATGTCCAAATTGCCAACGAGTTTAAGTGGAACATCAAAAGCCCGGAGGCTATATGCAATGCATAGATCTTCCAACTTGGAAGTGGGACATGATCAACATGGATTTTGTTACAGGTTTGCCTCGTACAGCTCAGAAATTGGATTCTATATGGGTGATTGTGGATAGGCTTACTAAATCCGCACATTTCTTACCCGTTAAGACCACTTACACAGTTGAAGAATATTCGAAGCTGTATGTTAAAGAAATAGTCTGATTACATGGAGTGCCAACTTCTATTATATCAGATCGAGGAACTCAATTTACTGCAAACTTTTGGAAGTCTTTCCAACGGAGTTTGGGAACACAAGTGAATCTGAGTACAGTTTTTCACCCTTAGATGGATGGACAAGCAGAGCGCACCACTCAAACACTTGAAGATATGCTACGAGCATGTGTTATGGATTTTAATGGCAGCTGGGATGATCATTTACCTCTTATTGAGTTTGCCTACAATAATAGCTATCATTCAAGTATCAAAATGACACCATATGAAGCTTTATATGGGAGGAAGTGTAGATCACCAATAGGATGGTTCGAAGCGGGTGAAACTCTTATGTTCGGACCGGATCTTGTGTATCAAGCCATAGAAAAAGTCAAGGTGATTCAGCAACGGTTCAAGACAGCCCAAAGTCGACACAAGTCATATGCGGATAGTAGAAGAAGAGGGCTAGAGTTTTCGTTAGGTGATTGGGTATTTTTGAAGGTATCGCCAATGAAAGGGGTGATGAGATTTGGCAAGAAAGGGAAGTTGAGTCCACGATATATAGGCCCATATAAGATTATTCGAAGATTTGGGCAAGTTGCTTATGAATTAGAGCTACCCCAGGAACTCTCATCAGTGCATCCAGTATTTTATGTATCGATGCTTCGAAAGTGCATCGGAGATCCGTCCCTTATTACTTCTACTGAAGATGTGCAAGTACCAGAAGATCTTACCTATGAGGAGATGCCTATTGCTATATTAGATCATCAAGTTAAGAAGATGAGAAATAAATAAGTAGCATCGATGAAAGTACTTTGGAGAAATCAACAAAGGGAAGAGATTACATGGGAAGCGGAGGAAACAATGAAATCAAAATACCCTTATTTGTTCAAAGGTGAAAAAGAAGTGCAAGGAGTGGAACTGGGACACTAACAAGTAAGTTTTTACATATGCATAATATCTATATGATGACATGAATATCAATTATGAATTCGAACTTGTTTCGGCTAAATAACTACATTCACATTCGAGGACGAATGTCCTTAAGGGGGGAAGGATGTAACACCCCGTACTTAATTACGTGCATTAGCCATGGTTATATGAGTTGGAGTATATGTATTGATCCTAAGTTAGATATATATGAGTTTGAGTATGAGTATTGATTATTTTGAGATGGTTTCAAGTGTATTGTTTGATTATATGTGTATGGAAATCGACTTTATTTATACCGGAATTTTCCCTACGATGGTTCCATACGAAATTTATTGAATAAGCTTTCCAACAATATAAAGATTTCCAAAAACGGATAAGTTTCGGATATAATCGAGCACGTTCGAAACTATAAAACGGTGGCCGGGATAATTGTGAACAGTAAATGTGCAGGAAATTCAAACTACTGAGGCCTGCCAATTTTTGGGGTCGCCTTTGAACGATCATAACTCCCTCAATATAATGAACTGGGAGAGATACCACCTATCACAAGAAATATCTTTGAGTCTTCTTTCCAATGCAGTTGGTTTCATCCAAATCCAACATCTGAGTAAGGCGTTATACGCGTTTTACTTCAGCCTCTCAAAATAGTTTTTTAGGGTCAACTTCAAACGATCATAACTCCTTGTACAGGACGAACTGGGTGTCCTACTTTACATAAAATAAAATACCTTTGAATTATCTTTCCAACAATACAAATTTCACCAAATCCGATATCGGAGCAAAGCGTTATGGCCGATTTACTTTAGCCTGTCAAAACAGTCCACCATGGACAGATTCGGACTTACTTAAAATTTTAAGGGCAATATGGTCATTTTCCATCACCTCATGGACAGAAATTGGTCTTTATATACATACACTTAGCCTCATATCCATCATTTTTATCCAAATTATTGAAGAATAAGGAAACCCTAGCCTAAGTTCAACTCCAATTATCTTCTGATTCAACCGTAGAAAATCCAAATTGATTCCGTAGTTGTGTTCACCGTCTCAAGGGCTTCGAGAAGCACCCCTTATTTGGGACAACAGGACTTTAAAATCAAAAGGGACATTTTATGGTAAGGATGTAAATTATGTTGGTGTTATTTATATAGATATGTATGTATATATATATATATATGTGAGCATAAGAAGTATGTTATTTGATTGTTGTTGAAAGATGATTGGAAATGATGTTGGATCATTCTTGTGCATGGTTGGATTATGTTGAATTGTGAAAGGATTTGGTGTGATTATGTGGTATTGATGATGTGGTATTGAAATGATGAATATATATATATATATATACACATAAACCTATTGTTCAAGTTGGTTTTTGGAATGTTTTGCAAATATTGGTTGTATGGAATTATGGAAGAGAATTGTGGTGTTGGGCTGCTAATACTAGATTCCAAACATTTCATTGTAGATAAGTAATTTGTAAAGGCGGGAAGTTGTGTTGAATTGGTATCCGAATCTACGACGAGGTATGTAAAGCATACTCTAACGATGTTCTTTGGCATGAAAACACCAATGTTCCATCAAGTAAGATTCCGAGGTTTTCCTAAAACATGTATTGTTCTACGTTACCAACGAAGTTGTTTCCATTCTATAAAGTGTCAAAATGTTTCATTGATATACCAAAAGGCTCCTATTTCATTGTTGTGATATTGATGATTCTGAAACACATTGTTGATGGACCAATGAGTCTTTATTACATCGTTATTGTATAGAAGGTCTATTACTTGATTCCTATTGATGTATCATTGTTCCAAAGGTACTATATCGGCATGAACACTAATGTAATAATTTCAAAAGCTGTTGAACTAAGTTATTGGAAAGATCTCGTATGTGTGTTACTTGATATATTTGTGGGTGGTATCCCAGGGGCATAAGCCTAGCATGGGTCGATCCCAGTTGATATGTACTGGAGGCAGCCTAATGGTCATAGTACGATACAGTATTGATTATTGTTAGGTGGTTGGAGGTTCGGGAGGAGGAGGTAATGGCGAATGATAATTGTAAAGAATGAAATGAACGAATGTATACCGTTCCACAAATGTGTTTGAATTCAAGAACCCAATTCAGATTAATGATAATGTACATGATCCTAAAGGTGTTTATGAAGTGTGGTTCACTTGTATTATGATTTATTCACTTGTGTCTGATTTTCTTGATCCCCTATATCACATATGATTATTTACAGCTTTACATACTCAGTACATATTTCGTACTGACGTCCCTAACAGGGGACCTGCATTTCATGCTGTAGGCACAGGTGCTTCAGCTCACTCACAGCATAGATAGGAGCCAGGTCATACAGCTATTGTTGGTGAGCTCCAGTTTGCTTCAAAGCTTTCCGAGTCGGTTCCTTATGTTTTGTTATTGTACAGGAGTCATGTGTGGGCAGGGGTTTGTCCCGACCCTAGTGATGTCATGTATATATATCCTAGAGGCTTTATAGACATAAGGAAGGGTAAAGTCATGGAAGTTTATATAGTGATGTTATATTTATATATGTTGTGGCCCCGACGGCCAATTATTATATATATATATATATATATATTTGTGCGTGTTGTGCTGATACAGGGAATTAGACTCTTCTATATGTAACGAAGTCCTGCCCAAATTTTTGGTGAATGTAAGTGAAGGTACAGGTATTTGAACGGGTTCTCCCGGGCCTTCTCGGCTTCGAGTGCCAGTCCGGCCCGATGGGATTTTGGGGCGTGACAGGCAGTTTGTCACTGCTTTGGTCTTTTGATGGTCAACTCTAATTCCATCACCAAAAATGATATGACCAAGAAAAGCTGTTGACCTTAGCCAAAATTTATATTTACTAAATTTGGCAAATAACTAATGGGGTTTGAGTGTTTGTAATACTATTTTGAGATGGTCTGCATGATCATATTCACTATGGGAGTAGACAAGAATGTCATTAATAGAGACTATGATGAACATGTCAAAGTACTGCTTGAACATATGGTTCATCAAGTCTATAAAAGTTTTTAGGGCTTTGGTAAGACCAAATGACATGACAAGGAATTTGAAGTGACAATACCGAGTTTTGAAAGTTGTTTTTGGAATGTCACATTCTCTGACTCTGAGCTGATGATAGCCTGATATGAGGTCTATCTTAGAAAATTAACTGGCATCTTGAAATTGGTCAAATAAGTCATAGTTTTTGGGAAGTGGATACTTTTTCTTGACCGTGACTTTATTTAACTGACAGTAGTCAATACACATTCTGAGAGAACGGTCTTTCTTATGCACGAATAGAATTGGTGCACCCAAGGGGATACGCTAGGTCTGATGAATCCCTTATCTAGGAGATCCTTCAACTGTTCTTTTAACTCTTTGAGTTCTACTGGAGCCATTCTATATGGAGATTTAGAGATAGGCTTAGTATAAAGAAAAAGGTCTTTTCCAAAGTTAATTTCTCTCTTGGGAGGAACTCTAGGAAAATCTTCGAGAAATACATCTGGAAATTGACATACTGTTGTAACTAAATTAATACTAGGAGTCTTGAAACTAGAATCCTTAACACGAACAAGATGGTAGACACAACTCTTGGATATCATCTTCCTAGCTCTAAGGTAGGAAACATGTTGACAGTACTACCCCTCCATTCAAGGACAGGTTTATTCATAAACTAAAAATAGATAATTCTATTTCTGCAGTCAATTGAACATAGCATGAGTAGAGCCAATCCATGCCAAGAATGAGATCAAAATCTATCACCTCTAGCTCTACTAAGTCTACTGAGGTAACTTTCTGACATAGAATAATCGGACAGTTCCTTCATACCTATCGGACTATCATAGATTTACCCACTGGGGTAGAGATTGAGAAGAGATCTACTAGGATTCAAGGATAGACTCTAAAATCAATAGCTTTATAAGGAGTTTTAAAGGATATAGAAGCTAGTGGATCTAGCAAATCATAAACATGTAAATAATAAACTTGTAACGTACCAGTGACCACATCAGGAGAACTTTCCTGATCTTATCAGGATTGAAGTACATGGAGTCTATTTGGACGTTGCCCACTGGTGGAATTGGAAGTGGCGCCCTGCTGATTCAGGCGATTGGACTGAGATGAAGGATGATTTTACTGACCCTAAGAGCCTGACTAAGGACAATTTCTAATTCTATGGCCTTAATTGCCATACCCAAAATAAACATCACTGCTAGCCCTGCAGACACCCTAATAATTTTTGCCATATTTCTAATAAAGAGGATTTTTTTGGGCACTACTAACAATGCCCTGAGATTTAGAGCCTAGCGCCTTATCTTTGTTGCCATATCTGAATTTCAGCATTAGAGCACTGGCTGAGGATGGATCTGGACCTGAATATTTCAAGAGGATCAAAGAATGATTTCCACCCTCTAACTTAGTCTTAGTAAAGTTGAAGTTACCTGTTCTAGCTCTCTTGTTCTCTCTTTCTCCCTCTCCTTATTCTTAGCCTTTTCTATCTGCTGATCATGGACCATGAGCTTGAATATGTCCATTTTTTTTATCAGCATTGCGGTCCTGCACTCTTTTACCAAACTGTTAAACATGCCTGATACAAACTTAATCATCTTAGCTCTACTATCTTCTACCACATGAGGGGCATATATGGCTAACTAAGTATACTTTAGAGAATAATCTTTCACTATCATGTTGCCCTATTTCAGATTAATAAACTCCAAAACCTTAGCTTCCCTCAACTCCAGTGGAAAAAACCTATCAAGGAAAGTAGTAACAAACTCTTCTCATTCTATATGCCCTGCATCTGTGCCCTTATCTGCCTTTCATTACTTAAACCATGTATGATCCACATCATGCATTTGATATGCAGTTAACTCATCACTCTTACTAGAAGTCACCCCCATGATATCTTTGACTTCTGAACCATCTCAAGGAATTCCTACGGGTCCTCCTCAGACTTAGACCCCAAAAATGATGGAGGATTCATTCGAGTGAAATCTTGAATTCTAACCGCAGTAGTACTAGCCACGGGGTTGGCCTAAATGATAGTTTGGAGTTTATTCTAGGCTACCCCAGAATGAGCTAGAGTGTTAAATGCTGCTCTAAATTATGGGTGAGATACTTGCTCGTCCAGGGGATCTTCTTGAATGGGCAAAAATGCTAGCTGATTTTCAGTTCTTCTTTCACTAGTTTTTGGAAGGCATACTCTTTAAACAAAAGGGGAAAACTGGATTAGACTAAAAGTTTAACTTGAGATCATGCTCACTCGCACCATATGAACACTGAAAGAAGGGAACTTGTTCCTAAAAATGCCTCATAGACTCCTGTCCATAAGAGTGGCACGCTACACACCTATGCATAAGATTCTACTCGAACCAGATTTTAGACTCCCTAGGATTTTGTTGAACCTCGGGATTTGATACCATATTTGTAATGCACCGAATCTGCACCCCGAATGCGACACAGTTCTTACAACCCCGAATGACCACAAGCTAACCTATGACTATTACCTGATGTGAGCACTGAATAATAATATTGAAATAATGCGGAAGTTAGGCTAAAATGCTATAAGGTCCGTAATATTTTTGACTTAAAATATGTTTGGGAATGTTAAAAGGGTCCTCCGGAGGAGTTTCAGAGTTTTTAGAAGGGGGTCAGGGTGATTTTGGACTGTTAAGACTATGAGCATCCGAGTTTTTGCCGTGTCATGGAGGATAGCCTCTGTGATAAGAACCGTGCCATGTAGCCTTGTAAAATTTGGGCAGTCATTTAAGGGTGAAAGGATTTTTGGCATTTTCCAATTTAAAATTCTCCCCTATGACTTAAAATATCCAATAATCATTATTACTCCTCTGTAAATCCATAAACATCATTCTTGAAGCAAAAAGGAGAAATCAGCTAGGGTTTGAGGGTTCTACTCTCCAAGGGGTTAAATTTCTCAATGTTCTTTACATTTTCAAGGTATGTGGGACTATCCTAACCATTATGGGAGTAAGTTTGTCATTTTAACAATCTTTAATGATGTGTAATTATGTATAAGTGATGGGTTTCAGAAGTCATTTGATAAACATGCATCATGAACCCATTTTGATAAAAGTATGTATTTATCATGGGATTTTTCTATAAAGTTGAGTTATAATCATGTGCATATAGGATATGAGTTTCAATAAAATGATTTATGAGCATAATTTACAAAATTCCCTCTCCCATGATGGAATCTATTGTATTAACATATTATGGGTTGTTCAAATGCATGATTAAAAGCTGAGTTTAAATGTTTAACTATCCTTTATGGATTGAAAATACCTTATTATCCAATGAGAGCGTGTATTCTTGTTTATAAATGCCCACTGTGTTAAATGAAAGAGTTTCATGTAATTAATAAATGAGATGGCCACCCTATATTGAGGTTTTGAAAGGAGAATGTTTTTACATAAGTTTTTATTCACTTTTGAAATAAGAACTCTAATATAATGTTTAACTCTTTTGGTGATCATTTACATTTTTTTGAATAAGAAGGGCTATGTGCATGATATGATAGGGATATACCTAGAAGCCTTTTATAAAATAAGCGGTTTGAATTAGCATCTAGGATAGGGATTTACCTAGAAGCCTTGTTTGGTTCAATTCCAAGAAGATTACTTAATGAATCTAGAAGAATTGGTGTATCTCTGCAGGAGATGTAGCTACAATATTCAATAGATAAAATATTTTAGGCCGGGAGACAAAAATCGTTGCCTAAATCTTGCAAACCAACAACTCGATAACCAGTGAAATTACTATAAGAAAGGAGATTTGCATGAATGTTCGAAAAGACTCAACCCTGGAATTCTTATCATTATTGTTTACAACCATTGCTTGCCTTGCTTTATTCTTAAACTTGTATTTATAATTAATTAATTTATATTTTATTCTTAAGTTCAAAATCATCTTGATACTTTACAACACTTTATAATCATTGTCTAAAACTAAAAGTTAGTTAAATTTTTAGTTTCTTAGTCCTCGTGGGAATGATATCTGATTGTCTAAACCACTATATTAATTGTACAATTGTGTGCCCCTACGTGTGCTTCTGAGTCGCAACAAGTTTTTGGCATTGTTGCCGGGGACTAATATAATTAGTAAATTGCTATATTT
Source organism: Capsicum baccatum var. pendulum (assembly GCA_030864225.1). Taxonomy (NCBI): domain Eukaryota; kingdom Viridiplantae; phylum Streptophyta; class Magnoliopsida; order Solanales; family Solanaceae; genus Capsicum; species Capsicum baccatum. The sequence continues at coordinate 39,753,543 of CM061557.1, read as the reverse complement.
TATTTGTTTTGATATTAAGTTTAAGTGTTAATGACTTGGACTTAGTGGCTAAATTTTTGCAGGTTTAGCTGAATCTAGGAATGGATAGAGATAAAGAGTTGGTAGAGCCTTATGCAGAATCAGAATAGATCTTTCGACAAAGGTGAAGCATGGCTGAACAAAGACATGAACCGGCTGATCCAAATGCCAAAACTATTTTGCCTACTATTATTCTAGTTGTTCCTGCTCAACCAGATGCTATACTTATTTGTGAAGTGGAAATTCCACTCACGAACCATGTGACGAGCATATTCTAAAGCACGAACCAGTAGGTCAATTTGAATTGAAGCAGAATATGGTGTAGTTGCTGAATTCAGCAGGATAATTTCATTGCCTTTCACATGAAGATCTACAGTAGCACATATAGACTTTTTTGGAAATAAGTGATACTTACATTCCTGAAGGGGTGAATTCTGATTACTTCAAGTTGACACTCTTTCCCTTTTCTCTAATGGAGGGAAGCAAAAAGGTAGTTAAATGCTAAAACACCACTCTTCATCACTACATGGGAAGATCTAGATTGGAAATTCCTTATATGATTCTTTCCATCAGGGAATAATGCACGCTTGAGGAGCGAGATCTTAAGTTTCAGATAGAAAAAGGGAAAGAATCTCTACCAAGCTTGGGAGAGATTTAAGGGTATGCTCAGAAATTGCCCTCACCATCATCGGTCCAATAGTTTTTTTGTTCATACTTTTATTAACGGATTGGAGCAAAACATGAAGATTCTAGTGGATTTAGCAGTAGGTGGACAAGCTCTTGAGAAGATGTATAAAGAATTGTACACACTTCTGAATCGGATTTCATAAGAGAACCCTGACTGGCATGCAAATTTAAGGAGTACTCATAAAAAAGTTGTAGGGGTATTGGAGGTAGATCAATTCACTGCATTACAGGCACAGATCGCAGCCAAGAAAAATCATATGATTACTCAACTTAATAACATAAAGTTGGGTGTTACACAACTAGCATCCACAGCTAATGCAGTCTAATAGGTGAATTCTTGGTGTGAGGTTTGCGAAAGTGGTGAGCACACAACAGATGCATATTCTATTAATCCAGATTCTGTAAACAATATGGGAAACATGAATCGGCAGGGATAACAAAATTTTGGTAACACTGATAATCCTAATTGGAGAAACCATCCCAATTTCTTATAGGGTGGAAATCAGGCACAGAATGCAAATCAATACAAGGGGAAAATGCAACCAAATCAACAGCTGGCTCAGAAGAATCAAGCTACTACTCAAATTGGCAATATGGAGAAATTATTAAAGGAATTTATGGCTCAACAAGTGCAATTTGCAACTAAAATTAAGACTCAGCAGGCATAGTTTATAGCTCATTTGATGAGTCAACAATTGCTTATGATAAATCTAGAGTTACAACTGGGTCAAATTCCAATAGCATAGAATATAAGAACTCAAGGAGCATTACCTAGCGATACAGAGACAAATCCTAAGTAGGTAAATGCAGTTACAACAAGGAGTAGGTTGTCAACTAAAGAGACATTTCAGGAGCAATTTTATCCCACAATCAATGATGATGGTGCTAAAAACAATGCAGAGAAAGAAGTCAAGAAAAAAATGGCAAGTGAAGAAATTTATATGGAAAAGAAGACTCTTCCCTTACCTTTTCCTTAAAGGGCAAAGAAGCATTAAGAGGAATCTAGTTACAAGAAGTTCTTAGATCTTCTAAAGCAGGTTCAAGTGAATCTTCCTCTTGTTGACATTTTGCAGAGTGTGCCAAAATATGCAAAATACTTAGAGGACATAGTTGCGAATAAGAACCGATTGACGAAATATGCTGCAGTTGCACTTATTCAAGAGTGTACGTCTAAGATTTAAAATAAATTGCCCACAAAGATTAAGGATCCAGGTAGTTTCACCTTGCAGATTACCATTGGATAGACCATTAGTGCACGGGGATTGTGTGACTTGGGAGCTAGCACAAATCTTATGCCCACATTGTGGTACCAAAATATGGGTCATGGGAGTCCCAAACTCACTACTATTATTTTGCAGTTGAAATATTGATCACTTTCTAGGCCGGATGGTATTATTGAAGATGTGTTGGTGCAAGTAGGATCTTTAATCTTTTCGGTGGATTTTATAATTCTTGACTTTGAGGCTGATCTTGTGGTTCCAATTATTTTGAGATGACCCGTCTTAGCAATGGGATAGTCACTAATTGATATAGCAACTAGGAAAATGATAACGCGAGCGCTTGATAAAGTAAAAGTCTTTGATGTGTACAAGGCACTAAAATTTCCAGTAATATATAAGGATTTGTCATCTATATTGTTTATTGATTTTTCTTAGGATTCACATTTGTTGTTGCCTAATGATCCATTAGAGCGAGCTTTGATAGGTCATGATCTTTATGGAGATATGGAAGCATTGGAATTGGTCTAACTTTTGAATTTAGTAGTGCTTTAGACAAATAAAGTGCCTTTTAAGCCATTGAATAGGCCAATCAGTCTATCACCCAAGTCCTCAGTTGAAGAAGCTCCTAACTTGGAGCTTAAGATTCTCCCTCCTCATTTAAAATATGTTTTTCTTGGTGATTAAGATACTTTTCCTATTATTTTGTCTACAGGGTTATTAGATATGCAGGTAAAGAAAGCCATAGCAGTTTTAAAGAGGAGAAGAAAGGTGATTGGTTGTCAAATGTTCGATATTACAGGAATCAATCTAGCATTTTTCATGCATAACATATACATGGAATAAGGTTATAAACCAAGAGTTCAGCAACAAAGAAGGTTGAATCCTGTGATGAAGGAGATGGTCAGAAAATAAATGATCAAGTGGTTAGATAGTGGTATTGTCTACCCAATATTTGATAGCAAATGGGTGAGTCTGGTGCACTATGTATTGAAAAAAGAAGGGATGACCATGGTAACTAATGATGATAATAAGTTGATCCCCACACGAATGGTTACTGGTTGAAGGATTTGTATTGACTACCGGATGTTGAATGAAACTACTCGGAAAGATCACTATCCTATTCCTTTCAATGACCAAATGTTGGATAGATTAGCGTGACAAGAGTATTAATATTTTCTTGATGGGTACTTCAGCTAAAATCATATAACATATCATCGGAAGACTAGGAGAAGACCACTTTCACTTGTCCCTACGGCATATATGCATTCAGACGCATGCCCTTCGACTTATGCAATGCACCTGTAATATTTCAGATATGTATTATGGAGATATTCTTTGACATGGTTGAAGAATTTGTGGAGGTATTCATGGATGATTTCTCTATGTATGGTAATTCTTTTGAAAAATGCTTATAGAATCTTGACAAATTTCTAGCTCAATGCAATGAGAAAAGCTTGATGCTAAACTGGAAAAAGTTCCACTTTATGGTTAAGGAAGGAATTATCCTAGGCCATAAAGTGTCAAGTAAAGGACTCAAAGTATATAATTTGAAGGTTGAAGTGATTGAAAAGTTTCCACATCCAGTCACAATCAAATGAGTGCAAAGCTTTTTGGGACATGCAAATTTCTATAGGCAGTTCATTCAAGATTTCTCAAATATTACAAGCCCCATGTGTAAATTACTGGATAAATAGGCCAAGTTCTAGTTCGGAGATGATTGATAAGCAGCTTTTAAAAAACTAATGAAGAAGTTAATTGAAGAACCTATTTTGATTGCACTATACTGGGAGTTACCATTTGAGTTGATGTGTGATGCTAGTGATGTTGCCGTGAGAGAAATTTTGGGTCAGCAAAAGAACAATGTATTTTGATTGATGTACTATGCTAGAAAAGTGTTGAATGATGCTTAAGTTAATTATACGGTTACAGAGAAAGAGATGTTGGCAGTGGTGTATGCATTCGACAAGTTTAGATCTTACTTAGTTGGCACTAAGGGCATTGTTCATACTGACCATTTTTCTATTAAGTATCTTGTGAACAATAAGAATGCAAAATCTCGACTAATTAGGTGGATTTTGCTACTACAAAAATTTGATCTTAAGGTTTGAGATTGGAAGGGAGATGAAAATCAAGTTGTTTACCACTTGTCACGACTAAAAAGTATAAGCCATATTGTTGATGACTCTCTTAGAATTAAGGAAGAGTTTCCTGATGAAAAGTTGTTATCTTTAGATGTAGTTAAGTTCCCATAGTATGCAAATATTGTGAATTTAATAGCTTGTAAGATGTACCCTCCTGATGCCACCACACAACAAAGAATTCTCGTGCCTATATTTGGGATAAACCGTATCTATTTAAGTAGGGTCCAGATGGAGTTATTCGCAAGTGTATTCCAGAGGCTGAATTTTTAAAGGTTCTACAAGATTGCCACTCATTTCCCTATGGTGGACATTATAGAGGTAAGAGAACTACTAGAAAAGTGTTGCAATCTATTTTTTCTGGCCTATGTTGTTTAGGGATGCAATTGGTTTTGTGAAGAATTGTGACCAATGTCAAAGGTTAGGCACCATATCTAGGAATCATGAGATGCCCCTCAACAATACTTTAGAAGTTCGAAGTCTTTGATATTTGGGGGATTGATTTCATGAGCCCATTCCCACATTTAAAATGCAATCATACATTCATATAGTGGTTGACTACATCTCAAAATAAGTGGAAGCTATGGATATTCTAACTAATAATGAAAGAGTGGTGCTGAAATTTGTGAAGAAGAACATATTTTCCTAATTTGGTACACCTAGAGCCATAATTAGTGATAGAGGTACACACTTTATCAACACCTGGTTTAAAAATCTTCTTGCTAAAGATGGTGTCAGGCACAAGGTTGATACAATGTATTTTCCCCAAACAAGTGGACAAGTTGAGGTGTCCAACCAGGAGATTAAGCAAATACTACAAAAGACTATGAATGGACAACGAAAAGATTAGGCGGAGAAGTTGGATGGCGCACTTTGAGCTTACAGAACATCTTACAAGACACCCTTTGGGACATCTCCATATCACTTAGTTTATGGTAAAGCATGCCATCTACCTGTGGAGCTATAACATCAATCATATTAGGTAGTGAAAAAGTTAAATTTTGAGATGAAAATCGTAGGGGAGAAATTATTACTGCATCTAAATGAGCTTCATGAGTTTAGGCTTCATGCCTACAAAAAGGCCAAGCCTTATAAGAAGATACCACAAGGTGGCATGATAAACAAATTGAAGAGAGAGAGTTTGAACCTAGACAACTTATTTTATTGTTCAATTCAAGGCTTAAGTTGTTCCCGGGTAAATTATGATCTAAATGGTCTGGACCTTTTGAGGTGGTGTGAATGGCACCTCATGGATTTGTGGAGTTGTGGAATAAGGAGAAGAAGAAAAAGTTCCTGGTAAATGGATAGCGCTTAAAGCATTACTGGGCAGATCATCCGGATAAGCACAAAGAGTCCATCACCTTTGCGGAAAAATAAAATTGAGCTAAGTAGTGCCACAATGTAAAATAAGGTGTTGTGTGGGATGCGACCCACAAATTTAATGTAATAGGTAGTTTAATTTTTAGTTGTTAGGAACAAAAAGAAAAATACAAAAAGATGAGTTGTACCACAACCAAAAATAAGGCACTTAATGAGAGGCAACCCAGTTTTACTTACATGATTTTGTTGTTTTTGATTGATGTGCAAAAATGAAAAACTTAGTGGAGAAAGAGAAGATGAGAAGATGATGAACATGGGCTTTTGAATAAGTAATAGGTGATACATGGTGAGAAAAAGGTAAAGGGTAAGTAAAGATGCATTAAAATATGGGAAATTTTGCCTTAGAAATTTTTTTGGATGCAATTTCCAGTGGACCGACGCTATCTTGGCGCGTCGCATCGAGGTGAATCAATTAAACACTAGGAAAAATTTTCTAATGCTATTTCCAGTGAACGACGTGATTCTGATGCATCGCGTCAGGTTAGTCAAAGCGTTAAGCATTGTGCTGCGTCGGTTGTCATGTAGGAAACACTTAGACTAATTAACTGATATAACTTCCAGAAAAGTGATGCGAACATGAGGCATCGTGTCGAGTTTTTAATGTGATTCATGACGCGTCGCGTTGCCTGCACCCACCAGTGAAATTTTTAAACCTAATTTACCCCTCTATAAATACCACACTTTACTCATTCTCAACCTTTTCACATAACCCTAGATGCGCCGCCCCTCTTTTTCCCAAAACCCTAAATTTTCTCCTTTTGAGTTTAGTCAGTTTTAATAAATTTTCAACAAGCTTCAACTTCATCTTCCTTCTTTTCAACCAAGACTAGGTAAGTTTTGATTTTAAAATTTATTAGTCTTATGAATACATGTGCTTTACTTATATTATAAGTTTTATGATCTAAAAATTTGATTGAATTAAAGTAAAATATGTTTAAATTATTTGAACTTTCATTAAATGTTAATTTCAAATATTGTGTGAGAGCATAGTGAGGTGATGATAACCTGATGTTGTTGTTAGTTTGCTTTTTATCACGTGGGAGGGCATGTTGAGCTATTGGTGATATGTTTCTATGTTGTTGAAGTTGTGTTCTCTCTTACATAGCATGTTTATGTAATAGTAAAAGTCAACTTTGATTTAATTGATTTGGGTCAGATAAGGGCTTGAAATTTAAATTGATAAACAAGTGAGTATTCGGTTGCACCATATGTAGAATTTTAAGAATTTAGGATGTGTTTACTTCACTACATGATAGCAACTAAGTGTGGTGTGAATACCAATGTCACAACACCTTAGTGGTTACTATGGGGTACGAAAGTTAGTGGAGTGAGAATACGTTTCATATAGTTAAAGTGCATAGGTGAAGATGTTTCTGTAAAAATTCTGGAGTCATTAGTTATTGATGCTGAAAGTGTGAAATGCTGAATGACTGTTTATAGGAATCGTGAAATAGAAAGGTAAAGTCTAAGTACCCTAGTGCATATTTTTGTATGAACTTGTGCTAGAAACTAAGTATGGGGTAAATTTCACAATTAGTGGTGGCTAGTTTTTAATGTGCTTGTTTTATATGTTTTTGGGTTGTTATGTTTAATAGCTGCATTGTCGAGTATCTTTCTGGTTCAAATTCACATGGAAGGAAAAGAGTGCAGTGGGACCATCTAAGCCCAGACAAAAGAGGAGTCGTTAAGATAATCGGGTGCCTGCAGCCCCAGATATTCATAAGGGTCAAAAGAGGTTCGAAACTAAGGCTGTGGTTGCAGTAGGACGAAAGTAGTATTCTCAACACAAAGAGTCAAAACATTCAGCAGATCAATTTATCAATAGGGCATGCCTGATAAAAGAATACCCAACTATGGTGAGAAAGATAGAGGCCCACCACATGAATTTTCTCTTTGAGCTGCTAGGTGCATGCAATTTAAGCTTAGATCAGGAATTCCATGTGAATTTGAACCAGAAAGATTCTGAGGTTGATGTATGTGGTTATGTGATAACCGTCACTGCAAATAATGTTAATGAATTGCTAGGTGCACCCTTTGCGAATCCGGAGCCACTAAAAAGAATGATCATTGAGCCACCATATCAGTATATCCTTCATCTCCTATGCGGCACTCGATCAACTGTGAGGTGGATTTTCCACAAATAGGGAGGTACGCTTGTATTACTTCTATTTGCTCATCTAAACAGGGAGGCACATTTATGGGATAGAATCATCTACGCCTATCATGTTTATGGGAAACATATGATGGAGGTGACTCGTGATAGGGTGTGTCTTATTTATGCTTGGATACGTGATGATATGGACGTGAATGTGGGTGCCATAATTTTTTCAGCAATGATGAAGGCTCGATTCTTAGGGGGTGATAGATATGGGTTCAGAGGGCTACTGACCAGATTTTTTAGGCAGCAAGGTATGCCCGAGTAGGAGGAAGATTATTTTCCACCTCTAGGTGACAGGCCATTGGATATTTCTCGCACCAAGGGACCAACTCCTCATGGTGTGAATTTGAATATACCAGAGCGTCAATCTTATTCTGATAAGATCACGGCCCATATGTATGGGATGCCAATGTTGCAGCTGAGGACTAGGGGGCATCCAGCTACCCAATAGGATATTCGTGCAGTTGAGATGGACTACCCATTAGGACCTTATGCTCTAACTTTGTTGTGAATTGGCCCAGATTTTGATGAGCCAATAGATGATGACATCCCCACGGATGAGGAGAGGCGCATGGCTTATTTTGATGATGAGTCCGAGGATGAGGAGCAGTCTTATAATGGAGATTCTGGTGATGACTTTGTTGATGATGATGGTGCTGATGCTGATGCTGATGTGATAGCCATGTTATTGTTTGACTGAGCAAGGAGTACAATTCTACCCTGCCTAATGCATATTACAAGTACTGGGACAGTGCTATGTTTAAGTGTGGGGTGGTTGGTCGTTGATCTTCTTCAACTTTACCTCTTTTATTTTTAATATTCGAACAATGTTGGTTTTTGGTTGTGTTGGTTGAAAAGTTTTTATTTTTGTTTTTTTGTTTTGTGGGATGTAAGTTGATAATTTTTCCCTTTTTGGCAAGATGATTTCCCTCTTTGGCAAATTTAGTTTAAAAGTGCTTGCTTTATTTACAGTATTCTATTTTCACCCTTTGCGGTAATTTTCAAATTATAAGTATTATGTGTGCCCTTTTTGGCAATTCTTGTTATGCAACGTCATAGTTAGTTGCCTTCCCCTATGATAGATGGATGACGACCGTCTTAAGGGGAGTGCATTTTTAGAAGCTGAGAAAATGATAAGACCCTAATTGCGACCTTTGAAAAATGCAGTGTGTTGGGCAAAATGTTTTTATTTGACTATAAATGAAATTGTGTTGAAACAAAATGATATGTTTTTTGATGTTAAATCCTAACAAGTGTAGTTTGAATTGATTGGCTTAATGTTGAATTTGATAAAGTGCAATATCAAAAACCGTAAGGATCCGACTTGATTCTTACCATTCACCGAGTGAGTGGGTAATTGTTATATTCTACATATATAGGAATGACTAGAACTTTTCTGGTGTGTTTACTAAGCAAACTAAAGGGTGTTTGGTGAAGGAAGTGATTTAGGTATTTCTTTGTTAACCGAATTGTAAAGATTTTATTTATCTACCCTTGTCCATGACCTTAGTTAGCCCCGTTGAGACTATAGCCTGATTTCTTTGGTAGCCTCATCCATAGTCGAATCCTTTCTTTGATAGACCTTAATTTGATCCTTATTTCAAAGTTCTTTGATACAGATGATAGAATAAGAGGGAATGGAAATATTAAGAAGAAAAAAGGTGGATGTGAAGACCCTAAGAAGCATTTGTTGTGCATTTAATTTTGACAGTTAGGAGTTAGGAAAAATATTTGAGATGAAAATTTCAGTTATTGTTACCCAGTTTTTGTGTTACAGTGAACCTGTTTTGGCCCTGGATCATTAAGGACAATGTTCACCTCAACTAAGGCAAATTGCTTAGGTTAAGGGTGGCTACTATAGGGGTGCGTAATAAGAATTGGGGTACGAAGAATATGAAAATTGAATTATGATGTAAAAATAAAAATACTCCTATTGTTGTGTTGTTAATGTGCTTAGAAAGATTGAGGTGAAACAATGGATGTGTAAAGATAATGAAATGAAAAGTTAGGTTGACAAAATGTGTTTTTGATGGAAGGTTGTTATGTATTAAAGTGCTTAGAGAGATTAGTCACTATTTCCCAAATAGTTCCTACCCGTCCCTTAGCCTGCATTACAACCATAAAAATACCTATTTGATCCTACATTTCAACATCCGACTATTAGTGGAGTAATACACTAAGGGCAAGCCTATGGTTCATCACCTATTATGTATGAATTCTTTGTTGAGAGCGAGTGATTGAATTTTGATATTCCCCTCCTAATTAAGATTGTTAAATTGTGAGTGATATAGGAAAACTTTCTTTTTGTGATGGTGCATACGGATGGAAGTCCAAATTACTTATTGTGTTGCTTGATTTAGTGATTTTATTAAGTTTACCAATGAATTGAATGTCATTTTTAGGGAAATGAAGAGTGAAATAAAGTCTTCATATGCCCAACACGATCATGACTCTTAGGTTGTGATTAGAATGTTTGACTACTTGAAGTTGTTTGAGGACGAACGAGGTTTTAAGGGTGGGTGGTGATCTTGGGCATATTTATATGTCCAAATACCGCTATTTACCCATAGTTGGACTTGTTTTGAGAATGAAAATTGTGATAATTATATTGAATTATGAGCAAAATTGTGTTTCGTGTCTAACCGATGTGATTAGAGATACAAAGTAAATTTCCCATGGATTCGAAGAAAATTTGATACATATCATGAAGATGCGAAATACCATGTTCATCAATGGCAAAAACATGTGTAGATGAACGAGAGAAAGGATAAAAGAAAGGAGTATAGGATTTACGAGAATTAAGAGAGTAAATAGAGAAAACTTCTAGTGACGCGATGCTATCTCAACGCATCTCATCGACTGGTAAATATGGTGCCTTAGAAAAAATTTTAGGAACAACTTCCATTGCATCGACGCGATGTCAATATGTTGCATCGATGAGTAAGTTTTGTGCCTTAACCAAAATTTCAAGAGCAACTTCTAGTGCATCAACACGATGTCAACGTGTCGTGTCGATGTGTTAAGTTTGGACACTTAGTAAGATTTTGTGGAGACAATTCCAGTGACACAATGTGATGTCGCATTGTGTATTGAAGAAGTTAACTTAGTTAAATTCTTAAAGATAAACTCTAGTGTATCAACGCAATGTTGACGTGACACATTAGGTTTGTTGATGCGATTATCGATGCATCGTGTCAAGGATTCAGATCTGGTGAAATTTTTTCAAGTATAAAAGGAACATGTGAGCACAATTCCAAGGACTTTTTGCAAGCATACCAGCGTCAGAAAAGCATAGAATTCTTCCTTTTAGGTTTCTTATTATATCTTTTGAACTTCTTTACCTAAAGACTAATTTTGGGTATGAATAATTACTTGTTTTTCATGTTTAATTCAGACATGAGTGACTAAATACCCTTGTTCTGGGGTTGAGGTAAAGAACATGATTACTCTTTGATATTATTTATAGTAGTTTCTTTTTGAATTATCACCTGGGTTGTTCTTAATTTCTTAAGCTTACTATTTTAATGCTTGGACGCCATTAGAATAAATGTATATTTATATGTCAATCAGAGAGGGGAATCGTAGATTAGAACGTGGAAATTAAGGAGCAAGGTTCTTACCCTTTTATAAAATAAGGGGTTTGAATTATCATCTAGGATAGGGATATACCTACAAGCCTTGTTTGGGTCAATTACACGAAGATTACTTAATGAATCTAGAAGAATTGTTGTAACTATGTGCGAGTTGTTGCTACAATATTCAATAGATAAAAGATCTTAGGTCGGGAGACCAAAATCATTGCCTAAATCTTGCGAACCATCAACCCGATAATAGATTAAATTACTATAAGAATGGAGATTTGTATGATTGTTCAAAAAGCCTCAACCCTGGAATTCTTACCATTATTTTTTGCAACTGTCACTTGCCTTGCTTTAGTCGTAAACTTTTATTTCTAATTAATTAATTTATATTTTTATTCTTAAGATCAAAATCATCTTGATACTGTACAACACTTAATACTAATTATCTAAAACTAAAAGTGAGTTAAATTTCTAGTTGATTAGTCCTCGTGGGAACGATATCTGATTATCTAAATCACTATATTATGTGTACAATTGCGTGCACTTGCGTGTTCATCTTAGTCGCAACAGCTTCATAGACAGTTTGGACGAGATTTGAGTTTTTCATAGATTTATGTCTTTAAGTTTTACATATGATTATGGACCGCTTTAATGCTTTATCTTATCATCTCTTTTATTTCGGTAAGAATAATGTGTATGATAACATGCTAAGGGGATCTGTTGAGCCTTTATGGTTTAGGATGCCCATTGAAGCTTGGGCCCCGATTCGGGTCATGATAAGATTGGTATAAAAGCACGGTTCAGGTTCCAAGGTGTCTATGAAGTCGTGTCGAGTAGAGTCCCATTTATGGGTATGTAGCACTCCACACTTATAAGGAGAAAGTTACAAGGCATTTAGGAATGTTCTCCCTTTTATTCATGTTCTAGTTCGTGCTGTAAGGTCAGAATATTTTTATTAACATCTGACTTTTCGCATTTCAGATCATGCCTCCCCATAGATCCAATGGTCAGAACACCTCAGCCTAGAACTTATTTCTTATTAGGGATAACATTGAAGATGTCTCCCTACTCATGGGATGAAAATAGGTTATAGATCCTATACCCTAGATTTACTGCTACTCTAGAGGTTTCTTCAGTACAAACTATCCCTCTTCGGGATCCTTAATTTGGTATCAACCATGCTTAGTCCCCTCGGAGAAAGGTCTCAAATACTAAGTTTTATCATTCTATCCACATAATTACTCATCTTATGGCTTCTCAATCTCTTTGGTTTGGAGAGATGAGTCATGTGCCTGGTTCTTCTAAATCACTAGAGTTGGATAGTTCATGAAGATAAACCCACCTACCTTTATGGGTACCAGAGCTAAGAAGGATCCTCAAGGATTCATAAATGAGATAGAAAAGACATTTAGAGCCATGCATGCCAGTGATATTGAAGGCGTAGAGTTTGTATCTTATCAGTTAAAAGGTGTGGCTTGCCAGTGAAAGGGTTGAGAGGTGAGGATATTGAATCTACTATTTTGGAGAAGTTTTCTGAGGCTTTTTTGGGTCATTTCTTTCCTTAGGATTTGAGCGAAGCCAAAGCTAAAGAATTTATTAATCTGAAGCAATGTTAGATTAGCGTCAAAGAATATGCATTGAAATTCACCCAGCTATTTTGATATAGCCTAGAGTTCGTGTCTAATATATGGTCTCACATAAGGAAGTTTGCATCTGGTCTCTCTGAAGAATTTGTATTGGAATGCAAGGGAGCTTTGTTGAACAATGATATGGAGATTTCTAGGTTAGTAGTGTACATGTAGCAAGTGGAGAAAGAGAAGCAAAAGTAGGCAAGGAATGAAGACAGGCAGGATAAGAAAACTATCGACTGATCAGAATATAAACCAACAGTCGGGTGGCAAATGGGATAAGAAATAGTCTAAGAATAATTCTTGGGGTAACGTTCAATAATTAGCTCTGCGCCTGCACCCAAACCTTATGGCGAGTAGAAGTTTTATCCTTGTAAAGGGCCATTATTCTAGGTGACTCAATCTCAGGTGAGTATGACTCATTCCTATAGGTCACACCCTATCTATAATAATTGTATAAAGAATAACCAAGGAGAATTCTATCTTAGGAGTAATACCAGCTACTTCAGGAGAGACTGTCCCTCAGCTAAGAGAAATTTTGGAGGCACTAAGTCCCACTCTGCTTCCATAGCTCAACTACCCAAAGACACTATTTCTATTACCATGGGCCATCGTAACTTTCTATATGTTTTGTTTACTTTCCAAGATGCAAAGGCTTCACTAAATGTGGAGACGGGTATTTTATAATTTTTTTCTCATTATGTTTATATGTTTCTTAGATCCCTGGTCTACCTTGTCTTATGTAAACCCTCATGTAGTAGTTAGTTTTGGTTTTGACCCCAAAAACCTTTTGGAACCCTTCTTTGTCTCCATCCCATTTGGTGAATCTATTGTTGCTAGAAAAGTTCATAGAAATTATGTGGTGTCTGTTCTCCATCAGGATACTATAGCTGATCTTGTGGAACTGGATATGGTTGATTTTGGCTATATTTTAGAAATGGATTGGATCCATAAATATTATGTTATATTAGACTTTATAACCAAAAATATCACCTTTTATTTTCCTAATGATCCAGTTATAGAGTGGAAGGGGCATTCTCTTATACCTAGAAGGAAGTTCATAACTTATCTTAGAGCTCGTAAACTTATAGCTAAAGATTGTCTATTGCATCATATTTATGTAAAACTCTAGACTAAGAATCATTCTCTTTATTCAATTCCGGTAGCTAAAGGATTCCTGAGTTCTTTCCTGATGACCTCCCTGGGATACCCCCAAATAGGGAGATAGACTTTGGTATCTACCTGTTTCCAAACACTCATCCTATTTCTATTTCACCATATAGAATGGATCCTACTAAATGAAAGGAATTAAAAGAGCAGTTCAAAGATTTTCTTGATAAAGGCTTCATCTGACCTAATGTCTCTCCTTGGGGTAGTCTTGTACTCATCGTGCATAAGAAAAATTGATCGATTCATATGCGTATAGATAACTACTAGTTGAATAAAGTCACAATTAACAATAAGTACCAACTCCCCAGAATTGATGATCTTGTTGGCCAGCTTCAGGGTGTTTATTGCTTCTCTAAGATTGACCTTTTTTTGGGTTATCATCAGTTAAAAGTTAAAAAGGGTAACATCCCTACAATAGCTTTCTAAACTAGGTATGGTCATTTATGTTCTTTAGATTGACTGATGCCCTTGCAATATTTATGAATTTCATGAATAGAGTGTTCCAATAGTTTTAGACCTATTTATTATAGTTTTGAATGATGATATTTTTTTAATTTAAGAGTGAAGAAGATCATGCAAATCACCTCTAAATCGTCCTTCAAACCATTAAAAATCATGAGTTGCATCCCAAGTTTTCTAAGGGTGAGTTCTTGTTGAGTACAATAGCTTTTTTAGGGCATATTGTTTTTAGTAAGGGGATTAAGGTTGATCTCCAAAAGATTGAGGCAGTAAATAAGTGGCCCAGAACCACAAATCCAACAGACATTCCAGAACCATAAATCCAACAGACATTTAAAGATTCTTGGGTTTGGATGGGTATTACTAGATATTTCCAGAGAGATTCTCATCCATAGCTAATCCACTTAAGGGGTTAACTCAGAAGAAGGTTGACTTTTTATGGTATTATTCTTGTTAGAATAGTTTTGATAGATTAAAACACAAGTAGACTACTGCACCAGTTTTAACACTTCCTAAGGCTACAAAGGGTTTTATTGTGTACTATGATGCATCTCGGGTGGGACTTAGATGTGTACCTATGTAGCATGATAAAGTGGTGGACTATGCATCTAGGCAGTCAAAGGTCTATGAGATAAACTATACCACCCATGATTTAGAATTAGCGACAGTGGTTTTTGCACTCAAAATTTAGTGTAATTATCTGTATAAAGTGCATGTTGACATCTTTACTGATCGTAAGATATTGTAGTATGTATTTACCCAAAAGGAACTAAATCTCTAGCAGAGATAGTGGTTGGAACTGCGGAAGGATTATAGTATGATCTTGCACTATCATTTAGGTAAAGCTATTGTGGTTACTGATACTCTTCAAAGGTTGTCTATGGGTAGTCTTTCTCATGTGGAGGAAAGAAAGAGGAATTTTGGTTAAGGATATTCGTTGACATACTAATCTAGGAGTCCAACTCCTATACTATAGGGATGGAGGGTTGTTCGTCAAAGAGGTAGCCAAATCCTCCATGTGCGACAAAGTTAAGGAGAAACATGTCAAGGATCCCATATTGATGTAGATTAAGGAAGATATTGGTCAACAAAAGGTGATGGCTTTTGAAATTGGGGGATATGGTATTTTGAGATACTAAGTTAGTTTGTGTATGCCGAATGTGGATTGGTTATGAGAAAGGATTCTTTATTAATCTACTACTTTAAGGTACGTTGCTCATCCTGTCTCCACTAAAATGTATCATGACCCCAAAGAGATTTTTTGGTGGAATAACATGAAAAGAGATGTCACTAACTTAGTAGCCAAGTGTTTGAATGGTCAACGAGTTAAGGTGGAGCATTTGATGCCAGGTGACACTTCGCAAGACATAGATTTACCTTTATGGAAATAAGTGATAATCAACATGTACTTTATCACTAGACTTTTGTAATCTTGGAACCAATACAATTCCATTTGGGTAATTGTTGGTAGGATGACCAAGTTTGCTCATTTTTGCCTCTGAGGACTAACTATTTGGGTGATTATTATACAAAGTTGTTCATTCAAGTTATAATTCGATTGCATGGGGCACTAGTATCTATAATATCTGATTGACGTCCGCAATTCTCTTCAAAATTTTGGCGGTCTTTTCAAAAAGGGTTAGGCACCCAAGTTAACCTTAACATTACTTTTCACCCTCAAACGGATGAGCAAGAGTACCATACATATAGACTTTAGAGGATATGCTAAGGGATTGTGTGACTGACTTTAAAGGTAGCTGGGAAGATCATTTGCTCTTAATCAAATTTGCCATTAACAATAGCTACCACTCTAGTATCCAAATAACTTTTGAGGATCTCTATGGAAGGAGATGTAGATCATCAATTGGGTGGTATTAGGTCGGTGAGATTCATTGGTTTGGACTTAACCATGTTCATCTAGCGATGGAGAAAGTGAAAGTCATTAGATAGAGATTTAATACCTCTCAAAGTTTCCAGAAGTCCTACGCTGATATTCAAAGAATGAAGTTGAATTTGAGGTTGATGATTAGGTATTTCTGAAGGTCTTCTCTATGAAGGGAGTCATGAGATTTGGGAGGAAAGGAAAACTTAATCCTTGTTACATAGGTCCATACTATATTACAAGGAGGATTGGTAGAATGGCATATGAGTTAGATTTGCCTGCAAGTGCAGCTTCAGTCCATCGTGTCTTCAATGTTTCGATGCTAAAGAATTAGATTAGAGATCATTCACTTATGTTTCCTATAGAGGATATAGTTTTAAAGGATTCTTTTTCATATGAAGAAGTACCCATAGCTATATTGAATCGTCAAGGCGGAAGTTAAGAAGTAAGGAGATTGCTTTGATTAAAGTGTTGTGGAAGAAATCAAAAGATAGAGGAAGCTACTTGGTTATCCGAGGAAGACATGAAAGTTAGATATCCTTCCTTATTTTTACCTTCAAACTAGGCAATTTGAGGTATGAACCCTATTCTTACCCCTTATCTACTTGATTTTGTGTTATAAATTCTTCTATGTTAATGATTGTATCATGCTAAGAGTGTCTTAAGTCTTCATTTAGGGATGAATGATCCCAAGGGGGGATATTATAACCCCCCAAAAAATTTCAATTATTTTATCTTTGGCTATCTCATGGTCAAAAGACCAACTTTTGACTAGAAATTTGTTTAGGAAGTTAAAAGGGTTTTTTGGGGGAGTTTCTGAATTTTTGAAAGTGGTTCGGGGTAATTTTGGACCATCGAGAAAGTAAGCCTCCACATTTTTGTTGTGCAACATAGGATAGCCTCCGTGATAAGCAGCTTGACATGGAGGATATCCTCCATGATAAGCAGCATGTCACGACGGATAGCATCTATGATAAGCAACATATCATGCTACCTTGTAAAAATTGGGTAGTCATTTCAAGGTGAAGGGATTTTAGGTCTTTCTCCCATTTAAACTCCTCCCCCATGAATTTAATTATCCAATAAGAATTATTACACCTCTATAAATTCATAAATATCATTCTTTAAACAAAAAGGTGAAACTACCTAGGGTTTGAGGATTCTCGTCTCCAATAGGTCAAATTTCTCAATGTTCTCTTTTTTTAAAGGTATGTGGGACTATACTTACCCTCATGGGTGTAAGCTTATCATTTTAACAATCCTTATAGATATATAATAGAGTACATGTGATGGTTTATGGAAATCATTTAATGGGTATGGATCATAAACCCATTTTGATGAAAGTATGTATTAATCATGAGGTTTTGTCATAAACTTGAGTTATAATTATGTGCATATAGGATATGAGTTTTGAAAAAATGATTTATAAGCATGATTTATGAAATGTTTTCTCCCATTATGGGATATATGGTACTAATATGTTATGGGTTGTTCAAATGTGTGATTAAAAGTTGAGTTTAATTGTTTTACTATCATTTATGGATTGTCATTTCCTTGTGATCCAATGAGAGTGTGTTTTCATGTTTATGAATTCTCATTGTATTAAATTAAAGAGTTTCAAGTAATTAATGAAAGAGATGGATACCCTATGTTGATGTTTTTAAAGGAGAGTGTTTACGTAAGTTTTCATGCGATTTTGAAATAAGAACTCTCATGTGATATTTAACTCTTTTAGTGGTCATTTTCATATTTTTGAATAGAGGGTTATATGTATGATAAGATATGATATGATATGGATTGCAAGTCTAGGTATGACCTTACCTAACACTGAATGCCCTTAACATGAAAATAAATATTGCAAACATGAAGCATGATTTAAAGAGGTTATAATTGGGCCTAAAGAGGGATAGATGGAAAACCAAGAAGGCATGAGTTCAAAGACTCATAGCCTGAAATCATGTTTTACTGATATGGGTTTTTATGATAGGTTGTCCCAAAAAAGGGGGATGACTATGGTATGCTATCCCAAAAGGTAGATAATTATTGTATACTATCATACGATATACAGAACATGATCCTTGTGGAAAACTTGGAATAGATGATTGACCATGAGTTAAGGGCGGTCCTCATATAGCCTATGGGTGACAAGGTCGTGACGACATCTAGTCCAAAAACAAAACTAAGAGTTTACTTACATTTACAAAGTTGACCATTGTTTTCATTTTTATTATGCCCATGTATTTTGAAATTTATTATGTTAAGTTGTTTTAAAATAATCCTCTTAAGTATTTACATTAAATGTATGTTGTTTTTTGCTAGTTCTACATACTAATACTCTCCAAGTATTGACCCTTACAATAAAGGTTCTGAGACACAGTCCCGTGGTCCAGCACAGATTACTCTCAAATATTCAGAGTTGGTGAGCCTCATTTACTTTAGAATTCATTCTATCCATACATTAGTTTCAGTCATTTTTATGGTCTAACCATGGGCTATATCCCTTCTTTGATAGACTAGTATTTTAGTAAAAGCTTCATAGATGGTTTGGATGAGATTTAGTTTTTTCATGGATTTATATCTTAAAGTTTTTAATATTATTCTGGACCCCTTTCATGATTCATCTTATCTTCCGCTTTTCTTTTGCTATGAATAATGTTTATGATAACATTCTAAGGGGGCATCTCGAGCCTTCATGATTCGGGATGCCCTTCGTAGCCAAGGGCCTGGATCGGGTCTTGTTACAAACTCTTTCATTTTTATATGTTGACTTCCACAACTTCTTTGTAATACTATGCTTATGATGTAAGGCTAAGGGGTCATCTCATGCCTTGGTAGGCTTGGAGTTCCCGCCTTATCTAGACCCCTATTCAAGTCATGACAGGCTTGTTATTAGAGCATGGTTCTGTGTACTAGGGTGTCTAAGAAGTGGTGTCTAGTAGATTGTTGCTTATAGGTGTGTTGTGCACCACACTTATTATTAGAAGGCCATCGGGCATTGAGAAATGATTTTTATTCTTTTATACTCTAGATCGTGCAATAGTGTTATCCGTATGAAATTTATCCAAATTCTTTCCCTTCTTTATTTTCTAGGATATATCCCATTATCAAGAAAATACAAGTGCAAAGGCTTAGATACCTAACTAAGTGGTTCTTTCCAAATAATTCATTGAGCCCAACTACGTGGTCCTTTCCAAATGAGTCGTCAAAGTTTATGAAACATCACAAGGACTTGAAAGGAATACATTAGTTCATCAAAGTTTATTGATTCAAGCATATACCTCAATATTCATGAATCTTTCTTTTCATCCTAAGGTAAGGTGTGTATTCATTCCCTTTCAACACCTTTATTGAAGGAATCTCGCTTAAGAGGGAGGATATGTATCTGAATATTGGAATAGTATCCAAACCTAGAGGTTGTATAAATTGGGGTGTTATAACCTGTGAGTAGTAAGATAATTCCAATTTTAGTGATATGAAGTCATATGTTTAGAAGTCAAAGTGAGGGTAACTTTTTAGTGAATAAGAGTACTTTTATTTTCATTGCCTTTAGGTAAGTGTTGGGGTTGGTATGCATTTATGTTGTTAGTTAAGGTGTACAAAAATTAGCAAGCTTATGGTAGTCGATAAAAAAAGAGTGGTTAGTTAAAATATTTGCATATTTAGTTTAAATAGGAAAGCTCATAATTATTTGTTATTACAGCTGTAAAAACTAATCATAGGTTAGGAATGTTGGGTAGATTGTCTAATGATTTATAAATTTAGCATTCACTTAGGGTAATCTTAGAAATTTTGGAGATAGTTGGGATATATGAATGGGTAAATGGATGTAGTGTGAGGTAGAAGAATGTTCTATAGACCATATTTAGTTACGTTATAATATTAAGATCGACAATCCTTACTATGTGGTTTTGCTACACTGAGGGTCCCTTGATTTTTATCTAGTAGTTGTAAGATGATTTAGTAGTTGAGAAGATATGTAGTTTTATTTTAAGGCGTAGTAGTAATGTTGTGGAGAAGATGTCCTTGTAGCTTGTAGTTAAGTGAAATAAGGAATTTATGTTAATTTTTATATTTGGTGGACAATTATATTATGTGGGATATTTCATCAGTGGTACATGATTAATGCTCGGCTCTAAGTTTGAACTTTATATGTTTTTCGTGGTGATAAAGATATTAACTCAAAAATAGTGATGCAATAGTTGTGGGAGTAAATTATTACACTTGATTTAATGTGTGAGAGCGCTTAGGTTGATAAATTTGAAATATTGGAGTGGATAATGGTTCTATATACACGAGGTTTAGTGTTGAAGTAGAAAACTGTGGCTAAATCATTAGATGGATCAGAGCCCTAAGTTATAAGAATAAGGTGTACTCGGTATTTAAGTTATAAGTGTCATGTATAACTAGTTTATGTTCTTAAATATTTTATTATGGAGAAGTCTAGGGAGTTGTTGTATGGTGTTCTTTAGAGCTAAATAGAGGGACAAATAAATAGATTATGTGAACTCTTGGTATAATTTTACAATTCTATTAAATTATGAGCTTATGATATTAGAGGTGTAATGCTATAATTATAAGGAGTTGAAAGTGGGTGTTATGTGTTTAGACACATGGATGTCTATGCCTATGAAAATGTTAGTTATAATATGATTATCTTAGAGGTTGGAGGGAGTTAAGATTAGCATCCCGAAAGGAGATGTCCTAGAAGGAATTATGTATCTTCATACTATAGTTATTGTGGGGAGTTTGTCATTCATGTGCATAGTGATGCCACTATTGTTCAGAGTGTTGTGCTTATAGATTTAGAGTGAGGATATATCCGCAAGTCTAGCATAGTGACCTTTGATCTAAGGGGGAGATTATGAACTAAGGTGGATCTTGAATTTTCTCATGGTGGTGATTTTCAGGTAAGAGCAATGGTAAATCTATTCTTATTATAACAAATTCCTTCAAGTTTTGTTTAAAAGGATATTCTATCAATATCTTATGTATTCAAAATATGCCTATGCCTAAGTTTTGAGTTCTCTATCCAACCTATGTCCATGCTTCGACCCTTAATTTTTGATATAGGTGTTTTTAATATAATGCCCTTCAAACCTATTGGGTTGCATCTTCCATCTCAGGTCCCACCTAGAGTAGTGCAACAAATATAAGTTCTAATTTAATATTGTCACTTCCATTAATCATTCTTATACTCCAGTCCCTCAATTACCCTCCTTAGTTTAGGATAATAATGGTTATGGAACTATAGCACTGATTTAGATAAGAGAATTGATGTTCTTTATTGTTAAAGTTGTGGTGTGATAACTCAAGGTAAGGTTGTAGATGAAGAGAGAGGAGTGGGATGAACTTTTTTAATGTGAAATAGCTCAAAGGGCATATATGGTGAAAATCTATGTGAAAGTGATTGAAGTTTCTGGGTTTTTGGTACGGGAATTCATAAAGTGGGTTTAGAAAATATTGGCTTGAATATTGTGATTGATAAATCCACAAGCCATTGTGTTATGTGGGTAGTAATCTTGATAAGACATGATGTTGTTTTACTATAGTGATATGATGGAGTAGGATTCCTGAAAACATTAAGAGCAAAGGGTCCCATAGCTTAAGCTAGCACCCTTTTACTTTGGTTTAGGATTTAACACAGAGAAAGTATACAGTTAGACTCAGAATTGTGTAGTTATGTATTGCACAAGGGAATCATAAGATTGTGCATGGTGAAGTGTGGTATTCGTAGCTGAATTACAGTTGAGAAGTATTGTTATATTTAATGGTTATTAAACGTATAATTGGAGGTAGAGAATGCTTTTAGTCTTGTGTCCCACAAAATTCTTATTTGACGTCATGTATCAATATTAATCATGCCAAGTATTCCTGGAAAAATTCATGACTTATGTTGTTATAATCTCGTTCCATAGACCTTATTCCAAAAATCATGTTTATGTGGAGTCTTATTATCTCATGATTCATGCTTATACGCTTTACTTGGTTATGCCATGAAGCTCTTTTATTTTGATACCTATATATGTTTTGTTGATCGACAATTCCTAATATGAAGTTACATATTTTATTTTGTACTTTTACAGCTTCAATAAGTTCCTACTCATCATTCAAGGATGAATGATTCCAAGGAGGAGATAATGTAACGCCTCACATTTTCGAGCTAGAATTTGAATACTCATTCCAATGCGTGCAAATGCCATAATTTATGTCTAAGTATAATCATCATGATTATTTGCCTATTGTTTAAAGTGCTTTTGCTGTGAAGAATGTTCATAGGAAACACTTAGGGCATAGTTGAGTTGAGAACTTCTATTGTCGATTGAATTTTGGTATTCGATCCTACAAGGGAAAACTTTGAATATGTATAACTTCTAGAATATATGTATTTTGAGGTTCAAGGCCCACCAAATGAATGATAATTGATTTCACTTACCAACACATCCAATTTTACCTTAATCTGATATCTGAGCAAAAAAATAGGTGCATTTTTGCGAGTGAACCAGTGAGGATCCATGATAAGGGTGTGGCATTCCCTCTGTGCTCCGCGATAAGAGCATGGAACTCCCTATATTTTCTATGTTAAGGGCAAGGCATACTCATGTTCCCAGAGACACTAAAATACATATTTCTGTACAACTTTTCAAGGGAAAACTAGTCAGTTGCATCCTTAATTATCTTATAACAAATACTAACGTATTTTCCCTCATTCCATAACCCAAAGACAGGATTTCTCTTCTCCCAAATCCTCAAAAGCACCAAATAAGCGTTCTGCCCAAAAGATCAACTTCAAAGGCTTCAAATTCAAGTTTCTTCTCAATGTTTCCTCACAATTTCATTATCAAGCATATGGGAAACAAATCCAAGTCTTTATATAAGTTTCAAGATAGGGTTCAAGCTTCAAACTTAAGGATTCAAGCTTTTACCATATTTCTTCTGTCAAGAAAGGCATGTTAGACACTCTCTATTTTAAATATTGTATTGTTGTAGTAATTTTATGTTAATTAAGTGTTCTTGGATGTTGAATTTAAACTAGGGATGAAGGTTTTGGTGGTTTTACTCATGCATTGTTTTCCCTTATTTTTAATGGTTTATTCATGGTTCAAATGGTGGATTGTAAAGTGAATTTGTGACTCAAGGTAATGGTGAAATTGGGAATTTGGTTTCTCACAATGTTTATGGATTTCATATGATGTGTTAGGTGGGTTGTAAGATAGTACTCGCCAGGTCTCTCAAAGTCAATCACAGGCAATCAAATGCTAAAGTGCAGGAAAACTAAAGGTTGTGCAGGAAAATAACAACACACAAGATTTAACGTGGAAAACCTCTTGTTCAATGGAGCAAAAAACATAACTTGTTCTCACAAGAACCCAAGAAATCCGCTATAATCAACCTCTTGATTATAGACTCAAGTTCAACCTAACTCTAGGCTCCTCCTGCCAGTAGTAACTCTACTACAACCTCAACTTGGCAACTCTACCAAGACTGTCAAAACTGATTAACTCTAATCACTATCAAACTTAGGAAACTCTACCTAAGCACTCTCTAAGAAAAGAGAAAAAGATCACTACTCTTATAAATTGAGTAATTTAATTACAATTTAGGGCTCAAGAACACTCACTCTTTTAGCTTACTACAAAGATGAGAACATTAGCAATACTTGAGCAACGTTAAAAATGAGTTTTTTCTGCCTCTCTTTCTCTCTTTATGATTTTACAAATATTGCTTGATGAAGAAGCATATTTTTCCTTTTATAAAAGAGTGATGATTTTGTCTGAAATCTCATTGGACTAGGCGTCCTAATTAGTACAAGTTTTACGTTCCAGTTTGTTACACAAGTGGATAAAGTTGTGCAGACGCGTGCCAACGGTTTTGTTATTTCGAACATCAAGGGACCTAGTCCCTTATAGTCATCTGCTCATCATCAAAACTATATATAACAATTTTCTCCCTTTTTGCTGATGACAAACCAACTACAAAGCTTTGAGCTTGAATGCACATTCATCATATTTACTCAGCGTAATTACCACTCTGAAGATGAATGTTTCCCTTATAATCATGCTTCCACCATCATGCAACGAAAGGACTTGGTCCCTTATAATCATTTTCTTACTTCCCCCTGTCAATATGCCTTCCTTCATTAATCTATTCAATACATTACTTATTCTCTTGTATCAGAATGCCATACAAATATGCAACTTAAATCATTATAGGCATCTGCATCAGTTGCACATAGTACCTGGTCCGTACTACATAAAATCAGTATTCCCTATTTTGGCATCATTGAAAAGTTAGTAAACTAAACTAAAATTAAAATAAGAACAAATTAGTTAAATCATGGACACCGAGGCAACACTAACATAAAGATTCATTCATAATTAGAGTATAAGTATCATAGAAATTCATAATTTAAATATTCTAGGGAAAAGCCATAGGAATCAAGAAGGATTAACAAGTGAAGGACTGGGGAAAGGGTTTTGAATGAGTAGGGTCAGGTTGTTATTGAGATGCCTTATTTCTGCATTCAACCTTAGGACCTCATAAGTTAAGATTAACACCCTTTTATTAGTTCAACATTCTGAGTTTTGAGCATTTCAGACACACATAGGCTTCTTTTGGAGAGATGCTCAATTGTTACTTGGAGCTTCCTAATTTCTTCATCCTTTGCAGCTAGGTTGAACTTCAGTTCTTCTATTTCGTTGCTGAACTCCCCTTGAGAAATGCTACCTAATTTAACACATTCATTTTTGATCGGTGTCTTCATGCCAAGCATTTGTAGAATAGTCCCTTAGGTACCATTTTCACAAATAATACTAAATTGGTCAAATCCTTTATTCAACCAATATACATAAGGCATGCCATGTTTTCCATTTTTCCTAAGAATAACTTTATGAATATGTTCCATTATTAAAGCAGGTAGATTAATGAATTTAAAGCTACAAAGGCATTTCATCAGATCTAAATCAGGGGATGATCCAATGTTTTTATTTTGTGATCCAGGCAGAATCACCTTGTTGACAAAGTCAAAGACCAACTAAAACTTACTCTATAGTGATTTCCTATTCATTGCAGCCACAAATTTTCCTTTGACCTATAATGCATTAGCTAAGAATTCTATTGAATGCAGTTGCTTTGATATATTTCTCACACCATATATCGGAACTTCTATAATTTTTCCCAGTGTTTCTTCATTCAAATTTATTTTCTGTAACATCCCAGGACTACCCTCGATTCACCACACAGTGCTTACGACCCTGAAGGACCACAAGCTAACCCATGACTGATATCTATTTTGAGTACTGAATAATAATACTGAAATTGATGTAGAAAAATGGGCTGAAATGCCATAAGGTTTAAAACATCTAAAATTCTAATAAAATATAATATCTGTAAAACTAAATATTGTCTGAAAATCTAATTTGAAAAGCCTCTAACTAAATTTGTCTGAAAATTATAGTTGATGGGATAATCCTCCAACTATCTTCGACTACTGAGCTACTGCTAAACTGAAACACTAAAATAAGAAGTATATCCTCAATAAATGAGGACTCACTGCTAAATCTGCTATTACTGGCTGAATCTGGGTAAGTGTGGTTAGGAACCTGAGCGTTCGAACCTATGATATGAAACATCATAGCGCAAGAAATGAGTATGCGATCAGTATATGGAAATGTACTGGTATGCTAAATAAGGTAAGGTTGAATGTAAGTATTTACATACATAAACAATAATTGACTAAATGATATAGAGTAACTGAATATGAGAGTATATGAATAACTGAAACTACTGTAAATACTGAGTATGTAATACTGTGCACATATTTATACTATAACTAATCTTTTTGAAGCTAAGTATTGTGTTCTGATTACTTAGTAACTTATATCTGAAGTTACTGATAACTGATTTACTGATACTGATTGACTATGTCTGACAGTTCTAATTCTATAGAGATAAAATAAGTACTAAACTGAAGACTGAAACTAAAACTTTGGGAGGTAATCATCTAACCGACATGCCCCAAATAAGATAAGGTAACTAAGTTGGGGTCCAATCCGTAACCCCAATTGGAAGGGTATTAGTATTGTGCCATGGGTAAAGACAACTGTTGTGGAGTCAGTCTTAACTAGAGGGTGACCTCTGAGATTAGTCCTAAAGTAGTGGGTGATCCCTGAGTATGTCAGTCCAACTAACGGGTGAAATCTCATAACCTATGTTGGCCACGTAGTTTGGGAACTTAGGGATTTATTCTAGGTACTTAGACCTAACTAACGGGTGTTTCCCCATCCCTAGGATCGCTCGATGCTGAATCCTACTCCTAACTGAAAGACATAGAACTGAGTATACTGGATTGGAATGGACTGACACTTAGATTACTGGGTTTTCCTAAGTTTTGTAACTGATTGAGTTCTACTGAGTTTTGTAATGGATTGAATGTACTACTAATCATGACATGACTGATACTAGTCATTAATTGACACTGTCTCTAGATAAACAAATAGCATGAAATATAAAGCAAAGAATCATATTGTCCACTTGGGCATAATTCATTCATAGAGACATTTCATCAAACACTTGTAATGCATTAACTTGTACATGAATAGGGAATATATGTTAGCATGCTATATGGTATTGTTTCATTCTCATAGCTAATTTATCAAACACATGGAAACATGCTTGGTTCAGTAAATCATAAACACTTAGGTTTAACATGTCTAAAATAATCATCTTGCAAATTGAAGGGTTCATCATGAATATCATGTAATTCAACACATACTAGGATAAATTCTTGGAACTTGTAATCTAAATCATGGATTAAAACTCAAACAACATCATGAATATAAATTCAATCTAATTTAAACATGGAAATCATAAATCATAAATCTTGTATTGTGAAAAAGGATTCTTGGGCTCCATGGTAAGTAAGGATCCACGGATGAACATCTAATATACCTTAATTTGATAATTTCTTGGAGAAATTCTTGGGATTGACCTTGATTCTTGAGAGCTAGGGTTTGTTTTTTCTAGAGAGAAATACCTTTTAATTTTGGGGTAAAAGTGAGTAATGAAGGGTTTAAACATTTTTATTGATTAAATCACACATCTGGGCTGAATAAAATCATGGTAAAAGATTATTTTAACCCTGGGAGCAACTTTTATTTTTTGTGAAATTTGTCAATCTGGACCCCTGGCGTGACGCACCACTATCACACCAAGCCACTAGAAAATGACAACTGGGAAATTGTATAGTTGTGTGACGTAGTACAATCACATTTCCACCTTGGACACGACCTATAATCTCACCATGATGCGGTGGTATCACATCGAAACACTGGAAAAGGACAATTCTAAAATTGAGCCTTGGCGTGAAGCGCCAATATCGCGGAGGCTCACTAGTTTTTGATAATTGCCATTTTGGATGTCTCCACGATGTGTTAATGGCTCAGGTGGTACACTGTCATACTAAAATGGCTCTGACTCTTCGCTCGGGTGTTGGATTTGGGCGAATTTTATATTAATAGAAGCTTATTCAATTTTTCACATAATGAAAAGTAAAAAACTTTAAAATTCCACATGTATAAAAGTGTATTCATCTTTAAAGAAAGTCTTTGACATTATTGGTAAAAATTTAAGCTAGGTAAAAGTACAGGGTATTACATTTTCTTTCCTTAAACCTATGTAATCAGATTCAACCCATCTTCTAAGAATTCCAAAGAGAAAAAGAATTCCTTGACTATCTTACAAAAAATAGTGGGAATAGGTCCTTCCATGAGATGCATCCTTGATGTTTTACCAACTCAACTAGTTATATTATACCAGGTTCTGTTAGCACATTTGAATTAAAAAGCCTTCCAATTAACACCTTTGGATTTTTCAAGAACCTATGTTTGACTTACTTAGATATAACCTTACTGTTCACCCATTTTTTCTTTTAGTATAAGTGATCACAAATTCTTTTTCATCTATTTTCCTTTTTTGGGGACCAGGTCCCTCAAGTGTCATCATCTTCTTAGTAAAACTTCTAGATTATTTTTTCCAGAATTTCTTGGTGTTTTACTAAGATTGTTTTTTCTTGTGATTAATTATGCTCTTACATGGTCTATTTAACAATAAGCTGAGGTTTTCAGCAACCCAGGTTTCTTCAACCGCAACACTATAAGAAAAATTTTGAGGATTCATGGATGATTATTCATCAACAGGTTAAGTGATGAAAGAATTAGGATTTGGAAGATTAAGATCAGAAGGATGTTTTTTAGGAAGTTTTGGGATGGGATTATTAACTATGTTAAGCTCAGAATACTTTAAAATACATGAAAATAAGAGAGTTTCAGCCATTGAGGAGGTCTTTTTCATAGAAGGACAATTTGGAATTTGGATTTTTCTTTTTGATACGAGGAGTGGGTGTGGAAATAGGATATGATCAATTTCAAATTATAGGTGACTCACATTTTTTCTTTTAATAGGACAGCCTTTTTTCTGTTACAAGGACGGGAGGACGTGACTTTTTCTTGATAGAATAGACAAAATTTGAACATACAAAATACCAGGTCCCTCTTTAGTTTGTCTGAATCTTCAACTTTGTGCTTGTCACATCTATCCACTTCTAAAGTTGTTCCTATTGATGTGTACCTGTAAATGTATGGTACTGATTAACACCAAAATGTACCTAATGTACCGATTATACTTGCCTCCTAAAAATAGCCAAGTTTTGGAAGAAAAGCTTATCTACCTAGTAAGCCAGGTTGATTTGATCAATACCAGCTACATCTTTTTAGTTTTAACACACAATTTCTTTTAAGAAGTTTTCCTGAATGTAGGTCTGAGGATCAGTTTCCAAACTTATCATTATTTGAATTTGTAAGATTCCTTCTACATTACTTTATACTAGCCATATCCTCCAAAATCTTTTACACCTTTGTGAGATCATTTTGGTATAGGAATGCTGAAAAAGTCATGAGATTTCTAAATTGCACTCTTCCCTCCATATGTGAATTTAGAATGTTAGGGAGATAAGAGGATATTTACTTCTAGTTTGATCCTTTATGATGAATTCCACTGGGACCCGATCCCTATGAAATCTTGACTAGATACTTCTTGGAATTCATCTATTTGAGTTGATATTTATGATTGAGATCTTGGATCACCATTCATCATTTTTTTCTAAATTATTAGGCTCTTGACTATTCCCAATAGCTGCATGCAAATTTTGACCCTTTTTACCTATTTACATAAGAGACCTTCACCTTGAAGTGTCTTAGAAAAGAGAATACAATCAGACCTTCCATTCATAGCCTTGAACAATTACATATCAAAAAGATTGTTTTGATTGCAAACCTTTTGTCCCTCCTACACATACAATTATTTGTTAGACTTAGGAACATATTTGAGATTGAGTTCCCAGGAAAGAGGTGTGTCTAAATCCTTCTTTATCCATCTAGGTAATGTGAGCTTCTTCATATTTTTCTAAGGTCTTAAACCTTTAGGATGGGTTCTCCCCTGGTGTACATGTCTAACATTTGTCCTTCTTTCTCTGAGCCAGCTTTGACAGTCTTCTTTCATGTGTCCATCTCTACCATAGTGAGTACATAGAGGCTTGTGGACCTTGTTCTTAGCATTTTGAGCAGCATTTCCACTAGATCTGAGTAATTAAGTTTTGAACTGATACCTAAGACCTTTTTAACTTCTTTATTAATCAAGTTACAAAGGATCAGAGAGGATGCAGTCCATTGTAGAGATTTTTTAAGTTCTTCCCTAGGACGAACCAAGTCACTCTCCAACTCCTTATTCTTCTAGAGTTCATACATAAACTACTTTTGGGAATCCTCCAATTTTTCTTCAAGATCAACCTGAAACATTGATGCTTCTTTTTTTCCTTTACTCTCAAAAGAATCTTCTTTCTCCAGTTGACTCGCAAAGCTCAACTTTAAGTGCCAAAGATTTTTCCCTTTTGACTTTCTTCTTTTCTTCTCCTTGTTTCTTCTTGAGTTCATGGGTTTTCAGGTTCTCAATTTTTTCATCCATAGTGAGGGTTTTTAGGTTTCTTACCTCCGTTATGGAATCCACTTTGCTTTCCCATGACTTGGAAATAACACCTAGACTCTTCCTCACCTATTTATGCAATGGAATCACTACTCCTAGGTAGTGTATCTCATTTGTGATGGAAGTGAATCTTGTATGCATTTCCTTTATTATCTCTCCTTTCGTAGTAAAGGTTTCTTACCAGGTAGTCAGCATGTATACTTTTGAATCCTTCATATTTGTAGTTCCCTCATGAGTTTTTTTCAAGTAGTCCTAGATATATTTATCATTTCACAGGCAAAAATCCTATTTTATTCATCAGGCCATATGCCACAAACTAGAAATTTCTTATCCTTGCAATTCTTTTCAATGTTCTTTCTATCTTCATCATTGAATTCCTACCTGCTTTTGAAACCATTCTTGTCACTCTCCTTCTTTGACTTCTCTAATAGGAACATGAGTACCATAAAAAATTATGTCAATCAGTTCACTATCATTAGTAATAATGAATTCAAACATCAGGGTTGTCCACCACCTATAGTACTATCCACTAAATCTAGGTTGTCTAGTGGTAGATTGCCCTTTGTCCAGGTTAGGTAAAGCAGAAATGGTGACAAAATCACTCTAGGTGTAAATATTTTAGAGTGTTCTGGCTCTGATACCAATTGTTGGAACGTTTGGGGGTTGTACCACATAGTGAAGTTCCAGGTCCCTCAAAGTCAATTATAAGAAATCAAACACTAATGTGCAGGAAAACTAAATATTGTGCAGAAAAATAACAACACACAAGATTTAATGTGGAAACCGCCTTGCTCAAGGGAGGAAAAAACATGACTTGCCATCACAAGCACCAAAGAAATTCAGTATAATCAGTCTTTAGATTACAGTCTTTATTTCAGCCTAACTCTAAGATCCTCCTGCTAGTAGTAACTCTACTACAGCCTTAACTTGGTAACTCTGCCAAGGCGATCAAAACTAATTAACTCTAATCAGTATCAAACTTAGGAAACTCTATCTAAGAACTCTCTAAGCAAAGAGAAAAGATCATTACTCTTGTAGACTGAGTAATTCGATTGCAATTTAGGACTCAAGAACACTCACTCTTTTAGCTTACTACAAAGATAAGAACATGAGCAATACTTGAGCAATGTTGAAAATGAGTTTTTAATACCAATCCCATTTTGATTATGCAAAAGATACTTGATGAAAAAGCATTTTTTTTTCATTTTATAGATGAGTGATGATTAGATCTGAAATCTCATTGGACCAGATTTCCTAATTTGAACAAGAAGCACCTGCCAGTTTGTTATACAAACGGCAAAGTTTTGCAGACTCGTGTCAGTTGTACTGTTACTTCGAACATCTAGGGACCTGGTCCCTTCTAGTCATCTGCTCATCATCAAAACTACACATAGCATACCACCTTTATGGAAAGACTTCAAAAACTACTTGTTGTAATATTTTAGGTGTATGTTAAAAGTTTACTCCTCAAAGATATCATACTTACTGATTGATCAAGTGAATTCAATGTAAGTTCACTATGGAAATTTCTAAGGAAATCCTACTTATCCGGATTCAATTAGTCTTTGTTTATAGATCACACACTTGTTCATATAGTTTTTGATGAAATAGTTATTCCCCATTCATGTGGGGGATTATTGGTTTCTAAGTTAAATTTGAACAAAAATGGAAGAAACAAATGGAGGGAAAAGTGGGTTGTGTTTTCACTTTACGGAAGTAAGGTTCTCCCACATTGGTGGAAGAAAGGAACTTCTTAGTGTTTAAGTATAGAAATTCTCCATCACGTGGATAGCAAGAAAAGAACAAGACAAGTCTCACATCATCGTTATCGTAGCTTGTTTAGGTCTAGCGCACACACAAACGCACGTGATTGTACAAGTAATATAGTGACTCAAAGAATCAGATATCGTACCCACAAGGACTACTTGATTTGTAATTTACTTAACTTTTGTTCAACAATAATGAATTCAAGTGTTTCAGAGTATCAAAATGGGTTGAAAAAATTTAATGAACAATTTAACAGCTAAATAAGTATAAATTATGCATAAGCTAGGTAGCAAACACTATGAAAGAAGATTCTATGGTTAAGCCACTCTTAGCAATCCTATAATTCTATCCTTATTGTGGTCATGTTGATTATTGAATTGTTGATTTGCAAAGTTTAGGTTATCGTCATGGTCTTTCGAGCCTCTAATCTTCTACCTAAAAGGATATTGCAACTACATCGCTAAGTGGGAATGCAATAATCCATTTAGATGATTTAAGTTATCTTCCTGCAACTGAACCAAATAAGTCTTCTAGGTATATTCCTATCCTAGATGCTACTTCACATTCTTCATTCTGTCGAAGAATATGAACTTGCTCCTTAAACTCTTCGATCTAACCCTATGATTCTCCATCCGGGTTCACAAAGAGATTATATATGTATTCTAATGGTGGACAGTAATTAAGATAGTAGAAACAAGAGAATAAGAACAACCCATGAGATAAATTAATGTTAACCACTCTAAGAATATCAAAATATAATAATGTTCTCATCCTGAACACCATAATAAGGCTTTTTAGCCGCTAATGTTCAAAATCAACATCAAGAATATATAATTAATCGTAAAAAATTCAATGCTCAAAGATGAAGAATGGAAGAACCCTAATAAAACATTCGTAATTATTTTTGCCTTTGTTATAAGTATGCCAAGATGACTACATTTTTTTCCTATGTATCCCTTTTATACTAGGGCAGGAATCCATGAAAATTACTCAACTACATTACACGAAGCTCATCAATGACACTAGGGTCTATGGCATGGGGCTATCAAGGACCTTCACAGGAAAATGCTCTTCAAAAAATACCAACCTCCGTGGCATGGAGGCTACCACTGACACTAAGGTCCATGGAACAGGGCTATCGCGAACCTTTGTTAGAAAGTGCCATTAAACTTTAACTCATCAATGTTCCACGAAGCTCAACATGGAGGGTACGCTTAGTGGAACAGAGGTATTTCATTTTCCTCCCTAATAGCTCTTTATGTTTTTCTTGATTTCGGGCTTTGTGCCATGATTTCCGAACATCGTTCCAATATCTTTATGATCTGCATATCACTCCAAGTGCTTCACTAATCCAAAATCTCCTCATTAATGCATCCAAGCACATCCAACTTTACAACAATCAAGCCTTGCAATAGCTAATCATGTCCATTAGCTTGAGAATACAATTATAGCTCAAACACAATACAATTAACACGTTTTAGCTCATAGAACAAGTATAAATTTGGATAAATATTGGCACTTAAAGGTATAAATATGCCCAAGATCACCACCCCACACTTAGAATTTTGTTCGTCCTCGAACAATCCCAGGAAATCATTATAAAACAAATAGGCTTCATGTCACAATCTGAATAAGATGCTTTTGTTGGGCACACATAGGCTACACACGAATCACTACTTTTCACCTCAAACTTATCATCTAGCATATGAAAGCACATCAAACTTCCTAACTTCACAAGTGGACTCTAGCGTATTGGCAAACTTATACACATTATTAAATCAAGCAATCCTACAGGTCACCCAACTATTTTCCACATGCACCCTCATAATAAGATGATTACCTAATTCATTCATAATTTTGCGATCAATAATAAGCAAGGGCACGTAAAGAATAATTTTCGCTCACTCTCACAAGGAATTCACACAAGTTATATGATGAACCATAGGCTTTCCCTTAGTGTACTACTCCACTAATAGTTGAATATTACAATTAAGGATCAAATAGGTTTTCAAATAGTATATTTAAGCTAAGTGATGGGTAGGAACTATTTGGGTAAACATAGTGGCTAATGTCCCTAAGCGCTTTAATACATCACAAGAACAATACATACACTCAATTAACAACCATTTTCACCTCATCTATCTTCCTTTGTCCGTTCATTTTGGCCCCATCTTATTAGGTTGATTCGGATACACAATGTAAGAGAGTCTACTTTTTCAACACATTTTTCAAAAAAACAAATTCTTGAACATTCTTTATTATTTTTATCACTTTGCTCCTGACCTTATTGTACCTCAATTCTTAATCAAACAGCTATTTTTTGGGGCTTTACTATCACCATTTTCCTATTTGTTTTTCAACTCCTTACTTAATTAATTTTTCACTAAAGAGTTTAGGATCTTTGGATCAAATTATGGTAAAATAAGGAAGGGGTATAAGATACATGTGAGGTTACCAAATAAATTAGATTATAGTTTTAACAGGGCTCACTAGGGATAATTGCAAGGATGGGCAAAGGAGTTCTGAAACATGGTATCAGAAAAATGCCTACATCATCTCCTAAATCCAACACCCTTTATTTTGCTTTGTAAACAAACCGAGTAAGTTCTATATATCACTATGCATGAGGAATAACTAGACAATCTCACTCACACTAGGTGCATACTAGATTCAAGTAGGATCCTTACAAGCTCTCGATCTAGTAATTGCACAAATTCGGAATTAAGCCAACAAACTGAGAGTCACACATTTGAGAATAAGTGTCTAAAACTATCATCCCTCTTTTAAGTTTGACATGCTTTGCTCTAAAACAAGAATTTCTCATGTCATTTAACCAAATAACCAACACAAAGTACCTCTCCCTAGAATTATGGTAGAGTTCTTCTCAAATATTTATTCCCTAAGACTAATCCCCGTAGGACGATTGTTATCCATATATCATAGAGGAAGGCACCTAACTATGATAATTTATTAAAATCACCTTAAGGGGAAAATATTTACTCTTAAAATTGAATCAAACTTAATTAAGCAAATACGAACTAAAAATAATATAAACTAAAAGTAATAAACTAAGCAAAGTAGAGAAACCACTATGAATTACCAAGAAAGCAATATCATAATTACTAACTATTATAGATCGAATATTTAGAATGTCAATCAAAGTCACATCAACAACAATAAAATAAACCTCCATAAATAACAAAAAAATAGAGTAGCAAAAAAAATGCACGAAGAATGAGAAACATCTAGCATTGTTGTCACACCTCAAATCCTATTGGGGTGAACTGGCACCCATAACCGAGGAGGCCCGGGAGAACCAGCTCATAACCTTATACTTCCCATGCATACCTCTATGACAATCCGAAATTCGGACAGCATCATGTCGCATATAAAAGGAAATAATCACTTGTATAAGATCGAGCACACATATATATATATATACAATACTTGGCCATTGGAGCCATCACATCTATTAACAAAACACCACCTTGCCTGTACATTAGGTCTACAAAGCCTCTAGACAATACACAGAGTTTAACTAAGGTCGGTACACACCCCGCCATATAACTAACTTCTATTAAATACCAAAAGTGACTGGATATGGCACGGAAAGCCCCGAAGCAAACTGGAGCTCACCAAAAGTAGCTGGATATCCTGGCTCCTACTTGTGCGGTGTATGAGCTGAGGTACCTATGCCTGCAGCATGAAATCCAGGTCCCCCATGGGGGACGTCAGTACGAAACATGTACTGAGTATGTAAAGCTGTAGATAATCACATATGATATAGGAGCTCAATAGAAATCAGAAACAAGTGAATAAATCGTAATAGGAGTAGACCACACTTACTAGAACTTGTGACAACCTGTACATTGTATTTATTCAATCACTTTACCTTCATTCTTATCATCTTTGTAATCATTACTGTACTGTACTGTGACCATTAGGCTGCCTCCAGTACATATCAACTGGGATCGACCCATGATAGGCTTATGCCCCTGGGATACCACCCATAAATGCATAAATAGGGATCGACCCATGATAGGCTTATGCCCCTGGGATACCACCCGGTAAGAGAGAACTTCCATTACTTAGTTCAATTAATCTTTGAGATTGTTATTTCGGTCGCCACCGCATCTTTGATACTTTAAAACAATGATACATCAATAAGATACATATAAATAGACCATCAATGCAATAACAATGAAGTAAGAACTTATTGGTATATCAATGAAACATTTTGGAGCCATTAATAGCACATGGATCTTGTTTGAGTAACCGGATACCTTCTGACATTCATTAGTGCAATAAACATGTAAGATTTGGAAGACAAGTAAGCATTGGAATGTCTTGATATCTTGTAAGGTGGAAACAAGTTCATTGGTAACGTAGGACATCATACAAAACCATTATGGATCATATGTTATTGAATAACTTTGGAAACTTTCTTAATAGAACAATTGTTCACTTTCATGACAAAGATATGGTATAGAGTATGCTTTACATACCTGACTTTCAACCTTCAATACTAGTCCCAAATGGACTTCCCATATTTTCAGATTACTTATCTACAATGAACATATATAGCAATCTAGTATTAGCAACCAAACGTCACAATTCAATTATTTGAATTCACCAAACTAGTGGTTGAGTAGTAAGCCTTAATTACACCATAAAGGGTGTCACTTTAACCTTCTTATACTCCAATTACATTCACATACCATGCATATTCATACAACATCCTCCAATATCAAGTTTGGATTCATTTATCCTTCCAACCAATCCATTAAACCAAATTGAGCCATAGACATAAATAATCATCAATTCAATAGTATATCACCATTTCCACCTTCCATAACTCAATTACCATATCCACCTTCCACAATTCAATACAACCAAACCATGCATAATAGTCCATAACCCTATTTCCATCACCTTTCAATAACAACTAATACATATAATCCTCTATCACACATATAAATATGGAAAAGAACAAGGCAAACAATATTCATACCTTAGAATTCACCTCTTGATTATGAAATCATGTTTGCACAAATAATAGGTGTCGTTCGAAGCTCTCGAGATGACAAACGCAGTTATCGAATTACTTTGAAATTTCTATGGTTAAATCAAAAGTAATTTAAAGGTCAAATTTGGCTAGGGTTTGTTCTTTCTCAATGATTGATGATGAAAATGAGTTTTTGAACTCATATACATGTATATATACACATATTCCCGTCCATAATATAATAGGAAATGACCAAAATGCCTTTAAAATTTAAATAATGTCAAATATGTCCTTTGGTGGACTATTTTGATAAGCTAAAGTAGATCGACAATAACTCTTTGCTCCGATATCAGATTTTAGTAAAATTGGTATCGTTCGAAATATAATTCAAAGGGATTTAATTTCATATAAAGTAGGTCACCCAGTTCGTCCTGTACAAGGAGTTATGGTCGTTTGAAGTTGACCCTAAAAAACTGTTTTGAGAGGCTGAAGTAAAACAAGTATAACTCCTTACTCAGATGTTGGATTTGGATGAAACCAATTGCATTAAAAAGAAGACTCAAAGATATTTCTTTTCATAGGTCGAAGCTCTTCCAGTTCATTATATTAAGGGAGTTATGATCATTCGAAGTTGACACAAAATATTGGCTGACCTCAGTACTATTCCCAAATTTCCCAGCCACCGTTTTATAGTTTCGAACGTGCTCGATTATATCCGAAACCTATCCGTTTTTGGAAATCTTTATATCGTTGGAAATCTTATTCAATAAACTTCGCATGGAACCATCGAAGGGCAAATTCCGGTATAAATAAAATAAAAAATTAATTCCATATAAATAAGACCAATACACGTACTTGAATACGCCAATGCATGTACTTGAATACGGGGTGTTACAACTGTTCTCAATTCTTGCAGACATAATAAGTAATGAGGTGGTGTAGCACTCCCTGATAAAGAATTATCCATGTCATTATCGACATTTGGACTGTATGCCTCAGCTCCCAAATCTAGGTCCACTGCCTCTTTCTCTGATATTATATCTGAATATCTCATCTGCTGCTGTTTATCTATAAGCATGTCATCATTAATAGGCTCTATAAAATATAGGCCTATTTTTATTAATGTCTAGGCATGATTACCAAGTAGGTAGTCCAACTCTACTATATGAATCTCCTCCCTCGTTGTTGGTCTCCTACCTACTCTAAGTTGCAGCATCTGTAACCTATACATACGGGTTGTGATCTAATTATCTCGAACATGACGTTTAGGAAAATTAAGCATCGGCCCATGGGCCATATCTAGTCCCTTAGTCTTGGTCATATCTATGGGGAGTGTGTCCACCAATGGCCTGTAATCTAGCGCCTTCTCCTCAATCGCGTGAATTATTAAAAATCTGGTCAACAACCCATCGAGTCCATATTTGTACCCCTGATGGTAGCAAACCTTCTTTATCATGGAAAGGATAACAACACCCACATTTATATCAATATCATCCCTCGACAAGGCATAATTAGGAAGACCCTATCACGAGTAACATTTGCCATGTGCTTTTCCAAAACGAGGCAATGACAGATACTTTTCAACCACATATGTCCCTACCTGTTCATTTGGGCATATAGGAATGTCAGGTGGAGGCCAATTTCTCTGTGATGAACCCACCTAGCTGTCGATCTGCTTCTGCATAATAGATGTCAGATATTGGCATATGGTAGGGTAATGTCCATTGCGGTGGCTCACAATTTTATGCCTTTGGGGGGAATTTTGTCCCATTTTTTCTTGCCTTCATTTTGCACCAACATAATACACTTTTTACGTACTTGATAGCCTCTGAAACACAAAATTTTATGAACTTTTGATTCTTCCTCATTCAACAAAGTTTCTCTTTCCTACAATCTCAACAAAAACATGTAAGAAAAAGTAGGTTGCCTCCTACCTAGCACATTAGTTTTGGTTGTGGATCGACACAACTGTTTGTATTTTTTATTACTTTTCTCTTTTGTTTTCATTTAAATAGAAAATAAACTAAGCTATTACATTACATTTGTGGGTTTCCTCCCACATAGTGCATTATTAATTGTCATGGAACGACAAAGCTCAACTTTATTCTTCTTCAAATGTGATGTATTTCATATGCCTATCCAAATGATATACCAAATAATGCTTAACTCTCTGCCCATTTGCCAAGAATATAGTACTTTTGCCCTTACGACAAAGTTCAATATCCTCATGAGGAGTCATCTACAACTTCAAAGGGTCCAGACCACTTGGACCTCAATTTGCCTGGAAAACTACTCATATTGGAATTAAATAATAATAGTTGCTGGCCAGGATCAAAGACTCGAGTCATAATTTTCTTATCATACCATATTTTGGTCTTTTCTTTATACAATTTTGCATTTTCATAGGCATGTAAGCAAAACTCATTGAGTTCACTCAACTGTAATAGCCTTTTCTCTGCTGACATCTTCGAATCAAGATTTAATTTCTTCACTTCCCAATAAGCCTGATGCTCAAGATCCACTGGCAAGTGACACACTTTCCCATACATCAAATTATAAGGATAGGTCACAATAGGTAATTTATACGCTATCCTATATGCCCATAGTGCATCATCCAGCTTAATCAATCAATCATTACACTAACCATTAACAGTCTACTATAGAATCTACTTGAGTTATCCGTTAGATACTTCCACTTGGCCACTCGTCTATGGATGATATGAATTGGACACCTTGTGTCTAACTCTATACTTTGTGAACATGTTCTTGAATTAATAATTCAAAATATGTGTTCCTCCATCACTAATGATTGCACTAGGAGTGACACAACGAGAAAATATCTTCTTCTTGACAAATTTCATGACCACCCTAGTATCATTAGTGTGGAGTGCCACAACCTTGATAACGCTCATTCTACAGCTCTCGTGGGAGTGTAAAGCGGTCGTTAGCAAATATAGAACCCAACCTGGGTTGGGTGTCGATCCCACAGGGAATAGCTTGGCCAACAAGTAAGTAAAATTACTAAACTTTTGGTGCAAGTCTCGTAAAAGGGGGGATTCTTGTCTTGCAAGTAATGTAAACAAAGGCTGAAAATAATAAAGTAAAAAGAGAGAGATTGCTACGTAAGTTGTAAACAATGAGAATTGAAGCGTTGGGGTTATGTCCACCTTCTGAGGTATACGTCTCTATTGGCTATGAGTGGTAGAGTCTTGACATGTAATTGCTTATAGAGAATTATAGTCGATGGTACATCCAAGCGTCTCTCGACCTAAACAAGGACTATTTCACTTTAACTCTCGCGAGCTTAAAGAGTGTCTAACGGTACGAATTCTCCAAGAGGTTAGTCCAGTTACGGCACTAGCTTTTTAATAGGAAAGGGTGTCCTACTACCTTGACATTATCTCTTTTCCAGACAAATAACCTTTCTCTCGAACAAGTTAAATGTTAGACTGGCGTTATTCTATGAGTCTGCAGCCACAAGAATTTGCATTAAGATGAAGAGAATAATGATATAAGCAATATACGTGTCTCGAACTCACAAACTCACAGCAATAGATAGTATCTCATTCGGCTTCCATAACCCCAACAGAGAAGTTTAGTTACCCATGAGTGCGAAGGAGATCACAATTTGCATTGTTATTGTTGAGTAATGGCGTGTGGATTAGGTGATAGGCGTGTAGTGTGATTCCTTAGCAAGTAACAATTCTCTTGTTGCGGTAAATAAGAATAGATGAATAGAAGAAAAATAAGATTAATGGAAAGATTAGAAGAGTTGTAGAATTGTTGTGGTGGAAGAAGAGAGGGATGGAAGAAGATTAATTGTTGAATGTATCTCTCCACTAAGGGAGGACTTAATTAAAAATCTCTAGCATGATAGGGTATTTATAATACTCCTATCCTACTCCTACTCTGCTAATGAAATAAATAACCAAATCCTACTAAACTAAGGAAATACTTAACCCATTTGTACTAGGTTAATGTAACATTCTCCTAATCCAAATAAACTAATGAAATACATAACCCAATTGTACTAGGTTAATGTATCATTGTCAAAATTCAGCTTTGTATCTGTAAGTCCCCAAAGTCTTCAGAAATGTTGTTTTAGCCCAGGACAGATTTTTCATGCAGTAGTTTTGGTCCTTAGGCGTGTAGACTTCCTTCCCTTCCTTTGTGAGATTTCTTTTGCGTCAAGTAAGCCATAAAATGCTGTATTTTGCATCATTTATACCTGAAACTTTCCTAATCATGTTCGTTAGCTCATTCACAGGAAAAAGGACTAAAAGTGCATGAAATATATAATTTGTTCTCAAAACTAGGCTAAAATATGGGCAAAACATATTGATATAGGCGTGTAAATTCGCCTATCATCAACACCCCACACTTGCAGCTTTGTTCGTCCTCGAACAAAATATCATGTCCTTCTAAGCATCAACTTAGGGTTTTTACAGCAACAACACAAAACATTCTTCAAGACAAGCACAAAAATTATCAACAAAGAGTAGCTTCCCGATTATAAGTAGAAACAGTTTAACCTCTAGCGTAGACTAGTGATGGTGATCAACTCGCATGCAAACGTTAAGGTACATAGAATCATATACAACTATCCAAAGCTCATCAACCATGTGTGTCTCACAATATAGTACCCATAATTACTCACAAATATAGCATATTTTTCAAACATGGGTATCAAAATGTCCTTGCTCTCACTCTCACAAAGAATTCATATGTAGCAACTGATGACCATAGGCTTGCCCTTAATGTAGTACTCTACTAAATGTTAGAATGCTAAGCTTAGGATCAAGTAGGTCTTTTGATGGTTGTAATGTAGGCTAAGGGACGGGTAGGATCAGCTATTTTGGCCAGAAATAGTGACTAAGTTCCTAAGCACTTTAATACATCACATTGTATCATTGACACTTTTTTCTTTCAACCTTTCTTTATTTTATTCTTCCACCCTTGTTCTCATCTTTTGTTTTTCAATTTTAAGCACAACTCACTTTTCATCTTTCTTTTCCTTTTTCTTTTCACAACATACCTCTTATGATAGCACTTTCTTTTTCATAACACATTCAAGCACCATTACAATTTAAAGCATCATACTCACCCAATTTCCTCTTATGTTGTCACATGACTTTTTCACTTTAAAGCACTTAGGAATTTGGATCAAATTACGGTCTTGAAAGAAAATGGATTAGGCTTACATACAAGGTTGTCAAAGAAATAGGCTAAAGGCTCAAAAGGGTTTAACTAGGATGATGTCCATGGGTAGGTAAAACAAAGGTAAACATGTATAGGTTGCCAAAGAAATTCCTAAATCATCTCCTAAACTTACACTCCTTATTTTCGCTTTGCATACATACCAGGCAAGTTCTAGCATCAGCCACAAACATAGAATATACTGTTACCTCACACACACAAGGCACATGGTTGACTTGATTGGAAGTAATATAGACTCTCGACCCAACAAGTGAAAGAATTGAACCACTCAATATCACATAATGAGTCACAACTAGAGCCTAAACGTCTCAATAGTCACAATTGTAGCACATACTCTTTTTATAATCTCATGTTGCCTATTAGAATTATTTCATGCGAAGCTAAAAAAAATTTACTACTAAAAAAACTAAGCAAACAAACATGAATAAATACAAATGCGGATCGAGAAGTATAGCATGCAAATACCATCACCCCACACTTAGACGGGACACACTGTCCTCAGTGGAAAATAAATAAGAAGAACCTGGTTAGTCGGACTCATTCTCTATGTCTGGGGTCATACCCCTTGCATCGGAATCATCATCAGAGTCATCATCCTTTAGAAGTTCCTCATAAGTATCCCACTTAATTCCAAGAGTGAGTTGAGGTGTTTGCATCAAGGAGGGTTCTCCTTGCTCTCTTTGGCCTCTTTTCTTGCCTTTTTGTGAAGTGGTAGCC
Organism: Capsicum baccatum var. pendulum; assembly: GCA_030864225.1. NCBI lineage: Eukaryota > Viridiplantae > Streptophyta > Magnoliopsida > Solanales > Solanaceae > Capsicum > Capsicum baccatum. Next base: position 39,710,482 of record CM061557.1, on the reverse strand, counting down.
TTTTCTTTGCCTTGTCTTGCTTTGGGTGCCATTGTACCTGAGACTAGAAATAGTGTTAATGGTAGCACAATCTCAATGGTTACAATCTATACACAAGCAGTAGGGGTACCACCCCACACTTAGTTTTGTTGATACAAATCAGTGAAGTGAAAGTGGTCGATTACTTAGACTTCATCGACATACGTTTTAGGATTATATTCTGACAAGAAACTCAGCAATGCATCACTTACTTGCAGCCATTGGACTACTTTCATGGTAGATATAACAACACTACTACATAGGGGTAACCACATGGTATAGTTTCTATCAATAAACTCAACCTCCTATGTCGGTAGGTAGTTATAAGTCTTATTCCGATGAACGGGATATTCTAACATGTAAGTATTCAAGTGACAAGATTATACAATGTTCATTACTATAACAATTCCGCAAGTAGTATAACAACGCATCAAAATCAAATTCAAGTCGGAAATAAGTTAAGAGCATCCTAACGTACATGTTCACTCACTTGGTTTTGTATCAACAATTCAAACACGTTCACATCACAAATACTTTTTCAAGATTTAGCAATTCATAATAGGTGTAGTAAAGTAGTACTTACAAAATTTAAATGAAGAACAAAGTAGTACTTACTTGGTTGAAGCCTTTGGATGATGTTCTTGTGAAGAAAAAGAGCAAAAGGAAACTTTTTGATAGGATTTGGAGACTATAGGTGGTGCATGAGCTAGGTTTCCAATGTGTTTTTGGTTCAATATTAAGTCTCATATTTGTAAGAAAAGGTTGGGTTGAGTTTTGACCCATTAAAATCAGATTTGGAGACCAAAAGTGACCATAGGTGGTGCCTAGTTGAGCAGAATGCCATAGCATATGCCATGCATTTATTTAAGAATGCCATACACTATGCCATGCATTTATTTAAGAATGCCATACACTATGCGGCACATAGTCTATGGCATATGAGATCCTGAGACCTAATGCTATAGCATAGGCGGCGCATATTCAAAAGCACACTTAGGAATGGGCGGCGCATAGTGTATAGCACACTAGATTCCGAGACCTTAGGCTATAGGATAGGTTTTGCATTGTTCGTGGCCTAGTTTTACCTAGTCCTAGCCTTCCTCGATGCCTATTTAAGCATGAGTAATGCTCAATCCATACCCTTATGCATCCTTATACCTAACTTACCACCTTTACCATTCAATACATCCAAATCGTCATTTGAAACCAATCTCCTCGTTGAATACCTCTTGCACCTATATTTGCTTAAAACAATAAAAACGATTAGTACGATGGGTTGCCTCCCACCAAGCGCCTTAGTTTTGGTCGTGGCACGACTCTTATTTTTGGATTTTCATTAATTAAAAACAAGACAAGTACTAGAATGAAAGAAAACGATAAATGATAAATGAAAAACGATAAACAATGGGTTGCCTCCCATCTAGCGCCTTATTTATTGTCGTGGCACGACATGGTTACCTCGAGTACTCAAACTTCGTCGAGGTAAATGGTGGATCGTTTTCTAAAAGGATTTAGACGGCAATGAGGCTTACCTGTGGGGATGCGATCTTCTTTGAGATGGCTCCTACGTTTCTCCGGAGAGTCACCAATTATATCATCAATAGTCCAACCCATAGCTCTCTTGTACCTCATCAGAGCAGAGATGAGAGCCTCCACGTGCTGTTCACTTAAATCATCCACCACACTTATCGGAAGTATACTTCCACTTTCCAAGAACAAATACCTTAGATAATCGGGAAGCTCATGCGATTCTAGCATTGGTGGCTCGTCAATGGGGGTCTTCGTTGTTGGTTGATTCTTGAGATCACAATCTGGTTGCTTAGGAGTATAAGGCTCTATTTCTGTTAGAGCACTCATAAGTTCTTCATAACCTTCATTATCTTCATGCTCAAATTTCAGTGGCACAGTAGACAATGGCTCAACAGTAGGCTGTTTCTCTATAGATAATTCTTTCGTATCCTCATGATGAACATATAACTCATTCATATCGCTGGGCTGCTTCATTGTTTTGCATATATCAAACCGTACCACTTCGTCATTAATTCGAAACAAAAGCTCATTATCTTTCATGTCAATAAGCACACTTCCAGTTGCAAGGAAGGGACGTCCCAAGATGATGGGAACTTCAGAATCCTCCTTACAATCCAGAATAACGAAGTCTGCAGGAAAGATGAATGAAGAAACTTTCACCAACACATCATTCAAGATACCCACAGGTCATTTTACCGACCTATCAGCCATCACGAGCCTCATATTGGTTGGTATAGGGTCTCCCAACCCCAACTTTCTGTAGATAGATAGTGGCATCAAATTGATGCTAGCTCCCAAATCGCACAATGCCTTAGCAAAATCCAACGATCCAATTGTGCAAGGAATAGTGAAAGCTCCAGGATCTGCCTTCTTTTGAACTAGAGATCTTGTAGCGATTGCACTACAATGATGAACATTATCCGCCAAGTCATAACTTGCTGCCCGCTTCTTTGTCAAGAGATCCTTCATAAATTTCGCATACCCAGGCATTTGTTCAAGTGCCTCCACCAATGGAACATTAATGGTGAGCTGCTTTAATATATTCATGAATTTGCTGAACTTTGTGTCATCCGCCACCTTCTTCAATCTTTGGGGAAAAGGTGGTGGTGGGTATGGAAGTGTTCTCTCCACGGTTTTTTTCTCCTCTTGCTTCTGTTTTTCCACTTTTTCAGGCTGCACGTCACTAGGTGAAACGTCCCTGACGTTGGGAGTAGTTGTTACGGCTTCTTCTCCTTTTGTAACGTCACTAGGTGTAATGTCCATGTCCGCAACTTCGTCAACCACTTGCTTGCCTTTTGCTGAAGTTTCCAGCACCTTACCACTTCTGGTAGTGATGGCCATGCATGACCCATCATTCTTTGGGTTTTGCACAGTATCGCTTGGTAAGGTGCCAGCCTTTCTTTGATTGAATGCTGCTGAAAGTTGGCTCAATTGCTGCTCTATTTGCCTGATAGAAGTGGAATGAGAATCAACTAGTTGCTTCATGGAGGACAAATCATCAATCACCTCCTTAACTCCCACGCTCGTTGCTTCCACTCCTTTCAATAACTTAGCCATCATGTCTTTCATACTCCCAGAATTAGATGTGGTGGTATAACGTCTACCAGGGGGAACGTACAAACCACTCTTTTTATTAGTTTTCTTCCAACTACCTTGGTCTTTGCTTCCAGATTTATCATAATAGTTCCGACCTTGGTTTCCTTGGGCATTCCCACGGAAACCCCCCTGATTGTTCAAGTAGTTGGCCTCCTCTTCAGAATCAGATTCGTCTCTTCCTTTTAGCGCTATAGCTTTCACTTTTTCAGTCTTCCCTGATAATAAGTGCTTTGTCAGAAGATCCAATTGTGTTTTCATGTGCGCCATGTCTTGCTCACATTATTCTTCTCTTCTTCGTTGGTCTGCAGTCATGCCAATAGATAAATTTGGGCTTGCTACCTCAGAATCCCTGGTATGCCAAGCTCTACTTTGTTTCGTCATACGATCTAGCATATTGCTTGCTTGACCAAAGGTGAGGTCCATAAAAGATCCTCCATCCACATTATCAACCACTGGCTTAGTCACCGAATTCAAAGCTCTGTATAATATCTCCATCAAGTGGTCATTGGTCATATGGTGATTTTGGCACCGCATAAGCTTCGTCTTGAACCTCTCCCATGTTTTGTGGAGGGCTTCAGTTGGAAGCTGCCGAAAATTGCTGATTTCATCTCTTAATTGTGCTCTTTTGGATGGCGGAAAGAATCTTTCTAGGAAAGTATCTTTCAATTGCCTCCAATTTGTAATAGAATCAGGAGTCAGCCCATTCAACCATAGAGTTGCCTCCCCAGACAGAGACAATGGAAATAAGCGCAGTCGAATTGCATTCTGTCCAATGCCAGGATTGTCGAATGACTTGCATGTAGAAATAAAGTTGATCAGATGCATATTCGGATCATCACCTGCTAGTCCACCAAATAATCCCTTGAGTTGCAAAAGCTGAATCATGGTGCTAGTGATATTAAACTTTGCTCCGGGTGCCAATGGCGGAAGAATAATAGCTCCGGTGGCACCAGGTCCGTCCATATCGTCCTCATCATCATCAAACGGTATTTGCATAGCTCGGCGTTCAGGCCTAAACCTAGCTTGACGATCTCTTCTCTGCATGGGTGCCGCCATCTCAGTGGTTCGCCATGGGTTTAGTAGCTCCTCATCGCCCAGGTCCTCATCATCAGGATTCGTTGCCCGGCCTGGATTATCAATATTCTGTTGATGCACTTGAGCAGCCATCCTTTCAATTTCACGTTGTGCCTCCATTGATGCACTAAATAAACCTAAAAAAACAAAAACAACAACTAAAAGTAAAAGTACGAGAATCTTTGACCAAAGGGTCTAGTAATTATCACGAACTTGATTGACACTCGTATTCCCCGGCAACGGCGTCAATTTTTGATAACGCTCAATCTACAGCTCTCGTGGGAGTGTAAAGCGGTCGTTAGCAAATATAGAACCCAACCTGGGTTGGGTGTCGATCCCACAGGGAATAGCTTGGCCAACAAGTAAGTAAAATTACTAAACTTTTGGTGCAAGTCTCGTAAAAGGGGGGATTCTTGTCTTGCAAGTAATGTAAACAAAGGCTGAAAATAATAAAGTAAAAAGAGAGAGATTGTTACGTAAGTTGTAAACAATGAGAATTGAAGTGTTGGGGTTATGTCCACCTTCTGAGGTATACGTCTCTATTGGCTATGAGTGTGTAGAGTTTTGACATGTAATTGCTTATAGAGAATTGTAGTCGATGGTAAATCCAAGCGTCTCTCAACCTAAACAAGGACTATTTCACTTTAACTCTCGCGAGCTTAAAGCGTGTCTAACGGTACGAATTCTCCAAGAGGTTAGTCCAGTTACGGCACTAGCTTTTTAATAGGAAAGGGTGTCCTACTACCTTGACATTATCTCTTTTCCAGACAAATAACCTTTCTCTCGAACAAGTTAAATGTTAGACTGGCGTTATTCTATGCATCTGCAGCCACAAGAATTTGCATTAAGATGAAGAGAATAATGATATAAGCAATATACGTGTCTCGAACTCACAAACTCACAGCAATAGATAGTATCTCATTCAGCTTCCATATCCCCAACAGAGAAGTTTAGTTACCCATGAGTGCGAAGGAGATCACGATTTGCATTGTTACTGTTGAGTAATGGCGTGTGGATTAGGTGATAGGCGTGTAGTGTGATTCCTTAGCAAGTAACAATTCTCTTGTTGCGGTAAATAAGAATAGATGAATAGAAGAAAATAAGATTAATGGAAAGATTAGAAGAGTTGTAGAATTGTTGTGGTGGAAGAAGAGAGGGATGGAAGAAGATTAATTGTTGAATGTATCTCTCCACTAAGGGAGGACTTAATTAAAAATCTCTAGCATGATAGGGTATTTATAATACTCCTATCCTACTCCTACTATGCTAATGAAATAAATAACCAAATCCTACTAAACTAAGGAAATACTTAACCCATTTGTACTAGGTTAATGTAACATTCTCCTAATCCAAATAAACTAATGAAATACATAACCCAATTGTACTAGGTTAATGTATCATTGTCAAAATTCAGCTTTGTATCTGTAAGTCCCCAAAGTCTTCAGAAATGTTGTTTTAGCCTAGGACAGATTTTCCATGCAGCAGTTTTGGTCCTTAGGCGTGTAGACTTCCTTCCCTTCCTTTGTGAGATTTCTTTTGCGTCAAGTAAGCCATAAAATGCTGTATTTTGCATCATTTATACCTGAAACTTTCCTAATCATGTTCGTTAGCTCATTTACAGGAAAAAGGACTAAAAGTGCATGAAATATATAATTTGTTCTCAAAACTAGGCTAAAATATGGGCAAAATATATTGATATAGGCGTGTAAATTCGCCTATCATCAACACCCCACACTTGCAGCTTTGTTCATCCTCGAACAAAATATCATGTCCTTCTAAGCATCAACTTAGGGTTTTTACAGCAACAACACAAAACATTCTTCAAGACAAGCACAAAAATTATCAACAAAGAGTAGCTTCCCGATTATAAGTAGAAACAGTTTAACCTCTAGCGTAGACTAGTGATGGTGATCAACTCGCATGCAAACGTTAAGGTACATAGAATCATATACAACTATCCAAAGCTCATCAACCATGTGTGTCTCACAATATAGTACCCATAATTACTCACAAATATAGCATAATTTTCAAACATGGGTATCAAAATGTCCTTTCACTCACTCTCACAAAGAATTCATATGTAGCAACTGATGACCATAGGCTTGCCCTTAATGTAGTACTCTACTAAATGTCAGAATGCTAAGCTTAGGATCAAGTAGGTCTTTTGATGGTTGTAATGTAGGCTAAGGGACGGGTAGGATGTCAGAATGTAAGCTTAGGATCCTGAGACCTAATGCTATAGCATAGGCGGCGCATAGTCAAAAGCACACTTAGGAATGGGCGGCGCATAGTGTATAGCACACTAGATTCCGAGACCTTAGGCAATAGGATAGGTTTTGCATTGTTCGTGGCCTAGTTTTACCTAGTCCTAGCTTTTCTCGATGCCTATTTAAGCATGAGTAATGCTCAATCCATACCCTTATGCATCCTTATACCTAACTTACCACCTTTACCATTCAATACATCCAAATCGTCATTTGAAACCAATCTCCTCGTTGAATACCTCTTGCACCTATATTTGCTCAAAACAATAAAAACGATTAGTACGATGGGTTGCCTCCCACCAAGCGCCTTAGTTTTGGTCGTGGCACGACTCTTATTTTTGGATTTTCATTAATTAAAAACAAGACAAGTACTAGAATGAAAGAAAACGATAAACGATAAATGAAAAATGATAAACAATGGGTTGCCTCCCATCTAGCGCCTTATTTATTGTCGTGGCATGACATGGTTACCTCGAGTACTCAAACTTCATCGAGGTAAATGGTGGATCGTTTTCTAAAAGGATTTAGACGGCAATGAGGCTTACCTGTGGGGATGCGATCTTCTTTGAGATGGCTCCTACGTTTCTCCGGAGAGTCACCAATTATATCATCAATAGTCCAACCCATAGCTCTCTTGTACCTCATCAGAGCAGAGATGAGAGCCTCCACGTGCTGTTCACTTAAATCATCCACCACACTTATCGGAAGTATACTTCCACTTTCCAAGAACACATACCTTAGATAATCGGGAAGCTCATACGATTCTAGCATTGGTGGCTCGTCAATGGGAGTCTTCACTGTTGGTTGATTCTTGAGATCACAATCTGGTTGCTTAGGAGTATAAGGCTCTATTTCTGTTAGAGCACTCATAAGTTCTTCATAACCTTCATTATCTTCATGCTCAAATTTCAGTGGCACAGCAGACAATGGCTCAACAGTAGGCTGTTTCTCTATAGATAATTCTTTCGTATCCTCATGATAAACATATAACTCATTCATATCGCTGGGCTGCTTCATTGTTTTGCATATATCAAACCGTACCACTTCGTCATTAATTCGAAACAAAAGCTCATTATCTTTCATGTCAATAAGAACACTTCCAGTTGCAAGGAAGGGACGTCCCAAGATGATGGGAACTTCAGAATCCTCCTTACAATCCAGAATAACGAAGTCTGCAGGAAAGATGAATGAAGAAACTTTCACCAACACATCATTCAAGATACCCACAGGTCATTTTACCGACCTATCAGCCATCACGAGCCTCATATTGGTTGGTGTAGGGTCTCCCAACCCCAACTTTCTGTAGATAGATAGTGGCATCAAATTGATGCTAGCTCCCAAATCGCACAATGCCTTAGCAAAATCCAACGATCCAATTGTGCAAGGAATAGTGAAAGCTCCAGGATCTGCCTTCTTTTGAACTAGCGATCTTGTAGCGATTGCACTACAATGATGAACATTATCCGCCAAGTCATAACTTGCTGCCCGCTTCTTTGTCAAGAGATCCTTCATAAATTTCGCATACCCAGGCATTTGTTCAAGTGCCTCCACCAATGGAACATTAATGGTGAGCTGCTTTAACATATTCATGAATTTGCTGAACTTTGTGTCATCCGCCACCTTCTTCAATCTTTGGGGAAAAGGTGGTGGTGGGTATGGAAGTGTTCTCTCCACGGTTTTTTTCTTCTCTTGCTTCTGTTTTTCCACTTTTTCAGGCTGCACGTCACTAGGTGAAACGTCCCTGACGTTGGGAGTAGTTGTTGCGGCTTCTTCTCCTTTTGTAACGTCACTAGGTGTAATGTCCATGTCCGCAACTTCGTCAACCACTTGCTTGCCTTTTGCTGAAGTTTCCAGCACCTTACCACTTCTGGTAGTGATGGCCATGCATGACCCATCATTCTTTGGGTTTTGCACAGTATCGCTTGGTAAGGTGCCAGCCTTTCTTTGATTGAATGCTGCTGAAAGTTGGCTCAATTGCTGCTCTATTTGCCTGATAGAAGTGGAATGAGAATCAACTAGTTGCTTCATGGAGGACAAATCATCAATCACCTCCTTAACTCCCACGCTCGTTGCTTCCACTCCTTTCAATAACTTAGCCATCATGTCTTTCATACTCCCAGAATTAGATGTGGTGGTATAACGTCTACCAGGGGGAACGTACAAACCACTCTTTTTATTATTTTTCTTCCAACTACCTTGGTCTTTGCTTCCAGATTTATCATAATAGTTCCGACCTCGGTTTCCTTGGGCATTCCCACGAAAACCCCCCTGATTGTTCAAGTAGTTGGCCTCCTCTTCAGAATCAGATTCGTCTCTTCCTTTTAGCGCTACAGCTTTCACTTTTTTAGTCTTCCCTGATAATAAGTGCTGTGTCAGAAGATCCAATTGTGTTTTCATGTGCGCCATGTCTTGCTCACATTCTTCTTCTCTTCTTCGTTGGTCTGCAGTCATGCCAATAGATAAAGTTGGGCTTGCTACCTCAGAATCCCTGGTATGCCAAGCTCTACTTTGTTTCGTCATACGATCTAGAATATTGCTTGCTTGACCAAAGGTGAGGTCCATAAAAGATCCTCCATCCGCATTATCAACCACTGGCTTAGTCACCGAATTCAAAACTCTGTATAATATCTCCATCAAGTGGTCATTGGTCATATGGTGATTTGGGCACCGCATAAGCTTCGTCTTGAACCTCTCCCATGTTTCGTGGAGGGCTTCAGTTGGAAGCTGCCGAAAATTGCTGATTTCATCTCTTAATTGTGCTCTTTTGGATGGCGGAAAGAATCTTTCTAGGAAAGTATCTTTCAATTACCTCCAATTTGTAATAGAATCAGGATTCAGCCCATTCAACCATAGAGTTGCCTCCCCAGACAGAGACAATGGAAATAAGCGCAGTCGAATTGCATTCTGTCCAACGCCAGGATTGTCGAATGACTTGCATGTAGAAATAAAGTTGATCAGATGCATATTCGGATCATCACCTGCTAGTCCACCAAATAATCCCTTGAGTTGCAAAAGCTGAATCATGGTGCTAGTGATATTAAACTTTGCTCCGGGTGCCAATGGCGGAAGAATAATAGCTCCGGTGGCACCAGGTCCGTCCAGATCGTCCTCATCGTCACCAAATGGTATTTGCATAGCTCGGCGTTCAGGCCTAAACCTAGCTTGACGATCTCTTCTCTGCATGGGTGCCGCCATCTCAGTGGTACGCCGTGGGTTTAGTAGCTCCTCATCGCCCAGGTCCTCATCATCAGGATTCGTTGCCCGGCCTGGATTATCAATATTCTGTTGATGCACTTGAGCAGCCATCCTTTCAATTTCACGTTGTGCCTCCATTGATGCACTAAATAAACCTAAAAAAACAAAAACAACAACTAAAAGTAAAAGTACGAGAATCTTTGACCAAAGGGTCTAGTAATTATCACGAACTTGATTGACACTCGTATTCCCCGGCAACGGCGCCAATTTTTGATAACGCTCAATCTACAGCTCTCGTGGGAGTGTAAAGCGGTCGTTAGCAAATATAGAACCCAATCTGTGTTGGGTGTCGATCCCACAGGGAATAGCTTGGCCAACAAGTAAGTAAAATTACTAAACTTTTGGTGCAAGTCTCGTAAAAGGGGGGATTCTTGTCTTGCAAGTAATGTAAAAAAAGGCTGAAAATAATAAAGTAAAAAGAGAGAGATTGTTACGTAAGTTGTAAACAATGAGAATTGAAGCGTTGGGGTTATGTCCACCTTCTGAGGTATACGTCTCTATTGGCTATGAGTGTGTAGAGTCTTGACATGTAATTGCTTATAGAGAATTGTAGTCGATGGTAAATCCAAGCGTCTCTCGACCTAAACAAGGACTATTTCACTTTAACTCTCGCGAGCTTAAAGCGTGTCTAACGGTACGAATTCTCCAAGAGGTTAGTCCAGTTACGGCACTAGCTTTTTAATAGGAAAGGGTGTCCTACTACCTTGACATTATCTCTTTTCCAGACAAATAACCTTTCTCTCGAACAAGTTAAATGTTAGACTGGCGTTATTCTATGCGTCTGCAGCCACAAGAATTTGCATTAAGATGAAGAGAATAATGATATAAGCAATATACGTGTCTCGAACTCACAAACTCACAGCAATAGATAGTATCTCATTCGGCTTCCATAACCCCAACAGAGAAGTTTAGTTACCCATGAGTGCGAAGGAGATCACGATTTGCATTGTTATTGTTGAGTAATGGCGTGTGGATTAGGTGATAGGCGTGTAGTGTGATTCCTTAGCAAGTAACAATTCTCTTGTTGCGGTAAATAAGAATAGATAAATAGAAGAAAACAAGATTAATGGAAAGATTAGACGAGTTGTAGAATTGTTGTGGTGGAAGAAGAGAGGGATGGAAGAAGATTAATTGTTGAATGTATCTCTCCACTAAGGGAGGACTTAATTAAAAATCTCTAGCATGATAGGGTATTTATAATACTCCTATCCTACTTCTACTATGCTAATGAAATAAATAACCAAATCCTACTAAACTAAGGAAATACTTAACCCATTTGTACTAGGTTAATGTAACATTCTCCTAATCCAAATAAACTAATGAAATACATAACCCAATTGTACTAGGTTAATGTATCATTGTCAAAATTCAGATTTGTATCTGTAAGTCCCCAAAGTCTTCAGAAATGTTGTTTTAGCCCGGGATAGATTTTCCATGCAGCAGTTTTGGTCCTTAGGCGTGTAGACTTCCTTCCCTTCCTTTGTGAGCTTTCTTTTGCGTCAAGTAAGCCATAAAATGCTGTATTTTGCATCATTTATACCTGAAACTTTCCTAATCATGTTCGTTAGCTCATTTACAGGAAAAAGGACTAAAAGTGCATGAAATATATAATTTGTTCTCAAAACTAGGCTAAAATATGGGCAAAATATATTGATATAGGCGTGTAAATTCTCCTATCATCAAACCTCTACCCACTAGGACACATAATTTATAGCCACTAGAATATACAGATTACTATTTGATAGCACCAACGGGCCCATGAAATGAATCCCCCATGCATCAAAAATCTCTACTTCAAGAATATTTTTCTAGGGCATTTCATGGAGCCTTAAGATATTGCCCATTCTCTAGCATTGATCACATACTTTGACTTAATTTGTAGCATCCTAAATAATGTATTCCAAAAGAAACCAGACTGTAATACCATTATTGTTGTCTATTCTCCTCCTTAATTACCTTTATAAGGTGATGAATGGCAACTTTCTATCACTTGTTTGGATTCATCTTCTGAAATACATCTTCTCGTAATTCTATTAGCACTTTGTTTGAACAGATAAGGCTCATCCCACATGTATGAGCGGGATCATGAAACAACTTCTTCTTCTTTTGACTTGTTGTATCTGGAGGATACATACCACTAACCAGAAAATTCACTGTATCTGCATACCAAGGTACCTCCGCTACATCTAGTACCATCAACTTCACATTTAGAAACTCCTCCCGAATACCTAAGGTATCATCAGAAACATGAGGATGACTCTCAAGCCTTGATAACTGGTCATCCACTTTCTTTTCAGCTTCCTTTCTATCACATACCTACAAATTAAATTCTTGGAGAAGAATAATCCACCTGATCAAGTTTGGCTTTGCATCTTTCTTGTTGAACAAATACCGAATAGCAGCATAATCGGTATGACAATTACCTTTGTACCCACCAAGTATGCTCTGAATTTATCAAATGCATAGATGAGTGCCAACATCACTATAATGCCCCAAGAGTATACCCTAGGCATCACACGGTGCTTACGACTCTGTGGGACCATAATTTAACCCATGAGCTAGTACCTACTGTGAGCAATAAGTAAAACTGATAAACGACATATGCAAAAATTATTTGAAAATGCCATAAGGTTTTAGTAACTAAAAACATTACTGAATCATGGTTTTAAACGTCTATAAACAAACTGAAAATACTGGTAATAACAAATGAAAACTGACCAACTGTCTGTACTAGTCTGAAAGTCTCTAAACTGATTGAATATGGAATTGATAGGACAAACACAAAACTAAATTCAACTGAATAGAAATACCAAATTGATAAGGTAAACTGAAATAAATAAACCATGTCCTTAAAGTATGAGGACTCATCCCTGCTACTGCTGATAACCCAATATATATACGTGCAGTCAGTGAGCTGAGTGTCTGGACCTATGATATTAAATATCATAGTGCAAGAAATAAATATATGATTGGTACTTTGAATGTACTGGTATGCTAAATAAGGTCAGGCTAATATGCATGGGTTCATTTACATGAGTAATAATAATAAAATATCATGAAGTAACTGAAAGAGGGTATAGGAAAGAATGGGACTACTAAAAGTACTAAACATACAATACCAAGCATATATCGTCTATCTGAATGATACTGAAACTGAAGTACTGAGTTATGGTAATTGAAAGTTTAGACTGAAATTGAAGAACTAAATTTTTGATAATTGAATAACTGATACAGGAAGTCATAATTGTGTAGAACTGAATTGAGTTCTATACTAAATATTGAATACTATAGAACTGAATTAAGTTCTATACTGAATATTGAATACTGCAATTAAGACTATGGGAGGTATCATCTAACGACATGACCCAATTATAGACTGATTTGGGGTCCAACCTATAACCCTAGTTGGAAGGTGTTAGTACCGTGCCACGGGTACTAACACTGGCTATGAGTCACCCTAACTAGCACGAAGACATTTTGCCAACCCTCACTAGCAGAAAAACTCATATGAGATGTGTCAACCCTTATTTGGCAGAAAGATATCTATACCTATACTGGCTATGTAGTTCTGTAACTCAGGGATTGCTACTAAGGGTCACTACCTAACCTAATAGGAATGCCCTCATCCTTGGGTTTTCTCGGTGCTAAACCCTACTTCCAACTAAACCAACACTGGAACTGATTACTAGACTAGGCTATGCTTGATTGGATTCACACTGATCTAATTAACTAACTTGATGCTATTTCTCGTGACACTACTAGGACCATTCTATAATGACTAGGACTAAGTAACTAGCTAATTTTTGGTATTCAATACCCCCAGGACTCGATAGCATTGACCATGGGACCATATCACAACTTTAAATGGATAATAAATAGATCACCATGACAAATTCGTTCACTTAGATATTTTGTCAAACACTTAGGAGGCATAACCTTGTACATAGGAATGAACAATATATTAATGCATCATGACTACAACAATTAATTGAAATTTCAAGGGCTTGACATGAGATATACATCAACCAACATTAATATAAAACTCATATTTTCTTAACTTGAAACTCAAATAACAACACATACACGGATATAATTTAATATAAATCATATCAAATTCATAAATTGAATTTAAAAAAGGTTCTTGGACTCTAAGGGTAGAAGGGGCCAAAGGATGAACATCTAACATACCTTGATTGTTGAATTTGTGTGAGTTTGTTGGGGATTTCTTGAAACTTGGACTTGAACTTGATTAAGCTAGGGTTTTTCTCTTGGGAGAATTTGTGAAAAGAGGAGTGAATTTTTCCCTTTCTAATCCTTGTTTTTATGTTTTTGGCTGAATAATTGATGTGTGAGAAGATGCTAACATATTTGAGGCTTTTAACTGAGAATAATTGCAAATTCTTAAGCAACTTTTACCGTTTTTGATTGTTTTCTCTTTGATATTGCAGTAAAAGTCAAGATTCAAGAGAACCATCAATATAGGAAGTAAAAGAGTTGAATTTTGAGCAAAAGAAGAAAGGAAGTGTAGTTGATGACTTGTCTCATAAGTCGTCAACTCCCTGATAAGTTATCAGACTAAGCATCATTCTTAGACAGAGAATGGTATCCGATTGGAAGAAGTGATGACAACCTATGATAGGCTGTCAGAGTTGTGATAAGCCATCAGGATCATCGTCAGGCTTGGGCAGTGCTTGAGAAATTGAAGTGAAGATGTGATGACGTTTGTGATAATTCGCCAGGTGTCTGATAAGCCGTCAAGAATGTCATCACACATAAGAAGAACTCTGATAAGACGTCAGACATGTCGTCACCTAAAAGAAAAACTCTGAATTTATAATTTCAAATTTTCTTAAGTTACGAATATAAATAATAGCTTCTAGGGTTTCATTAGAGAGGATGAAGATATCGGGGGCAGAAAACTTATTCCAAGGAAGTTTACTTTTCTTTTTGGCTCTCTTAACTTAGAATTAAATATTCAATTCTTTGATTGGGTTTTGAAGTTTTCTCTTGAACTTGGAAGATAATCAACTTCATACTTCATGTTTTGTAAGTTTAATTACTTTGAATGATGAATATAATTATTGCTATCTCTTTCTTTCTCATGTGGAACTAAAACCCACAACTAGGGTTGTGGAATCTATGATTATTCCTCCATGGATTTAATATTTGGTTAGGTTCCGGGTAATTGTGGAAACATATTGATAATTCTTTTATATTAATTATTTTCTGTTTGTTGCAAACAATAGGCCCTGCTTACTATTAATTTACTTGAGATAAGAAACCAACCCTAGTAAGAAGTGAATTATCAACGAGGATTTGAGAAGGTTAAGTTCTCATCTAATGATTAATGTTGTAACAAGATTGATCAACTCGAGATAAAATCAGTATGAATAGAATACTTTCCTAAGTTTGAGAGAATTAGGGAGTTCAACATCTAGGTAGGTTGAGAAACACCTAAATGGATTGTCGAACCTGATAAATTGGTGTTTCCCATAAGTCACGAGAATCCAATACTACAACTGTTATTCAATGGAGGATTACTAATCATAGTGATCATAACTCTAGTTTGTCTATATCATTGATTTGAAATATTACAGTTTAAGATTTGAGTTCTAAGGCGAATTAAAGTGTTAATAACTTTTGTTCAATCATTAAAAACCCCCATTTTATCTTTTTGTGCCAGTTGTTTGAATTTAACTTGTAGCTTTAGTTTAAACGATTTTAATCGCCACTCACATTGTTCCCTGTGGATTTGACCCTGACTCCAAAGTTGGGTAAATATATTGACGACGGCCGTCTTGCACTAAATTGACATGTAAGCTGAGTGTTATCAATAATAGAGGGAAAATGACTTAATTACCCCTATGGACTCAAATTAATTACATAAAACGTGCCTAGTGATGTTGTAGACAACGCATTACATCGATGGTGTCAACGCGATGGCCAACGCACCACGTCGAGGGTGATGATGCAATGCCCAATGCGATGCATCCTGATTGCATTGGCTCACTATTTTGGTTATCCAAACATATCTCAAATTATGTTTGAAAATACCAAACCACGACCCAGATGACCAATAGATAACCTTGATCATGAATCAATTTAAAAATCAACAATCTAAGGCTAGAGAGATCAAAAATAAGACCAGTTAAATATCGAGGCCAAAAAAATGAGGACTAGGTCTTAACAATTAGCTAAATTTTCTAATTATTGGACCCTCATGGCATGTAATATAAGAATTAAATGGACTAGGATTTTCACGGGGTTATACAATATCTTCCCCTTGGGAACATCATCCTTGAATGAGACTGAGTAAACTGAGAGGCACTGAGGAACTGTGATTACATGTTGAATATGCATGATTAAAACATGAGTACATAACTGAGTCTGACACATGATTCTTGACCGAATTGATTCGTGAATGCATGAATGAGATGAGAACGATATGTAGTTGAACTTGAATATGGAAAAGAGAGATTCTAAGGAAAATTGTTACCTTAAGTTGAGAATACTGAAGAATCGAAGATCATTTATTAGACATGCATGAATAGGCACATGAGATTATAAATGAGTCTAAAACCTGATACATGAACTGGATATCATTAACTGAACTAATTTCTAGATCACATGTAGTGACATGAGAATGGTTATAAGGCTGAGATGGGAATGAGAGAGTCAACTTATGAGTAACCATTAACTCCGGCTAGATATGGTTTCATAAGAAAAGATGAGATATTTAGTACATGAAAAGCTCGGGGTTATTACATCTCCTCCTTGGGATAGTTCGTCCCCCGAATGATACTCACTTGGCAGAAATACTAGGAAAACTAAGATAATGCACGGAACACTTATTAACTAAACCATGATTGAATATCTAGATTCTAAAACTGATAATTGATGTATAAACTGAGCTGAATTCATAGATTACATGGATAGGAACAGATTGCCCCTTGATATGGACACACTCAACTAGAGCATTTCTTTAATGCTCTTTCTATGAAGTTCTAATGACGTTAGAGAGCAGGGAATCCTTGACATGGTCTAAATAGTACATCTATATAAAGAATCCCATCATGGCTATAACTTTGTAATATGGAACATAGGACTAAGAAACCCAAGCTAGGATGAAATTGCTATGCCTTAGACAATGCAACTGCTACTTTAAAGCTTAGACATACTCCTCGAATACTCCCTCAACTATACCTTCCACCTTAATACTGCATTTCACTTGAGACTACTAAAAATATTTACATGAGCACTGATAACTATACCTACTGAAGTCTGAGAAGAATTGAATTCTCTCACTATGTCCAAGCCTAGTAGAATAAATAAAACTGTAATACTACTCTGAATCATGAATTCAGTACACCCTGCATTTTCACAACTTCTTATCCCATGAATAATTATTATTACCTCTTCAGAAACAACATTCAATCTCTTACTAGACATTAACTAACGTGGAATCCACTCATCCATATTTATACAAACATGAAATTCAAGCCTATCTTCATAACTACATACAAACTTCTAAACAACACCCATAAAAGCATCTTTCTCATATCCTCCAATACCTTCATCAACACAAACTTCCAGGCACTGACCCCAAGAAGATACATACTAAATTTCAACTAACCATGACATGTATCTAAAAATCCTTGCCTCAATCATTCTTCAAACCTATAGCCTCATGTAAAAAAAAGCATGCAACAATCCTTCCTTAACATAAAATTTTACTCTCTCACACCTAAACAATATTCTCAGTATCTACAACACATCATAAGGGGAGGTCACTGAAAGATTATTACATGAGGACATAAAACATGAAGGAACACTATACATAACTTGATATTAATTAAGGCTTGAGGAATAGAATATCAACATCATGGACTCATCAATAGATCTAAATTGAGGATATACATGACATAAATCTGAATTTTGCTGATCATTAAGAGTGTTGCATGAGTACTGGAACTGAACATACTGTAAAGCATGACCACATGAATCATAAGTTGCATAACCTGAGTTTTGAAATTCTAAATTCATGGAACATGATTCGCACTACTGAGAAAACTAAAACTCTTCATACGAGGGACTGGAAATGTACATGATTCTATGGAAAGTGCATGAATATGGGATATGATGATGAAGCTACCATGTAAGGCATGAGTAGACATCGTGATGACTGAAAAACCTTACACTGAGATAAGAATGGGTTGGGCATCAGCCTTCTTCTACTGCTTTTCTACACAAACTAGCATAACTACTAGGATCTGAGAGCCTGACTTAGTTACTTGTGCTACCATCTCCCCCTTAGCTTAAAACCATCATTCTAGGTCTGGGAACCACTTAATCAATATCTCTAAACTGAATTTCCACCACTTTACTCTAGAATCTGCGGTAAAATAACACGCATAAATGATAAACTCACCTTGAAAAGCTACACCTGATAGTGTAAAACCCGCTGCTAGTACTCTTTTCTAATATAGAACTCTTAACTTTCTATATCCCCAATACCTATAATACAATAACTTAAATACTAACTAACTTATAATTTTCAACTCTTCTTTCTATCAGCTCAACCTTCAAAGATTCAAACTTAGATTCTAACACATAACATAGATATCACCGAATCTATAATAACCATACTACTTTCATCATAAGCTACAAATATTGCATTCACAACATATTTTTTAAATCAAAAAGTTAAGTTCTTGCATACATTGCCTCAAGCCTACTGATTCACCTTTCATACAACTAGCCCCATGAAATATAATCTTCTCAAATTCAGATAACACTATCCCAACTCCACTACTATTGCTAAATTCTTGGTTTCATACTTCTAACTCTAGCTCATATGCTATCATAGAATACTGAGAAGGGATCTGAGGTCACATCTTACTTTGGGTTTAGTGCATAACTTTCATAAATATGAATGAAATATTTCAATCATTGGAACTTAAAAGCACTTGATGGAACACTCTCGAGCCTGCATGCAATCCCCATAACTGTCTTTAGGGAATGCTTGAGAAAGCTCTGTCCATAGGACTTTGAGCTTCACTGTTTCGATTACCTTGAAAGTAATGTTGAGTTGATATGAGTGGAGCATGAGGAGAATGTACATAAGTTTCTTAGAGAACCTTTATATAGCACGAACGGAGACATGAAAGAAAGGAAACTTTTCCTAAAACTTCTTGTAGCCTCTTATCCATGTGTATAGTGTGCTACACACCCATACACAAAACTCTACTCAATGCATCTTTAAGAATTCCTAGGACACTTTAAAACCTTAGTGTTGGATACCATGTTTGTAATGTTCTAAGAGTAGACCCTGGGCGTCACATGATGCTTACAACCCCATGGGACCACAAGTTAACCCGTGAGCTAGTACCTGCTGTGAGCACTGAGTAAAATGGATTAAAACATATATGGAAATTATCTACAAGTGCCATAAGATTTTAGTATATAACATAATACTATATCATGGTTTAAATGTCTAAAAATGTATTGCAATACTGATAATAACAACTAAAAATAGACCAACTTTCTATACTAGTCTGAAAGCCTCTAAACTGACTGAATGTGGAGTTGATGGGACAAACCCCAAACTAAATCCAATTGAATAAAACTATGAAACTGATAAGGTAAACTGAAACAAATAAACCATGTCCTTAAAGTATAAGGACACACCCCTGCTACTGCTAATAACTCAACATATCTATGCGCGGTCAGGGAACTAAGCATCTGATCCTATGATATGAAATATCATAGCATAAGAAATGAGTATACGATTAGTACTTTGAATTTATTGGTATGCTAAATGAGGTTAGGATAATATGCATAGGTTTATGTGCATAAGTAATAATAACTAAATATCTTGAAGTAACTGGATGAGAGTATATGCAAGACTGAGACTAATGAAAATACTAATGATACAGTACCAAGCATATATTGTTTGTATGAATTAGACTAAAACTGAAGTACTAAGTTCTGGTAACTAAAAGTTTAGACTGAAAATGAAGTACTAAATTTTTTATAAATTAATAATTGATGATTGTAATTCATGATTGTGTATAAACGAATTGAATTCTGTACTGAATACTGAAACTGAGACTGTGGGAGGTATTATCTAACCGACATGCCCTGATTATTGACCGATTTGGGGTCCTACCTATACTTCCAATTGAAGCGGTGTTAGTACCATGTCACGGGAACTAACACTGGTTGTGAGTCACCCTAACTTCCTGGAAGAAATTTTGTCAACCCTCACTGGTAGGAAAACTCATACGAGATGTGTCAACCCTTATCTGGTAGGAAGTTATCTCAACCTACACTAGCGATATAGTTCTGTAACTCAAGGATTGCTACTAAAGGTCATACCCTAACCTAGTGGGACTGCCCCTATCCCTAGGTTTGCTCGGTGTTAAATCCTACTCCCAACTTAAGCGACATTAGAACTGATCCCTATACTAGGTTAAACTTGACTGGATTCACACTGATCTTGTTAACTTACTGGATGCTACTTCTCGTGATACTACAAGGACATTTTATTATGATTGGGTCTAAGTAAATAGCTAATTTCAGGTATTCAATACCCCCAGGACTCTATCGTATTGACCATGGGACTATATCATAACTTTAAACGCATAACAAATAGATCACCATGCGAAATTCATTCACTTAGACATTTTGTCAAACACTTAGGAGGCATGACCTTGTACATGGAAATGAAAAACATTTTAATGCATCATGACTACTAGAATCAATTCACAATTCAAGGGTTTAACATGAGATCTACATCAACCAACATACCCATTCATTTATTTTACATGAAACTAATATTCTTTACTTGAAACTCAAATAACATTACATACACGGACATAATTTAATATAAATCATGTGAAACTCATAACTTCAATTTAAAAAAGGTTGTTGGACTCAAAGGGTAGAAGAGACCCAAGGATGAACATCTAACATACCTTGATTATTAAATTTGTGTGATTTTGTTAGAGATTTCTTAAAACATGAACTTAAACTTGATGAAGCCAGGGTTTTGCTCTTGAGAGGATTTATGAAAAGAGGAGTGAATTTTCCCTTTTCTAATCCTTGTTTTTGTGTTTTTGGTTTAACAAAAGTGGTGAAAATGACTTAACTACACCTCTGGACCAAAACTTAATTAGATAAAATATGCCCAGTGAAGTTGTAGATGACGTGTCGTGTTGATGGTGATGACATGATGGACAACGCACCGCGTCAATGGTGACGATGTGATGGCCAACACGACATATCCTGATTGCATTGGCTCACTATGTTGGTCTTCCAAACATGTCTCAAATGATGTCAAAAAATTCCTAAACTCACCCGAGATGACCTATAGATAACCTTAATCATGAATTAATTTAAAAATTCAATAATCTACGATCGGAGAGATCAAAAATGAAACCATTGAAATATCGAGGCCAAGAAAAATAAGACTACGTCTTAACACTTAGCCAAATTTTCTAAGTCTTGGACCCTCAAGGCATGTAATATAAGATTGAAATGAAATAGGATTTTTATGGTGTCTTACAATCTCTTTCTCTGTGACTACTTAATTGACTTGGGCCATATCTAAAGTCTTACTTGCATAGTAAATAGAATGAAATATCTTATCTTTGTGTTTCCCTAATACTGCTCTAACAGCTACATCACTTGCATCACATATTAACTCAAACAACAATGCTCAATCAGGAGCAATCAGAATGGGTGCTTCTGTCAATCTTCTTTCAAATTCTCAAATCCTTTTTAACACACATCCCTAAAGTCAAACCTTACCTCTTTCTCCAATATCTTACACATGGGACTTGCTATCTTTGAGAAGTCTTTAATAAACCATCTGTAAAACAATGCATGTCCTAGAAAGATTCTTATACCTTTCTCTGACACCGGATATGATAGCTTTTGATTGACCTCCACTTTGGATATATCCACCTCAAGTCCTCTGTGTGACACCATAAGACCAAGAACAATACCTTGTTTGATTAAGAAGTGGAACTTCTCCTAGTTTAATATGAGGTTAGTCTTTTTGCACCGAGCCAAGACCCTATCTGAGTTATGCAAGCACACATTAAATGAATTACCAAAAACAAAAAATAATACTTTGACAAAAGCTTCCAACATATTGTAGAAGATAACCATCATGCATCTCTTCAATGTCGCTGGTTTAATGCAAAGTTATATCTGAATTCATAAGTACCATAAGGACAGGTGAAATTTTTCTTCTCCTAATCTTCAGATACTATGGCTATATGATTATAGCCTGAATATCCATCCATAAAGCAGTAATATTCCTATCCTTCCAACAGGTGCAGCATTTCATCAATAAAAGAAATGGGATAGTGATCCTTCCAAGTGGAATTATTCAAATTTCTATAATCTATGAAAATCCTTCACCCAATCATTGCATGAGTTAGAATCAACTCATTATTCTTATTAGTCACGAAAGTCATCCTACTTTTCTTTGGAACACATTGCATAAGACTGACCTATTTACTATCCGAGATGGACTAAACTATCCCAACACCAAGCCACTTAATGACTTCTTTTTTGACTACTTCTTTTATCACAATATTTAGTCTTCTCAAATGTTGCACACTTGCTTTATATCCCTCCTCCGTAAGTATTTTGTGCATATAGAAGGCAGGATTGATTCCTGTGATATCCAAAATTTGCTATCCGATTGCCTTTTTTCTTCTCTTCAGTACTATCAATGCCTCTTTCACCTGCACATCAAATAAACCTGTAGATAAAATTATAAGCAAAGTATCATCAACATTATGGAAAGAATATTTCATATGAGAGGGAAGAGACTTAAGCTCTAAATTTAGTGCTTACTCAACAGATGCTTTGGGGGAGGGACCAATCAGTCTATTCAAAGGCTCAAATTCAGTCTTTCTGGTAATAATTCTTGCCATATCAAAAAATTTTACTATTTTAACTATATCAACATCACCAAAAAGATCATATCCCACCAATTCTCACTCCAAGGATACTTGGACGTAATAAGGTAAAATTTAAACTCAAGATCAAAGAGTGTGATATCGGATAGTTCTTCATATACTGCAAGCAACTTCATTGCCTTATATATATCAAACACCTCGACCTTTTCATGAGCACGCATGGTGAACTGTCCTACAGCTACATCAATTAATAAATGCTTGGTTACTAAAAAGGGACATCCTAAAATAAATGGGACTTTTGAATTAGCATCAAAATCAAGAATAATAAAATCCATCTTGAAGATGAGTGACCCTACTTGCACCTATACATCTTCAACAACTCCATCTGGTCTGGCAAACGAATGGTCAGCTAACTGGAAAACAACTATGGTAGGTCTTAGGATGCCTAGCCCCATCTTTCTGAACAATTATGTGCGCATAAGATTTATTCTTGCTCCTAGATCACATAGACCTCGGGCGCTTATTGATTTCCCAATTGTAATTTGAATAGTGAAGCTTCCTAAGTCTGTAAGCGTTATGGGTAACCTATTCTAGAATTGTGATGTGCACTCCTTAGTAAGTGCCACAGTAGCATATTTAGTCAGGTAGTTCTTGTTAGCCACGATGTCCTTTATGTACTTAGCATACTTTGGAACACTCTGCAAAATATCAACAAGAGGCAGGTTAATGTGAACGTATTTCAAAAAATCAATAAAATTCTTGTAGCAAGCTTCCTCATGGTTTGTCTGTAGCCTTTATGGAAAAGGTGTAGGTAACTTCATACTTTCCACGTTGGTTTCCTTGCTTTCAGTTTTCTCTTCTACAACCTTCTTTTAACCCTTTATTTCTTATACATCAAAAGCCTTGTGATTCACCTATTTAGGCTCTAATTTCTTCAGTTGTAGTCCACTCTGAGTAATTACTGCATTCACCTATTTTGGTTTTGGATCAGTATCACTAGGTAAACCTTCCTGAGGTCTACTATTCTATGATCTTGTAATTTGTCCTATCTGGACCTCAGGGTTCTTTGTAATCATCTGTTGGTTCTTACCATCTTATACAAACTGTGCTTTATTATCCATAATATTCTTTAACTTCTCTTCCATATTTCTTGATAGAGTACTGGATTAATTCCTTAGAACATGTTGCTGCTAGTTTTGATTTTCTTGCCTATGGTATTGATTTGCATTTTGTGCCTGATTTCTACCCCATAAAAATTTGGGATGATTCCGCCAGTTAGGATTATAGGTATTACCAAAGTTCTAATGTCCTTGTCGATTAGAATTTTTGACATAATTAAGTGACTCTAAATAAATTTTACAAGCATCGGCTATATGAACACTGCTTCCGCAAACCTTGCACCAAGTATGAGCCTGATGAACTATATTTGTTCTTGTTGGTGTGGATTGTGTGACCCCTATATTTATGTTACTAATCTATGTAGTTATTTGATTCTGATATGTAGAAATCTGGGCTGATATAGTCATAAACAAAATAACCTCTAGAATGTCAGCACCTTTTTTTGGAGAACTTCTTACGGCAGCATGCTACTTAGCATTCCCTTGTGAAATTTGATTCAACAGTGTGTATAATTCATTATACGACTTCTCTAGAGCCTGCCTAGATTTCTATAAATACAGGAGAATCTTGGTGTTTGGATCAAGACTCTCAATAAATTATAAAGTATCACATCATTAGTCTGATAATGATGAGGGAAACTTCTAAGCATATCCTTGAACCTATCCTTATCTTGGTAAATATTCTCTCCATCTTTCTTCCTAATACTCAGGATCTCAATTCTCAAATGTATTTTCTTCCTAGATGGAAAGTATTGAATAAGGAATTTTATTGATAAATTATTCCAAGAAGTGATAGAGTTCGGTGGTTCAGTAAATGACCACCTCTTTGCTTCCCCTAATGGTGAAAAGGGGAAGAGAGTTAGAATGACATAATCAGTAGACACCCAAGAAGGAATATAGGTATCACTGATCTTAAGAAAGTTTTGTAAGTGTTGTTGTGGGTCCTAATGAGATAAACCGACGAACTGCCCAGTCGTGTGCAAGAGTTGCACCATATTCTGCTTTAATTCAAATTGAACACACGTATCTATCTTACTGATGTAATTAGTAGCATTATTCGAAAGTAGGATTGCCACTTCAAGAATAGGTCTACCTTATACTTTAGCAGGAGAAGTTAGAGCTGCTGGAGCTTGAGTAATAGGGACAACAAAAGCAACAGGATTCACCTGATCTTCTATTTGAATCTATTGAATTGGGTATTGAAGTGTTGTTACTCATTGTCTTAATATCTATTCAGGTTCTGAATAGGGCTAAACCAATTCTTGTGCTCTTGCTAGTCCCATATGTCACTTTTCCTACCAAAGTTAGCCGCTAAGATCAATTTGTTAACACTTAAACTTGTTGTGAAAATAAAAAATTAAGAAAATTACTAATTAATTGAGTCCCCGACAATGGTGACAAAAACTTATTACGTTCTATCGCACATGCAAGTGCACGTGATCATAAAAGTAATGTAGTAATTAAAGGAATCAAATATTATACCCACAAGGACTATTTGTGTAAGACCCCACAAATTTCTCTCATAGTCTTAGCCTTTGAGCGTGTTTAGTAGAGAATTAAATAAGCTTTTCGTCGATACCAAATTTACCCAAATCTGGTACTCGGGCAAAGAGTTAGAGCTATTTTAGTGAGACAGATGCCACCTGGCACTTTAGCACATTGCTGAACAAGCCAAAATAGCAATCGTCAAAATTTAGGGAGCCTCCACGTTTATGGCGCATCGTGCCAAGGCATAATTTCAGGGTTTCCAATTTCCAGTGAACCAACACAATTCCACTGCATCGCGGTGCATTTCCAGTTTGCAACCAAGGTGATAATGCGATTTCTACCGCGTCGCGCCATCAAGCAGTTTCCTGATTGTCCAATTGTGTGCAAGCCCTTGCATGCCAAGTGTTTGTTGAAAAGCCTTAGTGAATGAATTGTGACATGATAACATGAAATTCCCCAATTATGTGCTCTTTGATACATGCTAACACTTTAATACATGCTAAGAGTTTGATGCAAGATCTTGTTGAATGGAGTATGAGCCAATAGCATGTCTCTCTATACCATCACATGTTTATGATTCCAAAATACTTGAAGAGATGTTGTAGTGATTGTGATAGTGAACGAATGTCCATTGTCTTGATAATTCAAGAATGGTTATGCTTTACTTTTATGTTATCGAGTCCTAGGGGTAATTATACCCGATAATTTTGCTGCAGTCTAGAGCCTATGTCAGTTTTCCCAATAATCTTAGTCAAGCTATGATTATTCAAACTCAGTGAGTTATAGAACTTTGTACTCTCAGACAGATACAGAACTTAAGTAACCTCAGTAATCTCTGTAGTCTTAGTACCACTAGTAATCTAGCCTCAGTTCTGTACTTATCTCAGATCTACTAGTATTCAAGTGTTCAGTTCAGTCCTCAGTAGTATTCGAGTAGTCTATCTGGAGCTCAATGTCATTCAGTCAGATAACGAGATTCAGTAGCATTCCATCAAATAGGGAACCAATTGAATTCATCTTAACTCAGTCCGATCATTTGAGAAACATGATCAGTATCAGATTCAACTTAGTTTGTGTTTAGTTAAGAATCAATTCAGAGTCTTTTAGTTGGGAGTAGGAGATAGCACCGAGCAAAGACAGGGATAGCAGTTCCCCGTCAGAGAGGCAGAGTTGTTAGGAGAAATCCCTGAACACCAGAACTGCGTAGGCAGCACAGAATGCAGGAGTCACCCGTTAGGAAAGGCTGGTCACCCATCAGATAAGGTTGACTATTATATTGCCTTAGGCTTGACTTCCTACGAGGGTCACCTATTAGAGAGGCTTGACCAGAGAGATATTTACTCGTTGCATGATATTGATACCCTACCTACTGGGATTAAGGTTGGACACCACCAGTTGAAATTCAGGGCATGTCAGTTAAGTGATTACTTCCCATATTTACAGTTTTAGTATCAATTTTCAGAAATCAGGA
Source organism: Capsicum baccatum var. pendulum (assembly GCA_030864225.1). NCBI lineage: Eukaryota > Viridiplantae > Streptophyta > Magnoliopsida > Solanales > Solanaceae > Capsicum > Capsicum baccatum. The sequence goes on along the minus strand of CM061557.1, from coordinate 39,683,733 downwards.
CTATCAGATACAGTCATCTATATCATTGAAGAACATAGATAGTTCCATTGATTTATGGACTACCCATCAGATAGGCTTGGTCCCATATAAAGTCATTCAGTATCAAATCTAGAGATCACACATCAGATAGGCTGATCTTAGTCTCAGATTCAGTTGAATATTCTTGTTGTCATATTTGAACATCATCATTTCTTATCATTGATAGTAGATTTTGAAATCATTTGTTAGAGAGGTTTGATCTCTGATGGAGTCAGTCGAGAGTAGAAAGCTCAAAATTCAGTCATTGATATGAGTAGATTTAGTTAATCAGTTTTAGTATCATCAATTTTTTCAATCATTCACTAGTTAAGACTAATCTTAACTTCAGTACTCAGTTATCAGTATCAGATGATTCAGTATTCAGTATCACAAGAATTAGTAGTGAGTTCTAACGGCAGTAATATAGTATCCGAGTTTCAGTATTTTGAGTCAAGATGATTTCAGTTATGGTTCGTGTATTCTTACATGTGTTCTCATTCAGTACTCTCACGATTATTCAGTTAAGTAATTGTTCATGCATAAGCCCTTGCATTTAGCCTTACCTCATCTTCATACTTGGTATATTCCCTTACTGATGCATTTGTGCTATGGTGTTTTATTTTACACCATAGGTTTAGAGGCATGAGATCCAGAGTGCCCATAGCAGAGTCCCAATCAGCAGCAGTAGACATACCAGTGAGTCCTCTTCAGTCAAGGATGATCCTTATTTTTATTAATATTATATCAGAATTGGTTTAATTTCAGTAGACAGAGTTAGTTGGGGACATGTCCCACCAAATCCATAGTTCAGACAGTTTAGAGGCTTTTCGAACAGGTGTATCTGTATTTAGTTTTCAATTTTGAGTATTTTTAGATGTTTTGAACCTTATGGCTAGTTTTCACATTTATTATCGATATTGCGTGGTGTTCAGGTCTAGATATCAGTATAGGGTTGGCTTGTGGTCCTTCAGCATCATGAGCATCATGCGATGTTCTGGTTCTAGAAAATTGGGTCGTTAAAAACTTGGTATAAGAGCCTAAGGTTCAATAGTGTCCTAGGGAGTCTGAAAAGCCATATCCAGTAGAGTCTTATGCATGGGTGTGTTGCACGCCACGTTTATGTACAAGAGGCTATAAGATGTTTTTAGGAGCAGCTTCTCTTCTTTCAGTATTCTTATCATGCGAGTGAGCATGAGCTCAAGTTGATCCTCAGTCTAATCCACCTCTTTATTCCATATACAGAGTATGCCTCCTCGCAGAGATAATTCCCATAGGGTTGATGACCATCCCCCTTAGCCAGTAGATCCTGATAATGAAAATGTGTCACATGCAGAGTTTTGAGTAGCTTTTTAGGTGCTAGTCTAAGTTGTGACTAATGTTCAGGGTAATCGTTAGGTTGTAGCCCCACCACAGCAAGATGGGGGTTCATCCGCATCCAGAATTAGATATTTCATGATAATGAACCCGCCAGAGTTCTATGGGTCATTAGCAGGTGAGGACCCACAACTTTATCTTGAGGGGGTGAAGAAGATCACCCAGGTTATGCATATTTCTGAGGAGGAGAGTGTAGAGTTAGCATCCTATAGGTTGAAGGATATCGTTCATGACTGGGTGGTAGTGTGGAAGAAGGGTAGAGGGGAGGATGCAACTCCCATGACTTGGCAGGAGTTTCAGGATGCCTTTTTAGATAAGTTTTTCCCACTAGATATGAGGGAATATAAGGTAAAAGAGTTCATGAACCTAAGGCAAGGCTCCATGACAGTGAAAGAGTATTGTCTTAAGTTTAATTAGTTAGCTAAGTATGCTCCTGACTTGATAGCTGACCCTAGAGTGAGTATGAATAACTTTGTGACTGGTGTATCCGGGTTAGTGTTGAAAGAGTGTAGGGCTGCTATGCTCAATAGATATATGGACCTTGATAGGATGATGATTCATGCATAGCAGATTGAGCTAGATAAGATGAAAGAAATAGAGAGAGTGAGTAAGAGAGACAGAACAGGTAGTCATAGGTTCTCTCAGGCAAGGTCCCAAGGTGGTAGCCGTTTTTAGCATAGTCAACTATTTTCAGTCCCAGCTCCATCCTCAGCTAGTGTACCTATACTAAAGTTTAGGGATGTCAGTTAACATGGGGTGCCAAGCTCCAAATCCTAGAGTAATGCTAGTAGAGTTCGTACCAATCCACTTTATGGAGAGTATGGAAAGAGTCACCTAGGCGTGTGTAGAGCCGGCAGTGATGTGTGTTTTGGTTGTGGTAGACCAGGACACAGAATGCAAGAGTGTAGAGTGCTAGCTCAAAGGGGTAGAGAGTTTCATCAGCAGGGTGCCCCTTCCAATGACAGTAGTGGTCAGCGTCAGAAAAGACTTTATGCGCTGCAGACCCACCATGATTAGGAAAGGTTCCTTGATATATGTTCGGGCATGTTATGAGTCCTTCATCTTTATGATATGCATTGTTAGATACTTTTCTCCCATTTTGAGCTCATATGTCAGCATGAGTCATGCATTAGGTTCAGATCTCAGTCGGTCAATCATGACCCAGTTCGTAGGTGCCCCGTGCACTGCCCCAGTATTTCAATGAAGTATGTTTAGAGGGACATAGAGTCCCCAGGGGTAGATACCCCATGATATTAGAATGCTTTCATGTCTTTAGACTCATTTAGTTGCATGTTTAGACTCTCCTTACAAAGTTAACATCAGTTATTATTGCATAGCCAATCATGCTTTGGAGAGTCAGTTCAGTCAGACATTCATGCATTAGATATGCATGTTCAGTAGAAAGAGTTCAGTTTTTCCATGTATTCAGTCATGCATTCATCAGAACAACTTATTTACGCATCCATGCATCAGATATGGATGTCTATTATAAGAATTCAGCTTATGAGTAGCTTCAGCTGAGTATTCCATGCATCAGATATGCATGTCCAGTATCAGAGTTCAGAATATCAGTAGTTCCAGTTGCATAGTCATGTTTTAGATGCTCCCGTTCCTTGAGTAAGCTCAGTCGATCATTATTCTTAGCCTATCAAGCGACATTCGAGGATGAATGATTCAAAGGGGGAGATATTGTAAGACCCTGCAAAATTCTCTCGTAGTCTGAGCTATAAAGCGTGTTCAGTAAAGTGCTAATCCAGCCCTAAAAGGTTGAGAAGTGTCTTCCCAAGTGAGAAGTATTTTAAACCGTCTAGAATTTTCCGTCGATACCAAATTCTCCCAAATCCAAAACTTGGGCACAGATTTAGAGCTATTTTAGTGAGACAGTGTGCCACCTGGCACTTTGATGCATCGCGGAGCCAGCCAAAATAGCAATCGCCAAAATCCAGTGAGCCTCCAAGATTATGGTACATCGTGCTAAGGCTTAATTTCAGAGTTGTCAATTTCCAGTGCACCAATGCGATTCCACAGCATCACGGTGCCTTTCCAGTTCACAACCAAGGTGGAAACACAATTTATACCACATCGCTTCATCAAACAATTTCTCAATTGTCCAATTTCCAGTGAGATGGCGCTATTATGGCACGTCGCACCAACATGTAAAATCGGGATTTTTTAGTTTAATTCCAGGGGAGAAAAGTGTCATTTTGCTACCCCTATATATAGTCCTTAACATGAGATTTGGCTTTATTTTAACCTAAAAATACTAGTTTTCTCTCAAAGTTGTTCAAGAACAAGAACTAGGGTTTGTACAAAATCAAAACCCATATAAAGTTATTAAGTATCAGATCTAGATATCACCCGTCAGATAGGCTTGATCTCAGTCTCAGATTCAGTGTAGTATTCTTGTTGTCAGATTCGGACATCATCATTTCTTATCATTGATAGGGAATCATCCGTTAGAGAGGTTTGATCTCAGATGCAGTCAGTCGAGAGTAGAAAGCTCAGAATTCAGTCATTCATATGAGTAGATTCAGTTAATTAGTTTCACTATCATCAATTTTCGAGATCACTCACTAGATAAGACTGATCTCAACTCCAGTACTCAGTTATCAGTATCAGATGATTCAGTGTTCAGTATCTTAGGCATTAGTAGTGAGTTCTGATTGAAGTAAAGTAGTACCCGAGTTTCAGTATTTCAAGTCACGATGATTTCAGTTATGGTTCGTCCATTCATGCATGTGTTCTCATTCAGTACTCTCATGATTATTCAGTTAAGTAATTGTTCATGCATAAGCCCTTGCATTTAGTCTTACCTCATCTTCATACTTGGTATATTCCCATACTGATGCATTTGCGCTATGGTGTCCAGAGTACCCTTAGCAGCTCAGTCCCAGTCAGCAGCAGTAGACATAGCAGTGAGTCCTCTTCAGTCGAGGATGATCCTTATTTTTATAATTATCATATCAAATTTGGTTTAATTTCAATAGAAGGAGTTAGTTGGGGACATGTCCTACCAACTCCATAGTTCAGACAGTTTAGAGGCTTTTCAGACAGGTGTATCAGTATTCAATTTTCAATTTTGAGTATTTTTAGATTTTTTGAACCTTATGGCCAGTTTCTGCATTTATCATCTATATTATATAGTGTTCAGGTACAGATATCAGCAGAGGTTGGCTTGTGGTCCTTCGGGATCATGAGCACCGTGTGACATTCTGGATCAAGAAAATTGGGTCGTTACAATTTGATTAGTAATTTACCTAGCTTCAATTCAAAAAGAAATTATTCAAGTGTTTAAGAGTATCAAAATGGGTTAAAACAATTTAATGAATAATTTAACAACTAAATGAGTAATAAAGTATGACAATTGCAGCGTAAACTATGCTATAAATAATACGAGAGAAGATTGCAAGGTTGAGGCACTCTTAACAATCCTATAAGTCTATATCCTTATCGTGGTCGTGTTGATTATCCGGTTTTTGATTCGTCGGGTTTAGATTATAATTATGGTCTTTTGAGCCTCTAATCTTCTACCTAAAAGGATATTTCAAATACATCGTTGAGTGGGGATGCAATAATCCATTTAGATACTTTAAGTTGTCTTCCTGCAATTGAACCAAGAAAGGATTCTAGGTATATTCCTATCTTGGCCACTACTTCACATTCTTCATTCTGTAGAAGAATATGAACTTTCTCCTTAAACTCTTCGATCTATCCCAATGATTCTCCTTTCGGGTTCACAAAGAGTATATATGTATTCTAACAGTGGCCATTAATTAAAATTGTAGAAACAAAAGAATAAGAACAACCCTTGTCATAAATCAACGTCAACCACTCTAAGAATATCAAAATATAATCATGTTCTCGGCCCCAACCCCAGGAAAAGGGTTTTTAGCCACTTATGCTCGAAATCAATGTCAAGAGAATATAATTAATTATACTAAATTCAATGTTCAAAGATGAAGAATGGATGAACCCTAATAAAACACCCATAGTTGTTTTTGCCTTTACTATATGCATGCCAAGATAATTATAATTATTTCATAAGTTCCCCTTTTATACTAGGGCAGCAATCCGTGAAAATTACTCAGCTTCGCGCCATGGACCTCATCATGGACACTAGGATCGGTGGCATAAGGCTATCACGGACCCTCATTGGAAAGTACCCTCTAAAAATTACCATCCTCCATAATCACGGACAGTATGGTCTGTGTCACGAGGCTATCGAGACCCTCTATGGAATGTTCCATTGAACTTTAACTCATCAACATTCCATGGAGCTCAAAAGGAGACTACAATTTGTAGGACGGAAGTATGTCATTTTCCTCCTTTCTAGATCCGTATGTATTGTCTTGATTTCGGGATTTGTGCAATGCTTTCTGAACATTGGTTCAACATCTTTACACTCTGCATGTCACTACAAGTGCTTCCATAATCCAAAATCTCCTCATTAATGCATCAAAGAATGTTCAATTTTACCAAAATCGAGCCTAGAGTACAATTACATCTCAAACACAATACAATTAACAGGTTTTAGCTCATGGAGCAAGTAAATATGGATAAATGTTAGCACTTGTACATATAAATACGCCTAAGATCATCGCTTGCTCGACTTCATCGTTGGCTTCAAATTCAAATTTAAATGTGAAAATTGATCGAGGTTTTATTTTTCTGGATAAATTCAATTGAAACATTAAAATAAGTGACATTTTAATCCAAAAATTCAGCAAGAAAAATTTCTCCATTTGCGTACGCACTCAAGCATGTGTGGAAGCATTTCACAATGCATCTCGAAGAGACACGACCATTTGTGCGACTATTAAAGGTGAAAATGTGATCTATGGATAAGGTCACAATCTGCAAACACAGATGAGGTTCGCAGAAGAGACAAAAGATTTTGTTTTTCTATAATAAGTTACTAGCAATCACAGGTGGGATCCGCAGGTTAGTGACGATTCAAAATAATGCATCTTTTCAAGAACCGTTTCTTCTTTCTGAAGCACCACCTATGGTCTATAAATACCTGATATTTCCTCAGGTAAAGGAACTAAATTTTAAAATGAAAAACATCTTCTTCTTCCTAAAAACTCAAGTGTGATTAATAAACCGTTGAGTGAGCTCCTTGTTTAGCAAATTTGAGGTACCACTATTTGCTGAAGTGAATCATTTTATTCTGCGATGATATATTCCATTGGTCATGACCCAATGTATGAGACATGATGGCACCTACCAACTCCCACCAGTAGGTAAGCCAATAACATAACTCGGAGCTAACATAATGGTTTAATCTTATAAGTAAGGACAAACATAGGAAAAATTTAAAGAACTACAAATGCTAACATAAGAATTTTTTATAGAATAAACAGTCATACAAGATCTAATCCCAAAACCCGCGAGAGCTAGTACAATAGCAACTAATGGTATTAAAACAATTCGAAGTACATAATAGTTAATACATCTATCTCGAATACTAAAGACTTGATACAAAAGATGAAAAGAAATCAGGTGACTTGAACTCAAGAGCTTACCCTATCTCCGATAATCAATCACTGCACGAGCCACGATCAATGATGATAACCAATACTCGAATCTACACCAAAAAGGTACAAAAGTGTAGTATGAGTACAAAAACAACAAGTACTTAGTAGGCATCATCGGTCGACTGAGCTAAATCATGATATAAGAACAATATAATAAAAGATAATCATAATAACTCATGGTACAAAATCAAACCTGAATCATATCAATCATAACTGTAAATAATAAGTAATTCAAAATAACAACATAACATAAGTCACCAATGCATGCCAATATCGTTGAACATCAAAAGTATGAAATATCGCAATAACAATGTGTCGTATGACATCAACGGATGCCAATATCGTCTTACATTTCATGGATTAAACAATGGAATAACAATATAATTTAAGGCGTCAATGCAGGCCAATATCGTCATACATAACATGTATTAAGCATCAGGATGACAGTATAATATGAGGTATCAATGCATGCCAATATCACCATACATAAGAAATAAATGATTTGGAAACGTAAAGCAAAAGAAGTGCAATGACAAATAAATAAAAGTAAAAAGTTGGCTCCCATACACCAACTAGTGCAAAAAGTGAGGACCCATAACAGCATCCCATACCACCGGAGAGCAAATCCAATAAAGCATAAACTAAAGAAATCCATTACGGCGTCTCATACCACCGAATAGAAAATCCAAGAGAGAATAAAGTAAAGAATCCATCATGGCATCCCATACCAGTGGAGGGCACACCAAAGATACATGAAAGAATCAAATCGCAAATATATATATATATATATCACAAACTTTCTCAATATCCATAATTTCCCACAATTTTCATCAAACGGCCATTTGCCAATGTTCATAATTGAATAACATGTACCAATGTACTTGTAACCGTAACCATACCACCATATAGGGATCTATCTCATCAATACACCATATCCACTAATTATTAGCTAGCCAACGGTTATTACTAAACAAATTAAACAGTAATCATCACACAACCTCTAATTATTATTCATCCACTATTCATCACCTAGTCACCATTCTTGGATCAATGACTAACCATTATTTATTCACTAGTCAAAAGTAGCATCTAGTAAATATTCACCACTAGACCACCTTCTTCAATTAACCGATATTCATTTCTAGTCAACATAATCCCACTAGTCACCATCTAACAAAAGACCACTGATGATAGGCTAATTTACACGCCTAAAGTACTATATTTTACCCATATTTTAGCTAAGTTTTGAGGACAAATTATATAATTCATGCACTTTTAGTCCTTTTTCCTGTAAGTGAGCTAACAAACGTGATTAGCAAGTTTTCAGGTATAAATGATGCAGATTTCAGCATTTTATGGATAACTTGACGCCAAAGAAAGCTTCACGAAAGAAGGAAGGGAAAGCTTGGATGCCAAGGACCAAAAGTGACGCATGGAAAACCTGTCCCGGGCAAAAACAGCATTTCTGAAGACTTTGGGGACTAGCAGTAACTTATTAGGATTAGGATAATGATACATTAACGTAGTAGGATTGGGTTAAGTAATGCATTAGCTTAGTAGGAATAGGATATGGGTGTTATAAATACCCTATTTTGCTAGAGATTTTTAATTCATTCTACTTCTAATTCATTCTACCTCTAATTCATTCCCCCATTCCATCAATTCCCATCCATCCACCATCCATCCATCCATCAAAACAATTCTCTTTATTAATTCATTGTTGACATTATTTTCATCTATTCGACTTTTAATTTTACAACAAGAGAATCACTATTTTGCAAGGAATTCATGCCTAACACCACACCATACTACACGTGAGATCTTTTATTGTGGTATAATGATAATGTCTATTGTGATTTCCATCACACTCATGAATAGCTAAACTTCTCTGTTGGGGTTATGGAAGCCTTATGAGATACTATCTAAGGCTATGAGTTTGTGAATTCGTGACACGTGTGTTGCTTATATCATTATTCTCTTCATCTTAATTCAAATTCTTGTGGCTGCAGACGCATAGAATAACGCCAGTATAGCATTAACTTGTTCGAAAGAAAAGTTATTTGTCTGGAAAAGAGATAATGTCAAGGTAATAGGGTCTCATCCCCTATTAAAAAGTTAGTGTCGTAACTGGATTAACCTCTTGGAGAATTTGTACCGTTAGATACGCTTTAAGCTCGAAAGAGTTAAAGTGAAATAGTCCTTGTTGAGGTCGAAAGACGCTTGGATTTACCATCGAATATAATTCTCTATAAGCACATGCATGTCTGAATTCCGCACAACTCATAGCCAATAGAGACGTACAACTCATAAGGTGGACATAACCCCAACTTCTCAATTCTCATTATTTTATATCTTACTAAACATTCTTTCTGTTTACTTTGCTATTTCTATTTTTACTTTACTATTTTGTTTACATCAATTGCACGTTACAATCCCCCCTCTTTTACGAGACTTGCACCAAAAGTCTAATAATCATTACTTACTTGTTGACCAAGCTATTCCCTGTGAGATCGATACCCAACCCAGTTGGGTTCTATATTTGACTACGACCGTTTTACACTCCTACGAGAGCTGTAGATTGAGCGTTATCAACCACTAATCAGCCTTTATACACTTATTCATCTCTCAGCTAACATCTCTTATTAACTAGAACCATTAATCCACAAATCCTCGTTAAACAATTAATCAACATCATAAACTTGGTCATCAATAGCAATTAATCATCACCATTGCTAAACCCATTATGAATAACCACCATAATGAAATAATCATCCCTATTAATAGTCATCAATGCCACTAGTACTCTTTATCACTAAGGTTCACAAATCCACTAGTCACTATTAGCCACTGAAGTAGTATCCACCACTAAGCATCTCTCATCCTTAAATCAACAACTATACCACTTTATACCTTAACTCATAGGAAGACGATAACCGATATCCCTAATATAAATATAATAGTTAACTACACAAGAACATAAGTAAATATATATTACCATACACAAGGTTATCCAGATTCAAATTGGGCATCATCATAACATCAACATAACCTCCACCCGAATCAGGTATCATAATATCATAACCATATCATTCGGCCGCACTAAGTATCATCACATCATCATCATATCATCTGACCTTGTTGAAAGTCATCATATACTCATAATATTCTTCGACCTTTTCGGATATCATCATATCACCATAATATTTTTTGTCCTTTCCCAGTATCATAATCATAATATCCTCCATCCTTTCTTGGTAAAATATCTTTAAAATATCCTCCGACCTTACCGGGCATCATCATCACATTAATATATTCATCAATCTTGCCAGGCATCATCATCACATCAATATATCAATAATAAAGAACAAGCATCACAAGGGCTAAAGTAAATGACAAGCCCCATGAGGGCTAAAGTAAATTCCAAGCCCCACTAGGAATAAAGTAAAAGAAAAGCCACACAAGGGATAAAGTAAAAGAGAAGTAAGGAGAAGCATACCTTTATATCTCATCATTTGTCATCAAGGACAACTTAGCCATAAATATATAAATATATATATAATTAATATTACAAAGCATTAACGGGTTCAACATGGTTAGTAGCATATTCTTTTCATATAGTCAATAAATATGCCTTTTAGAACCCTTAGTGTCTCTACACATAATGTTAGAAACAAGAAGTCTTTCTAGCATAAACACTGATTTGATTTCTAGATAGAAGCATAACATGAGTCCAAACATAATCTATATTGCATTCTTGTATAGAGTCATTAAGCATGCCTTGTAGCACCATTTACATCATCGTTTCTAATATTGATAATAAGGTAGATTTTCAATATGATTTATTAGCATAATTATTAAGCACAAACATAACTTGGCCAATAGTATAATTAATGGCCTAAATACTAGCCTAAAAATGTCTTAATCAATGTACAATCAATGACTCATCTTACATAATCCATAATCTAGTTGTTTAGACCTTAGGCATAACCATAAGCAGCATCATGAACAGTGTCCCTTTAGTAGCATATTTATTGGCCTACTATAGTCCTAAAGATAATTCATCATTAGCATGAGCAACAATTAAAGCATGACATAATACATGGCTTATTCAAAACGTGGTCAAACATCATTTATGGCTTACTGTAAGAGTCAAGGTCTTATTTAATAGCACGTTCATTATCCGAAACAATAGATAATCGCAATAATATAACTAATAGCCTAACATAATCTTTTGACAAAAAGCATCAAGGGCATAATCACTAGGGCATTATTCTCAATGCCATTTCACATGACCAACAAGTACAAAGAATCATCAATATTCACTCAAAAGGGCACTCTCTAGTCAAGTACTAAGCATACGTTCATGGGAAGTAATCCTCAATTTTGCCATATAGTGGGAAAACAAGACTATATCTAAATCCCTGAAATGCATTCTAAGTCAATTTCTACCTAGGGATAGGTAAGCTATCTAAAGAAACTCTTAGATGTATAGCAAGCCACCATAAGCCCTAAGGTAGATATTTCCACTCAAGTACTTTCACCGAGTCCATTAGAACTAAGGCTACCTCCTCTGGTATTAGAAACTATGGCTAATTTAATCTAAGTATGAGCAACTAGAGAAATTTACCTAATATTGAGTATGCTAAGGAATTCTCATGTTAAACATAAGCAATGAAGTCTATTCCACCTATGTCAAAGGGAAATAAGTCAAGATTTTCAACCTCCAAGATTCATATAACTTAATTGGTCCAACTAAACCAAGTCTTGCATTTCATTAATCGAATACTTAAAACACATCCAAATCTAACAATATATCACAATAATAGAAACATATAGCTTAGTCAAACAAGAAGTAAACCTAGCCTACCTCAAATCCGATGAATGCTCAACTATTATGTAACTCTTCGTTTTTCACTTCCAAGTAGCTTCTTCAACGAGCTTAGCTATCAAAAACACATTCTGCACATCATTATGAGAACGTCGATACCTATATGCACCATTGTGCTTCAGGTTCAAAAATAACACCGAAAACCCTAAGTAGGTCCCATATATGAGAAACATATTTTTGATATCAACCCAATGTTCATACACTATTAGGGAATCATAAACCTCAAGAATTAGGTGAAAACTAAACATATTTGAGCTACAATCAAGCCCTCGGGAAATTAGGGGTTTTCGTCAAAAATTCAAGCAATTCAAGCACGAAAATAAATGATTCATACCTTAAATCCACTGTTAATCATGAAAATATTTGTTAATTAAGCTTCTAAATCATCCCCAAAAATCAATTTGAAGTTACCAAGTCATTCTAGGGCTTCTAGGGTTCAAAGAGAAGTGGAAAATAGCCAAAATTCGACCAAGGGGGCTTTTTTGTAACCTCTCTAGATATAGAGGCACCGCGATCGTGCTCATATGGGCCGCTATCGCACTCATATGGGGTTAGAAAAGTCTATTTTTGACCTCTCGATCTCATTCAAACTTCAATTTTTGTAAACAGACTATGTAACTCCACTAAATTCGATGTTTCGGATGCATTAGTGAAGTAAAATATTGTATCTGAGTTAATTTAGGCTATTTTTAGATCCCATACCCAAATCTTCTGATTTTTGACTTTTCAACCAATGGTTTGAAATAAGCTCAGGTGGGTGGGACCCAAGCCAAGGGTCTACCTAGCCTAAAATCAATAATTCGGATCTGCAAGCATTGTTGGAATTCACATCCGAGATCCTTTTACTAAGGTATTTGCTCGGTGACCATTTGGAACTAGAAAAGACTTCTAAATAGGGAATAAGTCCTAAAAACAAAATGAACTATCCGATAACCGAACTATCTATTCCATCAAGTCATGATTGTCTTGGGATAACTATGGAAAATCACTAATAGTGAAAATAAGTTGGATTATCGAAATTGACCAGAAGGGTCATTACAACATCAACTACTAAGGAACTTTTGTCCTCAAAAGTTAAGGATAAGGTTGTACTTAAAGTCTCGAACAAGTGAGAATACATGTACCGTATCTCGCTCTCGATCTCCTAAGTGGCCTCCTCTATAGGGCGATTTCTCCAGTTAACATTAGCAACTGGAATTTCTCTAGGGCGAAATCGTCTCACATCACTAGCCAAATTAAGCCAGGTTCCTTAACATGGTCAACCACTTATCCAACTAAACTGAGTCCCATCTAATCATATGAGATGTATTAAGAATAAATTGTCGCAACATAGAGACATAAAAAATAGGATGAACAGCAGCAAAATCTTGAGGTAAAGCTAACCAATGAGTCACTTTATCAACAATGTAGAGAATCTTAAAGGGACCAACATATTTCAAATTGAGCTTACCCTTCCTGCCAAACCTCATCATATCAGTCATGGGCGAAACATGGAGGAATACACTGTCACCAACTCCAAATCTCAAGGAACGAAGCCTAAGATCTGCATAGGCCATCTGCCTATACTGAGCTGCTTTAATCCTATCCTCGATCACCCTAACAATATCCAAAAAGTCCTAAAGAAAATCCATATCATGGGGGTCTAACCTCCAAAGTCTCAACACTTCTAACCGGATAACGACATTTCCTACCATAAAAAGCCCCCAATCAAACTCAAAAAAAATGGTTGCACTATGAATCTAGTCAAACAAATCATCAACGCGAGGCATATGATAACAGTTCTTCATTATCACCTTACTAAGCTACCTATAATCCATATGCATATGAAAAGATCCATTATTATTCTTTACGAACAAAATAGGGGCACCCCAAAGGACCGCACTCGGTCTAATAAAACCCTCATAAAGAAGATTTTGAAGCTGAGAATTTAGTGTCTTAAGATCATCAAGATCCATATGGTAAGGTGCCATAGAAATGGTTCAGGTGCTCAGCTCGAGGTCAACAGCAAACTCAATCTCACAGATAGGGAAATACCAAGCAGGACGTTAAAGAACACATAAGAAACTCACAGACAATAATAATAGAGTCAAGCGAGGGACTCTCAAGACTAGCATCACAACATAAGTGAGCTAAGACTCGCAACCTCGAAAAATAAATCCCCTAGCACAAACATAAGATATAATCCTCATTGGCAAGTAGATAACCACTCTATGCCACATGACTTAGGGTAAACCGAGCATGGCTAAGGTAATGATTTAGGCAAAATAATCCATGACTGCATAATAGTGGGATAATCAGTCCATACCCAAAATCATATCAAAATACACCACAAAAGAATCACCATGAAAGTAGATACACGCAATTACACAAATATTAAATCAGTAGACAACTCAAACCATGGTGCATAATAAGCATATATATATAAAGAGAGAGAGAAATAAGAGGAACTGAGATCTATATATATATATACATATATATATATATATATGTATATATAGAAATAAGTTGATCTAAGATCTAATAAAGTAAGGTCCAACTGGAGGAACATCAAAATCACACTTGTATCTTTAATATCCAAAGTCTAAGCATCAGGTCTTTAAGGTACTGCATTTAACTGTCCATGCCCGCCACTTGGTTAGGAACCTAAACTACCTCTTGTCCTGCCATTTTGAGAACCATTTCGAATACCTTGGTAACCAGCCCTACGACAAAGAAAAACACCTCTAACTGAGGGGTGAACTACTCTAATAGGGTATCACTCTACGATGAACCAACTATCGCCCCATAACTAGGGCAATCCTTTAAATAGTGACCAAAAAAGTCCATAAGTAAATCAAGAAATCTAAGAAGATCCATAACCAATAAATTAGGCTAACCCAAAATGATCACAACGTCTAGACATAACAGAAAATAAACCCCTTAAAGACTAACAACTACCCTTACTAAGGCAATTCTTTAGCACTAGACTGACCTTCAATTGACGCTTAGGCTAAAAGGATGAACGCTGAGGATACCTAATCAGAGGAGACATGCAAATGGAAATCCTCAAATCTCTAACCAAGTAGTGAACCATCTCAAGCTCAACAACTATAGTGAATCCCTGCTCCAATTAGGGTAACTAATCTCTCAATTGATCTCTAAGGCTGCGAGGCATATACTTTTCTAAGAATATCTAGGAAAATTAAGTCGATAACAAAGAAGAAAATTCAGTTGGTCTAGAATCCATAAAATCTCTCCACTAATGACGAGCAAATAAGTCTAACTAAAATGTCGTGTAATTCTCACTACGAGTATCAACAAGGCCAAACAACGAAGCCTATCCTCACACGCAGTTAGGAACTTATGTTTATCCTCTCTAGGAGCACCATAAAATCTTAGTGGAGCTAATCTCAAGATTCTTCCCAATATCTTTTGCTCTTCATAAGATATAACAGACTACGCCACCACTTGCTGAGCAACTACTAGAAAAAAAGGAATATTAAGTCTGGGAGACGAATCTAATGGTTGAGCCCCTACCTTAGTACCACTCTGATCCATAGACTGTGCACCATCCAATGTCACACTACCAAGAATACCCAACAACGTAACTAATACATCTCTGTGCATTATTGAAGAAATAAACCCAAGTAGAGCCTGGGTTGATCCCCGATCCACCACTGGCTGGGGAAAAAGAATATTTGGCTCGATTATAGGAACAGGGTCTTGGAAAGGAAGCCTATTTGTAACACCCCAAGAAATTTTTTGTTGAAATTTTGTGCGTAAACGTGTTGGGTTCTATCTTCTAGAATAAATTATAAATTTTTTCGTACGGAATGTCTTAGATTACGAACCACCATTGCGTAGAGTATCGAATAATATTTCCAACGACATGTGGAGCATCTAAAACAGACACCCGAGCGACGAGTTATGAACATTCCGATCGAACCCTGAATAGTAGTAAACAGTAAAACGTGCAGGAAAAAGTACTGAGGCGTGGAGTATGTTTCCTCCAACTTTAGACAATCATAACTCCTTATGAATAATGATCTTGGTGATCTACTATATATCAATGGAAATCTATGCGAGTCCTCTTTCTAATGAAATTGGTTTCATCCAATTTTTTTATCGGAGCAAAAAGTTATGGTCGATCTACTTCAGCCTATCAAAAGCAAATTTTTGTGTCAACTTCAAATGATCATAACTCCTTATACACAATGAGAGTCCTCTTTCTAATGAAATTGGTTTCATCCAATTTGGATATCGGAGTAAAATGTTATGGTTGATCTACTTCAGACTATCAAAACAGTCCATCAAAGGACAAATTCGAGAATTATTTGATTTTTAGGGGTGTTTTGGTCATTCCTCCTTACCCAAAATCCGTCAAAATCCTATATTAAAGCCGATTAGAAGCATTATATGTTATATTTCATCAAATTTCCTCAAAAAGAAAACCCTAAGCTCCTACATCCAACTTCAAGAACCTCCAAAGTTCACCATTAATTCTGCAAATTTATTCAAGATTCCAAGTTCCTAGTTCAAGAACTCCAAGAACCATTATTCAAAAGCACGATTAACATCTCAAAAATGAGTATCGATTTAAAGTTCATCATACAAGGTATGTGGAGTTTTTTAGGAAGAACTCTCTTTCGTTCTTTTGCCCAAAAGTAATTTTCTTTACAAAGGCATGATTTTTATTACATTTTTACGAATTTGAAGCATGAACCCATATCTTATGATGATTATTATGAAAGCTTGATGTTTATGATTTTGAAAGATGAATTTACATGTGTGGAGATATGAAGCATGAATCTTGAACGATATTTATCATGATTTTGATATTTGGGTCGTGAATTCCCATTGTAAATTGTATTTTTTTAGAAAGTGTGTGTTATAAGCACGTTGATGTTAAATATGTGAGATATTTTGAATGATTTGACCTTTTGGTCTTAATGGAGTTGTTTTGAACTCGAGTGTGAAACAAATCCCCAACGTGGTTGATTTTGATAGATGGGAAGCATGATGGCTCCCGATGTAAATTTATATATTACTGAAATTATTTTGTTATGGATTGTCTTTGAAATGATCTGAGCTAAGTATGAGAGAAATATTTAGCACCGAGTGGGAGGTATAGATCGACCTTACTTTCCTAGAACTACATGCCCCCGTAGGAGTGAGCTTGGGGCTGATTTATATAGTGATCACTAGTTTATGTGGATTTGATATCGATAGTCCTACTCCGATGGCAAGGATAGGACGGCTCTCCCCAACGTGGGTTGTATGTTGGACTCTATATAGCTCACATGGTTTATGTCAGTTATAGGATCTCCCAGTGTGTGTGTGTTTTCTTGTGTCTATAGTGAATGGTGAAGTAATTTGAAAATGGAATTGTGAAAGTTATTATTTCGAAAGATTTAAATGATATTTACATTATGAAATTGATATTCTTGATGAACTGAAAGTGATTGACAATTATATGATGACTCATATGTGTTATTGTACTTATTTCATCCTCTCATGATTATGATGATTTTCTTTGGGCTATGTGAGTCTTTCATACATCCTTCATATTTCTTATAAATATTTATGATGATGATGTTTATACAACTGCATACACCCCCATATACTCGATTCATTTCCATGTTACTGACCCACATCTTTGGATGTGGGCTGCATTTTATCAGAATTTAGGTTCAGGTGCTTAGTTTCAGGTTTGACAGTGATTCTTTGGGCACGTTGTTCTATATCCTCTGTTGTGGTGAGTCCTCATGTTTCGAGGACGTGATGTCTAATGTTGGTTTCACAGGATTGTTTACATTTGATAACTGAGTATGATTAAGTTGGGGCATGTCTCAATGGCTAACTGGTTTTATTGATTTTCTTATAGGCATGTCAGATTAGTATAGATGTTGGGAGTTGACTAATAAGTCATATTTTGTTATCTTTATAAAATTCTTTTATTCTTGGATGATGATTACTCTATTGATATTTGAGGGTTATTTATGGAAACCACGTTGCTTCGTGTTGAACTGAATAAAAATGGCTCAAAGGGTTAGCTTGGGGCTACTCGTAGCCTCAAGCACCGTGTGATGCTCCAGGACCCATGTTCGGGGCGTTACAAACTTGGTATCAGAGCCTAAGGATTTAAGGTGTCCTAGGTAATCTGACAAGCCGCGTTAAGTAGAGTTTTGATCATCGGTGTGTAGCGCGCCACATCTATGAGCAAGAGGCTACAAGACATTTTAGGAAAAAGTGTGATTCTTTCTTTCAGAAGTCTATCATGCTTAAAGTGTCTCTCTCTGCTAATGATTCGTACTCTCCTCTTTCAGAAATATGCCTCCACGTCGAGCAAGAAGAAATAATGATAGTCAGCAACCTTAACCCGCTGACCCACTGAATGAAAACGTGTCTCATGCTAAATTTTGGGTAGCCTTTCAGGCACTGGCCCAAGCTGTTACTACAAATGTTCAGGCCAACCAGGCCTCGGCTCTACAGCAGTAGGGAGGTGATTCAGCTGCTTCCAGGATCCGTTTCATGCGGATGAATCCATCGGAATTCTATGGGTCCAAGTCTGATGAGGATCCATGGTTGTTTTTAGAGGAGGTATAGAAGATTACTCAAGTGATGCATGTATCTGAGGAACATAGTGTGAAGTTGGCTGCGTATAGGTTGAAAGACCTTGCTTATGACTGGTTTGTTGCTTAGAGAAAAGGTAGAGGTGAGAGAGTTGTCCCTACAACTTGGAAAGAGTTCCAGGATGCATTCCTAGATAAGTTTTACCCTTTGGAGATGAAGGAGGCGAAGGTGGAAGATTTTATGAATCTGTGATAGGGATCTATGACTGTTAGGGAGTACTGTCTAAAGTTCAATCACTTGGACAAGTATGCTCCTGACTTAGTGGCTGGTAATCGGGCTAGTATTAGTAAGTTTGTGACTGGAGTGTCTAGTTTTATGGTTAAAAAGTGTAGGTCTGCTATGCTGAATAGTGAGATGAATCTTTCTAGGCTGATAACTCATGCCCAACAAATTGAGGCAGACAAGATTAAGGAGAGAAATAGAATAAGAGGGAATAAGAGAGCTAGGTTTGAGCAGCATGGATAGGGTCAGACTAAATCACAGGGAGGGAGTCACCCTCAGTATCAGGATTATTCGTCTATGCCAGCACCGTTATCTGCTAATGCTCCCGTGCCTAGATGTAGGCAGGAGCAAGGTAGCAGGTCATATGCATCCAAGTCCCAGTACAGTACTGTCAGTAAGCCAAATTATCCCCTGTGTCCTAAGTATGGTAGGGCTTATTCGGGTGAGTGTTGGGGTGAGAAGGGGGGTTATTTTTGGTATGGTGACATGGGTCACAGAGTTAGAGATTGTCCATTAGATGGACAAGGGCATCGTGACTATCGCCCTCAGACCCAGAATAAGACTGTTAGTGCTCCAGTTCCAGTGACTCACCCAGCCCTAGCTCAGGGAGCCTCTTATAGCAATGCTGGCGGGCAGTGCCAGAATAGATTCTATGTTTTACCGTCCCGCCAGGAATAGGAGGACTCTCCTGATGTTATTACTGGTATGCTTCATATATTTCAGTTTGATGTGTATGCTTTGTTGGATCCTGGATCCAGTTTCTCATATGTTACACCTTTGATTACTGTGAATTTTGAAATGAGTCCTGAGATTATTCCTGAGCCTATCCTAGTTTCTACCCCAGTGGGTGATTCAATTATTGCCCAGAAAGTGTATAAAAAGTGTCCTGTTACCGCTCTTCATAGAGTCTTGTTAGCTGATCTGATTGAGTTAGACATGGTAGATTTTGATGTGATTCTGGGTATGGACTGGTTGTATTCTTCTTATGCCTCTATTAATTGTCGGACCTGAGTGGTCAAGTTTCAGTTTTTGGGTCTATTAGAAATTGGCCAAGACCTATTTCTCCGATTGATATCCGAAGTTTCTTGGGTTTAGCTTGCTATTACCATCGTTTTGTTGAGGGTTTCTATTCTATAGCATATCTTATGACTCGGTTGACCCAAAAGAAAGTGAAGTTCTTATGGTTCGAATCTTGTGAGAAGAGTTTTCAGGAGTTGAAGACTCGACTCACTTCAGCACCTGTTTTGACTTTGCCTGATGGTGTTGATGGTTTTATGGTGTACTGTGATGCTTCGAGAGTTTGGTTGGGTTGCGTATTAATGCAGAAGGGTAAGGTGATAGCTTATGCTTCTAGATAATTGAAACCCTATGAGAAAAATTACCCCACCCATGACCTTGAGTTAGCTGTTGTTGTGTTTGCTTTGAAAATCTGGCGACACTATTTGTATGGTGTCAATGTTGATGTTTTTACTGATCATAAGAGTCTGCAGTATGTGTTTACCCAGAGAGAATTGAATCTTAGGCAGAGACGATGGTTAGAATTATTAAAGGACTATGATATGAGTGTGTTGTACCATCCGGGCAAGGCTAATATTGTGGCGGATGCCCTAAGTAGAGTGTCCATGGGTAGTGTTTTGCATGTAGTAGAAGGTAAGAAAGAGTTGGCTCGTGATGTACATCGTTTGGATAGATTGGGGGTTAGGTTGTTTGACTCTGCTAAGGGTAGTATAGGGTTTCAGAGTAGTTCCGAATCCTCCTTGGTTTCGAAAGTGAAGGAAAAGCAATACTTAGATGCTAGTTTGGTCAATCTGAAGGAGTCAGTCAAGGACCAAAAAGTAGAGGTTTTCTCCTAAGGGGGAGATGGTGTACTGAGATTACAGGGTAGATTTTGTGTCCCGAATATTGATGATCTGAGATAGAGGATTATGGATGAAGTGCATGGGGCGCGATATTCTATTCATCCTGGTGCCACTAAGATGTACCGAGACTTGCGGGAAATCTATTGGTAGAGTGGCATAAAGAAAGATATAGGAGCGTTTGTAGCTAAGTGTCCAATATGCCAACAGGTTAAGGTTGAACACCAAAGGCCTGGTGGTATGATGCAAGAGTTTAGTATTCCCACCTGGAAGTGGGAAGAGATAAATATGAACTTCGTGATTGGTTTACCTCCTTCCCGACGCCATCATGATTCCATTTGGGTTGTGGTTGATAGGTTGACTAAGTCTGCTCATTTCTTTCCTGTTCATACTTCATATACTGCTGAGGATTACGCTAGATTGTATATCCAAGAGCTATTCAGACTGCATGGAGTTCCCTTGTCAATTATTTTGGATAGGGGTACTCAGTTCACTTCACAATTTTGGAAAGCTTTTCAGAAGGGTCTTGGTACCCAAGTTCTTTTGAGTTTTGATTTTCATCCATAGACTGATGGTCAGGCTGAGCGGACCATCCAGACCTTAGAGGATATGTTGAGAGCTTGTGCACTTGACTTTAAGGGAAGTTGGGATGATCACTTACCGTTGATAGAGTTTTCTTACAATAACAGTTTCCACTCTAGTATTGGCATGGCTCCGTTTGAAGCCTTATATGGGAGGAAGTGTAGATCATCCATAGGTTGGTTTGATATGGGTGAAGCGGCTGTGAGTGGTCCTGATTCGGTATTTGAGGCTATAGAAAAAGTTAAGTTGATTAGGGAAAGGTTGAAAACTGCACAGAGTCGTCAGAAGTCATATGCGGATGTTAGAAGGAGAGACCTTGAGTTTGAAGTTGGTGACCTAGTGTATCTGAAAATTTCACCCATGAGGGGGGTGAAGAGATTTGGAAATAAGGGAAAGCTTAGTCCCCGTTATGTTGGTCCTTACAAAATTCTTAGCCGTGTTGGTAAGGTAGCTTATGAGGTCGAGTTTCCTTCCGAGTTGTCCTCTGTTGATCCAATATTCCATGTCTCCATGCTTAGAAAGCATATTAGCAATACTGTGGTAGTGGATTCCTCTTTGAGTGCTGACATTCAAGAAAATCTTTCTTTCGATGAGACTCCTTTTGAGATTCTTGATTTCAGTGTCCAAAGACTAAGGAACAAAGAAGTTCCCTTGGTCAAGGTGTTGTGGCGAAACCAATCTGTTGAGAGTGTAACTTGGGAAGCTGAGGCGGATAAGCGATCCAAGTACCCGCACCTATTTTCCGCGAACTCCGATCAAGCTTAAGGTACCTTTCTTTCCTAAATCATGCACTTTTGATAAAAGTTGCAGCAGTTCAGCTGTCATTTATTATGTGTTCAGCTGTAGTTTCTTGAATTTATGCATTCAATGTTGCATTCGGAGTGATAAACAATGTGGTGATGAGTCTAACGAATGGTTTCAGCTATATGCTCTATTCCCTATCTAATCTTGGCATGTCTAGCATCATTCGAGGATGAATGTTTACAAGGGGGGATGATTTAATACCCCGGGAAATTTTTTGTTGAAATTTTGTGCGTAAACGTGTTGGGTTCAATCTTCTAGAATGAATTATAAATTTTTTCGTGTGGAATGTCTTAGATTATGACCCACTATTGTGTAGAGTATCGAATAATCTTTCCAACGATATGTGTATTATCCAAAACAGACACCCAATTGACGAGTTATGAACATTCCGATCGAACCGTGAATAGTAGTGAACAGTAAAACGTGCAGGAAAAAGTACTGAGGCCTAGCGTATTTTTGCTCCAAATTTAAACAATCACAACTCCTTGTACATAATTATGTGGGTGATCTACTATATATCAATGGAAAGCTCTACAAGTCCTCTTTTCAATGAAATTGGTTTCATCTAATTTGTCTATCGGAGCAAAAAGTTATGGTCGATCTACTTCAGCCTACCAAAAGTGAATTTTTGGGTCAACTTCAAACGATTATAACTCCCCGTAGACAATGATCTGGGTGAGATGCTATATATCGACGGAAATATATGAGAGTCCTCTTTCTAATGAAATTGGTTTTATCCAATTTTAATATTTGAGTAAAACGTTATGGTTGATCTACTTCAGACTATCAAAACAGTCCACCAAAGGACAGATTCGAGAATTATTTAATTTTTAGGGGCGTTTTGGTCATTTTCCCTCACCCAAAATCCATTCAAACCCTATATTAAAGCCTATTAGAAGCATTATATGTTATATTTCATTGAATTCCCTCAAAAAGAAAACCCTAAGCTCCTACATCCAACTTCAAGAACCTCCAAAGTTCACCATTAATTCTGCAAATTTATTCAAGATTCCAAGTTCCTAGTTCAAGAACTCGAAGAACAATCATTCAAAGGCACGATTAACATCTCAAAAATGAGTATCGATCTAAAGTTCATCATTCAAGTTATGTGGGTGTTTTCAACAAGAACTCTCTTTTGTTCTTGTGCCCAAAAGTAATTTTCTTTACAAAGGCATCATTTATATTTGATTTTTATGAATTTGAAGCATGAACCCATATCTTATGATGATTATTCTGAAATCTTGATGTTTATGATTTTTAAAGATGAATTTACATGTGTGGAGATATAAAGCATGAATCTTGAATGATATTTATCATGATTTTGATATTTGGGTCGTGAATCCCCATTGAAAATTATGTTTTTTTAGAAAGTGTGTGTTATAAGCACGTTAATGTTGAATATTTTACATATTTTGAATGATTTGATCTTTTGGTCTTAATGGAGTTGTTTTGAACTCGAGTGTGAAACAAATCCACAACGTGGTTGATTTTGACAGATGGGAAGCATGATGGCTCCCGATGTATATTTATATATTACTGAAATTGATTTACTGTGGATTGTCTTTGAAATGACCTGAGCTAAGTTCGGGAGAAATCTTTAGCACCGAGTGAGAGGTATAAAGTGACCTTACTTTCCTAGAACTATGTACCCCCGTAGGAGTGAGCCTGAGGCTGATTTATATAGTGATCACTAGTTTGTGTGGATTTGATATTGATAATCCTACTCCTATGGCAAGGATAGGACAGCTCTCCTCAACATGGGTTGTACGTTGGACTCCATGTAGCTCACATGGTTTATGTCGGTTATAGGATCTCCCAGTGTGTGTGTGTGTTTTCTTGTGTCTATGGTGAATGGTGAAGTGATTTGAAAGTGGAATTACGAAGGTTATTCTTTTGAAAGATTTAAATGATATTTACATTATAAGAATTGATATTCTTGATGAACTAAAAGTGATTGACAAATTATATGATGACTCACATGTGTTATTGTACTTATTTCATCCTCTCATGATTATGATGATTTTCTTTGGGCTATGTGAGTCTTTCATGCATCCTGCATATTTCATATAAATATTTATGATGATGATGTTTATACAACTGCATACACCCCGATATACTCAGTTCCTTTCCATGGTACTGACCCATATCTTCGGATGTGGGCTGCATTTTCTTGGAATGTAGGTTCAGGTGCTCAGCTCCAGGTTCGACAGTGATTCTTCGAGCATGCTGTTCTACATCCTCTGTTGTGGTGAATCCTCATGTTTTGATGACGTGATGTCTGATGTTGGTTTCACGGAATCGTTTACATTTGATAACTGAGTATGAGTCAGTTGGGCCATGTCTCAATGGCTCGCTGGTTTTATTGATTTTCTTAGAGACTTGTCAGACTAGTATAGATGTTGGGAGTTGACTACTAATTCATATTTTGTTATCTTTATGAAATTCTTTTATTCTTGGATGATGATTACTCTGTTGATATTTGAGTGTTATTTATGAAAACCCCATTAATTCGTGTTGAACTGAATAAAAATGGCTCAAAGGGTTAGCTTGGGGCTACTCGTAGCCTCAAGCACCGTGTGATGCTTTGGGACCCATTTTCGGGGCGTTAAACTATTCTTGCTTCTAACTAGAGACACCTCTCTAGTCTGAACCTCTAGGTTTTCCACATTCAATAATAGAAATAGGATCCTTGGGCTCGATCTCAGGATCCTCGCCTTGTGTAGTGGTAGCACGTGTGCTGGGCTTTTACAAAAGAGTACAGTCAACAGAATATTCAATGAAGTAACACAAACTCTCACAATATGAGTGAAGGAAGTGAAGAACTCTTAAAAATGTCCTGTAGCCTCCTGAAGATAGGAAACAAAAGTCAATGTTCCAATCCATTAGACTATATTAGACAGTTTCTCTTGTACCAATAATATCGATGAAACCTATGGTCTGATACTAATTTGTCATGACCCAATTTATGAGACATGAGGCACCTACAAACTCTCACCAGTAGGTAAGCCAATACCAAAACCCGAAGCTAACACAATGGGTTAATCTGGTAAGAAAGGAACCAACATAGGCAAAATTTAAAGAACATCAATTTCCAACACAAGGATTTTTTATAGAATAAATAGTCATACAAGATACCAATACCAAACCTAGGAGATCAATTACAAGAAAAACTAATGGCATTAATATAATTCCAAGTCTAGAATAGCTAATACATCTTTCTCGATATATTGAGTATATGGGGGTGAATGCATACGTAAAAGTAATATCTCAATGTTATTAAAACTCATAGATTATGCATGATGTATGTAATGGTTCACATCACTGGAATAACTGAAATATAAAAATCATAAATCAAGAATAATAAAACATACTGCGTAAATCTGGTGAGCCATCACATTTAAAGTCTAACAGCTAAACTGTTATCTGTCATTCTTTTCTGTTAAATTGTAAGGAAATTCTTTCAAAAACTATTGTATTATTACTAGTCGGGAAAATACTTTTAAAACCATTCTGAAACTTTTTACTGATAGGGAGGTTCTTCTAACTGACATAAACCATGTGAGATATGATGGTGTCCAATTCTCATTCCCCTAAAGGGAAAACCTCATATTGGGGAGAGGTGTCATACTCTTGGCAGGGAGTATAACCTGATCTAAGTGATCATATCAGTAACTATCATCCACATAAAAGTAGGAATAATCTAATAATCTATACCTATGTTGGCTCACAGTTCTAGGAAAGTGGGATGCACTAAACCCACACAATACTACTTCCTTTAAAATTGTATGCTCATTCTGTAGGAAATCCACATTTAAAAGTCATAAAATCGAATACTGAAAGCTAACTGTGTATATATTCATTCAAAATTGAATTTAAGATATAAAGTGGATTTCATATCTTAGCTAAAGATCAAAAGATCAAATCGTTATTCAAAGTTTTCTATAAACATATCATAAGATGCTTAAAGGCATAATCATTCTTGAAATAGCAACATTCAACTAGGGCTTGATAACCCATGCATCAATTTTATGTTAAATCATCATAAAGTTATTCATAATTCAACTCAAAATCTGAAAAATATGGTCACATGCACAAATTAATGAAAGTAGACATGTAATTCATCATCCAAATGACTTGAAATCTCAAAATCTTCAATTAACAATAAATGGGCATGAACCCTAACTTTAAATTCATGTAAAATCATGTGAATTTATATTAAAAACTAGTTTTGGGCATAAGGATGAAAGATTTATCCTTTTTCAAAATTCCACATACCTTAATTGATGAAATTGAATAAAAAACTTGATCTTGAATTACCAATTGTGCTTTTGAAGATAACCACTTGATGTTCTTGGATTGAAATTCTTTAATTTTGAGCTAGCTTGAAAAAATAATGGAGGAAATTGGATTTCTTGGATATTAAGTTTAAGCTCTAGGGTTTTCATGGAGATTAAATTGATGAAAAATCAACATAGAATGCTTAGAATAGGTTTAATCTTGTGTTATTCATTATTTGGAGCTTGGAAAAAGACTAAACTACCCCTTTAAAATAAATTTTGGAAAGATGAAAATTCTCAATTTTGCCACCCACCGCGACGTTCCACAATCGTTGTGGCTTACTTGAAATTGACAACTTGGAACTGAAAAATCAACACGATGCAGAGCTATTGCAGTAAGCCACTAAAATGTCATTAAGGCCATTACTGTGATGCGCCACCATTGCGGTGAGCCACTGGAAATTGACAATTGGGAAATAGGACTTCACAGCGATGCGGGCCAATCATGGTGGTCCACTAGAATTTTACAAATGTTTGTTTACATGGCACCGCGATGCGGTGCTGCCCATTTTGAGACACTATCTCCACTAAAAATGTTATAAATTCTCAACCGAGTATCTAATTAAGGTAAAATTGGTATCGTTGAAAAGCTGAGTCAATTATCTACACATTGGGGGCTCTAGAGCTTGAAAATTCTACATGTCCAAGAGTTATTAATTTTTGAAGTGAATCCTTTACATTCTAGGGGCTAAATTTATCTAAAAAAGTATGAGGTATTACACTATATCCACCATGGGAACATTCATCCTCGAATAACACTAGTTAAGCTAAAAATACTGAAGAACTAAGGCTATATACAGGCATTCTATACACAACTGAAACAAGTTGTATGACTGAATCTAAAATATACTGAGCTACTGAGCTAATCTGTGGGTGCAAAAATTTACATAAAGATAGCTATATTGCTGAATCTGAGATTGGAAAAGAATTGAATTAAGGAAAACTGTTACCTTCGGCTAAATTTGAATTTTTGGAGAAGAGATCAGGATACTTGGTATGCATGTCTACTTCTGTTTCCCAAGTATCGCCCTCAACGGACTGGTTTCACCACAGATGTTTTACCAAGGGAACTTCTTGTTCCTTAGTCTACGAATCTGATGATCAAGGATCTCTACTATAACTTCTTTGTATGAGACGGTATTCTGAATATCTATGCTTTCTAGAGGAACTACAATAGCTGAATCGTGCACGAACTTCTTCAACAAGGATACATGGAACATGAGATGAACTGAGGACAAGTCTGTGGGTAGCTCAATCTCATACGCTACCTTTATAACACGATTAAAAATCATGTAGGGGCATACATATCGGAGACTAAGATTCCCTTTTTTCCAAATTAATTCACCCCTTTCATGTGTGAAACTTTCAAATATACATGGTCATCTACGTCAAACTCAATATCTCTCCTTCTCACGTCTGCATACGATTTCTGACGACTCTGAGCTACTTTCAATATTTCTCAAATCAACTAAACTTTCTCCATATCTTCAAACACCATATCTGGTCCAATCAAAGTAGCCTCGCCCACTTTGAAGTGACCTACTGGAGATCTACATCTCTGCCCATAAAGAGCCTCAAATGGGGCTATCTGGATGCTAGCATGGTAACTATTACTGTAGGCGAACTCAATCAACAGAAAATACTCAATCAACTACCTTTGAAATTAAGAATACAAGCCCCTAACATACCCTCTAAAATCTGAATGGTCCTCTCTACCTAACCATCTGTCTGTAGATGAAAGGCTGGACAAAGATGAACTTGAGTACCAAGACACTCCAAAAAGGCTTTCCAAAACTGAGAGGTAAACTGAGTACCCCTGTCTGATATAATGGACAAAGAAACTCCATGCATTATCTCTAACTCTCTGATATACAACTTAGAATAATCTTCATATGTGCAACACACATGAACCGGCAAGATGTAACACCCCATATTTCTCTAACATAATCTACGTCCCAATACATGAGTATTCATATATGAAAATTTTTGAACACTCATTAATTTTCAGTTTAGCTCCTTCCATTGCATAGGAAATTCAATTAGCTTTCCAACAATATAAAATTCACCAAATCTGATAATCGGGTAACAAGTTATGGCGATTTTAAGTTTTAGTCATTAAAAACCGTCATTTTAACCTTTAGAGCGTCGCGGAGCAGGCCAATCTCCCATTTGGCAAATTCCAATGAGGGTCTGTGATCCTGGTGTGTTGCACCATAGGCCAACCCAGACCAGTTTCCCTATTATTCAATTCCAGTGACATGGGGCGATAGCGCTGCGTCGTGCCAACCCAAAAAATTGGGATTTTCAGTTAGTTTTGAGTTTTTAATTCAAAGGAATTTTAAGTACTTTTCCCTTGTCCCAGTCAGCCCCAAACACAAAATGAAGTCCCTAATAACCTTATTGGGCATTTTTCTATTCAATTTTCCCCCAAAGTCAAGAACATTCTCTCAAGTAGCAAAACTCTAACCTTCAAGAATCAAGTTTGAATCTCAAGAACTCTCCATCAATCCTTCCAAATTCATCATCCCAGGTATGTTAGATGTTCATCCATGGATTCCTTTCATCCATGGAGCCCAAGTAACAATTTTTTAAACTATAAAATTATGATATTCTCAAGTTAATTTGTTTTAAAGTATGTTTTCATCCATGAATCTCCATGTACTAGTACTTTCTTACCATGTCACTATGAAATTGTTGTTATCATTCAATCTTCCATGTCTTTATATTATTAGTCATTGAATTAAACCGCGATTCACTGCTATTATGATGAATCCATGTTATTTTGATAAGTTTCATGACATTTATATGATTGTTTTATATCATGAATGTTTGTAAGAGTAAATGTTTTCATGGAAGCCTTCATGCTTCATCCCCTAAGCTTCAGTGTCTTTTCAATATTATTATTTTGATTCCTGGGGGTATTGAATACCCAAAAACCATAGTTGTTTATTTGGTCTAGTCTTATTATATTACATAATAGTCTTCAGATTATACTATGAGCATTCTCAGAATAATCAGTATCATTCATTAAACTCAAACAGTCTAATATCTCAGTGTCTTTCAGTTGGGAGTAGAATTTAACACTAAGCGAGTGTAGGGATGGAGGCTTTCCCGTCAGATAGGCAGAGTTGTTAGTAGCAGTCCCTACACTCTAAAACTACATAGCCAGCATAGGATATGAGTCTTCACCCATCATATTAGGCTTGACTATCTCTCAGGGGCCACCTATCATTTCAAGCTTGACACTCTTAGTCTTTTGGACATTATATCAGTTTAGCGGATCCACACATCTAGGGGCCACACATCCAGTGTTAGTACCCGTGGCACAGTATTAACTCTCTTCCAACTGGAGTAACAGGTTGGACCCCGATTAGCTTAGATTGGGGCATGTCGGTTGGATGATACCTCCCACATTCTCAGGTTCATTCTCATTTATAGTACCAGTCAGTTATTCAGTCTTAGTGTTGTTTGACCAAAGCATATAGATTTCAGTATTTCAGTTTACAGATTTTACTCAGTCCATGTTATATGCTTGGTCAGGCATCCTTAGTGCCTATAGCTTTTTATGTATTTTCAATATTTACAGACTCTCATGCATATACTGTATTTACATGCTTTATATATCTCTAGTATCCATACATTTCATGTCCTATACTCAGTACTCCATTCTTTACATGTATATTCAAATAGTTTATTACTCTTATTCATGAAACCTTACGTGTCATCCTACCTTATTTAGCATACCAGTACATTCAACGTACTGATCGCATACCTTTTCTTTTGCGCTATGATGTCTCATTTCATAGTTACTGACGCTCAGTTCTCGGATTAAACCTAGATTATTAGATTATCAGCAGTACAGTAGAAGTGGTGAGTCTTCATCATACGAGGACAGATTATATTACTTCATATCTTTATCTCCGTAATTGCTAGAGTTAGTTGGGGGTCTATCCCATCAACTCACAGTATCTAGTTTGGAGGCTTTTCAGACACTACAGTTAGCTATTCAGACTATTCAGATTTCAATATTTTATCAGATTCATAATTCAGTAGTTATTTCATTATTAAAACCTTATAGCATTTTAGATATTCTTCCGCATTCATGATTATATTATTCAGTGCTCACAGCAGGTACCATCTTATGGGTTAGCTTGTGGCCCCTCCATAAGCACCATGTAATGACTAGGGGGTAGTCTTGAGTCATTACACAAGAAATGAGCTAATTTCGTCAATTTTTCTACTATAACCCAAATTGAATCATGTTGACAACGCAAATGGTGTAATCCGATCCCAACATCCATATTCATATCTTCCTACTTCCAAATAGGAATAACAAACTCTATAAATGTTCCACCAGGACTTTGGTGCTTTCCTTTAATCTTTTGACAAGCTGAACACTTAGCTACGAACTCTGCAATATCCTTTTTCATACCACTCCACCAATAGACTTCCTGCAGATTAATGTATACCTTGGTGGCTCCCGGATGGATGAAATAATGCTCACAGTGTGCTTTTACCATAATTCGCTGCCTCAGATCATCAACACATGGCATACCCAATCTACTCAGGTTTCACAACACACCATGTCGCCCTTGGGAGAAAACTACTACTTTTTGGTCTTTAACTGAACCCTTCAGTTTAACCAAACTATGTTCCCTACCTGTTTCTCTTTCATTTCAGAAACTAGAGAAGATTCTGAACTACTCTGAACACAAATATTCCCTTCAGCTAAGTGAATAAACCTCTCACCTAATCTTGATAACCGATGAACTTCCCGAACTAGTTCTTTCTTATTATTTTCCACGTGAGCAACACTACCCATAGACAATCTACTAAGAGCATCTGCCACTACATTGGCCTTGCCCGAATGATATAATGCAATTATATCATAATCTTACAATAATTCTAACCACCTTCTCTGAGAAAGATTTAACTCCCTCTGAGCGAACACAGATTGCAAACTTTTATGATTTGTAAATACATCAACATACACCCCATAAATATAGTGCCTCTAGATTTTTAATGCAAACACAACAAAACTAACTCAAGATCATGTGTAGGGTAGTTCCTTTGTGAGGATTAAGTTGTCTAGAGGCATAGAATATGACTTTACCTCTCTACATCAACACACAACCCAAACCAACACTAGAGGCATCATAGTATACAACTAATCTATCTGTATCATCAGGTAGTGCTAAAATTGAGGCCGAAGTGAGTTGAGTCTTCAACTTTTGAAAACTCTTCTCACAGGAATCTGAACACTAAAACTTAACTTTCTTCTGAGTCAATTTAGTCATAGGAGACGCAATGGACAAAAACCCCTCAACAAACCACCTATAATAGCCAGCTAAACCCAAGAAACTCCTAATGTCTAATGGAGAAATATGTATAGGCTTGTTCCTCACCGCTTTGGTCTTTTGAGGATTAACTCTAATACTATCACTAGAAACAATATGACCGAGGAAAGGTACTAACCTTAGCCAAAATTCACATTTGTTGAATTTGGCAAACAACTAGTGATCTCTAAGAGTTTGCAACACAATTCTAAGATAGTCTGCATATCATCATCACCACGGGAATAGACAAGGATATCATCGATAAAGACTATGACAAATATTTATAAGTACTGTTTGAACACATGGTTCATTAAGTCCATGAAGGTTGTTGGGGCATTTGTTAGCGCAAAGGACATGACTAGAAACTTAAAATGACGATAACAGGTTCTGAAATTTGTCATTGGAATATCACATTCCCTTGCTTTAAGCTAATGATATCCAGATCTAAGGTCTATCTTTAAGAAGTAACTTGCACCTTGGAGTTGATCGAATAAATCATCGATTCTAGGAAAAGAATATTTGTTTTTGACTATGACTTTATTCAGCTGACAATAGTCAATGCACATTCGCAAAGAACCATCTTTCTTTCTCACGAATAGGATGGAAGTGCACCATGGAGAAACATTTAGCATTATGAAACCTTTATCTACGAGATATTTGAGTTTCTCTTTCAAAACTTTAAGCTCCGCAGGAGCCATACGATATGGGGGAATGATGATGGGTTGAGTATTTGGGAGAAGGGCAATACTGAATTCTATTTCCCTATCGGGAGGTACCCCTGTCAAATCTTCGGGAAAGATATCAGGAAACTCATTGACTATACTAATAGACTGAATTGTTGGAGTCTCAAACTTAGTGTCTTTGGATCGAACTAAATAATAGATATCCCCTTTAGATAGCAACTTTTTAGCTTTAAGGTAGGATATAAAATGACTTTTGGGAGATACTGAATTACTTTCCCACTCAAAGACTGGCTCATTTGGAAACTGAAACTTCATCACTCAGGTGAGACAATCTCTAGATGGACAACAAGAATAGAGCCAATCTATACAACGAATAAGGTTAAAGTCGACTATATCTAACTATTAAATCAGCTAACATGATTTTATAAAGGATAGTGATAGGACACTTTCTATAGATTTGTTTAGCAACAGCTGACTCACCCACTAGGGAAAAAACCAAAAAGGGATCAAGGATCTTTTCAGGACCTATTTCAAAATTTACTCCAACTAATGGGGTCACATAAGAGAAACTTAACATAGGGTCTAACAACACATAAACATCAAGATGAAAGACACGAAGCATACCGTAATAACATCTAGTTAGCTCTCCTACTCCTGATAGGGTGGTAAAGCATAGAACTAATTCTAGCACTGACCGTCATCGATACTGGATGATGCACCCTGAGGAGGGATTGGGCAAGCTATGGGAGCTGGTGCACTAATAGCCTGAGTTTAAGGACGAATATCCCTTCTTTCTTGCTTAATATGCGGACACTCCTTAATAACATGGCTTAACTAACCACATCCAAAGCAACCTTTCTGACCCAAAAAGCACTCACCAAGATGATTCTTATTACATCTAGCACATGAAGGATAACTAGGCCTTCCATCACACTATTCTGAGATCTGTACATAGAAGTCTTACCCCACTATTCCTGCTTGGTTCAGGGAGTAGGGGCACTAAATGAAGATGGCATTGGAAAAGGAGGAAGACTCTAAAATTGGGAATGATTTCCCCCTTGATACCTTGACTAACCATACTCTAACTTCCCAGTCCTAGACTTCTTATTACTTCTATCTATTCCCTTCAACTTTTCTACCTCAATCTGCCGGGCATGAGCATTAATCTAGAAAGATCTATGTCTCCAATAAGCATGATAGTCCACTCCTTGACTACCAATCCAGACACTTCGATAACAAACTTACTCATACTAGATCTAGTGTCAACTATCAACTCGTGAGCATACTTAGATAACTAGTTGAACTTAAGGTAGTAATCCTTCACTATCATTAAGCCCTACCTCAGGTTCATAAACTCCTCAATCTTGGCATCCCTCAACTCACGTGGAAAGAACCTGTCTAGAAAAGCATCTTGAAATACCTGCCAACTCATGGGCGTTGTAGTATCACCCCTACCTTTCTTCCACATAACAACCCAATCATAAGTAACATTATTTAGCCTATAAGAAGCTAATTCCACACTCTCCTCTTCAGTAACATGGATAACTTGGGTGATCTTCTTCACCTAGTCAAGATACAACTGTGGGTCCTCAGCTATCTTTGACCAAAAAATTCAGACGGATTCATTCTCATAAAGCCACGAAGTCTAGCTACAGCTAAATCACCTTTTTGTTGATGCAGAACTATATATTAATTATTGGCCTAAACATTAGCAATCATAACTTGAGCTAATGCCTAAAAGGCAGCCTAAAATTTGGCATGAGACACATTCTCATTCAGAGGATCAACAGGCTGAGGTAGCTGGTTATTATTCTTACAGTCATAAGCTCTGTGATGAGGCATGTTCTAGTAGGAAAGAGTATGAGTTAATAGCAGATAGATATAGTTGTAAGCACGACTGATTATGAAAGAAAGAGATGATTTCCTAAAACATCTCGTCGCCTCTTGCTCATAAATATGGCGTGTTTCACATCCATGATCAAGACTCTACATAATGTGACTTGTCTGACTCCCTAGGACTTTATAAACCTTAGGCTCTGATAACAAGTTTGTAATGCCCCGAAACCTGGTCCCGAGACGTCAAATGGTTCTAAAAACTACAAGTAGTCTCAAGATAATCCTGTAAGCCTGCTACTAAGTCTATAACTCATATTAAAGTAATTTAATAGATAGAAATGCTAAAATACTAAATATTATCAAAACTCTCTGAGATCAACTGAATATACTTTCTAGGTAACTAACACTGAAAGTCTGAATATAATAGCTTGTAATCCAACAAGCCTCTACTACTAAGAAACTAGAGAGTTAATGAGACAAACCCCAACTGACTTAGAATAAACTGAA
This sequence comes from Capsicum baccatum var. pendulum, assembly GCA_030864225.1. NCBI lineage: Eukaryota > Viridiplantae > Streptophyta > Magnoliopsida > Solanales > Solanaceae > Capsicum > Capsicum baccatum. The sequence continues at coordinate 39,649,141 of CM061557.1, read as the reverse complement.
AGTAACTAATCAAATACTAAGAAAACTGGAAATCTGGATAAAAGGGCCCTCAAACCATAAGGACTCACCAACTGTCGGGATGTAAATAAAGATGCCCGAAATCACTCATGTTGTTGAGACTGAGCACCTGAACCTACATTGTGAGATAATATAGCACATAGACATATATGTGGATCAGTACTTTGAGGATGTATGAAGTATATGGGGGTGAATGCATAAGTAAAAGTAATATCTCAATGTTATTAAAATTCATAGAATATACATGTTGTATGTAATGACTCACATGGCTGGAATAACTGAAATCTGAAAATCATAAATCAAGAAGAATAAAACATCATCATATTTAAGTCGAAAAGCTAAACAGTTATTTGTAATTCTTTTCTATTAAACTATAGGGAAATTCTTTTTAAAACTGTTGTATTATTATTACTAGTAGGGAAAATACTTTTTAAACTATTCTGAAACTCTTTACTGATAGGGAGTTTATTCTAACTGACATAAACCATGTGAGCTATCATGGAGTCCAATGTCTCATTCCCCTAAGGAGAAAACCTCACATTGGGGAGAGGTGTTGTACTCTTTATAGGGAGTATAACCTAAGGTAAGTGATCACATCTGTAACTGTCATCCACATAGAAGTGGGAATAATCTGATAATTTATACCTACATTAGCTCGTAGTTCTAGGAAAGTAGAATGCGCTAAACCCACACTTTCCTCCCGGTGCTAAATACTACTCCCTTTAATCTTTTTTGCTCATTCTATAGGAAATTCACTTTTAAAAGTCACAATATATCATACTAAAAACTAACTATGTATTTGTTCATTCAAAACTGAATTTAAGTTGTAAAGTGGATTTTATATCTTAGCTAAAGATCAAATCTTTATACAAAGTTGTCTATAAACATATCATAAGATACTTAAAAGCATAATCATTCTTGAAATAGCAACATTCAACTAGGGCTTGATAACTCATGCATCAATTTCTTGTTAAATCATCATAAAGTTCATGCTTGATAATGAAAATATTCAAAATTCAACATAAAATCTGGAAAGTATAGTCGCATGCATAAATTTACGAAAGTAGACATGTAATTCATTATCCAAATCACTTGAAATCTCAAAATATTCAATTAACAATAAATGGGTATGAACCCTATAATGAAATTCATGTAAAAGCATGTGAATTTATAGTTAAAACTAGTTTTGGGCACAAGGATGAAAGATTTATCCTTTTTCAAAATTCCACATACCTTAATTGATGAAATGGAATAAAAAACTTGATCTTGAATTCCCAATTGTGCTTTTGAAGATGATCTCTTGATGTTCTTGGATTGGGAATCTTTAATTTTGAGCTATCTTGAAAAAATAATGGAGGAAATTGAATTTCTTGGAGATTAAGTTTTAATCTCTAGGGTTTTCTTGGAGAGTAAATTGATAGAAAGTGAGCATAGAATGCTTAGAATAGATTTAATCTTGTGTTATTCACGATTTGGGGCTTGGGAAAAGACCAAACTCCCATTTAAAATAAATTTCGAAAAGCTAAAGATTCTCGATTTTGCCACCCACCGCTATGCGCCACAATCACGGTGGCTTACATGAAATTAACAATTGAGAACTGAAAAATCAACATGATGCGGAGCTATAGTGGTAAGTCAACATAATGCCATTTAGGCCATCACCGCAATGCGTCACCATCATAGTGAGCCACTGGAAATTGACAATTGGGAAATGGTACTTCACCGCGATGCAAGCCAATCGCGATGGCCCACTAGAATTTGACAAATGTAATTTTACATGTCATCGCGACGCGGTGCTCCCATTTTGAGACACTATCTCCACTAAAAATGTCATAACTTCTCAATCGAGTATCGAATTAAGGCAAAATTTGTATCTTTGGAAAGCTAAGTCAATTATCTAAACATTGGGGGTGTCTAGAGCTTAAAAATCCTACATGTACCAAGAGTTATTCATTTTTGAAGCTAATACTTAACATTTTAGAGGATAAATTTAGCTAGGAAAGTATGGGGTATTACAAATCACAAGTAAAAAGTGGGCACCCATACACAACTAGTGCATAAAGTAAAGAACCATCACAGAGTCCCATACCATCAGAGAGATCATCCAAGAGAGAATAAAGTAAAGAACCCATCATGGAGTCCTATACCAAAGGATAGCACTTCCAAGAGAGCATAAAGTAAGGAACCCATCATGGCGTCCCATACCACCGGAGGGCGCACCCAAGAGACATGAAAAAATCAAATCGCCAATATATATAACCAACTTTCTCATTATCCATAATTTTCCACAATTTTCATCGAACAACCATTTTCCAATATTCATAATTGAATAAAATATAACAATATACTCATGGTCGTAACCATACCACCATATAGGTACCTATCTCATCAATTCACCCTATTCACTCATTATTAGCTAGCCAGTGCTTATTAATAATCCAATTACACACTAGTCATTATATAACGTCTAATTATTATCCATCCATTATTCATCACCTAGTCAACATCCATGTATCAACGCGTAACCATTATTTACTCACTAGCCAACAGTAGCGTCTAGTGAAGATTCACCATTAGACCATACTCTCCAATTAACCGATATTCATTTCTAGCCAACATAATTCCACTAGTCACCATCTAAAAAAGACTACTAATCACCCTTTATACACATATTCATCTCTCAACTAACATGTCTTATTGATAAGCACTATTAATCCATAAATCCTCGTTAAACAATTAATTAACATCATAACTTAGTCATCAGTAACAACTAATCATCACCATCGCTAAATTCATTATCACTGTAACGCCCCAAAATATCATCCCGAGATGCCACATAGTGACCAAGGCTACACGTAGCCTCAAGCTAACCCTTTAAGCTAAAACACTGCCCTTGGGTTCCAACACAACAACATACACGCTATGCTAAGGATATATATATAAGTACATATCATATCACATCGCACATGGCACAGAATATCGTTAGACTGTACATATATGGAATGTCTATACACAAACCAACCCAACAATACACTAGTCTGACATAGCCTCTATACAGCAAAATCAACGAGCCATTGGGATAAACCCCCAACTGACTCAATAGACCAAAGGGATCACAAAACAACAGCACCAAAACTAGAAACTTGGTCCTCGAACCATGAGGACTCACCACTGAAGGAACGTAGATACGGCACTCCGATATCACTGTTGCGGCTACGACTAAGTACCTGAACATACATCATGGTAAGAATGTATCCCATAGAGAAATATGTGGGTTAGCACAAGATACGTACTAAGTATGTGGGGCGCATGCAAAATATAAATAATATCATAAATTTCATAAAAATATACATACAGACCATAATGACACACCTGGCTTGAGTGACATTGAATCATGCAACTCATAACATCTTAGATAGGAAATGTAGGAGAAAAAACTCATAAATCATTATAGATCATCATAGGCAACTTAACTTACCACATCAAAACTCGGAGTGACTCTGTATTTCAATAAACATGACTCTTATGGACAAGGGAGTTTCCTATAACCGACAAACCCACGTAAGCTACGTGGAATACCAATGTTTGAAACCCCCGTTGGCAGGAGAGTCATACTCTTTTCCAGGGAGTACGACCTTAAAACTGCAATAATCACAATCGGGCTCTCTGGCCAATAATATCATCATCAAACAACCCTACGGTGGCACATAGGTTTGGGGAAATACCAAATTTTCCTCTCGGTGCTAAGTACTACTCCCTGACAAGCTCAGAACGCGTTAGGGAATCCACCACAACATCACAAGGGTCTATCATAAAGACCAAATCAAATCTCTTTCTCATTTATCAAATCATATCAATTTGTGGATTCCTAACTCAACACATTTTAGCTCAAAATATTTTAATCTTTCTCAACATCAACAAGGTATCAATGCATTGAACCATAACCGACTCGACATTTAGACAAAGATATGAAGACTCAATACATAATATTTTCAACAATTTAACTCATCAAAACCATCTGAAAAATATCAAAGACTCATTGCAACTTCAATATCAACATTTCTCAATTTGCCATCCAACTCTCATTTAAAGGTACTTGAGACATCAACCCATAGTAGGGATATAGAATTTCCAATATCAATTATAAATTCATAATAAAGAAATAGTGGAATGATAGTATAAATCAAGGCTTAACAAATTAAATCATCATACTCTCATAATCAAATACTTTTTGGACATAATTCCATCTCAACATCATACACATATCGGATGACATAATCCCATAGCTCATGGACAATAATATAAGATATAAAACCATATTTTCAATTCATGGTAAAACATGTAAAATCTCATGTCAATGTAATTCAACAAAAATACCGGGCAGAAGATCGAAAGGATAATCTTGTTCAAAGCCCCACATACCTAAAAATGGAAGATGAATATGAACTTCTGACTCTGAAACTTTATTTACGAAAATAAAGGGTGCTTCTCAAAGCCCTTAACATGATCAACTCGAATCCCAAATCAATTTGAAATTTCTATGGTTCAATCAAGAGACATAGAAGGATGAAATTTGGAGTAGTAGGGTTGAGGTTTGAGCCTTTGGAAATTTTGGAGAAAAATGAGCTATTGAATGCTCTTAATGGACTTAAATCCATGGTTTACCCAGATGGATTGGAGTGGGAATGACCAAAGTACCCTTAAAAAAATCAAATAATGTCAAATCTGTCCTTTGGTGAACTGTTTTGATAGGCTGAAGTAGATCGACCATAACTCTTTGCTTCGATGGACAAATTGGATGAAACCAATTTCATTGGAAAGAGGACTTTCAGAGCTTTCTGTTGATATATAGTAGCTCACCCAAATCTTTATGTACAAGGAGTTATGATCGTTTGAAGTTGACCCTAAAATTCGTCTGGTCTCAGTATTTTTTTCCTGCACATTTACTGTTCACCACTATTCACGGTTAGATCGGAATGATCATAACTCATGACTCGAGTGTCCGTTTTTGATGATCCACATATTGTTGGAAAGCTTATTTGATGCTCTACGCGATGATGGGTTGTATATCCAGAAATTCCACATAGAAAAATTATTAATCATGATAAAGAGTAGAATTCAACACATTTTCGTCCGAGATCTTAACAGAAAATTTTTTCGGGGCCTCACAATCACTAACCACCATAATGAAATAATCATCCATATTAATAGCCATCAATGCAACTAGTCCTCTTTATTACTAAGGTTCACATCCGCTAGTAGTTGTTAGCCACAAAAGTAGTATCCACCACTAAGCATGTTGCATCATTAAATCAACAACTATACCACTTTATAACTTAACTCATTGGAAGACTATAACTAACCCCTCTAATATCAATGTTATTGTCAACTACACAAGAACATAAATAAACATATAATTTTCATACTTAGCCTGCAACCGAATCAGGTATTATAATATCATCAACATATCATCCGGCTGCACCGGGTATCATGATATTATCATCATATACTCTGTCCTTCTTGGGTATCATAATATCATCAACATATGCTCTGACCTTTCGGATATCATCATATCATCATAATATCCTCTAGCCTTGCCAAGTATCATCGTATTATTATAATATCCTCTGAACTTTCCGGGTATCATCATGTCATCATAATATCCTCCGACCTTTTTGGATATCATATCATCATAATATCCTCTGACCTTGCCAATCATCATCATCACATCAATATATCCTTTGGCCTTGACGGGCATCATCATCACATCAGCATATCAATAATAAAGAACAAGCCCCACAAAGGTTCAAGTAAATGAAAAGTCAATAAATGAGAATCCCCATGAGGGATAAAATAAATTGCATGCCTCACAGGGACAAAGTAAATGACAAGCCCCATGAGAGCTAAAGTAAAAAAGGATTAAGAAGAAGCATACCTTTATATAACATAATTAGTCATCGAGGATAATTTATCCATAAATATATGAATATATATAGAATGAATATTACAAATCATTAACGTGTTCGTAATGGTTAGTAGCATAGCTTATCATATAGTCAATAAATATACCTTTTAGAATCCTTAGTATCATGACTCATAATGTTAGAAGCAAGAAGGCTTTCTAGCATAATCACTAGTTTGATTACTAGACAAAAGAATAACATGATTTCAAACATAATCTATATAGAATTCTTTTATATAGTCAATAAGTGTGCCTTCTAGCACCATTACATCATTGTTTCCAATATCAACAATAAGAAAGATTTCTAATATAATTTGTTAACATAATTATTAAGCATTATCATAACTTGTGCAATTTCATAATTAATGGTCCGAACACTAGCCTAAACAATGATTTAATCAATGACTCATCTTACATAATACCTTAATCTAATCATTGAGATCTTGGGCATAACCATAAGCGGTATCATGAACAATGGCCCATTAATAGAATATTCATTGGCCTACTAATGGCTTGAAGATAATTCATCATTAGCATAAGCAACAATCAAATCATGACACAATTGTTGGCTTATTGGCACCGTGGTCAAATATCATTTATGGCTTAGGCCATGTTATAGTCAAGGGCTTATTTAATAACACATTTATTAGCCCAAACAATAGAAAATCGCAATAACATAATTAATAGCTTGACATAAGCTTAAGCCAACAAGGCATACAAGGGTATAATCACTTGGGAATTATTCTCAATGCCATTCCATATGGCCAACAAGTACGAAGAATCATCAATATTACCTCAAAAAGGCACTATCTACTCAGGTACTAAACGTAACGGCTCAAGGGGACTAGTCCTCAATTTTGCCCTAAGGTAGGTCAACAAGCCCACATATAAATCTCCGAAATACATTCTAAGTCAATTTCTACCTAGAACTAGGCTAATCTAACTAAACCAATTCTTAGATGTATAGCAAGTCACCATAATCCCTAAGGTAGATGTTCTCACTCAAGCACTTTCACCAAGTCCATTAGAACTAAGGCAACCTCCTCCAGTATTAGTAACTACGGTCAATTTACTCTAAGTATGAGAAACTAGAGAAATTTACCTAATATTGAGTATTCTAAGGCATTCTCATGCTAAATATAAGTAATGAAGTGTATTCCACCTAAGTCAAAAGGAAACAAGTCAAGCTTTTCAACCTCTAAGATTCATATAGCTTAATTTGTCCAACTAACCCAAGTCTTGAATTTCATCAATCCAATGCTTAAAACTCATCCCAATCTAACAATATATCATAATTATAGAAAAACATAGCTCAGTCAAACAAGGAGTAAACCTAACCTACCTCAAATCTGACTAATGCACAACAATTAGCTAACTCTTCGCTTTTCACTTCCGAAAAGCTTCTTCAAGGAGTCAAGCTATAAAAAACACATTCTAAACATTATTACTATAACATAAATGCCCATATTGCACCATTGTGCTTAAGGTCCAAAAACGACATCAAAAATCATAAATGTGTCCCATATACGAAAAATGCATTTCTGAGATCAATCCAATGTTCATACACCATTAGGGAACCTCAAGAATTGGGTGAAAACTAAGCATATTTGGGCTAAAATTAATCCCTCAAGCAATTAGGGGTTTTGGTCCAAAATTCAAGAATGAAAATAAAGGATTCATACCTTAAACTCGTTGTTAATCACGAAAACATTTGTTAATCAAGCTTCTAATTCACCCCCAAGAATCAACTTGATGTTATCAAGTCATTCTAGAGCTTGTATGATTCAAAGGAAAGTGGAAAAATGGTCAAAATTTGACCAAGAGGGCATTTTTATAACCTCTCCAGGTACACAGGTGCCATAATCGCGCTCATACGGGCCGCGATCGCGCTCATTTAGGCAACTTGTAGGTCCCACACCTATATCTTTCAATTTTTTACTTTTCGACCAATGGGTCAAAATAAGCTCGGGTGCAGTGGGACTCGAAACAAAGGTCTACCTAGCCTAAAATAGATATTCTGTAGCTACTGGCGAAGTCGAAATTCACATTTGAGATCATTTTATTGAGGTTTTTGCTCGGTGACCATTTGAACCAGCGAAGACTTATAAAAAGGGAATTAGTTCTAAAAACCAAACGAATTGTCCGATAACCAAACTATTGGTTCCATCAAGTCATGAATTACTTGGGACAGCTATGGAAAAACTCTAATGGCGAAAATAAGCGGGATTACGAAAAATGACCAGAAGAGTCATTACATCATTACCCTCAAATACTTGAGGAGAATAAATTCCTTATGGACATATCATGAATTTGGTGGACTTAATTCTTTCCTTTTTATATCATTTTTAAACATTGTTTTTGCTATTTTCATAAAATTGTTTGAATTTCATTTTGATAGTTCTTAGGAGGAGAAGGTGCGGTTTTGGGAGGCTTTGGAGGAGGTGGTGAGAGGTGTGCCTAGCTCGGAGAAGATTGTTGTAGCAGGAGATTTCAATGGGCACATCGGGGCATTTTCGGGAGGCTTTGGGGATGTGCATGGTGGTTTTGGTTTTGGGGATAGAAATGAAGAGGGGACTACTCTATTGGAGTTTGCGAGGTCCTTTGGGCTGGTGGTGGTGAACTCAGGCTTCCCGAAGAAGGTTGATCATCTGATCACCTTTCGAAGCGCGTTAGCCAGGACCCAGATTGACTTTCTGTTGCTACGGAAAGGGGATAGGGTGTTGTGTAAGGACTGTAAGGTCATCCCGAGTGAGAATCTTTTGACCCAACATAGGCTCTTGGTTATGGATTTGGGTATAAAGAGGAATAGAAAGAGGAGGAGTAAGGAGGGTATACCTAGAATTAAGTGGGGTGGCCTGACTCCAGTGAAGGCGTGGGAGATAGGGGAGAAGTTGGCGGGAATGGGGGTGTGGGAGCATAGGGGGACATGGATAGTATGTGGGATAAGGCGGCTTCGTGTATCAGGGAGACGGCAAGCGAGGTGTTGGGTGTTTCTAGGGGCCGAGCCGGGCACCATCGGGGGGATTGGTGGTGGAATGAAGAGGTGGAGAAGAAAGTGGAGATCAAGAAAGGGGCGTATGCTAAGTTGGTTGAGAGTAAGGACGAAGAAGAGAAGCGGGTGAACAGGCAAGAGTACAAGCTAGCTAGGAAGGAGGCTAAGTCAGCTGTCTCGGCAGCTAAAACGGCCGCTTTTGAGAGCTTGTATGCAGGGTTACAGGGGAAAGGAGGGGAGAAAAAGTTGTTTAGACTCGCTAAGGCGAGGGAGAGGAAGGGGCGTGACCTCGACCAGGTGAGGTGCATTAAGGGGGAGGACGGTAGAGTGTTGGTAGAGGACGGCCACGTTAAGGATAGATGGCAGTCGTACTTCCATAGGCTCTTGAATGACGAAGGGGATAGAGCTATTGAGTTAGGGGAACTGGAGCTCTCAGAGAAGGGCCGGGACTTTAGTTATTGTAGACGTTTTAAGGTAGCAGAGGTTAGAGAGGCTGTTCGCAGGATGCGAAGGGGTAGGGCGACGGGGCCGGATGAGATACCGGTGGAATTTTGGAAGTTCATTGGAGAGGCTGGCGTAAGGTGGTTGACTGGATTGTTCAACGAAATCTTCAGGATGGCAAAGATGCCCGAGGCTTAGAGGTGGAGTACCATCATCCCTCTCTATAAGAATAAGGGGGACATCCAGAGTTGCAATAACTATAGGGGGATTAAGCTATTAAGTCACTCTATGAAGATCTGGGAGAGAGTGGTCGAGGTGAGGTTGAGACGGATAGTGTCTATTTCGTAAAACCAGTTTGGGTTTATGCCTGGCCGCTCGACGACGGAGGCAATTCACCTGGTACGGAGGCTGGTGGAACAATATATGGAAAGGAAGAAGGACCTACACATGGTGTTTATCGACCTGGAGAAGGCATACGACAAAGTCCCCAGGAAGGTGCTTTGGAGGTGCTTGGAGGTGAGTGGAGTCCCGCAGGCATATATCAGAGCAATTAAGGATATGTATGAGGGAGCGAAAACTCAGGTGAGGACGGCGGGAGGAGACTCAGAGCATTTCACCGTCTTGCAGGGATTGCATCAGGGATCTACTCTTAGCCCCTTTTTGTTTGCTATGGTGATGGACGTGTTGACGCGGCGTATTCAAGGGGAGGTGCCGTGGTGTATGCTTTTTGCAGACGATATAGTTCTGATTGATGAGACTCGAGGGGGTGTGAATGACAAATTAGAGGTGTGGAGACAAACTCTTGAGTCTAAAGGGTTCAGGTTGAGCAGAGGCAAGACAGAGTATTTGGAATGCAAGTTTAATGACGTAAGGCTGGAGGACGAGGTGGTCGTGAAGCTGGAATCACAGGTGGTATGTAAAAGGGATAGTTTCAAGTATCTCGGGTCTGTGATTCAGGGGAACGGTGACATTGACGAGGATGTCTCGCACCGTATTGGGGTGGGATGGATGAAGTGGAAGCTAGCGTCGGGGGTGTTGTGTGATAAGAAGGTGCCGCCCAAGCTTAAAGGCAAATTTTACAGGGTGGTAGTCCGTCCGGCCATGTTGTATGGAGCGGAGTGTTGGCCAGTTAAGACTTCCCACATCCAAAAAATGAAGGTGGCAGAGATGCGGATGTTGCGCTGGATGTGTGGGCTGACTAGGGGGGATAGAGTTCGGAATGAGACTATCAGGGAGAAGGTTGGTGTGACTTCAGTGGAGTGCAAGATGCGGGAAGTCCGATTGCGCTGGTTCGAACACGTGAAGAGGAGGGGCATGGATGCCCCAGTTCGTAGGTGTGAGAGACTAGCGTTGGATGGTTTTAGGCGGGGTAGGGGTAGGCCGAAGAAGTATTGGGGTGAGGTGATTAGGCGGGATATGGAGCAGTTGCAGCTCACCGAGGACATGACCCTAGATAGGAAGGTCTGGAGGACGCGAATTAGGGCAGAAGACTAGGGCCAGTTTGGGTCGCTAGTGTAGGGTTTTACTTGTTGGGGGTAGTATTCTTGTTATGATTCCGTGCTCCTTGTTTTAGTAAGAGGCTGGGTGCTTTCCTCTGTTTCTTTCTATTTATGGCTGCCGTATTTATGTTATTTATGTTATGTTATTTATGTTATGTTGTCTTGTAACCTTGTTCGGTGCTTTAATATGTATTTGCCTGGTATCTTGTGTCTTGAGCCGGGGGTCTATCGGAAACAGCCTTTCTACTTCTTTAGAGGTAGAGGTATGGACTACGTACATCTTACCCCCCCCAGACCCCACCAGGTGGGAATACACTGGGTTTGTTGTTGTTGTTGTTGTTAAATTGTTTGAACTTGTGTTTGAAGTTTTTGAAAGTTCATTTAGAGAGTTCATAAGTTGATTGAACTTGTGTTTGAAGTTTTTGTGGATTAATACAGATTTTGTAAACGATAAATAACAGTTAATCTAACAAAACAAGCAATTGCTCAGAGTACATAAAACCATTTAATTCCTTCTTATTTTTTTCTTAATTTAGATCCTTGGACTATTCAAACTCTATCAACAAACTATAAGAACCACAGTATCACTACATAAATTTCCCATCCTCAAAAACACTGTTCTCTTCTCTCTTTGGTGATCAATTTCTGTGAAGAGTATTTTTTTAAGAACGAAAACAATTTTCTACGAAACTGTTCGATAATTCAGGAACAATATACACAGTGAACCTCATGGTATGGTCATACTTTTGACATGTGATTACATAATTGACTATAGAAACAAATAGTGCTTTTAAGGATGTGGAAATGAAGAACAAGGACACGTTTATTAGAAATTTCCTCTTCCTTTTTTTCTTATTCAATGTTCACAATATCACCTCCATTTATAGCGTAGGCTTGGCTTCTCCGTCTCAATAGGTCTCCAATAAATCCTTTTCCTTTCCTAATAGAACTATAATAATTTTTTCCTAATTATTACAATTACGTGCTTACCATAAATACAACTTATTGTATTTGCTTTATTACTTGGGTTCAGATCATAATTATGGAAGAAAAAAAATCTTGTTCGTTGCCACCAAAAATGCTGGAGCAGACCCACATGGTACCATTTGGGTTCTGTTGAACCCACGTCATTCGAAAATTTACTGTTTTTAAATAGGAAATGTAATTGTGAAATTGAGATTAGTAGTAAATTGAAACCCTTAGGGGTCGTTTGGTGTAAGGTACAAAAACATATAATTTTGGGATAAAATAATAATCACGGGATAAAATTTTTAATGCGTGTTTGGTTGGTAATATTTGGGATAACTTATCCCGGGACTAATAAATAGTATCTTGATAAGTTATTCACCCATTTGGTGGGATAACAATTTCACCATTATTTATCCTTGGAATAAAATTAGAAAAGGGACACAATTGCCCTCCAAATTCTTAGATTATCACTTTAACCAATACAAAGTATATTTCAATAAAATTTCAATAAAATTTAAAAGTATATTTCAAGCAAAGATAACAAACGAGGCAGTGAATAATGATCGAATTTGAATTTTTAGTACATCAATTTTGTAAAAACCTACTCAGTACTCCCTCTCTTCCTCTGTTTCTTCATATTTATCGTTCTTATAGCTTATATTTTCCCCAGGTTTTTTATGTGTTTTTTTTAACCCTGTTCATCTCTTCCTTTTAATCTATGTTCTTAACACCTTACTTCTTTAACCACACCCCGGAAAATTTTAATCTGGCATCTAACACTCGTCCTTTGTCTATTTTGCAGACTTGTTAGACTATCAAGGCCAGAATTCCTAGGAATTTACAGGTTAATCCATCGTTGTTATTAAGAAATTAAGAGGCTAACCATATACTAAGGGTAGGAATTTTACAGGAAGTTTAATTTACATGATGTACAAAACTTTAATTTTAAACATAGATATAAGAAACATAAGTATAAAATATTTTTTATGGGGAAAATATGTAAATAAGAACTTACATGAAGTAACTAGGAGAGAGGTTTCCCTTTCGGGAACCCCCTTAAGATCGAATAGAAAAGTTGGAACCTTTATTTAAAGCGAGATGACTGATACAAAGTTTATACAAGAAGGATTGACTTGGATAGGTTTTTTGGGAGGAAGGGTTTACACATTTTAGAGTTGATTCTGAAGTTGGTTGATTTCACTCTGCCCTCCTTCAACAAAATGTACGCCTTTTATAGGCAGAAACTAAATAAAGTAGTGGTTCTAAAGATTACTACGTGGCCTAAACACATGTGGCCGACACTTAAAGATAAGAGATAAGAAGGAATCTTAATAATGCAAGTCGGGTACTCATTGGGCCCCATCGTCACATGCATTATTAATTTTTCTTCCAAACTTATTTTGACGCGTGCTTCAACAGTTTTTCTTTCTTTTGGAAAGTAGTGATAAAGGAAGCACTCTGACTCTGACTATTACAAGACATAAAGTGGGCATCCCCACCTGACTAATCCTGACTATACTAGCTAATAATACAAGTTGTATATTGTCTTTACTATGTATCCAAGTTGTGCAGGGCAATTGAGCCGAAGCTCATTCCTGAGTCATCGTCTTCGTATGGATCCTGAGCATCTTGGAAGTGTGCAATACTATCATCTTCGTCTGATCTTGCAGAATTATTATCTCTATTATTTATCTCTAGAACAGTAACAGTTCTATCTAAACTACTAGGTTGTCCGCCTGGCTGTCCGTTCATATGTTTATCCTGTGTCTGGTTGTTAAAGAATCTATCCAAAGTCTGTTTGATTATAGTCTCTATTGTTTCATTTTTTCTTTTAGATATTAATGTCTTCTTTAAAATATTATTACCTGATCTTGTTAACTTATTTTTTTATGAAGAACACCCTCCATCTTCACTTTTTGGCAAAGTGACAGCCATTAACGGGTTTGATTTGTTTTTACCGGTCACCGTTTGAACCGGACTAGCTGTACCAACATCCGGTACAGTGGATTTCTGAGCATTTAGTGGGAAATGCACACCCTTCTCATCCATTTTTAGAGGAGATGGAGAACTCTGAGTCGGAGTCTGTGTTTGAGCATCTGTTTTGCTTACTTTTGTCTGCTGGCTGAGTCTCACTTCTAATATTTGTATCTTCTTGATTAATCTAGTGTTTTCCATGAGTAGTGATTCTTTCTGAGCATTTAGCTTCTTGAAATTCTCCGTCATTGAAAAACAATGGTTGCAGAAAATAATCTTTCCAGTCTCCTTTTGCAAATTATACTGTGGTATTTGATTTGGATTTTGCCTGAGTGAAGGAGATATATAATAGTTTGGTCCTAAATATCCTCTAGCATGGTTGGTGGCTTCGGTAAAATCATTAAAACCTTTAAAAAGAGGGGTTTTAAAACCTTGTATTAAATCTAACACTTCTAACCATGTTTGAAAAATTCCGTTAGTTTTTCCATGAATAACTACATAGTATTTAAAACGAGGCCTACTCTTTTCTGCCATGTAATGACATAAAGAGTTCATGGATGCCATAAAATGATTATGGTTTTGCCTATTATAAGAGATCCAAAGATTATCTACCAAACACCTTTGGGGTCTATCTAAAATGTAATCTGGTCTTACTCTAAAAGATATGTTACTTTTAGGGTATGCAATTAAATTGAATGGTCCGAAGTGAATTCTTTCCATTGTCTCTAGAGATTCTAGTGGTCTAAAATTTAAATTACCTAACATTGTCTGTTGATATGACTCTGAAGACGAAGCTACACCTTTGACTTTGACTGCAGGAGGTTGTCCTGTTGGTCTCATGCTGAAAACAAATGAGTGAGATTAAACTTATGTATTTATTCCCAGTTGTAGTCTACTTAACTGGTCAGCTAATTCGTTTTCTTTTTCTTTTATATGTTCAAATACTATATTCTTATAAACAGCTATGGTGTCTGTAAAATTTAGCCATCTTCTTCTACTACTAGTTTTGTCATTTATTTTTTGATGAAATTTAACTATAGCTTCACAATCTGTTCTAACTAAAATTTCTTCTTTATTTAGAATATATAATTTGAAACTATTTAACCCGTATATGATAGCTAATACTTCTAGGTCTATAGCACTCATGTTTCCTTTTTCTTTATATGCCCCACTCTGATAACCACATATTTGTTCTTCATTTTTATTACTATATTTATTAGGTCTCGCTTTTAAGATAGCTCCCCATCCTAAATCACTTCCGTCTGTTTCAATGATTAAATAATATAATTCTAATGGAATTTTTAGATATGGAATATATTTAAATTTTTCTTTTATTTTTTGGATCAATTTAATGTCTTCTATATTGAAATTTTTCTGCCCTTTACTACCTGTCTTTGCGTATAATGGTCCTGCTATTTTTCCTAAATCTTGAATAAAATTTCTTGCATAATTTACTAACCCTAAAAAATTTTGTAAATCCTTTGTCTTTTCTAATTTATCTGGCATTTCTAATACCTTTTTTGCAATGTGTGGTTGGAGTTTTATCTTTCCATTTCCTAAAGTTATTCATAGGAAATTAATATAAGTCTTACATAATTCCATTTTCTTTTTACTTATTATTATTCCATGTTTAACAAATAGTCTGAAAATTATTTGTAAGTGTCCTAAGTGTTCTTGTAATTTTAACTAAATACCAAAATATCATCTATATATATATTAATATGAAATGTTTATATTCTCCAAATATGTTATCCATCTTTCGTTGGAAAATGGGCGAAGCTGTCTTTAATCCAAACGGCATAACTAACCATTCAAAATGTCCACCTGGGCATGTGAATGTCGTCCATTCTATGCTATCTAGGTGCATTTTGACTTGCCAGTAGCCTGACTTACAGTCAAATTTACTATAAACCTTTTTATTTTGAATTCTATTAATTAACTCACTTTTATCTGGTAGTTTATATGCATCTGTTCTGGTGTTATCATTTAATCTCTTGTAGTTAATTACCATACGAGCTTTACCTCTTATTTGTTCACTATGATTTCTTACCATAAATGCAGTCGATCTATGTCTAGAAGTAGATCTTCTTATTACTCCTAATTGTAAAAGTTCCTTTATTTGTATATCAAACTCTTTAGTATCTTCATTATTTGCTTCTATAGGTGTTGTTTTTATAGTGTATTCTGAATTAATTATATCTAATCTACACATTATTTCGTTAGCGTCCCAATGGGCTAGCGGTCTTTCTCCTATTATTTCCATTTTATCTAGTATAGATATTATATTTTCTAAATCTTTTGGACTGTTTATTATTCCTATTTTATCTATTCCTTTTATAAAATTATAAAACTGAGTTTCTATACTTATTAGGGTATAGTCCTTTTCTATATTTGTTAAGCATTCTTGTCCTTCTGCATTAAGCAGAGTATAGTTTCTAACTTCTTCTAGGTTTTCTTTTAACAGGTTGCTGTATTGATTATTTTGGCAGTCGTCGCAACGTGGTTCTAGAAGTGATCTCTTTTTATGTGTATTTAGTGTTCAATATACTGTTGGCAATGTTACTGTTTGTACTGGTGTATAAGTTAAGTTTTTAAAGATCATTATTCCATCTCTTGTTAAGAGACATCCTCCTTTATTCTGTATACAAAATTTTAGTCCTATAACAAAATCCGATCCTATATTTAAATCTCTTGTTAATATCTTATTAACGTTGTAAACTGAATTATAGAATTTATTGCATGTATTTAAAAAACTTATTTGTGCGTTTTCTATGTAATAATGATAGATATTTTGTGATCCATTCATTTGAGTGGTTGTTATAGGTCCTTCAAGTATTTTTAATAAATGTTCGGGTACTATTTCTCTATTGATTAAACAGCTGGTACATCCGGGATCTACTAATGCTAGAGTTTCTATTTCTACATCTTTTATTTTAATTTTTACTAAGACTTTTATGGTAGAGAATTCTTTATCTTCGTTGCATATTAAACTAGTGTCATTATCTTCTAAATTCATAAGTTCTGCTTCTAACTTTTCTAAATGTACTGCTTCTTGTGTATCTGCTTCTTCTATGAAGATTTTAGTTTTTCCTTTTTCTAGAATGGTTAATCTTTGTTCTAAATCATTTAATCGGGTTTCTAAAGTAGACACCCTTAGGTTTAGAATTTGATTGTTCGTATATTTTTGTCTGTTATTTATTTCTGGTTCTACTTTTATTTTTAAAGTATTTTCTATACAGTTTATACATGCTTCTAAGTAACATTTTTTGCATTTAGCTCTATTGTCTTTGCTTGAATACCAATTACATATACGACATCTATTACTGTCTAAACCTTTATTTCTTTGGAATTCATGTATACATTCTTGGGTAACATTCATTAAATTATTGATTACTAGGTTTTTTATGTCTAAATCTTCTATCTCTTGTCCTAGCTCATTGACTAAGTTATCCTCTTCTAATTCTGAAGAATCAGATTTTGGATTATCTTTATCATTTATATCAATACTTATTATTGAATATATACTTTCTGTATCTGACATGTATTCGTCTACATTTAATAAAGTTTCTTGGAAATCCTCTATTAGTTAAGAATTTCTAGTTCTATTATTATTTCTTTTAGGACATACATTATCTAAATGGTCGATGCTTCCACAAGTATAGCATTCTAATTTGTTTTTATAATTTCTATCATTTCTATATTTCCTAACATGTCTATCTCTATTTAACCATGGTTTTTTAGCTTTTGATTTTCTTAAGAAGTATTGTTTATGACTATATGATTTTTGGTTTTGTTTCTTCTTATATTTTCTATATTGTTTCTGATCGTAATTCTGGGTTGTATATATAACAGATTTATAGAAATTCATTTCATTTTTTTTTAATTGTTTTTGTATTTGTATGTTTGTACATTTTTCTGTTAATATATCCATTATATGTTGTGTTCTATGTCCTATTGTCCATTTTAAATTTGGGTTGGCTACTACCCCATCTCTTTTATACCATCTATCTTCTATTTCTCTTCCTAAGGGTCCAGGCAATTTATTGAATAATTTTTTACCTAATTCTTCATTAAAAGTATTTCCGCTGACAGTGCAATAATAAAAATAGTCTTGTAGGAATTTCCTTATATATACCCAATGTGAAATACTTAATTGTTCTAGTTTGATCAAAGCTTCCTTTTGTAATGCTAATAATCCGCTATTTGGATCTTTTTCAGTTAAGAACATATGCATTTTATTTGTAAAATTATAGGGGTTTGGTCCCATACTTAATAAAATCTGGAAATCATATGGGCAATTTGTCGTAAAACTTTCCCATGTAGCTTTTGCAGATTCCCCTAAGAAGGTTTCTAGATATTTATACATTGTTTCTGTATCTGTTTCTGTATAATGTCTTAAGTAATCTGCCGCTACTATTCCTTTCCATAAGTCTATCACTGTATCCCATATTTGGGGATCATGTGCTGCTATATTCAAAATTTTACCTTTGCTACCTCCTTCTTGTAGTTTAATTGGTTCTTCTATTGGCATTCTTTTACCTTCCGATTTTATATTATCTCCTCTAAGCTCTGTATCTGGGTTTATCCTAGTTGCTGGTCTTCTAGGTACATTGCTTGTACTATAATCTATTGGTTGGGGATTAGGGTTTGTTTATTGGAATGGGCTAGCACTTGAAGAGCTGGTTGGTTCTAATTCGACTAGTTCTATATAACTGATGGTAGAACTTAATATAGAGATTGTGTCTTCATCTTTTCTTTCAAGGAATGATTTGTTACTTCTATATCCTAGATTATCACTTCTCTCTAAGCAGTTTTTAAAATGTTCTATACATTCGTCTATTTTCATGTTATCCTTTTGACATCCTTTACATTTAAAAGTTATATATTTATATTCTTCTGCTAAGTTTTCAGCCTTTTCTATGGCCATGTCTACTTCATATCCTTCTTGTAGGACTTCTATATTCATAAACTCGCTTTCTGTTTCGATATTACTCTCTGTTTCATCATCGTCTAAATTTCTTTTAGTTGTGTAGTTATAATCCGTAAACCTGACTGAAGTTTCTCCTTTACTTATAGTATACAATAGATGAGAGTCTGGTGTAAAGATTTTTGGTTTAGTAGATTTGTTTAAATTCCATTCTAAACCTGCATATATTTCTGGGTCTATCTTT
Organism: Capsicum baccatum var. pendulum; assembly: GCA_030864225.1. Lineage (NCBI taxonomy): Eukaryota > Viridiplantae > Streptophyta > Magnoliopsida > Solanales > Solanaceae > Capsicum > Capsicum baccatum. The sequence continues at coordinate 39,630,115 of CM061557.1, read as the reverse complement.
ATTGGTTTTATTAAGCTTATGCCTTTATTTCCCATTATTTCAACTACATAATTTACTTTTAGTTTAAATTTTGTATTACTACTTACGGTTAATTTTCCAATAAACCCTATGCACATTAATAGATTATTTTCACTATTCATTTCTTCGTATCCTTTAGTCTGGATTCCTCTTTTAATATTTTTTCCAAATTCTTTTAAGTTCATTAGGAAATCTGGACTTATATAGAATATTCCTCCATTGTTTGTCATATCTACCTCAGTTAGTCCTATTATTGATTTTTTAATGTCTGACCATCTATCATCATATATTGTTATTAATACTTTGGATCCTAGATTTTATCTAGTTAGGCCTTTTATTCCTATAACAATTAAACCCATATGCATCAATATCATTTTATTATTTTTTATATGTCTTAAAGAATTAGCATTTACTAAATCTAGTATTTTAAAATCTTCTCCTATAGCTGGTATTTGTTCTTCCCTATAATGTCTATATAGCTGATTATCTGTAGAAAAATATCTTGCGTTATATAATGTTTTAGGATTTAATAATTTTAATTGATGTTGTTGGAAGATTTGTAAATCTTTATCTACATCTATTATTTCGTTAAGTTCTTGGTTCTGCTCCATATTAGATTGTCTTCTGCATATTCTGAATAATATATTATTATTTCCTATTCTATTCTCTGAAAAACTTATTCTTTATCTTTCTTCTCCTTGTCTTTCATTATTTTCGATGATTCTCCGTCTATTTGATAGAAAGTCCATTTTTGTGGTTTTCTTATTATATTTTTTCGTTCTTGTTTAGGAGTTAATTCGATTCGTTTTAATTGGTTAATAAGTTCTTCTATTTCAGAGTTATTTTTTGGTTGGACTTCTTTATTTTTTAATAAGATGTCTATTTTCTTATGTAGTTCGAGTAACTCTGGTTCTTCCTGGAGAGGTTTTTGAGTTTCTTTGCCTAAAGTTTCTTTACCTTTAATTAAAATGTCTAGCTTTTTGTGTAAGTCTAATAATAACTCTATTATGGTATTATTTTGTTTTAGTAAAATTTTATCTGTTTGACTTGAAGGTATATGCAATAAATTCTATAATCCAGTTTACAACGTTAATAAGCTATTAACAAGAGATTTGGCGTGGACGGCAGGATAGAAGAAACAGATACACAAGAAGCAGTACATTTAGAAAAGTTAGAAGCAGAACTTATGAATTTAGAAGATAATGACACTAGTTTAATATGCAACGAAGATAAAGAATTCTGTTAATTTTCCAATAAACCCTATGCACATTAATAGATTATTTCCACTATTCATTTCTTCGTATCCTTTAGTCTGAATTTAATCAAACAGACTTTGGACAGATTCTTTAGCAACCAGACACAAGATAAACATATGAACGGACAGCCAGACGGACAGCCTAGTAGTTTAGACAGAACTGTTACTGTTCCAGAGATAAATAATACAGATAATAATTCTGCAAGATCAGACGGAGATGATAGTATTGCACACTTCCAAGATGCTCAGGATCCATACGAAGACGATGACTCGGGAATGAGCTTCGACTAATATGAAACTTATCGATCATATGAAGTTCAAATTTTTAAATGATATGAAAAAATAAAATCAAATTTTTGTGTATAATATTTTTTTGTTTCTACACAAGTTTTTCATCTTTTTATTTTACTTTTTCTACCAATTTACTCAAATAATTTTATCTAAAAATTAAAAAAAAAAAAATCTAACTACTGTACCATCGTTATATATGTTTTGGAGAAAGTAAAAAATTCAAACTTACAAATAAAGAGAAAAATCATATGAATCAACGAGATTATTAAAAACAATATATAGTGTATTACTTTACTACTATATATAAGAGATAATGTGAGATTTTAGTAGTCCTTGCATCAATTATTTTTTTATCACTTTATCCCTAATTTTAATTTTAATTATTACTCTACAAATTTTCATTCATTTTGATAAATTTGAACAATTATATGAGATTATTAAATGCTACAAAAGTGATGAGTAATAGAAAAATGATAGTGACACCATAAAAATTATTTATATAATCAAGTTCAAAATTGATGCAAGGATTTATTGTTTTTCGATTTTGTAGAAATGTTTATTAATCGTACTTTAGATTTTTATTTCCTAACAAATTTATCATGGACATAAATTTTAATTTTTTCTAACAAATTTATCATGGACAAGTTATTAAAGTATGTTGACATTCCCTTTCTAGCTTAATACATGCTTAATTATTAAATAAAAAAATATTTTATATTTAGCTAAAAATATTTAAAAATTTAATTTTTTTAAAAAAATATATAATTTAATGAATCCTAAATAAAATGAAATTTTTAAACACACACGACATAATCATGGGAAGGCACACACACAAAAAAATTAAAGCTAAATAAGATAAAAAAAAATTATTTTTAAAATACACACAATATAATTATGAAAATGCACACACACAAATAAATTAAACTAAATAAGATGAAAGTATTATTCTTAAGAATAAATATTTAAAGCTTGAAAAGAAATATATATATATATATATATATATATATATATAGAGAGAGAGAGAGAGAGGGAGGGTATTTTGGTAATCCATTAATTATTGATAAGCAAAATACACTCGTTTCTAGCCATATATTGTATATAACAAATTTATTGTGCGAACAGATAATACACAGGTACGCTGGTGGCTAACAAAGAAAATACAAAATTCAGTTACAACAAAAGAGATTCGGAGACTAGTTTTAAACATATTAAATTTTACATTTATAATAGAAGTAATCAGTACTAACAAAAATGTTATTGCAGATTACATATCAAGACAAAGCTACACAAACTGAAATGATAGAAGAAAATATACATGAAAAGATACTCAACGCCCTGACTACGCTTTCATTGAAAGTGGACAGTATGGGTACTGAGATAGTAAAGATGGGTACTGAGATAGAAACGCTAAAGCTAAAGACTAGTGAAGATAAACTGAAGTCTATAGCTATGAATCAGCTAACTTAGCAATGCGCAGAGCTATGTCGATCGGAAGACAGTAAAATTCCAGAGCTAGAAGGAGATGTTGGGATACTCCATAAAACCCATAACGTTTATCAATCTACTTCTGCAGGTACAAGCAAAGGAGCTAGAAAAAATATGAACCTAAACAAGCTATTTGACAAACCATATACACCAAATACATCAAAAGACCCCATATTTATACCCCCACAAGTTACCACATATCGAGATAGCCTAAACCAAGACAAAAAGACATACAACTACACAGCCCGCACATATATAGAAAATATTTACAATGTACAAACTTTTTTAAATAGCAACCCCAAAGTTACAAATATCCAAGAACCAGATACAAACTATATAACCCAGAAATTGACCGGATACAATAAGCTAATTGCCTTACCTAAAACCAAACCCAGCTTAGTTAAAACTTTCTACGAATATGGATTACTTAGTATCGTATATACCACGGACGGAACTGAGATATCCACTATACCCGAGATATATGAAGCATTTACCACATTTAATAGAATAACCAAAGGTACTTTATTTTTTATAAAAATTTACACGGCACCAGCAGAGATATTATTTGATGAAGTTAAAAAGCCCATACAAGTTGTAAAAATAGGAATGACACAAGATATGATTATTCCACAAGATATTGGTTCACAGCCAGAGATACCCAGAATCGAGATACCAAAATTTTATGTGAACAAAAGAGTTATCGGACTATCTAGAATTTTACAAGATCTAGCAAATACATATTGCAACCAAAATCCTATATGGAGCTATTATTCAAGAAATCATGTATTAATCTATTCAAATTCGAAAGAGTTACGAGAAACAGATATGGAAACTATTAGGCAATGGATTATCACATTGCTTAAACCAGAAACAGAACCTATCGCCAGAGCTATTAGGGAAAAATTTATTTCAGAAGTGACTTATTAACCATATATTGCAAGACTATTGGACACAAATACCCAGACCACAAATGTTCAAAATGTAATGGAGGAGATAATGACGTCCCAGCAGTGCAGCTAGAATAAAAGAAGATAAGGACGACAGCTGGAAAGATAAGACCGGAGCAATAATGGAGATACAGTAGATATAACAAAAACCATGGAAACAAGATATTTTAAAGTTACGTAAAGTCTTTAGAAATTATTGTACTTTACTATTTATAAGAAGACTTTCTTGTTTTAGCTAGACTTTAGGTAGTAGGCTTTAATAGCCTTTAAGACTTTTTTGAACCTTTTTTGTTTTTAGCTTTAGGAATCTTATCTTTTAGGACACATGTAAAATACTTTGGAAAAATTTGTAAAGTTTCGTTCACTTATAAATAAAGAAGAAAGAAGGCATTGCAAAGGAAAGCCTTCTCACATTAGCCAAAACACTATCTCCATTCCGTTCAAAAATATTTAGCCCAGTTAATTAGATATATACACTGCAATGGAAAAATCTATGGAACAACAAACCTCAGAAATATCAAAGCTACCGGAACAGGTATATCTATTTATGATTATGAATAGCTAAATTCATAATTCCCGACAATCATGATATGATAAAATAAATTCATATTAGTTACTTTATAGTAGAATTATTCGAAAAATAATGTGTTAAGAAGTTTATTAGCAAAGTGGAAACGGAGAAAAAACCCAAGGAACTATGCCATCCTAAAGGTGAAATCAATGAGGCAAGAAGCCGTGGCGGGGAGTAACCAAAGTCGAGGTGCTGTTTAAGGGAAAATTATCCGAATTACCATGCTAATAGTGACCAAAGAACATGTTATTTAAGAATAATCTAGTATATAGTAATCTGAGATGACTATATTTTATTATGTACATGGTTGAAGGGAATATTTTGAAAAAAATAATTTTATGATAATGAATGATAATATATCTGATGTCATGGTAGATAAATTTAAGATACTTATTTTGTATGCACTTAGAGATATAAATGTTGCAAATATAAAAAAAATTATATTAGAAGAAGCATTTGGAGAAAATTATACGGATAGAATAAGTTATATACCACACATACCTAACTACTCTTATAAATATTTATTATGTTAAGATCAAGCAAAAATTTTAAAGATATACGAAATATACAGTTACTAGAAAAACAGATAAAAATAAATATAGACAAATACATGGAAAATAAAAAATATATAAAATCTCTTAATATAAATATGCAAGAACAAATAACTATAAAATATCAATTTTAAAAAATAGCTCATTTAGACTACCTTAGAGTTTTAATCTTATATATACTTAAAGATATAGAAATAATAGATATTAAGAAAATGATATTAGAAGAAGTAATAAACTACGAAATAGAAATGATAAATTAGCTAGAACGAATATACGACGACATTTACCCAGAAGAATATTATTCAGATCAAGATTGTGGATGTTAAAATATATTAGAAAACTAGAGAAAACCAAGATAATCTAAATAACGAAATTAATTATAGAAACCGAATTAGGAAAATAATGGAAGATCTAAAAGAAAAGTTAATATGGATAGAAAAAACCTTAGAAAATTTAGAAAAAAGCACATGTGACAGTTTATATAAAATAAAAAACTCACTACGAGAAGAACAACACAAGATAATAAATGACATAGAAAATCTAGAATTAGATATATACTACAGTACAGATAGAATAAATTATTACACAGAAATTTGTAACTCAGCAGTTACTACATGATAAAATAATAAACTAAATAAATTAATGAACACATCTCACAAAAAGAATAATTTATTAAAACAAAATCTAAAAAATATCCACGTACAAAAAAGAATAGATTCATTACCTACAATAAATCTATTTATTATCCTAGTTATCCGCACCCCCCTACAAATTAGTTAAATTAGTTAAGTTAGATTTAAATTTAGCTAAGTTAGATTTAGTTATTTATTAAATTAATTATGAGAAGACCATTTAAAAATAGAGAAGCTTTTAGAAAAATTAAAGAATCTTTAGTTAGTAATTATTCAGAATATATAAGTCTAAATAAAACAAAAGAAAATCCACAAAGATTAGCCTATTTAATTACATTAATATCTAGTATTGAAGCAAAATTAATAATCCATTTAAAATCTAGAAGAATGAGACATATACCATCTAATTATGATAAAATCAGATTTAGATATCCACCAAAATATTATAAATATAATTCAAATGAATAAAGAGCAAAAATACAAAGAATTAAAACAATTTATCTCTGAAAAACGTAAAGAATTAAAAATAAGAAAAGAAAGATTACATTATAATATATTTGCCGGAGTTAGTAAAAATTCAATAAATATACAAAAAGATGAAATATCAAAATTAGAATCTCAAATAGATAGTTTAGAATATATATATCAACATGAACTATTCACAATAAAATGAATAAAATAGAATTTATAATAGATGAAAAAATATACGAAAATCACGAAGGATCAAAAATAAAAATAGTATTTTCAAATCTAGGAAGAAGATACAAGAAAATAGGAGAACATTTATATTTAATGTTAGAAAAAGAAGAATTAAAATTAGAAGGCAATTAGCTTATTGTATCCGGTCAATTTCTGGGTTATATAGTTTGTATCTGGTTCTTGGATATTTGTAGCTTTGGGGTTGCTATTTAAAAAAGTTTGTACATTGTAAATATTTTCTATATATGTGCGGGCTGTGTAGTTGTATGTCTTTTTGTCTTGGTTTAGGCTATCTCGATATATGGTAACTTGTGGAGGTATAAATATGGGGTCTTTTGATGTATTTGGTGTATATGGTTTGTCAAATAGCTTGTTTAGGTTCATATTTTTTCTAGCTCCTTTGCTTGTACCTGCAGAAGTAGATTGATAAACGTTATGTTAATGGTTTTTGGGTTATTATGCTGTTTTTGTCTATTAATTCAATTTTTATGGTAGTTTTATGTTTTTCCCATCCTTTTAACGGATCTTCACTATATAATTGTTCTAATTTTTTCTTAACTATTTCTATCTTATTTATTGAAAATATAGTTATTTCTGTTTTATTTATCGAAAATACTACTAATTCTATTGTATCTTCAGCGTTTTTTATATTTTCTAACTTTTGTGTAATTTTTTCACTTCCTTTTATCCAATCAGTTTTCTTTCTTATTTTATTATTAACTCTTTTTGCTCTTACTTTCTGTTTAGATGGTGTTGTGAACCACCAATCGTTTCTAGTTATTATATGTGGGTATAGTTTATCTAAATTATACCAAACTAGGTTTCTTAGGAGAGGGTATTTTGCTTATCCATCAATAATTAATGGATAATTATAGTTCATAATTATAAATTTCTTCTATTGTCAATATCTTATCCCATATTTGTGTTTTTACATTCCTAGCTTTATAAGTAATTAAGCTTCCTTCATTATTAAATCCTTTAACTACTATTGGTATTTTTAATTTATCCCATTTACTTTCTGGTAAGCAATTATATCTACATAAATTAGCTTCTGCTCCTGTATCTATCGTAGGCGTATAATATCTACTGTAATATCCTTCCACTACTATCTTCATTAATACATATATTTTCATTTTATGTTAAGGCTCTTCTTAAAAATAATCTTTCCCTATTATATGTTCTGGCTAATTGTGTATGTTCTATATTATATGGTTTTACTTGTTCTAACCATTTTATTCCTAATATTATATCTGCTTTTTGCATTTCTTCTTTTACCTCAAATTCTATTTTTATTTTTCTAATTCCTCCTATTATTATTTCTTTTTCTACTATATCTTTACTATTTATTAAACTTCTCGGTAGATCTGGGCATATATCATTATCAGTTTTTATTTCTTCATTTTTTACTAGACATTTTGATATATAATTTTCTTCTTGTCTTGTGTTTAATAGTATTAAATATTCTTTTTCATTTATTTTTCCTGTTATGTAATATTGATTTAGGTTAATTATTGGATTTGTTTCATAACTCATTCTTTTTTATGAGGTTGATGATTCTGGTTTTTCATTAACTATTCTTTTTGTTGTACTTATTCTATCATTTACTATTTCTAAATTTTCTTCTATATCTATGTCTCTATAACTATAATCATTATAATCTATTGTTTTTAAAATTTGTTCAAATGGGCTATCTATTTGTATCTTGTTAATCTTATTTTTCCCTGTTATTTTATGTTTTGTTGTTAATACATATAAATTTTTACATCTCGCTGTAAATATTTTACTTCCTGGGGTTAATTCTATTCCTGATATCTTCCAATATAATACTAATGATTTATCTATATTCCTATCTGTTACTGCTACTGAATAATTTGCACTTATTATAAATTTAAATTTTTGGTATATTAAATTTCCTTTTACGGCAGTTATTATGCTTTTTTCTATAGGTTTTATAATTCTATCATCTGCTAAATATAATTCTATTGGTGTATCTATTCCTTCTCTAAAACATGCTTTTATTAATATTTCTGTACCTCCAAGGTGTACATATTTTATTGGATCTCCTTTACTTTTTATATCATTTATTTCTTTATTAATTATTCTTTTTGTTACAAGTGGTATACTAGTTTTTCCTTTTGCATATGTACAGTCTATTACATGTTCTTTTTGACATACTACATAATATTCATCTTTTTTCTTACTAAAAATATTTTTTATTGTTGGTATTTTAAATATTTTTTCTACACTTAAATCTAACTCTTTTCCTTTTATTTCATCAAATATATTACTGTCAAATATTATCTTTTGTTCTGTTCCTTCGTCATTTAAATATTCTTCCTTTGTTATTATTTTTATATCTTCTTCAATCATTTGATTCATCTATCTCACTATCTATTTCAGTATCTGTTTCGTTTTCTGAAATTTCATATATACTATCTTCACTTTCTAGTTCATAATCTATATAATCTATTTGCATATATTCTGTATTTTCTATTTTTATTTCTGATATTTGTTTATTTTTTGGATTTTTGGGTAATTTACAATCTCTAGCTAAATGTTCTAACTTTCCACAATTATAACATGTACATTCTTTTATAGATTTTTTCTTTCTATATGGTCTTTTATTTTTGTAATTTTTTACATAATATCTTTTTCTTGGTTTCTTATATTTATATTTTGATTTTTTATATTTCTTATATTTCTTATGTCTTTTTCTTTTCTTATAATATCTTTCTTCGCATCCAAATTGAGGTGCTATTTTATTTTTGCAACATGCTAAATTTCTTATTAATGTTTTTTCCATTTTTAATTCTTCTCTATATTTTTCACATAAGTTTCTATACCATTGGTGTAAAAATTTTATTCTAGCTCCTAATGTATCTACTATTTTTGCTTCTTCCCAACTTTTTATTATATTTGAACTAAATGGTTCGGGTAATTTATTAAAATATAATTTTCTTATTTGTTTACTTTCTTCTATGCTATATGCTCCTTTATAATAATATTCTTTAAATGCGCAAGTATATTCATCTATATAACACATATTACATATTGTTAATTTTATCATTAAATTCCTATTTGTATCTTTTTCTTCATCTTGTTCTTCTTCTAATGTTGTCATACTACCAAATTCATCTTTTATAGCTGTTTCATATTTTTTTCAATAATTCTATAGGTGTTAATTTAGTTGTTGTCGATGATGTTCCTTCCATAGGTTTATTAGTTCTTAATACTTTTTTACTATTTTCAGTTAAATTTGTAAACCATAATTTTACTGATCCTATTAATGTTTTTTCTATATATTCTGGTGCATCTGTTATGTTTATATTGTTATCTAATAATTGTTTTGTCATATATCCTATCCATAATTGTATTGTTTTTTCTGTATCTATTACACAGTCTAGATCTAAAAAGTTATAATTTTTATTAACTATTTGTTTTGGTGTCCATTTGTCATATTCATTATATCTTTTAAATTTATTTTTATAATATATAGGTTTTCTTATTTCTGTTGTTTTAGGTACTATATTTTCATCTTCTTTTTTATCAAGAGTATTTATTTCTGTATTGGTGTTTTCTAAGTTTTCTTCATTAATTTTTTCTTGTTTTTCGTTAATTTCTAAATCTTTTATATTTGTTAATATTTCCGTATATGTTTCACTATCTTCTGAATCATAATTATCTGTCTCTTTTACCTCTATATTATTTATTTCTAATTTTTCTTTAAATTGATTTATCTCGTTTATTAATTTTTGGTCTTTATCTTTTTCTTCTTTTTCTTTTTGTCATTGTTCGTACAAATCTTTTAACATTTGTAGTTCTTTTTCTAATTCAGCAATTCTACTATTTTTAGTTTCTTCTATTTTTCGTATTTCTTCCGTAGTTTGTTGTTTAATTTTTTCTATTTCCTTTTTTCTATCTATTTCTTCATTTTCTTTTTCTATTCTTACCATTGCTGTTAGTTTATCTTCTAATTTTAATTCTTCTTTTTCTAACATTAAATATAAATGTTCTCCTATTTTCTTGTATCTTCTTCCTAGATTCGAAAATACTATTTTTATTTTTGATCCTTCGTGATTTTCGTATATTTTTTCATCTATTATAAATTCTTCTTTATTCATTTCATTGTGAATAGTTCATGTTGATATATATATTCTAAACTATCTATTTGGGATTCTAATTTTGATATTTCATCTTTTTGTATATTTATTGAATTTTTACTAACTCCGGCAAATATATTATAATGTAATCTTTCTTTTCTTATTTTTAATTCTTTACGTTTTTCAGAGATAAATTATTTTAATTCTTTGTATTTTTGCTCTTTATTCATTTGAATTATGTTTATAATATTTTGGTGGATATCTAAATCTGATTTTATCATAATTCGATGGTATATGTCTCATTCTTCTAGATTTTAAATGGATTATTAATTTTGCTTCAATACTAGATATTAATGTAATTAAAAAGGCTAATCTTTGTGGATTTTCTTTTGTTTTATTTAGACTTATATATTCTAAATAATTACTAACTAAAGATTCTTTAATTTTTCTAAAAGCTTCTCTATTTTTAAATGGTCTTCTCATAATTAATTTAATAAATAACTAAATCTAACTTAGCTAAATTTAAATCTAACTTAACTAATTTAACTAATTCCAACCTAGCTATTTTAACTAACTCTAACACGTATATCACTTCCGTATCTTTTAAATTACTGTGCTCTGATACCATTTGTAGGGGGGTGCGGATAACTAGGATAATAATGTCACCCTCCGGTGGTCTGTAATGGATAGTGACATTGTGACATATGATGTCAGTATGAGTTTCAACTTAAAGACACTAACTTTTTTTATTACCTTCATTTTGAGGCATGTGTGGTAGCTTATTTTTAGTTAGTCTATTTGCATGTTGCGGTCTTTTTACTGGAGTTTGTTGCTTGTGTGATTTAGAAATTTGATATTTTGGCATTTATTTAGATGTATACTGATGTAGCAATTTAAAAAAAATAAAAAAAAATTGGGTGAATGGGGGAGGGGATTACAATATGGGGAATCAAACTATCACCAACAAGGTGAGAGTTTAACTAAGCTAATAAGATTCGCGACTGATGTAGCAATTGCTTTTGACATTAGAGAAAAAATAGGTAGAAAATATACTTTTAGATATACTCCCTCTAACCAATTTGAGCTTATTACCTTTTAAAGAATCATTCAGCTTTCTTTAACTACTATTTTTCAAACACTTATTCAAATTCTAACTCTATAGAGAAAATGGTCTAACCACGCTTGAAGTGTTATTTTTTAAGAAGTTTTTTATCTATACTATCAGGTGTTTACATTTTCTTTCTGAACTATCACCAGATATTTATATTATGAAGACATGTTTATCACTCTTTGTCAATATTCTTAATTTAGTGTCTCATGACTTAGCCTAGTGGATGTTTATGAATTTCAGTTTGACTCAAATAATTACATATTAATTAATTAATTACATTGTCTTTTTAGTTATATCAAACAATTCAGTCAAATTATTTTATAGTCAATTAAATGCATGGTTTTGCTTGACTGACGGTCAGTCAAATCGGGTGCCAATCATGTGATGTTAAAATCTTATTTTAGGCATTCGACTCTTCTCCATTTTCCTTCTCTTCAATTTCCCCAGGTTCTTGTTTGGATTGAAGACACATGTCAGAGTTTAAAATTAATGGTTGAGATTTAATTAGTTAAATCATGGTTCTAATTATAGTTATCTATTTCCATATATTTGTTGCTTACATATTTTTAACAATCCATTATATCTTTCTTAAATATATTAAACTATTCTCTTTTTATCTTTGAACAATTTTCTGGTGGATTTTTACTTTTTTTTTTCTAATATTTGTCATTTTTCCTAAGTAATGGTTTTCAAATAAAAAAATAAAGATTGTGGCTTGATGTTTTTCTAATTTTATTTTTTCTCTGTGCCAAATAAATCTATTATACGTGTGCCAAATCAAACATAAAGATTGTGCCAAGCAAATTCATTATATTTTCTTTATGTGGCTCTTTTGAATTCTCAGTTAGAAAAATTAAACTTTTAACTATGTTATGAATTTCTTTAAAAAAAAACAATATTCAGGAAAAGTTTTTAATATATATTTGTGGCAGTAAAGATTTTTTTAAAAAATATTGAGTAAAAGATATAATGAATATTTAAGCAACAAATATAACTAAATATATGAAAGTAGATAACTATGATTAGAATTTTAATTTAACTGAATAAATCTCAACTATTAATTTTATACTATGACATGTGTTTCCAAGCAAGAACTTAGGGAAATTGGAGCGAAGGAAAATGGAGAGGAGTCGAATCCAATCAATTTATTGTGAGAACAAGCAACACAAGAGAATTTGTGAAGAATGTTTTATTTCTTCAGTGTATCACCACATGAATTCTCAATTATTTTTGCATCACATTTGAACCAGGATGGTCAACTGTCATGTCAACTGATATTTATTTCAGTAAATTTTTAATTTACTATTGCATGTAATTCTGTCATCATGTTCATATTTTTGTATTACAAATAAGTGAAAAAGTGCAGATAACCTTTTATGTAAATATTTATAAACCGCGTTGATTGTAGTAATATGAAGATATAACATCTTTCCATTATTTATAGTTTCAATATAATTTATTTTTGGCCAATATCTTTGAAACTTAATAAGTTTCTTCTGAGACCTACTACAATCTCAATATTATGAACAGTTTCATTCCTCCGAATAGTAACACTTAGGCTCTTTTGGAGCTCTCAATTAATTTTGTGTACTACACATATTTCACACACCATTTATATGGTGATCATCTCCTTCAAAAAGAAAATCATATAAGTACGGTCATAATCTTAAAACATTATATAGGCAAGACTTATTTCTTACTTTTACCTTTTGGTAATCCATGATAAACATATCAAAATATTTATAGCATACTACAAGTACGCGATCAATGACCATTTATGTCAAAATAAAATTTTCTTTATTCTTCTCAAACCTTTCATAGAGCTGAGATGTGAAATTTATCCAATCGTGCATGAGCATGTTGTTTTTCATAATTTTTATCTCATCTTGACACATTCATTTCAAGAATGGTCGAGCATCGATGATGCTTATCACAAATCTCACTCTTTTCAAAGAATGAATTATAATCATATGCACATGCTTCATAAATTTTCATTAGAAGCTCATTCTCACGCCATGAAATTTATTATATTTATATGACAGACCTCAACATTACTTTAAAAGGTCAAGTGCACCATCACTTTCTATTCCTTTATTTTGATGAAGATTTTATAAAACTTATACCAAATTAGGTCGTACAACAATCACGTGCGCAACGACCTTTCATACCATGTTCATTTGTGAGGAATATTACCTTCATCTTTTGAAGGATCATTTGAGAACTCATAATGCTCTTCAAGAATCTTCTGATTCTTTAATATATATGTTGTATAGCATTCAATGTGCACATCTTTAGAATGATAAACTTGTTCATGCCAACTTATGAACTTATTTGTACTAGTAAACTCCAAATTTACCATGACATGTGAGTTTTACTTAGTAAATTTTAGATTTACTAGAACATGAACAATTCTTCAAGTTTGCTATTTTGAAGTATATTTCATAATATTTCCTCTCAATTATTCTACCTTTTATGAGGTGTTACTCCTATCAAATTCACCCAGAAAAAGGATCTGTAGTTTTAGCAATAAAAATTCTCATTCCCTAGGAATAAAATATAATGATATCTTAAGACAATCAAATTATGATAGCTTACAATTTTTTTCAAGATATTGCTCTTTCATGACCAAATCGAAGCGTACATATAATGTAAGGAACGATTTTGTCCTTATTATGCCTATATTCATATTCATAAATTCAATCACATGTCTTCTTACAGACATATTATGCACTGCTACCACATTGACTTCAGGGAATGAAGCATATTCAATGAAAATAGTTCTTAACTTTCATCAAAATTTTGGTTTAGTCATTGTTATATCATCAATATAGTGTATTGAGATTCAAACTCAACGTCTTATCCATATAAAATCATCTTAGGCCAAAAATCTATTGGACTTAAACTCAATGTCTTACTCTCTTAATGGCATGAGATTTAAATCCATCATCACACCCCCGGTCAATAACATATTAGGCCAAAGTATAATAAACTCAAACTTGAGCCTACAACAATATCACCAATTTGTGATTATCAATATTTTTTTCTCAAACTTAATTTAAAAAATGAGTTAATAATATACTTATCTTATCATAAATAGTAGAAAGGTGAAACCCAAATCGTGATGATCGCATAGTTCTTGCGGTCTTATCTTCTCCACCTTTCAATCTAATTTTCGTTTCTTAGCCTTTAAATTTTGAGTCAGTAGAGTCTCATGCTGATAACGTGTTATAAAATAAAGACAAAATATCAATATCAAATTTAAGGAAAGGAGAGAACTTTAGAATTTCAGTAATACTTTTATTTTACTACCTTGACTTATTAATAAAATGTACAAAGGGTAGCTATTTATAGGGCACAATACATAAACATGCCCTTTAACTTAGCCTCAAATTATATCTATGACCTCCAACTTTGGGTGTGCACAAGTAGGCACTTAAACTTGTATAGAGTTGAATAAGTAGACACATATATCACATGTACGTGGCATCCTATGATACAAGTACGACCACAAAGATGGACGCATGTGAGAGTGTAATAAGCCCGATACTTGGAGTGTGCGATGGAAGGACTTAAAACACACCATACCGACCCTAATCTCACACTTGAAGTGTAAATAGGAGCCTTGGAACACAACAAGGCAGCCCCTAAATACACTTGAAGGGTGTCTAGCTCTTAAAGGGCATTTTAGACATTTTAGCTTTTATTTTGTAATAGTTATTTAAAGAACACTTTAGGGTTTCATTAGTTTAGTTTTGAAAATTGTAACATTGAAACACCCTCTTTTGTGAGAAAGGCCTCTTGGCCGAAACAATGTAACTAGGATTTTTGACTTGAGTGTGAAATCACTCGTGTTGGATTCAAGCTTGGAAATGTTGGATTCTTGAGATATTGAGGTCCCTCTTATACCAATGTAAGAGATAGGTAAATTGTTGTGTGTAGTGTTAAGGGTCCAAGAGTGGAATAAGCTCTTAGGTTCTTAATATTACATCTTCATGTAGTCTATCTATCTATCCTTTGCTTGTTGTAATCGTTGTTTCTTGTTCTTGTTAGTGTAACCCGTGAGGCATTTTATTTCTACCACATTGTTGTTGTTCATCTTGTCTTTATATTGTTATTGTTAAATCTAGTTTGGGTGGTTGTTTAGGTGTTGAATCACACCCCTATCTTGTGTATTATTATTCATGTTTGTGAACCCGAGTGTGGTAATCAAAAGGGTTCTCGATTCTTTAAACTTGTGGACTATTTTTGGTGTTTGTTTTGTGCTTCCTAGTCTATAGTGTATCATTTGATATCAGAGCATGGCTTGATCTTGTTCCCACAAGGTCAATCTTGGGCTCTCTTGGTCGAAAATAAAAAGAAAAGTTAAAGTTGTTCTTGTTCTTGGCCGAGGCTTGTTTGGTTTCTAGATCTAGTAATTATTTTGTTTGTCTAGTCTGTTTCTTGTGTTGGTTTCTTTCTCACTGGCACAAACGTGTCTAGATCTAAAGTTGAGATTAAAAAGTGATGACATTGATGATGTGAACTTAAAGGTGGCCAATTCTTGTAGTTGTTGTATTGTCTGTATGAAGTTGTTGTTATGTTCTTGAAGATTGATGTTGTGTTCATCTTGTTCTTCACCTAGCCTTATAACTTAACCGACAAAAAAGTGCAAATAGATTCAAAGAGGTGAAGATAAAAGTTGTAAAGTTTGTTGGTGAGAAGACTTGAACCATCACTTCCTGGACTTGACATCAACTTTTGCAACTACTACCCTTAAATCAAGGAGCCTTGTTTGGTAGAACTAGTACAAGTCAAGATCATTCTTTTTTATATTAAACTTACCAAAGACTCAAAACTTATACTTTCCCTTCAAAACTAATTATCTATCATTCCAAATTATGTGGAGATTGAAATTTCAAAATTTGTGACTAAAGTTGTATGGGACCAAGACCAATTGCATGCTGCCACATCATTAAGTTACTGTTCACGCATCAAATTTTGGCTAAAATTTCAAATTTTTGTAGTTTTCATTTGTTGATCCTTAGTTTCAATTTCATTGGATCCAATACTAATTGGCAAACTAGTACGCATCTACTAGATTGTTAGTTAGTCTTTGTGTTCGTTCATTTGTGTTAAGTGTTTTTTGTGTGCTTTTCTCTTTTGTGAATTTGTTGTATCTTGTTGGTTTAATTCCATAAATAAATTTTCTTTGAGTCAACTCAAACGAAAATCTATTTTTGGCAAGAGTAGACTCGACCCTCAATCACTCGCGAAGTACAAGTCGGCTTTCAACACTTGTGAAACCAAGTGTGAGGTAAACCCGAGAGTAAGAGTGTAGTGAGGCTCTTTTTCAACTAACTAGTTGTTTTCTTTTGTTTGTTGTTGTATTTTGCTAGGTACCATGGCTGCCTATAATTTTAATGCCACATTTGATCGCATCGATGACAATCTTGAAGATATGAAATGGTACTTTGAAATTATACGCCAATTGTTACCCAAGCTCTTCCCTTAAAATCCAATTGTCCAAACACATTGCGATGAGAACTTCCCGAAGAAAGTTGCTACCCAATCTTGTGAAGGACTTTCACACCGAGGTAAAGACGAACATACTCATGAACGTCAAGGTAAAATAGCTAACTATTACACTTTGGTGCATGTGAATGATAATCGTGTGGCTAATAAGCCATTGAGTGTGAGTAGTAATTTTACTTACATATGAGTGTATTGATTCCTCATCACTTATGGATGATGTACATGTTGTACGAGTGTGTTAGAGCATGTGGAGTTTTGATAATAGACATGAGAATGAAACATGTGGTAAAAGTTGTTCTTTTCAACTGAACCAAGATCAGCTGCAGATGGGTTATTGATATGATGACTTGACATACAAACAGAAGTGGATAACATTTATCACATCAAAAGTTGAGTTGAAAAAAAAGACTTGCAGAATTTGAGTTAAAAAAAAGACTTATAGAAGTTGAGTTGAAAAAAAGACTTGCAGAAGTTGAGTTGAAAAAAAAGAAGTGCAGAAGTTGGGTGGAACAAGAATTCCTGCACAAAATTCCTAGTCAAGATGAAGAGAAATATGAAGATGGGTTGATCAAAAAGTCTAGCAATAAATCTAAAAGAAAAAACAAAAGAGTTCTACATAATCTAGAAGAGAGAGATGGCTACAACAAGAAGTAAAGTTACCAGATAAAGTCCTACACAAGATAGAAGAATAGAGATAAAAGGACTACATCAGAAGGAGTGCTTATATACATCAAACTGCATTTAATTAAGTACTCAAGCACTAAAAAGGATAATCAACAATCAGCATATCAGTTCACATACTTGAATAAGAACCTAGTCTCTTACTTAGCAAGTCGTAGGATTTGTGTGTAGCAGATAGGTTCTTTGAACTGTAATGAGTCATTGTTCTAGTCTCAGTGATCTATAAACTGAGTTAGGAGTTATGTCTTCAAGTTTGGGAAATTGAAGACTTGGGAACACCAGGGAAGATTTGAGTTTTTGTAGTGATAGAATTTAGAAGTTTTAATTCCTAGTTTATAAGAAGTCTTGTAATTTTGTTGATTTTTGAGGCTCAAGTTTTTTAGTGAAGTTTGGGTTAAATCCTGTAGAGGTACAGGTCATAGTTTTTTACACCTTTCTTGATCCAGGTGTTTTCCATGTAAAAACACTTGTTCAGTTTTTACTTCTGTGAACCACGTTTACTTACCTGTTCGACAGATAGGCAATTAGTAAGGGTCGTACTCTAACAAGTGGTATCAAAGCGAGGTTGTCTTAAATAAGGCTATCACCTAAGAAAAAGATCAACATGATAAATTCTGCACCTCCTACTGGTCATAGTGAAGGTCAGTCAACTACTAGACCTCTACTTTTTGATGGTTCTCACTTTATCTGGTGGAAATCAAGGATGGAGATGTTCATTTAAGGTGAAGACTATGAATTATAGGACAGGATTACTGATGGTCCTACTATTCCAATGAAGATGGTTGATGGTGAACAAGTCAAGAAAATAAGGAGGGAATTTACTTTTGATGACTTGTTGGCTTTGAAGAAAAATGCAAAGACCAAGAACATCTTGATTTATGGACTAGGACCTGATGAATACAACAGGGTATCCACCTGCACTACTGCTAAGCAAATTTGGGATGCACTAGTGAATGCCCATGAAGGTACTTCTCAAGTAAGAAAGTTCAGGATTTCTCTTCTTTTTACTGAGTATGAGGATTCAAAATGAAGGAAAACAAAACCCTGCATGAGATGATGACAAGGCTTACCACCTTAACAAATGAACTGAATTTCTTGGGAAAGGTCATCTCTGAGGAAGAATAAGTTGAAAAGGTACTAAGGGTATTACATAAATCAAAATAGAATGTTAATGTGACTGCAATCAGGAAGGCAAATAAGGATCTTAAAGGCATGACACTGGATGAACTAGTAGGGAACTTAAGGACTTATGAAATGAAAATTGATAGAACCAAAAAACAATTTGCTCCTGAGAAAATCCAAGCATTGAAAGCTTCTGATAGTGATGAGGAATTTGAACTTGATAAGGAGCAAGTTGCCTTCATAACTAAAAATTTCAGCAAATTTTTTAAGAAGAAGAAGGGAACAGGTACTAAGAAACGTTCCACTGGTAATCCAAATGGTTGCTACAAATTTGGCAAAATTGATCATTAGATCAGAGATTGTCCAGTCTGGGAAATAGAATGGAAGAAGGAAAGGGCTGAAAAAGAATTGAAGGCTAAAAAGAAGGAGGAACATGCAATAATAGCTGCTTGAGGATCTGATTCAGATAAAGATGAAGTAGATGAAACTGCATTCATAGCTTTTGGAGATTCAGACTTAGATGAAAAAGATGAAGGTTCTGAGGTAAGTATACTTGAACTCAAAGAAAAATTGCAATTGTTTTCAAAACCAAAACTTGTTTCCTTGATGAGTGCATTGATTGATGATTTTCAAGAGTTATCCTCTAATAGGGATGAATTGTTCAATAGTTTTGCAAGTCTCAAATTTGATCTCATTGATCTAAAGGCTTATTCAGGAATAGTTAACAAGGAAAATAGCACTCTCAAGAAACAGGTTACAAAACTTAAGATTTCAAACAATAATCTTAAGTCTGAAGTTCTCAAACTAACTCTCACTGGAACTGGGAAAAGAACCATGAGTAAAGAATAAGAAATTGTTGAACTTGAGTTAGTTAAATACATGCAAGAATGTCAAGATTTAACTGAAAAAATCAATAAGATGAATCAGGAAGTTTGTAAACTAAAACTTGATCTTGAAAGGGCAAATAGGTGGACAAACTCCTCAAGAATTGTTCAAAAATTGAGTGAGAGAAATGTCAATAAAAAGGTAGGTTTGGGATTTCACAAAAGTTTTTATAATCCTAGAGATTTATGTTATATCTGTAGCAATCTTGGACATCCCACCACTGAATGTCCAATGGATGCAAAAAGCAAATCAAACAGTCAAAACCTGACCAACAGATCTTCTCACATCAAAAAGAACAAAACCAATTCTGGTCAGAGAAACAAGTTGAACTACATATTGCCTGCATAGACTAGAAGAAACTTAATTCATCCTTTCACTCATAAAACAGGACCCAAGCTTGTCTGGGTTCCTAAATCTAACCATTGATTTCTTTTGTAGGAGAAAGTGAAAGGAAGAAAAAGGCACTGGTACTTGGACAGTGCTTGCTCAAGACACATGACTAGTAATAAGAACTAGTTCCTTTCACTCTCCAAAATATATAGAGGAGGAGTGTCTTTTGGTGATGGAAAAAAAGGAAATTATTACTGGAGTTGGAGAAATTGGCTCATCTAAGTTAAAAGTATTGGAAGATGTCTATCTTGTAGAAGTACTGAAATATAACCTGCTGAGCATCTCACAACTGTGTGACAAAGGTAATAAAGTTATTTTTACTGCTACAGGAGTCAAAGTTAAAAGGATGAACACCAAATAAATTGTGCTCACAGCAAGGAGATACAGAAATGTATACAAAGCAGACATCTTGGCACTACCTAGACCTGAGCTGACTTGTCTGAGTGCAATTAAAAATGATCCCCTCCTTTGAAACAGAAAACTTGGTCATGCAAGTCTGAAACAACTAAACATGCTTTCTTCCAAAGACATGGTATTGGGATTACCCAAGACCAAGTTTAAGGAAGAAAAGTTATGTAGTGCTTGTGTAAGGGATAAGCAGGTAAGGTCTTCCTTCAAGTCAAAGAACCATGTTAGCACATCCAAGTGCCTTGACCTGGTTCATGTGGACTTGTGTGGACCCATGAGACTTCAAAGCAAAGGTGGAAAGAGGTATGTTTTTGTAATTGTTGATGATTATTCCAGGTTCACCTGGACACTGTTTCTAGCCTCTAAAGAAGATGTCCTTAAAATTTTCATTAAGAAAGTTGAAAAGAAACTAGGTACTTCCTTAGTCTCCATGAGGCTGACCATGGTACAGAATTTGAGAATGAAAATTTCGTAGAATTTTGTTCAGTAAATGGTATAGATCATAATTTCTCAGCTCCTAGAACATCACAATAAAATAGAGCGGTGGAAAGGAAAAACAGAACCTTAAAGGATATGGCTAGAACAATGATACTTGCAGCAAATGTTGCCAAAAACCTTTGGGCTGAGGCAATAAATACTGCAGCATATATCATAAATAGATGCATGATCAGACCTTTGTTAGAGAAGACTTCCTATGAATTACTAAAAGGAAGAAAGCCTAACATCTCTCATTTTAGAACTTTTGGATGTAACTATTTCATACATAATAATGGAAAGGATAATTTGGGAAAATTTGATGCTAAAAGTGATGAGGGAATCTTCCTAGGCTATTCAATCCATAGTAAAGCTTATAGGGTTTTAAACAATAGAACTAACTGTGTTGAAGAAAGTATACATGTGATCTTTGATGAATCCTGCATTAAGACTAACCTGCAAGAAGGAAACGATGTTGAGAAACAGGTTACACAACCCGATTCATTGACTGAAGCTACCAAACTTGGAGGCACCTCAACAGGGGGAACAGAAGATGAAGGCACAATGACAAGGGGAACTGAGCCACCTATTACCCCAGATCAGAATGTCATTAGTGATCCTAGGGTTGATTCCTAAGGGATACAAGTATCAAGGATCACATCCCATAGAGAATGTTCTTACTGAGCTCACCACTGGGATCACCGCAAGAGCTGGACTGAGAAGTATGTGTGCCTTCAAGGCATTTCAGTCAGAAATAGAACCAAAGAAGATAACTGAAGCATTACTTGATGCTGAAAGGATCATAGCCATGTAAGAAAAGCTGAATCAGTTTGCAAGAAGCAAAGTATGAAACTTAGTTCCTCTTCTAAAAGACAGATCAGTAATTGGAACTAGGTGGGTATCTAGGAATAAAGTTGATGAGCATGGAACAGTCACAAGAAACAAGGCAAGGTTGGTGGTCCAAGGATACAACCAAGAAGAAGGAATTGACTTTGATGAGACTTTTGCAATGGTAGCAAGACTTGAATCCATAAGAGTACTTGCTGCCTTTGCTGCTTACAAGGAGCTTATACTCTACCAGATGGATGTGAAGAGTGTATTTCTAAATGGCATTCTCAAAGAAGAAGTATATGTCAAGTAACCTTCAGGTTTTGAAAGCAAGGAGTTTCCTGATCATGTATATAAACTGGATAAAGCCTTGTATGGATTGAAACAAGCACCTAGAGCTTGGTATGAGAGATTGTCAAAATTTCTACTGGAGAATGGCCATTCCAAAGGTAAAATTGACAATACCCTTTTCTTAAAAACTAATGAAGAGGATTTGTTAGTTGTGCAGGTATATGTGAATGACATCATTTTTGGATCAACTAATATGAATATTACTCATGAATTTGCAAAACTCATGAGTAGTGTATTTGAGATGAGCATGATGGGAGAACTAAATTACTTTTGGGGTTTACAAATAAAACAGTCAGCATTAGGGACAATAATCTACCAACAGAAATATATAAAAGAGCTTCTCAAAAGATTCTCCATGGAAGAAGCAAAAGAGATCAGTACTTCTATTGCCACTGCCACAAAGCTGGACATGGATGAAACAGGTTCAGATGTAGAGTAAAAGATGTATAGAGGTATGATAGGATCACTCCTGGACCTCACTATAAGCAGGCCTGATATTGTGTTTAGTGTAGGGCTATGTGCCAGGTTTCAAGATAATCCCAAGGAACCTCATCTAAAATCAGTGAAAAGAATCTTCAGATACTTGAAAGGAACCAGTGATCTTGGATTATAGTATCCCAAAGGTAGTAACTTTGATTTGGTAGGATATTCTGATGCTGATTATGTAGGATATCTGGTGGACAGGAAAAGCACTAAAGGTATGGCACACTTCTTGGGATCATGTTTAATTACCTGGTCCACAAAGAAGTAAAATTCAGTTGCCTTGTCCACTGCTAAGGATGAATATGTAGCTGCTGGGTCATGTTGTGCTCAGTTGTTGCAGATTAAACAACAACTTATGGATTTTGGTATAGATGTTGGTTGTGTTCCCATTTTTTGTGATAATGCAAGTGTTATTAATATAGCTAAAAATCCTGTTCAACATAAAAAAACAAAGCATATTAATATTAGACATCACTTTCTTAGAGATAATGTTGAAAAAGGTCATATATCAATTATGTGTTATTCAACTAAGGAACAAATTACTGACATATTTACTAAGGCTTTTAGTAGAGAACATTTTGAAAGGAACAGGTTAGCCTTGGGGATGATTAAAATTGTATAAATCTCCCCCAACGATTGATTAGAAAAGACTGTACCTAAGTGATAGTTGATTAATTCAGTCTTACACATTTAGTTATGTATCGTAATTCCAAGGTTTTAGAGTAAATTAACTCATCTATGTGTTGATTTTGTAGAGAGGTTGAACCATTAATGAAAATTTTGACCATTGTTTCCACAGTTCAGGTATGATTTTCACTTGTTCATGGTTGCATAAGAGAGAAACAAGTTCTTCACTTGGTCCCTTCCGTTATCCTTAAACCACCAAAAATCCAAAAGTCATCTACTTTAAAAAGCTGCCAGCCCTTTCCCATCAGTACATACCTCTTAATCATTATGTTTTTATCAACATTCTTTCCTCACAAAGTTCATCTTCCTCCAATTCCCTCTTAAATACGCATCCCCTTTCCCTCTCCTTCTCATTCCTTCTAAACCTTCTTTACAAAAACACACTAATATTTTATCTCACTAGCCATGGATTCTTTATCATCTTCTTCATCCTCCTCACTTGACTCCACCAAAAATACTTTCACCTCTATTGTTATTCACCCAAATATAACCTTACCTCCATTAATTCCTCCTCAAATCACCCAAAAATTCTCTGATTTTGTTGCGTTCAAAAACTTCCCAAACCCTTTTACCTAATTTTCCCCGACTGGATTATCCCGTTCCAACCCGCCACTTCTTCCATTAATTCCACTTCAAATTGTTGATCAAGATGATAAACCCATTTCAAATCTCATCCCTCGAAGGTCCAGATCTGTTCTAAAATGGAAATCCTCTTTTGTTGTCATTGATGTAGATGAATCTACTTCAGTTAAGCCTTCCTCTATAGTTGGTTCTCCTCGCATTCCTCTTACTCAAGGAAAGAAACAATGACAAGATGCTTCTTTGGAAGAAGCACTTCATGCAAGTAAAAAGAAATAGGTTGCTCCTTCTGCTTCTCCACCTCTTAGTGATCCCTCTCCTGATATTCTCCTTCGCTCTAAACAAAAATTGAAGTATATCATTGCCAAAACCCCAAAATCCTCTTTCACACCTATCTCTCTATCCCAACCCACTTTTAAAACTTCCTCGTCCTCAAAATCTACTGTGAAAGCTTCTCTTGCGAAAGCCTCCACTGGTAAAGGATCCCTTTCCACCAGAGGTTCTTCAAAATTCTCTTCTCGTCTGAAGAAACAAGTATCCCAACCTGTTCCTTCTGATTCCTCTGACTCAGATTCTGATTTTTTTCTCGATACCCCTCCTGCTCCCTCTACTCACCTGATCCATATCTTAACTATGATGTTGTTTTTGATACTCCTGCTGACAAGGCTTCTCAGTCAGCTCAGTTCTTCACTTTTAAAAATGTAAGTTGGATAGGGTAAAGTTGTCACTGGTTTTGGAGGACCTAATATGGATGTGTTGCTCACTAAACTGAACGCTCAGGGATGGTCACACCTGTTTCTTTAAGGTGATTATCAAAGAAAGATTGGGAAAGCTAAAGTGTATGAATTTTATACAAATAGAGTTGCTATTGGAGAGATGTTCTCCACCACTGTTCATGGTAAAACCATTAATCTTTACCATATAAGTTCTGGCTTGCCCCTGTTTTTTAAGACTTTGATGTTCCTGTCAAAGTGTGGTCATTGCAAACCACAAAAGATGTCATTGGGTCTGTGAACCATGCTATGTTGCCTGCGGCTATGAGGAGTACTGATAATTCTATGCAAAGTCTGAGTAATGCTCTTGTTGCCAAGCAAAGTGAGGTGGATGTGGCACAATCTGCTTTGGAAGTTTCCTGGGCTACTCATGAAAAGGAGAAACAGGTCCTTCAAGCTCAAATTGCCTCCCTCACAACCGTTTTAGAAAAGGAAAGAGCTGACAATGCAGATATTATTAAGAAGTTGATCTCCCTTATTCCTTATTCCTCATCCACTTAAGCCCTCTTAGTGTCTTAGGTATCTTTCTTTCCTTCTTTTGGTTTAAGATATTTCTCTCTTATTGTTTATTATGGGTTGTGATCATTGTATTCTGATCTATAAATACAATGGTTCCTTTTTTGTTTTATGTGGCTCACTTCTGTGTTATTGATATATTTCTTGTTCTTTTTGCTCTAATGTCTTCATGTTTTAGTGATAGACCCAGTGGCCATAAATTATAAAACGTGTTTCACTCATTGGTCCAGTTTTTTCAATGATGTCAAAAAGGGGAAAATAGATTATACAGTTCTTATAACTAAATTGACTAATCTGTGTTTTATTCTATTTCTTTTGCTTAACTTCCTTAGTGAGTATATCGGGTTTGGTGGTGTTATACTGCTATGTTTGTCATCATCAAAAAGGGGGAAATTGTCAAAGCATGTGGAGTTTTGATTATAAACAAGAGAATGAAACATGTGGTAAAAGTTGTTCCATCCAACTGAACCAAGATCAACTACAGATGGGTTATTGATATGATGATTTGACATACAAACAGAAGTGGATAACATTTATCATATCAGAAGTTGAGTTGAAAAAGAAGACTTGCAGAAGTTGAGTTAAAAAAAAACTTACAGAAGTTGAGTTGAAAAAAAAGAAGTACAGAAGTTGAGTAGAATAAGAAGTCATGCACAAGAGTCCTAGTCAAGATGCAGAGTAACATGAAGATGGGTTGATCAAGGCGTCTAACAATAAGGCTAAAATAAAAAACAAAAGAGTTCTACTTAATTTAGAAGAGAGAGACGACTACAATAAGAAGTAAAGTTACTTCATAAAGTCCTACACAAGATAGAAGAATAGAGATAAAAGGACTGCATCAGAAGGAGTGCTTATATACGCCAAGTTGCATTCAATTAAGTACTCAAGCACTAAAAAGAGAAATATGAAGATGGGTTGATCAAAAATTCTAGCAATAAGTCTAAAAGAAAAAACAAAAGAGTTCTACTTAATCTAGAAGAGAGAGACAGCTACAACAAGAAGTAAAGTTACCTGATAAAGTCCTACACAAGATAGAAGAATAGAGATAAAAGGACTGCATCAGAAGGAGTGCTTATATACATCAAACTGCATTTAATTAAGTACTCAAGCACTAAAAAGGATAATCAACAATCAGCATATCAGTTCACATACTTGAAGAAGAACCTAGTCTCTTACTTAGTAAGTCGTAGGCTTTGTGTGCAGTAGATAGGTTCTTTGAATTGTAATGAGTCACTGTTCTAGTCTCAGTGATCTATAAACTGAGTTAGGAGTTGTGTCTTCAAGTTTGGGAACTCGAAGACTAAGGAACACTAATCTTAGGAAGATTTATGTTTTTGTAGTGATAGGAGTTAGAAGTTTTAATTCCTAGTTTACAAGAAGTCTTGTAATTTTGTTGATTTTTGAGGCTCAAGTGTTTTAGTAAAGTTTGGGTTAAATCCTGTAGAGGTACAGGTCGTGTTTTTTTACACCTTTCTTGAGCCGGATATTTTTCACGTAAAAATACTGTATTCAGTTTTTACTTCTGTGAACCACGTTTACTTACCTGTTCCACAGATAGGTAATTAGTAGGGGTCATACTCTAACAGAGTGGATACACTAGTTGATCCTATAGATGACCAAATCGACTCTTCTAGTAAGATCGATTTGTGTTCACCTAGTGTTGAAGCTATTGTATTGAATGAATGTACATCGTCGTGTGAAAATTGTGTTGACCAACTTATGTGTAAAACTTGCCCACCACTTGAGAATATGTGTGATATGATTAATGAATCTCAAGTGAGTGAAGAATTTAAAGATGTTGGTCAAGGAAATAGGAGTGAACCCGTGAGCTTGTCTTGTGGTGTAGATGCTAATGTTTGTTTGGCTCATCGGTATGATCATATACGTGAAACATTTTTGAAACTTGATAGTGAACTTATAGAGAGTGAGCTTGCTTATCCCAAATACTACCCTCTCTCTCTATATATATATATATCTATCTATCTATCTATATATATATATATATATATATATATATATATATATATATATATATATATATATAAATACCCTCTCCTGAGAACTTATAGAGAGTGAGCTTGCTTATCCCAAATCCATTAATTATTGCTTATCCCATATACAATCCATTTATTAATAATCCATTAATTTATTCTTAGAAATTATACCATGCATATTACTTTGACACATATTTGGATTTATTTGATTAATTTATTAATTATGAAATAATTAAATTCAGATATTCACCAAAACAATATTTATAATATTTGTTTAGATGGATAATGTACAAAAACTACAACAATATAAAGAACTAAAATAAATAATATCTGAAAAATGTAAAGAATTAAAAATAAGGATAGAAAGACTACAATATAACATAATTATCGGAGTTAGCAAAAACTCAATAAATGCACAAAAAAAAGAAATATCAAATTTAGAATCAACAATAGATAGTCTAGAATATATATATCAATATAACCTATATACATTTAAATGAAATGAACAAAGAAGAATTTATAATAGATGAAAAAATATATGAAAATCATGAAGGATTAAAAATAAAAATAGTATTCTCTAATTTAGGAAGAAGATATAAGAAAATAGGTGAACATTTATATTTAATGTTAGAAAAAAAAAAGAATTAAAATTAGAAGATAAGTTAAAGATAGATAGAAAAATGGAAATAGATAAAATAAAACAACAAACTACAGAAGAAATACGAAAAATAGAAGAAACTAAAAATAGTAGGATTGCTGAATTAGAAAAAGAACTACAAATGCTAAAAGATTTATATGAAAAGAGACAGAAAGAAAAAAGAAAAAAAGATAAAGAACAAAAATTATTAATTGAGATAAATCAATATAAAGAAAAATTAGAAATAAAAAATAAAGAACCAAAAATCAGTGAATTAGAAATAAATACAACAGATGCTGAAGAAACAGATAATTATGATTCAGAAAATAGTGAAACATATACAGAAATTCTAGAAAACATAGGAAAACTAGAAATTAATGAAAAACAAGAAGTAACTAATAAAGAAAATATAGAATTAATAAATACAGAAGTAAATACTCTAGATAAAAATATAATACCTTGTACATCAGAAATAAGAAAATCAACCTATAATTACAGAAATAAGTCTAAAAGATATAATCCAAAGGATGAATATAATAAATAGACACCAAAAGAAATAATTAATTACAACTTTTTAGATTTAGACTGTGTAATAGACACAAATAAAATAATACAACTATGGGTAGGATAATGTCAAAACAATTATTAGATAATAAAATAGATACAACGAATACACCATAATATATAAAAAAGACATTAATAGGAACAGTAAAATTATGGTTTTTAAACCTAACCGAAGCAAGTAAAAAAAGTATTAAGATTTGATACAAAAACAAAAGGAACATCAACACCTACAAAAATATTACCAACAGAAATATTGAAAAAATATGAAATAGCTATAAGCGATGAATTTAGCAGTATGACAACAGAAGAAGCAGAACAAAATAAAGAAAAAAATATGAATAGAAATTTAATGTTAAAATTAGCAATATGTAATATGTGCTATATAGATGAATATAAGTGTGCATTTAAAGAATATTATTATAAAGGAACATATAATATAGAAGAAAGTAAAGAAATAAGAAAATTATATTTTAGTAAATTACCTGAACCATTTAGTTCAAAAATAATAAAGAATTGGGATGAAGAAAAAAATAGTAGATACCCTAAGAGCAAGAATAAAATTTTTACAACAATGGTATAGAAATCTATATGAAAAATATAGAGAAGAAATAAAAATGGAAAAAATATTAATAAGAAATTTAGCATGTTGTAAATATAAAATAGCACCTCAATTTGGATGTGAAGAAAGATATTATAAAAAAAAAAAAGACATAAGAAATATAAGAAATACAAAAAGTCAAAATATAAATATAAGAAACCAAGAAAAAGATATTATGTAAAAAATTATAAACATAAAAGACCATATAGAAAAAAGAAATCTATAAAAGAATGTACTTGTTAGAATTGTGAAAAACTAGGACATTTAGCTAGAGATTGTAAATTATCAAAAAATCCAAAAAATAAACAAATATCAGAAATAAAAATAGAAAATATAGAATATATGCAGATAGATTACATAGATTATGAATTAGAAAGTGAAGATAGTATATATGAAATTTCGGAGGATGAAATAGATAGTGATTAGATGAATCAAATGACTGAAGAAGATATAAAATGAATCAAATTACTGAAGAAAATATAAAAATAATAACAAAGGAAGAATATTTAAATGAAGAAGGAACAGATCAAAAAATAATATTTGACAGTAATATATTTAACGAAATAAAAGGAAAAGAGTTAGACTTAAGTGTAGAAAAATATTTAAAATACCAACAATAAAAAATATATTTAGTAGAAAAAAGGAAGAATATTACGTAGTAAGTCAAAAGGAACATGTAATACATTGTAGATTTGTAAAAGGGAAAGTTAGCATACCACTAGTAACAAAAAGAATAATTAATAAAGAAATAAACGATATAAAAAGTAAAGACTCAATAAAATATGTACACCTTGAAGGAACGGAGATATTAATAAAAGCATGTTTTAGAGAAGAAATAGATACACCAATAGAATTATATTTAGCAGATGATAGAATTATAAAACCTATAAATATAATAACCGCATAAAAACAAATTTAATATACCAAAAATTTAAATTTATAATAAGTGTGAATTATTCAGTAGCAATAACACATAAAAATATATATAAATCATTAGTATTATATTGAAAAATATCAGGAATAGAACTAACCCCAGAAAATAAAATATTTACAGCAAGATGTAAAAATCTATATGTACTAACAACAAAACATAAAATAACAGGAAAAAATAAAATTAATAAAATACAAATAGAAAGTTCTTTTGCACAATTCGTAAAAACAATTGATAACAATGGCTATAGTTACAAAAATATAGATATAGAAGACGATTTAGAAATAATAAATGATAGGATAAGTACATCAAAAAGAATAGCTCACGAAAAATCAAAATCATCAAGTTCATAAAAAAGAACAAGTTATGAAACAACTTCAATAGTTAATTTAAATCAATATTATATAATGGGAATAATAAATGAAAAAGAATATTTAATACTCCTAAACACGGGATAAGAAGAAAATTATATAGTAAAATATCTTGTAAAAACTGAAGAAATAAAATCTAATAGTAATATATGTCCA
This sequence comes from Capsicum baccatum var. pendulum, assembly GCA_030864225.1. Classification (NCBI taxonomy): domain Eukaryota; kingdom Viridiplantae; phylum Streptophyta; class Magnoliopsida; order Solanales; family Solanaceae; genus Capsicum; species Capsicum baccatum. Next base: position 39,599,516 of record CM061557.1, on the reverse strand, counting down.
GATTTACCAAGGAGCCTAATAGACATTAAGGATATGACAGAAAAAAAATAATAATAGAAATTAGAAAAATAAAAATAGAATTCGAAATAAAGGAAGAAATGCAAAAAGCAGACATAATATTAAGAATAAAATGGTTAGAACAAGTAAAATCATACAATATAGAACATACACAAATATCTATAATGCATAATAAAGAAAGATTATTCATAAAAAGAACTTTAACATGATATGAAAATATATGTGCTTGTAAAAATAATAGTAGAAGGATATTATAATAGATATTATACACCTATGATAGATACAGGAGCAGAAACAAACTTATGTAGATACAACTGTTTACTAGAAAATAAATGGGATAAATTAAAAACACCAATAGCAGTCAAAGAATTTAATAATGAAGGAAGTTTAATTATATATAAAGCTAAAAGTGTAAAAATACAAATATGGGATAAAATAATAACAATAAAAGAAATCTATAATTATGAACTAACCTCAAAAGATATGCTTTTAGGAATGCCATTTTTAGATAAATTATACCCACATATAATAACTAAAATAGATTGGTGGTTTACAACACCATGTAAACAAAAAGTAAGAGTCAAAAGAGTTATTAATAAAATAAGAAAGAAAACTGATTGGATAGAAGGAAGTCAAAAAATTACACAAAAGTTATAAATGATTAAAAATACTGAAGACACAATAGAACTAGTCGTATTTTCAATAAATAAAAAGGAAATAACTATATTTTCAGTAAATAAGATAGAAATAATTAAGAACAAATTAGAAAGATTATATAGTGAAGATCCGTTAAAATGATGGAAAAAACATAAAATTACTATAAAAATTGAATTAATAAATAAAAATGGCATAATAACTCAAAAACCATTAACTTATAATTTTGACGATTTAAAAGAATTTAAAATGCATATAGATGAATTGTTAGAGAAACAATATATACAAAAAGTAATAGTAAACATAATAGTCCAGCATTTATAGTAAATAAACATAGTTAACAAAAAAGAGGTAAAAGTAGAATGGTTATTGATTATAGAAATTTAAATTCAAAAATTGTGACATATAATTATCCAATACCAAATAAGATATCAAAAATAAGACAAATACAAGGATATAACTATTTTAGTAAATTTGACTATAAATCAGGATTTTACCACTTAAAGTTAGAAGAAGAATCTAAAGAATTAACTGCATTTACAGTACCACAAGGATTTTATGAATGGAACGTATTACTATTTGGATATAAAAATGCACCGGGTAGATATCAACACTTTATGGATAGTTATTTTAAACAATTACCTAATTGTATAGTATACATAGATGATATAATATTATATACAAAAACCAAAGATGAACATTTAAAATTATTAGAACAATTTACAGATATAATAGAAAAATCAGGAATAAGTTTAAGTGAAAAGAAAGCCGAAATTATGAAAAATCAGATAAAATTTTTAGGAATACAAATAGATAAAAGTGGAGTAAAAATGCAACAACATATAGTACAAAAAATAATAAATTTAAAAGAAGAATTAGATACAAAAAAAAATTGCAATCGTTCTTAGGATTAGTAAATCAAGTAAGAGAATATATACCAAAATTAGCAGAAAATCTAAAACTATTATAGAAAAAACCAAAACAGGATATCGAATATAATTACAACGATGAAGATAAAAGATAAGTTCAGAAAATAAAAATACTTTGTAAAGAGTTACTAAAATTACAATTCCCAGATGAAAATAAAAAATTTACATATATAGTAGAAGCAGATGCAAGTGAATATAGTTATGGAGGAGTACTTAAATACAAATACGAAAATGAAAAAATAGAACATCATTGTAGATATTACTCAGGAACATTTAATGAAACGGAAATAAAATGGGAAATAAATAGAAAAGAATTATGTTCATTATATAAATGCCTATTAGCCTTTGAACCATATATTGTATATAACAAATTTATTGTAAGAACAGATAACACATAGGTGCGATGGTGGCTAACGAGAAAAATACAAAACCCAGTTACGATGAAGAAAATTTGGAGACTAGTATTAAATATACTGAATTTTACATTTACGATTGAAGTGATCAATACTAACAAAAATGTCATTCCAGATTACTTATCAAGACAAAGCTTCTCAAACTGATTTATCAATGGAAGAGGCTGATGCCAAAGATACCCAGACCGATTTATTACTTCAAATGTTTGAGCAAATGAAGTTATTACAAGAAAGAGTTATTACACTAACTACTGAAGTTACAAACGTAAAATTGAAGGTCGAGCACTATAAAAAAATAAGATACTGTGCAGGAAGAGCACATTAAAAAAATAGACCTAGAAGGTGACGATGAGAAACACGTAAAAACTCAAATTACTAATGAAATTATAGTTACAGCTGCAGGCGCAGGAGATAAATCTAAAGGGAAAAATATAGTCACTCAAAATAAACCTGAAATACCAAAGAAAAAGAATTACAACCTCAACCAGATATTTTCAAAATCATATACACCAAATATACAAAGATTAGAATCATTTGCATCTCCCTAAATACATACATATTCTGAATCACTTAACCAAGAAAAACAGACATACAACTATGTTGTCCGAAAATACATTGAAAATATATACACCTTACAAACTATGTTAAATACCAAACCCATTCAAAGTGAAGAACTAGCCACACAACAAAAAGAATATATTACCCAGAAATGCCAGAATTACAATAAATTTATTGCTTTTCCAGGTACAAGTTCGAATGTAATCAAATCATGTTACTATTATAAATTATTATCTACGGTTTACACAACTACTGGAGAAGAGTTAGAAGGAATTTCAGATATTCACAATGGATTTATGATCTACAAGAGAATTACTAACGGACAATTATTTTATGTTCGATTTTATTCCGCCTTAGCCAAAATATTATTTAATGAAGTTAAATAGACTATTACAGTAATCAAGATAGATATGACCAGAGATTGTATTATTCCAGAAGAGATATGTGAGCAGGATGAGATACCAAAGACGCAGATACCAGAATTTTACCCCCCCCAAAAAAAGTTATTGGACTTAGTAATATATTATTAGAATTACTTAATAATTATTCAAATCAGAAAACCATTTGGATATATAGCTCGAGGAATCAAACATTGGTTTATTCAACTTGTAAAGAAGTTAGAGGGCAAGATATGAAAGAACTTAGGAAATGGGGATTAACACTCCTCAGACCAGAAGAACAACCATTGAAGAGATCTATCAAAAAAAGAATTATCTCAGAAGAAGCTATGGAATAATTTTGTGAAAAAGTTGGCCAAAAATACAATGATCACATATACAGCAGATGTAGTGACAGACACAACTTTATTCCAGATATGATGCTACACTGACAAAAAGATAGAAAGCAGCAGATACGACAAGAAAGAGATAAGGAAAAAGATAGCTACGGAGCAAAATAATGAAGATAAAAGACAAGCTATTAAATTGTGAAAGCGACATGTAACAAACTTTCACAATTTTATTTACGTAAAATCTATTGTATAGGTTTATGATACAAAGTTTGTAAAGACTTTAAGATAGCTAGATTAATAGGTTTTTTTGACTTTTTAGCCAAAAGCCTTTATGAGTTAGCTAAGTCTTTACGTAAAGACTTTTTGTAGAGAATAGTAACGACAATAATTAGGTTAGATAAAGACTTTGTAAAAAAGTTAGGATACGTGTAAAGCTTTTGTAAAGTATTCTCATTATAAATGAAAGGCATTGAAGGCAGAAAGAAAGGCAAGCCTTCATGCGTTGAAGCAAAAATTCTATCTTGTCTACAAAAAATATTTTGATTATTTATTAAAAAACAAGTATATTTCAATGGAAAAATCTATGGAGGAACAAACTTAGAATTATCAAATCTACCAGAACAGGTATATTCATTTACTATTATGAATAGATAAATTCATAAATTCCTAACAATCATGATATGATAAAATAAGTTCATGTTAGTTGCTTTATAGTAGAATTATTCGAAAAATAACATGTTAAGAAGTTTATTAGCAAAGTGGAAAAGGAGAAAAATTCCTAAGAACTATGCCATCTTAATGGTGAAACCGGTGAGGCAAGAAAGCCGTGATAGGAGAGTAGCCAGAGTAGAGGCGTTGTTTAAGGAAAAAGTATCCAGATTACCATGCTAATAGTGACCGAAGAATATGTTATTTAAGAATAATCTAGTATATAGTAATCTAAAGTGATCATATTTTGTTATGTGTATGATTGAAGAGGATATTTTGAAAAAGCATCATATGAAAAATGAATACTTATTTATCTGACGAAATGGTAGATGAATTTAAAATACTTGTTTTATATGTACTTAAGGATATAGAAATTACATATATAAGAAAACTCATATTAGAAAAAATAATTGATAAATATTTTATGACTAGAGTAAATTATATACCACACTAACCTAACTCTTCTCACAAATGCTTATATACCAAACCTACATATCAACCATGATAAATTATATATATTTAGAATTTTGAAAAATGAATATGAAAAATATGCAATCAACAGAAAAACAAATGAAAACAAATTTAGATGAATATATGAGGACTAAAGATATAAAATATATACAATTTCTCAGTGAAAATATAATAGAATTAATGAGATTAAAACAAAAAACTAAAAAATATTAGACTATGAAATTGAAATTATAAATTGGATAGAACAACTACACCTAGATAATTATCCAGATGGATATTATTCACACTAAAATGTTAGAATATATTAAAAAAATTAGAAAAAACCAAAGTGACCTATATGAAGAAATTAATTATAGAAATCGACTCAAAGAAATAATGAAAAATCTAAAAGAAAAATTAATATGGATAAAAGAAACCTTAGAAAATTTAGAAAAAAATACAGACAAAAGTTTATATAACATAAAAAACTCAATAAGAGAAGAAGAAAGAGAGATAATTAATAGTATTAATAACCTTAATTCAGATATAAATTATAGTATAATTAGAATAGAATATTAAACAGAAACTAGTAAACAAGCAACTACTTTAGAATAAAATGATAAATTATGAATATTTAAAATATTGAAAACAAGATATGGAAGAAATAAGATTAGAAGAAATGTTTATAAAAGAGAATTTAATCAAATATTTCTGAACAAAAGATATAAAATATTTAGAATACTTCAAAAATAATATAGAAGTATTACAAAGACTAAGAGAAAAAACTAAAGAATACTGCAATAAAGTATTTAATCAAATACCAGTTAATCCCCCCAAGATATGAACAATAAACTAAAAATAAAAATATTTAGAGAAGTTAAGAAATATTCACGCACAAATAAAAATAAATCCATTACAATAGATCTATTTAAGTTCTCCGCACCCCCTACAATTGATATCACAGTCTATGCTAATAGATCTATTTTAGTTATTCGCACCCTTACAAAAATAAATCTAAATAGGTTCTTTGTAAATTTTTAATGTTTTGCACAGCTCTGTTAAATAAAAATGGTGCCGAGTTTTTTTCTTTTTTAAATAATCCTATTTTGATGTTACATCATCAACAAAAATAAAAAAATAAAAGAGCATCAAATAAATCATTTATCTTACTTAATGTTGCTTACACTATTAGTTATTTTCATCATTCTCTTTACTGCTTGAATCTTCTAATGTAAAATTTTAAGTTCGTCACTCGAAAAATGAATCATACAACATATAATATGAATAAGTCGATTATAATATAAGTACAACATACTTAACGAGAAAAAAAGAATGATATAATAATCCTTTTTAGATAACGTTTTGGCTGATCGGCCATACTTTTACACCCACATGGTCCCAGCTATTCCCTTCAATGCATATGACCTGCTTATGTCATTGTACATGTTGACAAATAAGAAGCAGCCAAGACAATCTCTAAGGAATTAATGACCAAATTGGACACTTCAAACTAGTAGTTTAACACGCCTACCTTACTTTAATAAGTTCAAATATTACACTAAATAATATATTTATTTAAATTATAAAAATAAATATAATAATTAAATTTAATATATTTTGAGTAGATAAAGATGGAGAACCTAATCTTTATCAAAAATATTTATTAAACCGATACTCATCTATCATTTATAAATTACAACAAAACAATACAATGATAGAGACATCAAAATAATATAATTAAATCTAATCTTTCCGCACAAAAAATTTCTTAAAGTCGTCCGACACTCATCTACCACCCGTAAACAATAACAAAATAATATGATAATAGAGATATCAAAATAATACAACTAAACCTAATTTTTACATTAAAAAAATCCTCAAAGCCAACCAACATTTATCTATCACCTGTAAATTACAACAAAATAATATGATAAAAGTGATATCAAAACAATACACTTAAATTTAAATTTTACACAAAAAATTCTCAAAGTGGATCGAGATTCATCTACAAATTGTAAATTACCATAAAATAACAAACTAATAGACATATTACGAGATACAATTAAACCTAATCTTTACCTCAAAAGAATTTTCAAAGTTGACCCATACAACTAAACATAACCTTTATACAAGAAATTCTTCAAAGTCAAACGACATTCATCTACGACTTGTAAACTATAAAAAAAATATATAATATTGATTGCGCTTCAATTTTGATCCAACTAATTCTTCTCTGGGCGAAAATGTTGACCCTAAAGAATGATTTTGAATGAAAATAAAGAAGATATATATATATATATATATATATATATATATATATATATATATATATATATATATATATATATATATATATATATATATACATATATATACACACACATATTGAATTCTATTATGCTGACAAAAACAGTGAATAAGTTGAGGGTTTGAAAATCAAACATCCATCAATCTAGACATGCAATCGAATCAAATTAGATGAGCATCAATCATATTTTCCTAATAGGTAAATCGATTTGTCCTCTAATTTAACGTACATCTCAATATATATAGAAGTATTTCTTTAATAAAGTCCTATTTTAGAAGTATTTTTCTAATTGAACAGTAGAAAAAAAAATATTAATTGATTCTCCTACCATATATTTTAGAAGTCTCATATATTTTAGGAGATCTAATAGAAAGAAAAATATTAATTAATTCTTCTATCATATATTTTAGGAAGTCTAATTAATATAATAAAAAATAACTAAATAATAAATTAGAAAAATAGTGAAAAATAATTTCGTTTAAAGAAGAGTCTTTGAGACAAAAAGTTCAAATCTTTAAAGTTCTTCACACGGTTAATATATTATAAATTATATATATATAGATAATAACCACATTTTCGCTGACACTTTTTCCATCCTCTAACATCTTTGCACATGTTACACTCTTTGTATAAGAAAAAAACAAATAGTATGTGTCTTCCTTTTTCCTTATTTTCCGCAGTTATAAGAAAGCACAAATTACTAGTAATATAATAGTACAAGTCGACTATATTGTTATATCGAAACAAATAGTATGTGTCTTCTTCGCATGTGACATTTCTCGTTATCAATCATTATTTGGTTCATTTTATACATCTTTAGTTTAACAGTACAAAATTCAATTTTTTTTTTTATTTTCACTAACTCCATATCAAAAGCAGACCAACTAACTTAAACGTATGGAGTAGTTAGGTGAACATACTACCTACTCCTTTAGACTATGAAACTTATGATATAGTTGTGTTTTTAACGTGTGATTGCATTACTGATTAGTGAAACAAATACTTTTGGTAACTCTAAAGAACCTAAGTATATTTTCTTGGTTGATTTTTCCTTCAGTCATCAATTGTGAAGTTGCAAAAGAAATGACTGCTCACAAGGCTCACTGCTTGAATTTGCCATATCCACTCCAAGGTCACATCAACCCAATGCTCCAATTTTCCAGACGTTTGCAATCCAAAGGTGTCAAAATCACTATAGCACCCCTAAAATCCTTCTTGAAAAACATGCAAGAATTGCCAACTACCGTGTCAGTTGAGGCCATATGGCTATGATGATGGTGGTCGCGATCAAGCGGAATCTTTAGTGGCCTACACAACGCGATTCAAAGAATTTGGCTCGGATACTCTGTCTCAACTTATTCAAAAATTGACTAATTATGGATGCCCTGTGAATTGCATAGTATATGATCCATTCCTTCCTTGGGCTGTTGAAGTGGCAAAGAATTTTGGATTAGCTACTGCTGCATTTTTCACACAATCTTGTGCAGTGGATATCATATATTACCGTGTCCATAAAGGGGTACTAAAACTTCCTTCTATTCAAGTTGATCAAGAAACAAGAAATATTAATTCCTGGATTTTCATGTCCAATTGAACCGTCTGATGTACCTACTTTTGTTATTCATCCTGAAGTAGAAAGAATATTAGAAATGTTGGCGAATCAATTCTCAAATCTTGACAAAGTTGATTGGGTCCTAATCAACAGCTTCTATGATTTGGAGAAAGAGATAATTAAGATACTCACTATGTTTCAATTAAGATGTCTTACTTTCCGTTGTAGTTCGTTTCAAACAAATGAACTGACAAAGCATCTATTCATTAAGGTTTTTGAAGTTTAAATAGCTACAAAGTATTATTTTCTCACGATTGAACTGATGTTCAATGAACATACAAAATAATTTGTTGGATGTATAGTCAAACCTTTCTATACTGACAATGTTTACCCGCGAATTTCATGACTTCCATAGAGAGGTGTTGTTATAAATGTATACTGACATTTGACCCTCAAATCTCATTTAGTAGTTATGAACAAAACTACGCAAAATTAGAAAAAGCATGGATATAAAAAAAAAACATTAGTAGTTTTTTCCTCGTGAAAAGTGATGAAATAACTGATATGCACCATTTAAATACAATTTTTCATATAAATTAGATACTCATATTTGAAATTTAAATATTTTGATATTTGATTTTGCATATAATATATTTCTTATAAATCATTATTATAAAATATTTGACTATGTTATTATAGCGAGGTATTTGGAATGCAAGTTTAATGACGTAAGGCTGGAAGATGAGGTGGTAGTGAAGCTGGAATCACAGGTGGTATGTAAGAGGGATAGTTTCAAGTATCTCGGGTCCGTGATCCAGGGTAACGGTGAGATTGATGAGGATGTCTCGCACCGAATTGGGGCGGGATGGATGAAGTGGAAGCTCGCGTCGGGGGTGTTATGTGATAGGAAGGTGCCACCCAAGCTTAAAGGAAAATTCTACAGGGTGGTAGTCCGTCCGGCCATGTTGTATGGAGCGGAATGTTGGCCAGTAAAGAATTCCCACATCCAAAAAATGAAGGTGGCAGAGATGCGGATGCTGCGTTGGATGTGTGGGCTGACTAGAGGGGATAGAGTTCGAAATGAGACTATCAGGGAGAAGGTTGGTGTGACTCCAGTGGAATGCAAGATGCGGGAAGTCCGATTGAGCTGGTTCGGACACGTGAAGAGGAGGGGCATGGATGCACCGGTTCGTAGGTGCGAGAGGCTAGCGTTGGACAGTTTTAGGCGGGGTAGGGGTAGGCCGAAGAAGTACTGGGGTGAGGTGATTAGGCGGGACATGGAGCAGTTACAGCTTACCGAGGACATGACCCGAGATAGGAAGGTCTGGAGGACGCGAATTAGGGTAGAGGACTAGGGCCAGTTTGGGTCGCTACGTTAGGAAATTACTTGCTGGGGGTAGTAGCCTGGTATGCTTCCGTGTTCCTTGTTCCTTGTTTTAGAACAAATCTGGGTGCTTTCCTCTGTTTTCTTTCTGTTTTCTGTTTTCCTTTTCTTTTACTTATGACTGCCGCATTTATGCCGTATTTATGTTATGCGTGTTATGTTATGTAATCTTGTAATCTGTTCGGTGCTCTACTTTATATTGTGTGGTGTCGTGTGTCTTGAGCCGGGGGTCTATCGGAAACAGCCTTTCTACCTCTTTAGAGGTAGAGGTATGGACTGCGTACATCTTACCCCCCAGACCCCACCAGGTGGGAATACACTGGGTTTGTTGTTGTTGTTATTATAGCGAGGTAAGTTTACAAAGAGTATACTGCTATAATAAACGTCATTGTCGTTATAAGTAGAACGTCGTTATAGAGAAATAAAATATAACATGAAAAATTGGTTCTAGAAAAAATCAGACAGTTATAGTGATATGCCGTTGTAACGAGATGATGTTATAGAGATATCTTACTATACATAAGTTGTCGTAGAGATATATTTCATTGGACTCAAAAATATTTATCGCTTTGACTAATTGACTATTATGATTAAAGCTACATATTAATTGTCTTTCTTAAGGGGTGTAAAATGACTTTTAACTTAATTCTCCATTTAATAAAATGCTCCCACGGAAACTTGTAATACACGTTAGACAGGAGTACTAACATAAGCTACTTATTCAACCGTACATGTAGGAAAAACAGAGAAGGAATTAATCCGGATGATCCCTCAGACTTCATTAATTTAAATTGTTGCAAGGTGTTTTATTCTGTTTGCTGTTTAACATGTAGGTAGTTGATTGGATGAAAAAGATTTATCCTATAAGGACAATATGACCAACAATACCATCAATGTGCATGGACAAGAGGCTACATGATGACAAAGAGTATGGCCTTAGTGTATTCAAACCAATGACAAATGAAAGCCTAAATTGGTTACACCATCAACCAAGTAGCTCTGTGGTGTATGTGTCATTTGGAAGTATAGCCAAACTAGAAGTTGACCAAATGGAAGAATTGGCATGGGGTTTGAAGAATAGCAACAAGAACTTCTTGTGGGTAGTTAGATCCAATGAAGAATCCAAACTTCCCAAGAACTTTTTGTAAGATATTTTAAAATATTTAAATTAATTACTTTATAATTTCAAGTGAAAAATGAATATATTAAAGTTTCTTTTTTTTGAGAGAAAAATAATTTTGACCATATGACAAATTAATGGCCAATTATTTTACTTGGAGATTAATTAACATGTGTATTTTACTTGGAGATTAATTAACATGTGTACTTGGGGAACACATAAAGTATTTTCTTGTTCCCAAAGTAAAAAAATAAATTTATTAATTAATTTCTTATTCTTTTTTACCTATTAAAATTGGCTATAAATAGCCAACACTTTCAAGAAAGAAAATCACAACTTAACATAGATATTCTCCTTCTCTTCTCCACTAACTTTCTCATCTTATTTCACTTTTTCTTTGGTTTTATAATAATCTTATTATTTATTTTCTAAGTTAAAACTTGTTGGTTTATAATTAATTTTGTTGATTCTTGTATCCTCTGATTAATTAGGGAAGACTTATTTAATTTCGAATATCCTCTAATTAATCAGGGAAATGCTTATTTAATCCTGGAGAAACATTTCACTTTGCGGAAATAGTATCTTAGTACATTGTCTAGCACGACTCAAGCAATTTATATGTTACTTAAAATATTATAATAGTGATTATTATTATTATTATTATTACTATTATTATTGTTGTTATTATTGTAACTTGTTGATACTACTATATAAGAAATAGTATTATTATTGCAGTTTACTTATTTTTACAATTGATAATAAATCTTATTATTGTTTCCCAAAAATTTAAGAAACGATGACATATAATATTTGTCCTAAGACCGTTGATAATATTGATGTTGGTGTTGCTATGGTTGCTTCCATTCCAGTCAGTTTATCAGAAGATTATGATACTGCAGAATTTAGGTATGAAAATAAACTTTGTTACATGCCTAATAATAGTAATAAAATCTTTATAAATGATGCATCTCAATGCAAGAGAATATGTGAAAAAAATGACAATCCCGCTAAGTCAAAAATAAATTTGACTGAAACGGATGATATAGTTGGTGCGGTCATTTCAGAAATGAATATTGAAACCAACGTGAGAAATTGGGTGGTAGACTCTGGTGCTACTAGGCACATTTATATAAATAAAAATGATTTTGTATCATACACCCAAGTTGAGAAAGAAGAAGATATTGTTTATCTTGGGATCTCAAGAACTGTTCAAGTTCTTAGAAAAGGCAAAGTTCTTCTCAAACTCACATCTGGTAAAACTTTGGTATTGAGTAATGTGTTGCATGTTTCTAATATCAGTATTAATTTGATTTTCGTGGCATTATTAGAAAAGGTTGGAATAAAGGTTGTGTTTAAAAACAATGAGGTCATATTAACTAAAAAAAATATTCTTATTGGAAATGGAAATTGTAATCATGAATTATATATGCTTAATACTCATAATGATATTTCTAAAAATGTATCTATTTTTGCGTATTTGACTGAGTCTATTTCTTTATGGCATGCTAGATTAGGACATGTTAATTTCTTTTATATAAAGAATATGCAATCACTTGGTTTGATATTTGGTTTAAACTCAAATAATTATGATAAATGTGAAATATGTGTTGAAGCTAAAATTACGAAAAAGTCATGTTTTTTAGTTAATAGAGAAACTGAATTATTATTTTTGATTCACACTGATTTGGGTGATTTAAAACAAACTATGACTCGAGGTGGAAAAAAATATTATGTGACTTTTATTGATGATTTTTCTAAATTTACCAAGTTGTATTTTCTTAGAAATAAAGATGATGCATTTGATGCTTTTACGTCTTATAAATCTGAAGTTGATCAGCTTAGTAGAAAAATTAAGAGAATTAGATCCGATAGAGGTGGAGAATATGTATCTTTAAATATTTTTTGTGAAAAAGGACTAATTCATGAAGTAACTTCGCCGTATTCATCTGAGTCTAATGGTGTAGCTAAAAGAAAAAATAAGACATTTAAAAAAATGATGAACTCTTTGCTAATTAGCTCTTGTGCACCTAATAATTTGTGGAGTGAAGCTATTTTATTTGCATGTCACTTGCAAAATAGAATTCCCCATAAACGAACTGATAAAATCTCTTATGAATTGTGGAAAAGTTATAAACCTAATTTGAAATATTTAAAAGTATGGAGGTACCTTGCTAAAGTTCTTTTGCCTGAACCTAAAAGGAGAAAAATAAGTTCTAAAACTGTTGACTGCATTCTTATCGGATATGCTGAACATAGTGTTGCATGCAGATTTCTTGTTTTGAAAAGTGATGTGTTTGATAGTAATACTATTATCGAGACAAAGAATGCTGAATTCTTTGAACATATTTTTTCACTATGTGATAAAATCTCTCATGCACCTGTTGAATGAGAAAATGAATTTACCTCTAATATTACGGACCTGAGAAGGAGGAAAAGGCCTAGAAAAGAATATTTTTCTTATGGAAATAATCTTCAAACTTCTCTCATTGATAATGAACCATCAAATTATTTTGAAGCTGTATTTCTTCTGATGCTAAATTTTGGAAAGAGGCAATAAAAATTGAACTTGATTCTATCATGAAAAATAATACATGGATTTTAACTGATTTATCTCCAGGTGCAAAACCTATTGGCTGTAAATGAATTTTCAAAAAGAAATTTAATCCTGATGGATCTATAGATAAATATAAAGCTCGTTTCGTAGCTAAAGGATTTGCACAAAAATAAAATATTAATTATTTTTATACATTTGCACAAGTGACAAGAATTTCATCTATTCGAATATTAATTGCTTTGGCATCGATTCATAAACTTTTTATCCATCAAATGGATGTAAAAACAACTTTCTTAAATGGTGATTTAGAAGAAGAAATTTATATGGTTCAACCTAAAGGATGTGTAGTTCCCGGATGAAAAAATAAAGTTTGTAAATTAATTAAATCTCTTATGGGCTTAAACAAGCTCCTAAATAGTGGCATGAGAAATTTGATCAAGTCTTAATAAAAGATGACTTTTCTTCTATTGAAGTGGATAAATGTGTTTATACTAAAGTGGTAGACAATGATTATGTGATAATTTGTTTATATGTTGATGATATGCTTATTTTTGGTACATGTTTAAATATTGTAGAACGTACCAAATTATTTTTGTCTACTAACTTTGATATGAAATTCTGGGTGAACTAAATATGATTTTGGGAGTTAAAGTTATAAGGAGTAACGATGGAATAATGTTAACACAAGAACATTATGTTGAAAGGATTCTTAAGAAGTTTGAATGTTGGGAGGTAACTCCCGTAGCTACTCCTTATGATGCTAACTCTAAATTGAAAAAGAATTATGGTGACCCAGTTGCCCAGTCTAAATATGCACAGATTATTGAGAGTCTCATGAATCTGATGAATTTTACTAGACCCGATATAGCGTATGCTGTGGGTAGACTAAGTAGATATATTCACAATCCCAATAAAGAGCATTGGTCTACATTAATAAGATTAATGAAATATTTAAAAGGAACCATGAATTATTGGATTCTATATAGTGGATTTCCTTCTACTTTAGAAGGATAATGTGATGCAAATTGAATCTCTAATTCAGATGAGATGAAATCCACTAGTGGTTATGTGTTCACTTTAGGTGGTGGTGCAATATCGTGGAGATCAGCTAAACAGACGATTATCGCTAGATCAACTATGAAATATGAGTTTGTAACTCTGGAGTTAGCTGGTACTGAAGCTGAATGGCTAAGAAATTTCTCAGCGAATATCCCTTTTAAAAAGGATGATCTGTTGCCTCATAGCCCTTCTAAGAAGGATGATCTGTCGCCTAAGATCCCTTTTAAAAAGGATGATCTGTTGTCTAATATCCCTTTTAATAAGGATGATCTGGTGCCTCCCGTGTATATATACTGTGATTGTCAAGCCACAATTGCTATTGCGAAGAATAAATCTTACAGTTGTAAGAGTAGACATATGAAATTGAGGTGTAATATTGTTAAGCAGCTGCTGAGAGATGAAATAATTTTCATTGATTATGTGAAGTCAGAATTGAATTCGGCCGATTCACTGACTAATCCCGTGGGAAGAAAATTAATTCTTCAAACCTCAAAAGAGATGGGATTAAGGCCAATATAATTGTCAATAGAGATGATAACCCAACCTATGTGATTGGAGATTCCATGAAGTAGGTTCATATGGGTAATAACAAGTCGATATTGACACTGCGCACTTATTGAGAGTGCTTGAACTGCTACTAAAATTGAGGGATGAGTTATTAACTCTTAATGAATTCATAGCCCTTACGGGTGGCATATTTAAAGCAGTATAGACTTGATGAATTCACCTATATGAGAAGTAGAATGAGACCGTTCCTATGAGACTTTGGCCTAGTCTCTAGAGCTCTCATGAATACCAGGCACGCGCATGGCCTATTGGCGCAAAACTGCGTTAAACGACAAAATTACGGTCAAAATGTGATTGATAAAGTCTCTGTCTTACAACAAGAATTATTTGGTTCATAGAAATATTATATTTCACAAATAATTCTGTATGTAAAATTTTATCGGTCTAAGTTTGGTTCACAGTCCAAAAGACACCAAACCTATTGCATTTTGTCCATATAAATCCAACAAGTTTTAACCTTTTTATTTTAAAATATATGGGGGATTGTAAGATATTTTAAACTATTTAAATTAATTTCTTTGCAATTTCAAGTGAAAAATGAATATATTAAAGTTTCTTTTTTTGAGAGAAAAATAATTTTGACCATATGACAAATTAATGGCCAATTATTTTACTTGAAGATTAATTAACACGTGTATTTTACTTGGAGATTAATTAACATGTGTACTTGGAGAACACATAAAGTATTTTCTTGTTCCCAAAGTTAAAAATAAATTTATTAATTAATTTCTTATTCTTTTTCACCTGTTAAAATTGGCTATAAATAGCCAACACTTTCAAGAAAGAAAATCACAACTTAACATAAATATTCTCCTTCTCTTCTCTACTAACTTTCTCATCTTATTTCACTTTGTCTTTGGTTTTATAATAATCTTATTATTTATTTTTTAAGTTAAAACTTATTGGTTTATGATTAATTTTGTTGATTCTTGTATCCTCTGATTAATTAGGAAAGACTTAATTAATTTCGAATATCCTCTAATTAATTAGGGAAGTGCTGGTTTAATCTTGGGAAATCTTTCACTTTGCGGAAATAGTTTCTTAGGACAGTGTCTAGCATGACTCAAGCAATTTATATGTTACTTAAAATATTATAATAGTGATTATTAATATTATTATTATTATTACTATTATTATTGTTGTTATTATTGTAACTTGTTGATACTACTATATAAGAAAAAATATTATTATTGCAGTTTACTTATTTTCACAATTGATAATAAATATTATTATTGTTTCCCAACACTTTTTAGAGGAAATAAAATCAACAAGTGAGAGTAAAGGCTTAGTGGTGTCATGTTGTCCACAAATTACAAGTGCCAAGAAATGGAAGGAATTGGAAAGAAATGTTGTGGATGAAAGTGGAAGTTCAGATAAAAATATTGAAGAATTTGTTTCCAAGTTGGTGACTGTTTCCCAAGTAGGAAGTCAAATAAGAGTCATGAAAAATAATTTAAGTACCAATTGATTTGTATTTTGCAATTTCTTTTTCTATTTGTTGTAAACTTTGACCAGAACAATCTTTTGTTTTCTTCTTTTTCAAATTTTGTTAGTCATTTCTTGTGAAATGATAAAGAAACTTGGCTGATAAAGTAACTAAGTTGTCATGTTCAATGAGTCATTTCCAACTTATTTGCTAGATGATTGACTATTGTATTTGTGGAAGATATAATGAAATTTAAATTGATCCTATGGTTAGTATATGTCAATAAGGTCATGACAATACAATACTCACATTCCGTCTACAAAAGCTCTACTGAGAATTGACTGTATAGGCTGGGATAAGCCACCCGACTAGACCATAAACAAAATTAGAGAAACATATGAATAACACGTTTTTCAAAAGATGGATGACTCACCAACTCTGTCATATCCATAGTTTCTACTGATGTGATGGACCATGGGATTGTACCTCAGAACTAGTATTATAGGGGTGGGGGTAGGGGTAGGGGTTAGTACTTGAAGATTATTGATATGCAGAATAATTCAAAAATAACATATATTTCATGAAAAATAGTCGAGAGCATGGTAAAAATAATTCAACATAATATATATTAAAACACATGGGTGTAATATGAAGAGCTTCAATTCATGCTTGTAAAACATTGACTCAACCCTTTACTTTAGTTCTGAGTTAGATGATACACCCTACATTTCTGAAAAATATCCCATGGGCTATATGGGATCCGTCCTTGACTCGGTGGCCAAGATCCCAACCCAAGTTTGTTGTAAGGGTTGGAGTTTCTGATTTCTGATACGCCAAAGGACATAAATTCATCTTGTAGTCCAGGTTTCAGGATATAATAAACCCTCATTGGTAAAATACGATTTCAATCAAGGATTTATCTGAACCATGCTTTCTTCGGGTAACCATCTTACTCTCTTAGAGCCTATTTTAATCTTTTAAAACAGGCATCTTACTTACGCCATGTTCTAAAGTATGAAAACGTCTGTAGTTTGTTTTGCTCTAAGTCTGTCATGGCATTTATTTGATTTGGCATCATCATATCAAGACTTTCAAGTCATATAAGCCATATGATGTCATGTCATAGTCTTTTCATTCAAAACATGTTATTTGACCACCATAAGGATTTACATAACACATAAGAGTTCTTATTTCTAAAGCATATGAGAACTTATGCAAAACACTCCCTATTGCAAAAATTTAAAATATGGTGGCCAATTATTTTATTAATCATATGCAAATTCTTCATTAGGTCACAAGAGAATTTAAAAAGGAATAAAACACCCTCTCATTAGATCATAGAGCAATGTCAATCCATAAGTAACAGTACAATACTTAACTAAAGCCTTTAACCATCCATATAAACAACCCACAACTTGTTAAGACAATGAATTTCATAGTAAGAGAGGAAATTTCAAAAATCTTGCTCTCATATCAATTATCAAAACTCATAACATATTTACACATGAATATATTTCAAATTTATGAAAAAAACCATAGCAAATGCATACTTTCATCAAAATGGGTTCATGATGTATGCTCTTCAAACAAAATTCAAAATCCATGACATATGTGTAATTATATATCTTTAAAGCTTGTTAAAATGATAAACTTAGGCTCATATGGTTTAGCATAGCCACATATATCTTTGACGGAGTAAAATCAAAATATAACCTTGAGTTTGGACTCAACATGCTTCACAATTGAGAAATCCCTCCTTGATGTTCTTGAGAGGGAGAGAATGAGGATTTTGGGGCTTTTAATTGGTTTTGGAATGAACTTAGGGTTATAACATGGATTGGGGGAGTTGGGTGGGGTGGGGGGGATGGGGGATTAAAGGACATTTTTGCCCTTAATTTAACATGGGAAAAATATGTTTTAGCATCTAAAATGGGGATTTGCACCGCGGACACAATGCAGAGCAGGAACTTTTCCTTGTGGCCCTAAATGCGGAGCTCCAACATTGTCCCGCGATCCAATTGCTCTCTCCGGACAGTGTCTTACTAAAATAATCATAACTTTTGATTCGGGACTCGAATTGACGAACAGTCAGTTGCATTGTAAAGGGGATTTGAAGAGCTTTAATTTGATATATAATATTCCACACAACTTCTTATATTCTAGGAGTAATGGTCGCTAGAACTTAACCCAAGAAAAATCTTATACCAAAATTTAAAGAATAGGAAAGTGCTCAATTTAACTTTGAGCTAGGAGGTATTTAAGACTTCAATCCATCTCCGAAGATGTTCCCACACACAAAAAAATTCTATTCATACTTATATCTTAATAGAATTTATCGGGTTTATGTCTATATACATAGGAATGACGGTTCAAACCTTAGTCAAAAAAATGGGTGTTACATTATCTTCCCCTTGGGATCATTTATCCTCTAATGATGGGTAGGAACTTATTGAGGCTATAGAAGCATGGAATAAGGGACATAATCACAAAGCGTAAAATAATGAGAATTTACATAGAGATGACCTTGCATATGAGTTCTATGGATCATAATCCACGCGACATAAGGCATGAGTTTATTTTGTGATCATAGGTCCTTATTTATATTGATACTCGCTATGAAATAGAGTTTTGTGGAACATATGAATAGAAGTATCCTCCACCTTAGAAGATATGACCAATACACCTTAAAATTTTATGACACCACTCGACTATGCCCTACATAATGACTTACTTCATCACTTCCAACTTACAATTCCACCACAACAAACCTAACTACAAGAGTTTGAGTCCCACTGCATAGTACTTCCTTGTTAAAGCCTAACCTGGAATTAAAAGGTTCTAGCTTATGTTGTGGGACCCTATGATTAATCTTCTTTAAGAATATTACTTCATGTTATCATTGTAATCAAATAATAGCGGGTCTTAATTCAAGGAGTACTAGCCACATAGCATATTTATTTGTGTTTTCATTGATCACAATGTTCAAGCCTATCTTTACTATACCCACTTGATGGATATAACCACTAAAACCATCAACTTCACTTACTCTCTCAAAGATTTTTTTTGCCACATCTTCTGACACGACCAAAACCAGGCCTGGCCGTGTAGGGTATCTCAAGTCCTACGTGGACCAGAGATCAACCCCTACACCTAACAACCCCAAATACAACACTCCCCAAAGTCGAATGAATTTAGAACATATAACAAGATAGAGTGAAATAGATTAAGAAAATTTTAACGCATATCTATAACCGAAAACCGATCAAACAACCGACCGACATCGTCCAGTCACCACATTAGTCCAAATAAAGCCTTCTAAACAATAAGCCAAAATTGAATATCAATAAAGTATCAGGAAATACCCTCGACAATAGCCAAAAATAAGTCTATGACATAAGAGGAACAAAATTCAAAAAGACTTTTGATGTATGGAAGCTCACCACTTCAATATCAATTCATGAGTTGATCCCGAATCCTAATCACTAAGAAGGAGAAGTAGGAATGTAACCAATTCCTATATCATATGCGGATACAATGTCCTAAAATAGTTAGCGGGGTGAATGCTAGCATGTCACCCAAGGATAAGCATAACATAATGACATGATCAAAAATTTTAAATCATTCAAACAAATGCACAAAATCAGATGCATATATATATACACACAAACATCAGATGCCGGGATAGGAAACAAGGCTTAACATATATTTCAAAACTTTAACCTTGATTATGTAGCTCAACCATCATATAATAGTATCCAGGGGCTATATGGGCCTCAGCTCTCACCCCCTGGTCGATCCATAGTGTGTGTATCCACATGAACCAGAGAAAAATCTCACATATATATGCACATGGGGGATTCAAACCTCCCAACATATACTAAGGTAACTTAAGAACCCAATCATGTAATGATTTACGGGGGACTCAAACCTCCCTAATCATGAAATAATAATAATAATAAAGGGGACTAGAACCTCTCTTGTCACTTTGACCCCCGCGTCAGCAAATGCTGTTTCCAATATCGGTGCCCTGAACCTCCAATTTGATGACTCAGCTACACAACCCTTATTAGAGCCCAATTTATACAATTATCACACAATAGCAATCATGAACCACATTTCATAGTAAGTCATACATGGTTGGTATCGTCATACCAACTACACTTGCAAGGTAATAACAACATGACAAAATAATTTTCAATTACTTTGGAAAGAACAACTCCCTTTGTTCATTAATACAAGGTAAGGGACACCGAATCTCATTGTTCATTAAATCAGTCAATTGTGTTTCACATACCTCTTTATATTATGCGATAGTTCAAGACTAGTTCAATTTTACGAATTCCCACCTATAGTTCAAGACTAGTTCAATTTTACGAATTCCCACCTTTCTCATAACTCAAAAACAATTTTACACTATGGGTTAGGGTCATAATCACATCGAAAGTCATAAGTTTGGGAAAATCACAATTACCTAGTTCATTCACCTTACCCATACACCCTCAAGTTAAAACCATATTTAAAGCATGAATAATAATAATCAAACCATGGGAAAACATTGTTCAACAATAATTATTTTAAACACATAACCTTTGTTTTCAAAACCAAAATAATTCCATGTCAATAACACTTTACCACATATGCTTTTTAACAAATTAACAATGAGGGAAGAGTCATATTCCTGAAGTAGTAAGATGTACGGAGAAAAATCACCCTTGAAAGAACTAACTGATCAACCTCTTGAAAACCCTATGTGTTCTTGACCTTAAGGAATTCGAGAGTATTGAGAAGTTACTAGATGTGTTTATGAGGGCTAATGATACCCTAAAAGGATTATAAGACGTGGGTGTCTAGTTGGGTAATAGGAAAAATGTCCAGAATGCCTTTAACTTAAAATCTGGAAAAGTATTGTCTTTGACTACGAGTCAACCCTTGACTCATAGCCACTCCTTACGACTAGCCAACATGAGTCATAACCAAGGTAGTGCCACCAAGGCACCTTACAATGTTATTCTTATGACTCAATGACACCATTCGTATTAGGACCCTATGACTCATAAGGTCCAGTCATAGTCAACATAGAATTCAATTTGGCATTCACATTGGATACCCTATAATTACACCTAATGACTCATAACTTATCCTTAAAGATATTAGTAAACCACTCGTACTCAGAGAAGAATTGTAACACCACGAGTTTGTACCCCGGACGCTACACGGTGCTCATAGTCCTGAAGGACCACAAGCTAACCCATGACTAGTACTTGCTATAACAACTGAATAATAATATTGTAAATATGTGAAAATAGGAGAAAGCTTTCCATAAGGTTCAATGCTATATAATACTGAAAAATGATGAATAAAGTATCATAATACCCAAAATTGAGAATTAATACTGAACAACTGTCTAAAAATACTTTAGTCTGAAAAGCCTCTAAACTATCTGAACAGTGGATTTGATGGGGCAAGTTCCCAACTAAGTCTGACTACTGAAAATACTACTAAAATACTGAATAAAAACCATGTCCTCAAACTATGAGGACTCACCACTACTTTGACTGCTAAAAATCTAAACTGCTAAGGGTGCTTTGGAGCCCGTGCATCTGAAACTATGATGTAAGATATTATAGCATAAAAGAAAGGCATGCGTCAGTACTTTGAATGAACTGGTATGCTCAGTGAGGTAGGGTGAAATGCATGGGTTCATATGCATGAACAATAATAACTAAATAACATGAGTATGACTGAATAAGAGTACATGCATGAATACGTATACTATAACTGAGATTGTGATAATACTAAGTACTGAATCTGAATAATGATTAACTTTTATATATGTATGATGATACTGAATTACTGATAACTGAATGATTATATTTGACAGTTCTAGTTAATTCATGGGACAAAAATCCAATTACAATAATAGTCATGGATACATTTTAATTCCAATCTAGGAAATCATGAAATCAATCCTACTAGAAGTTTAGAAAGGTTTCTTGGACTCCAAGGGTGGAAGGGACCCTTAGATAAATACTTCACACACCTTAGTTGATGAATTTCTAAAAGTTAACGGTGAGTTCTTGAGTTCTTAATTTGAAATTTAAAGACCTTGGGTTCTTGTTCTTGAGAAATTTGTGGAAGAATCAATATAATTGCTCTCCAAAGGGTTTTATTTCGTATTTTGGGGGCTGAAGGGCATGGAAAAAAGACCTAATTAACCCTGAGGATGTGGCATTTTAATACTTGAAAGCTGTGTTACTGACGCGCAGGTCGATACACCGCGTCATTGGCATCAACGCAATAGCCAACGCGCCACGTCGGTTCACTGGAATTTGCACTAAAGCTGGGAAAAAACTATCTTATCAATGAAATGGTCGATGCAATGCATCGAGATCGCGTTGACTCTCTATTTTGGGAACTCAAACATGGCCTGAACAGGGTCCAAAAAATTTGTAACTTTCCTGGGAACACCTATTGACCTTCCTGATCATGAGTTTACATAAATATCAATATTTAATGGACATAGAGGTCCCGAAATAGGATTTCCAACTTTTGAAGGCTAAAATGACACTAAGTATGAATATTTAGATAATATATTCTAAGTCTGGGACCCCTTAACAAGCTTAAAGGGCTGAATTAAGCTAGAAATTTTGTGGGGTCTTACAAAATCTCCCCCTTGGGAATATTAATCCTTGAATGAGACTGGCTAAGCTGGGAATACTGGTAGAATGAATTTAGACACCAGACATGCACAACTGAAACATGATTTCATGACTGATATTACTGACATACTGGATTTCATATTGAACATGCATATCTGATGCATGAGTACATAGCTAAAAATGATTCATGAATGCATAACTGGGAATACTGATAAACTGATCTTCTCATATATATATATACTGAACATGCATATCTGATGCATGGGTACATGGATGAATTGACTCATGAGCACATAGCTGAATATGTAATGGTAACTGATACCAAGCTTGTAATGGAAATCTGAAAATAAAACTGAATAAGCTTACGAAAAATGATTACCTTGAACTGAGTCTAAGTTTGCAAAGCAGAGGTGAGGATATTAGGTCCTCATATCTGCTTCTACTTCCCAAGTAGCTCCCTCAATGGAATAATTTCGCCAAAGAACTTTGACTAGAGGGACTTCTTTGTTCCTCAGTCTATAAATCTAAAAATCAAAGATTTTAATTGGGATCTCTTCATAAGAGAGGATGTTCTGAATATCTATGCCCTCTACAGGGACTATGACTGCTGGGTCACCTACGCGTTTCTTTAGAAAGGAGCCATGAAACACTGGATGAATCGAAGATAGATCTAAAGGTAACTCAAGTTCGTAAGATACCTTTCCAAAATAGCTGAGAATTTGGTATGGACCAACATATTGGGGATTGAATTTTCCCTTCTTGCCAAACCTATTCACTCCTTTCATAGGGGAGATTTTCAAATACACATAGTCACCAATCTCAAACTCGAGATCCTTCATGTGTACATCTCCGTATGATTTTTGTCGGCTCTTTGCTGTCTTAAGCCTTTACCTAATCAACTGAACTTTCTCTAAGGTATCAAATACCAGGTCAGGCCCTATCATTGCGGCCTCTCCCACTTCAAACCAACCAATAGGAGATCTACACCTCCTCCCATAAAGCGCCTCAAACAAAGCCATCTGAATACTAGAATGATAGTTGTTGTTGTATATGAACTCAATCAAAGACAAGTGGTAATCCTAACTATATTTAAAGTCAATCGGATAAGCTCGCAGCATACCTTCTACATTCTGAATAGTCCTTTCTGCTTGACCATCTGTCTGAGGATGAAAGACTGTACTGAGGTAAACTCGGGTACCAAGACCCTTTTAAAAAGCTTTCCAGAACTGAAAGGTGAACCGGGTACCTCTATCTGAGATAATAAATAATGAAACACTGTGCAATCTAACCAACTCCCTGATATAGAGTTTGGCATAATCCTCGGCTGAGTAAGAGGTATGGACTTGTAGAAAATGGACTGATTTGGTCATCCTGTCTACAATTACCCAAACGGAATCATGTTGGTGGTGAGTATGATGCAAACTCGTCACAAAGTCCATATTCACTTCTTCCCATTTCCAGGTGAGGATACTGAATTCCTGTATGGACCCACTAGGCTTCTGTTGTTCAACCTTAACCTACTGACATGTTGAGTATTTAGCCACAAAATCTACAATATCTCTCTTTATCCCACTCCATAAATAGATCCCCCATAAGTCACGGTACATCATAGTGGCCCCTGGATGAATAGAGTACCGGTTAACGTGCGCTTCTACAAGAATTCGCTGGCACAAGTCATCTACACCTGGTATACATAGACGACCCTAACAACGCAAAACACTATCTCCCCGTTGGGAGAAAATCTCTACTTTTTGATCTCTGATTGATTTTTTTAACTTGACTAGACTGGGATCCCTATCATTCTTTTCCTTTACTTCGGAAACTAGGGATGATTCTGAGTTACTCTGCACCCATACACTACCTTCTGCTGAATCGACTAAGAGGACACCTAGTCGAGCTAGCTGATGAACTTCCAGAGCTAACTTCTTATTACTATCAACAACATGGGTAACACTATCCATAAACATTCTACTAAGAGCGTCAGCCACACATTGGCCTTACCCGGATGATGTAGAACACTTATGCCATAGTCTTTCAACAACTCCAACCACCTTCACGGATGGAGGTTGAGGTATTTCTAAGAGAACACATACTATAGGAACTTGTGATCAATAAACACATCCACGTGCACACCATACAAATAGTGCCTCCAAATCTTTAAGGCAAACACTACTGCTGCTAATTCAAGATTATGAGTAGGATAGTTCTTCTCATGGGGCTTAAGTTGTCTAAAGGAGTACGCTATGACCTTACCTCTATGCATAAAAACACACCCTAATCCTACTCTGGAAGTATCATAATACACAACAAAGCCATCGAAACCATCTGGTAGGGTTAATGCTAGAGCTATAGTTAGTCGAGTCTTCAACTCCTGAAAACTTTTTTCACAAGAATCTAACCACTGAAATTTGACTTTCTTCTGAGTCAATATGGATATAGGGGATAAAATGGATGAAAATTCTTCAACAAACCATCGGTAATATCCAGGCAAGTTTTAATGCCATCACCGAAAATGATATGGCCAAGGAAAGCTACTAACCTTAGCCAAAATTTATACTTACTGAATTTAGCGAATAACTGATGATTTATGATAGTCTGTAATACTATTCTGAGATAGTCTGTATGATCATGTTCACTGCGGAAGTAAACAAAGATATCATCTATGAAGACTATGACGAACATGTCCAAGTACTTCTTGAATACATAGTTCATGAAGTCCATGAAAGTTGTTGGGGTTTTGGTAAGACTAAAGGACAAGACTAAGAATTTAAAGTGACCATATTGAGTTCTGAAGGTAGTTTCCGGGATGTCACATTCCATGACTCTGAGCTTATGATAGCCGAATCTGAGGTTTATCTTAGAGAAATAGCTTGCACCTTGAAGTTGGTCAAACAAGTCATCAACTATGGGAAGTGGATACTTTTTCTTGATCGTGACTTTATTTAACTGATGGTAATCAGTGCACATTCTGAGAGAACCATCTTTCGTATGCATGAATAACACTGGTGCACCCCACGAGGACATACTAGGCCTGATGAATCCCTTATCTAGGAGATCCTTTAACTGCTATTTCAATTCTCTAAGTTTTGCTGGAGCCATTTTGTATGGCGGAATAGATATGGGTTGAGTATCTGGGAGAAGATCAATTCCGAAATCAATTTCCCTTTCGGGAGGAACTTCGAGAAGCTATTCGGAAAACACATCAGAGAATTCACATATTACTAACACTAATTAAAGAGTAGGGGTTTCTGAGCTAGAGTCATGGTCTCAAACGAGATGATAGACACATCCCTTAGCTATCATTTTCCTAGTTCGAAGGTAAGAAATAAGCTGACCCCTAAGTGCTAAAGTATTACCCCTCCACTCTAGGACTGGCTTATTCGAAAACTAAAACTGGACAATTTTGTTTCTACAGTCAACTGAGCCATAGCAGGAATGAAGGCAATCCATGCTGAGAATGAAATTAAAATCAGTTATCTCTAATTCGGCTAAGTCTACTGAAATGACTCTCTGAGATATCATAACTGGATAGTTCCTGTATACCCACTTGGCTATAATAGATTTACCCACTGGGGTAGAAACTGATAAAGGCTCTTCTAGAATTTGGGACTGACTCTGAAATCAACTGCTATATATAGAGTAACAAAGGACAAAGAATCTCTCAGATCTAGAAAAGCATAAACATGCAAATGGAAAACTTGTAACATACCAGTGACCACATCAGGAGAACTTTCCTTATCCTGTCGGGACTAAGAGCATAGAGTCTATTTGGACGTTTCCTACTGGTGTCACTTGAAGAGGCATCCTACTGATTTGGGTGATCGGACTGAGCTGGGGGACAATTATGCTGACTTTGCGAACCCACCTGAGGACATTGTCTAACCTTGTGGCCTGGCTTTCCATATATGAAACACCCATCACTACCAGCTCTGTAGGTACCCTGGTGGTTTCTGCTACACTTCTAACAAAGGGGATTAGTTTGGGCACTGCTAACACTACCCTAAGGTCTAGGGCCTGATGCCCTATAACTGTTGCCATCGCTGAATTTTGGCACTAGAGCACTGGTTGAGAATGGAGATGGAACTGAGGATTTTCGGCAGAACTGAGAATGATTCCCACCCTCTAACTTGGGCTGAGCAAAGCTGAAACTACCTGTCCTCGTACTCTTACTCTCTCTCTTCTTCTCTTTATTATTGGCCTTCTCTATCTACTGACCATGGAGCATAAGCCTGGATATGTCCATCTCTTTAATTAGCTTGGCGTTCCTATACTCTTTGACCACACTGCTAGACACCCCTAACATAAACTTACTCATCTTAGATCTGCTATCTGTTACTCCATGTGGGGCATATCTAGCTAACTAAGTAAACTTTTGCTCTGCTTCAGGTTTATAAACTCCAAAACCTTTGATTCCCTCAACCCTAGCGTGAAGAATCTATCCAAAAAAGTAATGGCAAACTCTTCCTATTCTATGGGCCCTGCATCTGTGGCCCTCTCTGCTTTCCACTATTTGAACCATGACTGAGCCATATCTTGTAACTAATATATGTCTAACTCAGTGCTCTCAATAGCGGTCACCCCCATAGTATCAGTAACCTTCTGCACCTGATCAAGAAATTCCTAAGGGTCTTCATCTGACTTAGACCCGGTAAATGATAGAGGGTTCATTCGGGTGAAATCTTAAATCCTAGCAGTAGCATTATTAGACACTGGGTTGGCTAGAATAGCAGCTGAACATTATTCTAGGCTACCAAAGAATGAGCTAGGGCGGTGAAGACTGCTTTGAACTTAGCATGGGAGACGTGTTCGTCTCGAGGTTCTGGCTGGACGGCCTGGGGTTCTGACTGGTCTCCCATTCCTCTTCCCTTAGTACTCTTTGGAGGCATAGTCTGTAAATAAAATAGAAAATTGGATTAGAAAGAGAGTGTAACTAGATATCATGCTCACTCGCACGACATGAATACTGAAATAAGGGAAACTATTCCTAAAATACCTTGTAGCCTTCTGTCCATAAGTATGGTGCATAATACACCCATGCATAAGACTCTACTAGATGTTGGTTTTAGACTTACTAGGACAATGTTGAACCTTTAGCTCTGATACCAAGTTTGTAATGCCCCGAGTATCTACCCCGAACGCTACACGGTGCTCATAATCCCGAAGGACCACAAGCTAACCCATGAATGATACCTGCTGTACCAACTAAATGATAATACTGTGAATATACGAAAATAGGTGAGATCTTGCCATAAGATTCAATGCTGTATAATAATAAAAAATGCTGAATAAGGTATCATAATACTCAAAACTAAGAATTAATACTAAAAAACTGAACAACTTTCTGAGAATACTCTAGTCTGAAAAGCCTCTAAACTGTCTGAACTGTGGATTTAATGGGACAAGTCCCCAACTAACTTCGACTACTAAAAATAATACTGACATACTAAATGAAAACCTTGTCCTCGAACTATGAGGACTCACCATTACTCTGACTGCTGAAAATCTAAATTGCTAAGGGTGCTCTGGAACCCGTGCGTCTGAACCTATGATATAAGACATCACAACACAAAATAAAGGCATGCGCTAGTACATTGAATGTACTAGTATGCTCACTGGGGTAGGCTGAAATGCATGGGCTCATATGCATGAACAATAATAAATGAATAACTTGAGTATGACTGAGTAAGAGTACATGCATGAATATGTATACTGTAACTGAGATTGTGATAATACTGAGTATTGAATCTTAATACCGATTAACTGTTATTTAAGTATACTGATACTGAATTACTGATAACTGAATGACTGTATCTAATAGTCCTAATTTTGTAGAACTACGCTGAGTTCTGTACCAAGCTGAGTGACTATATCTGGTAATCCTGAATTCGTAGAACTAAACTAAGTTCTATTTTGAGATTGAGACTGAAACTGAGACTAAGGAAGATAATCATCTAACCGACATGCCCCCTCTCTGAACTAATTGGGGTCCAACCTGTAACCCCAGTTGGAAGGGTATCAATATCGTGCTATGGGTAGAGACAAGTTGTGAGTTAACCCTCTCTGACAGAAAGCTCTTTCATCAACCCTCGCTGGTAGGATAACTCAAATGAGATGTATTAACCCCAATAATATCTGGTAGAAAGATATCTCAACCTATGCTGGCTATGTAGTTCTGTAATATCGGGATTGCTACTAAGGGTCAAACCCATTGCTAATAGGCCCTTAACCCTGGGTTTGCTCAGTGCTGAATCCTACTCCCAATTGAATGGACACTGAACTAATTTCTAGTCTGTACTAGGATGGACTGAACTGTTACTGATATTACTATTTGATTGAACTAAACTGAGTTCACTAAATTTCATGAACAGACAGAATACTACTAAATTCTGTTAACTGACTGAGCATAGAGTGCAACTGATGTCTAAACTGAGTACTGTGACTGAATTATGAACACTACTGAGTTTTCCTGAGTTTTTATAACTGGTTGAATTCTACTGACTGAGTCACTACTGAGGTTATTTCGTAACTAACACTGGCTCTAAGTAATCAGCTAAATTCTCGGGTATTAAATACCCCCAGGACTTGATAGCAAAAAAAGTAAAGCATCACATGACTTTGCATAGCATAAAAGTGCACACTTGTTCATAAAGCATCTACAGAGACATTTTATCAAACACTAACATGGCATGGACTTGGATACATGCTAACATGATAATATTCCACTATTTAACTCACATGAATAATTCATCAAACACTCGGAAGGCATAATCTATGCACACAATATTAAACAACATGTGAGCAACATGGATTGACATGATACTATACACATGATAATCAACTCCACATAAAATCTGTGTTAATTCATGGGACAAAAATCCAATTACAATAATAGTCATGAATACACTTTAATTTAAATCAAGGATATCATAAAATCAATCATACTAGAAATTTAAAAAGGTTTCTTGGAATCTAAGGGTGGAAGGGAACCTTGGATGAACACTTCACATTCCTTTGTTGAGGAATTTCTGAAAGTTAATGTTGAGTTCTTGATTTGAAATTATAAGACCTAGGGTTCTTGTTCTTGAGAAATTTGTGAAAGAATGAATATAATTGCTCTCCAAAGGATTTAATTTGTGGTTTAGGGGATTAAGGGCGTGGGAAAAAACCTAATTAACCCTGAAGATGCAGCCTTTTAATGCTTGAAAACTGTGTTACCAACGCACAACGTTGTTGGCATCAACACAATAGTCGACGCCCCTCATCGAGTCCGCATCAGTTTACTGGAATTTGCACTGAAGATGAGGAAAAACCATATTATTGATACGATGGTCGATGCGACGTGTCGAGATCGTTTCGACCCTCTTTCTTGGGAACTCAACATGGCCTGAACGAGGTCCAAAAAATCCAAAACTTATTCGGAAACACCTATTGACCTTTCTAATCATGAATTTACTTAAATATCAACATCTAATGGTCGTAGAGGTCCCGAAATAGTGTTGCCAACATTCGAAGGATAAAATGGCACTAAGTATGAATACCTAACTAATATATTCTAAGTCTGGGACCCCTTAACAAGCTTAAAGGACTAAATTAAGCTAGAAATTTAGTGGGATCTTATAAGAATCTAGACACAAAATTACTGGTTTGGTTACGACCCATTCCAATGACTCGCTAGGATACCCTACAACTCATAGGGTGAGTCATCACCAAGGCAGTGAGCTCAAAACTCAAGAAATTTTCAAGGGCCAAAAATCAGGGGTATTTCAATTCTCCCCTACTTATACCTTTCATACTCAAATGATGGGACAAGGCATTTATTAGTGTGAATGGACTCCAAACACCTCTAATATTTTCTTCGAAAAATACAGAAAACAAAAATTCTAAAGAATACTCATACATTAAGCACGATTATTGATAACGCCCAAACTAAAGCTCTCGTAAGAGTGTAAGCGGTCGCTGTCAAATATAGAACCCAACTGGGTTGGGTGTCGAATCCCACAGGGAATACTTGGTCACTAAGTAAGCAACTATTAATAGACTTTTGGTCGAAAATTCTACAAAAAGGGGGGATGGTTTAGGCGTGAATTAAAAGTTACAAAATAGGAAAGTAAAAACGGAATGTTTGGTAGGTTTAGATCAATGAGAATTGGAAGTTAGGGTTATGTCCACCTTATAAGTTCTACGTATCTATTGGCTATGAGTTATACGGAATTTAGACATGCATGCGCTTATAGAGTTTCGTATTCTATGGTAAATTCTAGTGTCTTTCGACCATCAAGGATTATCTCACTTTAACTCTTTCGAGCTTAAAGCGTATAACTAATGGTACGAATTCTCCAACAGGTTAATACAGTTACGGCACTAACTTTTAAACAGGGGTTGGTAGCCCTATTTCCTTGTCACTCTCTCTTTTCTAGACATGTAACTTTTCTTTCGAACAAGTTAATGCTATACTGGCATATTCTATATGTTTGCAACCACAAGAATTTAATTAAGATGAAGAGAGTAATGATATAAGGAGCATACACATCATGAATTCACAAACTCATAGCAATAGATAGTATCTCATAAGGCTTCCATAACCCTAACAGAGAAGTTTAGCTACTCATAATTGCAACGGAGATCACAATAAACATCATCATCGTACCAAAGCTTGAATGATCTCACGTCGATCACAAGAGCCGTGCTTTCTCTGTCAGAAAGTAACGTGAATAGTACTAAATGTCGAATAAAAGAAAAATAGAATTGAATAGAAAATAGGATGAATAAATTGAATTGAATTGAATTGATTGCTGAAAAGTTCAGCAAAATAGGGTTTTTATAACACCCATATCCTATTCCTACTAAGCTACTGCATACTTGTCCTAATTCTACTAGGTTACTGCTTCCTTATCCTAATCCTACTAAGTTACTACTGATCCCCAAGTCTTTGGAAATACTGTTTTTGCCCGGGACAAGTTTTCCATGCATCACTTTCAGTCCATAGGCTTCCAAAAGCTGCCTTCCTTCTACGTGAAGCTTCCTTTGGCGTCAAGTAGTCCATGAAATGCTGAAATCTTCATCATTTATACCTGAAAACTTTCTAATCACGTTGGTTAGCTCACTTACAGGAAAAAGGACTAAAAGTGCAGGAATTATATATTTTGTCCTTAAAACTTAGCTAAAATATGGGTGAATTAAGGTGCTTTAGGCGTGTAAATACGCCTATCATCAACACCCCACACTTAAAGCTTTGTTCGTCCTCGAACAAAATATCATGTCCATATAAACATCTACTTAGGATTTCACAGTAACAGCACAAACTGTTCAACAAGACATGCACGATAATCATTAACAAAGAGTAGTTTTATTGATCACTACTAGAAACAATTCAACCTCCAACATAGACTCGTGATGATGGTTAATTCGTATCCACAAGTTAAGGCACAAAGAATCATATAACACTACCCAAAACTCATCAACCATGAGTGTCTCACACAAGATATTACCCATAATCACTCACAAGTTTTGCATTTTTCAAAATGTGGGTATAATATTCTCCTTGCTCTCACTCTCACAAAGAATTCATATGATGCAACTGCTGACCATAGGCTTGCCCTTAGTGTAATGCTCTACTAATTTCAGAATGCTAAGCTTAGGATCAAATAGGTCTTTTACAGGTTGTAATGTAGGCTAAGGGATGGGTAGGACTATTTTGGCCAGAAATAGTGACTATGTTCCTAAGCACTTTGATACATCACATTATACCATTAACACTCTCTTTAAAACAACCTTTCTACCTTTTTTTTATCTACCACCCCTTTTCACCTATTTTGTTATTCAATTATAAACACAAAGATCTTTTTATCTTTTTATTTTTCTATTTTTTTTCATATTATAACACACCTCTATGATAGCCACTCTTTTTCATAACAAATTCAAGTACCAATACACTCTAAGGCATTATTCTCACCCAATTTCCTCTTATTTTTTCACATACCTTTACAATTTAAAGCGCTTAGGAATTTGGATGAAATTATGGTCTTGAAAAAAATGGATTAGGCTACGTATGAGGCTGTCAAAGAAGATAGCTTAAAGGCTCAAAAGGGGTTAACTAGGATAATGTCCACGGGTAGGTAAAAAAAAGGTAAACAAGTACAGGTTGCCAAAGAAATGCCTAAATCATATCCTAAACTTACACTCTTTATTTCGCTTTACATACACACTAGGCAAGTTCTAGCATCAGCCATAAACACAGAGTATATAATAATCTCACACACACAAGGCACATGGTCAACTTTATTGGGAGTATTGTAGACACTTGACCCAACAAATGAAGGAGTTAAACCACACACTTATCACATAGTGAGTCACACTTAGAGCCTAAACCTCTCAATACTAATGATTTTAGCACAACTATTGTCATAATACCATGCCGCCTATCAGAACAATTTCATGTACTTCATTTAAAATCTAAAAAAAACTTAAGGAAAGGAATTTTTTTTTGAAAATTTAACTACTACTAAAAACCAAACAAATGAACATAAATAAATGTAGGTAGGCGAAGAAATACAGCATACAAATACCATCACCCCACACTTAGACGGAACACACTGTCCTCAGTGGAAAATAAATAAGAAGAACCTGGTTAGTCGGACTTCCCCTCTATGTCTGGGGTCATACCCCCTGCATCGGAATTATCATCAGAGTCATCATCCTCAGAAGTTCCTCAAAATGTACCCCACTTGATTCCAAGAGTGCGTCGAGGTATTTGCAGCACGGAGGATTCAGCTTGCTCTTTTCTTCCTCTTTTCTTACCTTTCTGTGAGGTGGGCGCTTTTTTGTTTTCCTTGTCGTCCTTTTGAGTCCATTCTACCTGAGATCCTAATAGAGTCATGTTAGCTTTATCTCGGAAGATTCAATCGACAAACAGACAATAGTGGCGCCACCCCACACTTAATTTGTTGACACAAACTAATTAAGTGAATGATGTTGATTACTCAGACTTCATCGACATACATTTAGGGGATATGTTCCAACAATATGTTTAGCACAGTCATACTTTCATGTCATTTTACTATCCTTTCCAACTCTATTTCATGTAATCTTGACTATACTTTCATGTTTGGATTGATGTACCCTTTTGAACAAGACTACTACATAGAGATTGTATCAAGTTATGGCATAGAAATAATCACAACATCTCATGTTTGAAGTTAACCATGATTTTTCATCTCAATGAACAAGTCATTCGATCATGAAGACTTTCAAGTTACAAGATTATGCAATTTTCTTGACCATGTCAATTCCGTAAAAGTATGACAGTGTATCAAAATCAAATACAAGTTGGAAACAAGTCAAGAGCATCCTTACGTATTCTTTCACTCACTTAGTTGTATCACAACAAATCAACCACATTCAAATCACCAACACTACTTCAAGATTTAACAATTTATTATAGGCGTAGTATTATAATACTTACGGAATATAAAAGAAGAGCAAAGAAGTACTTACTTGGTTGATGGCCTCGGAAGATGTTCTTGCAAACTTAAAAGAGCAAAAGGAAAATTTTTGAAAGAATTTGGAGAGGTAGGCGGCGCTTAGGTTGGGTTTGTAATGAATTTTTGTTCTAAGACTAAGGTTCTATTTATAGGACAAGCTTGGGTCGGGTTTTGACCCATTTGGAATCGGATTTGGAGACCAAAAAGTAAGCATAGGCGGCGCCTAATGCTTTGCCTATGCTTGGCATAGGCGGCGCCTTTTGTAAAGCCTAGTTGGACATAGGCTTTGGCATAGGCGGCGCCTATGCTATGTCATTCTAGATTTAGAGACAAAAGGCTTTGGCATAGGCGGCGCCTATGCTATGGCATTGTTGGACCAAAGGATTTGGCATAGGCAGCGCCTATGCTATGGCATTGTTGGACCAAAGGCTTTGGCATAGGCAGCGCCTATGCTATGACATTCTAGATTCAGAGACCAAAGGCCATAGCATAGGCCTTGCCTTGTTCATTGCCTAGATTTACATAGGCCTTGCCTTGTTTATTGCCTAGATTTGCATAGGAAATGCCTAACCCATAGCCTTTGCTTCTTCATTCAAAACTTACCACCTTCAACATGAAACACTTCCAAATCAATATTTGAAACCAATCTCCTTCTTTATACCTCTTGCACCTACACTTACTCAAGAAAAATAAAAACGATTAGAACGATGGGTTACCTCCCATCAAGCGCCTTAGTTTTGGTCGTGGCTCGACAAAATCCTAGGAAAACAAAACAATTAAAAATGATGGGTTGCCTCCCACCAAGCGCTTGATTTATTGTCGCGACACGACATAGCTATCTCGATTACTTAGACTTCATCGAGATAGATAGTGCATCGTTTTCTGAATGGATTCAGACGACGCTGGTGCTTACTTGTATGCATGCAATCTTCTTCGAGATGACTCTTGTGCATACATATCCCAGGAGGGATACCAATTATATCATCAATAGTCCAACCCATGGCTCTCTTGTACCTCTTTAGAGCAGAGATGAGAGCCACTACGTGCTGTTCACCTAAATCAGCCACAACACTCACCGAAAGTGTATTTTCACTTCCAAAGAACGCATACCTTGGGTGACTGGGGAGCTCTTCCGATTCTAGCGTTGGTGGCTCTTCAATGGAAGTCTTCACTGTTGGTGAAGGTCGATTCTTAAGATCAAGGTCCAGATTCTTAGAAGCATGAGAATAGGACCCTATTCCTATTAGAGCACAAATAGTTTCTTCATGATCCTCAATATCTTCACTCTCGAAATTCAAAAGAACAACAGACAATGGCTCATCAGTAAGCTGCGTCTCTATAGATAATTCTTTTTCATTTTCATAATAAGCATCATCTACAGAGAACTCATTCATATCGCTGGGTTGCTTCATTGCTTTGCATACATCAAAACAGACCACTTCGTCATTCAATCGAAATAAAAGCTCATTAGCTCTCAAATTAATAAGCGCACTCTCTGTTGCGAGAAAAGGACGACCCAAGATTATGGGAGCTTCAGAATCCACCTCACAATCCAGAATAACAAAGTCTGCAGGAAAAATGAAGGAAGAAACCTTCACCAACACATCATTCAAGATACCCACAGGTCATTTTACTGACCTATCTGCCATCACGAGCCGCATATTGGTTGGTGTAGGGTCACCCAACCCCAACTTTTTGTACACGGATAGCGGCATCAAATTGATGCTAGCTCCCAAATCTCATAATGCCTTGGCAAAATCCAAAGATCCAATCATGCAAGGAATAGTGAAAGCACCAGGATCTACCTTCTTCTGTACTAGCGATCTCGTTGCAATTGCACTGCAATGATGAACATTGTCTGCCAACTCATAACTTGTTGACCGCTTCTTTGTCAAAAAGTCCTTCATGAATTTTGCGTACCCAGGCATCTGTTCTAGCGCCTCCACCAAAGGGACATTAATAGTCAGTTGCTTCAACATAGTCATAAATTTATTGAACCTGGTGTCATCAGCTTTCTTCTTCAGTCTCTGTGGAAAAGGTGGTGGTGGAAGGGGAATTATTTTCTCCACCACTTCCTTTTTATCTTGCTTCCGATTATCAACCTTTTCAGGAGTGTCGTCAGCCTTGTTCTTCAGTCTCTGAGGAAAAGGTGGTGGTGGAAGGGGAATAGTTTTCTCCACCACTTCCTTTTTATCTTGCTTCCGATTATCACTCTTTTTCAGGCTGGTGACGTCTAGGTGTAACATCATGCACACTCACCTCAGCTTCTTCGGCATCAACAACATCATCTGCTATATCATCAACCACCTGCTTGTCTTTGGAAGGATTCTCCAACACCTTACCACTTCTGGTAGTAATAGCCATACATGATCCGTCATTCCTTGGATTTTGCATAGTGTCACTAGGTAAAGTGCCAGACTTTCTTTGTTAAACGCTACTGAAAGTTGACTCAAATTGTTGCTCCAGCTGTTTTATTGAAATGGAATGCGAGTCAACCAATTGTTTCATTGAGGAAAAATCATTTATTACCTCAGTCACTCCCGTGTTGGTTGCCTCTACTCCTTTCACCAGCTTAGCCAACATATCTTCCATTGACATCTTCCCCGAACTAGATGCCGTGGCCTCACAATTTCCAGGAGGAATATACAAACCACTCCTGTCAGTCTTGTTCTTCCAACTACCTTGATCACGGTCCTTGTTTCCAGATTTGTCATAATAGTTTCGACCTTGATTTCCTTGGGCATTGCCTCAAAAACCCCCTGATTGTTCAAGTAGTTGACTTCTTCCTCGGAATTGGATTCCTCTCCTCCTTTTGACGCAACCGCTTTGACTTTTTCGGTCTTCCCTGATAATAGATGCTTTGTAAGAAGATCCATCTGTGTTTTCATGTGCGCCATATCTTGATCATGTTCTTCCTCTCTTCGCCTTTGTTCTGCAATCATGCCAATAGATGTGGTAGATCTTGCTACTTCTGAATCCCTGGTATGCCAAGCTCTACTTTGCTTTGTCATACGGTCTATCATATTGCTTGCTTGAATAAAGGTGAGGTCCATAAATGATCCTCCAGCCGCATTATCCACCACTGGCTTAGTTACCAAATTTAAGGATCTGTATAATATCTCCATCAAGTGGACATTGGTCATATGATGGTTTGGGCATCTCATAAGTTTTTTCTTGAATCTCTCCCATGTTTCATGGAGAGCTTCAGTTGGTAGCTGTCGAAAGTTGCTGATTTCATCTCTCAATTGTGCTCTCTTGGATGGCGGAAAGAATCTTTCTAGGAAAACGTCTTTCAATTGCCTCCAATTAGTGATAGAATCAGGAGTCAGCCCGTTCAACCATAGAGTTGCCTCCCCAGATAGAGACAATGGAAATAAGCGCAGCCAAATTGTATTCTGCCTAACGCCTGGATTGTTGAATGACTTGCATGTAGAGATAAAGTTGATCAGATGCATATTCGGATCATCACCTGCAAGTCCACCAAATAAGCCCTTTAGCTGCAACAACTGAATCATGGTGCTGGTGATATTGAACTTGGCTCCAGGTGCCAAGGGTGGAGGAATAATAGCTCCTGTGGCACCATCTCTATCCAGGTCGTCATCATCATCATCGAAAGGCATCTGCATAGCGCGGTGTTCAGGCCTAAATCTGGCTTGACGATCTCTTCTATTTATAGGTGTCACCAACTCAGCATCACGCCTAGGGTTTAGTAGCTCGTCATCACCAAGGTCCTCATCATCAAGATTTGTTGCCCGGCTAGGGTTATCAATATTCTGTTGATGTACTTGGGCAGCGGCCAACACAGATAGTCTAGCCTGCTTCTGTTGAGCAGCCCTTCTCTCAATGTCACGTTGTGCATCCATCCTTCTAATAAGTTGCGGTTCAGGGTTTTATGGGTAATAATGGTTGTCCCAAACTTCGAGTATTTGGCATGCACTGAACAAAAACCTGCAGAAAACAAAAACAACAACTAAAAGTAAAGTACGAGAATCTTTGACCAAAGGGTCTAGTAACTATCACAAACTTAGTTGACAACCGTATTCCCCAGCAACGGCGCCAAAATTTGATAACGCCCAAACTACAGCTCTCGTAAGAGTGTAAGCGGTCACTGTCAAATATAGAACCCAACTGGGTTGGGTGTCGAATCCCACAGAGAATACTTGGTCACTAAGTAAGCAACTATTAATAGACTTTTGGTTGAAAATTCTACAAAAAGGGGGGATGGTTTAGGCGTGAATTAAAATTAACAAAATAGCAAAGTAAAAACGGAATGTTTGGTAGGTTTAGATCAATGAGAATTGGAAGTTAGGGTTATGTCCACCTTATAAGTTCTACGTATCTATTGGCTATGAGTTATGCGGAATTCAGACATGCATGCGCTTATAGAGTTTCGTATTCTATGGTAAATCCTAGTATCTTTAGACCATCAAGGATTATCTCACTTTAACTCTTTCGAGCTTAAAACGTATAACTAATGGTACGAATTCTCCAACAGGTTAATCCAGTTACGGCACTAACTTTTAAACAGAGGTTGGTATCCCTATTTCCTTGTCACTCTCTCTTTTCCAGACATGTAACTTTTCTTTCGAACAAGTTAATGCTATACTGGCGTATTCTATATGTTTGCAACCACAAGAATTTAATTAAAATAAAGAGAGTAATGATATAAGGAGCATACACATCATGAATTCACAAACTCATAGCAATAGATAGTATCTCATAAGGCTTCCATAACCCTAACAGAGAAGTTTAGCTACTCATAATTGCAACGGAGATCACAATAAACATCATCATCGTACCAAAGCTTGAATGATCTCACGTTGGTCACAAGATCCGTGCTTTCTCTGTCAGAAAGTAACGTGAATAGTACTAAATATCGAATAAAAGAAAAATAGAATTGAATAGAAAATAGGATGAATGAATTGAATTGAATTGAATTGATTGCTGAAAAGTTCAGCAAAATAGGGTTTTTATAACACCCATATCCTATTCCTACTAAGCTACTGCATACTTGTCCTAATCCTACTAGGTTACTGCTTCCTTATCCTAATCCTACTAAGTTCCTGCTGATCCCCAAGTCTTTGGAAATACTGCCCGGGACAAGTTTTCCATGCATCACTTTCAGTCCATAGGATTCCAAAAGCTGCCTTCCTTCTTACGTGAAGCTTCCTTTGGCGTCAACTAGTCCATGAAATACTGAAATCTTCATCATTTATACCTGAAAACTTTCTAATCACGTTGGTTAGCTCACTTACAGGAAAAAGGACTAAAAGTGCAGGAATTATATATTTTGTCCTCAAAACTTAGCTAAAATATGGGTGAATTAAGGCGCTTTAGGCGTGTAAATACGCCTATCATCAAATATCCAAAGCAGAAAACAAGAATGGATACTTGAACTTCATGTTCTCTTTGGCTTCCGAAGTAGGCTTTTCAACTTTACGGTTTCTCCATGGAACTTTTATTGAAGCTACATCCTTTGTCCTTAACCGACAAACTTGAATATCCAAAATTTCAACCGGGACTTCCTCATAAGATAACAAATCTAAAATATCTACCTCCTCCAAAGGAACAACTATCAAAATATCACCCACATACTTTCTCAAACTAAAGGGAAACTCTAATTCATACGCAACATTACCAACCCTCTCCAACACCAAGTACAGACCAATATATCAGGGGCAGATCTTTCCCTTCTTACCAAACCACATTACTTTCTTCATGGGGGATGCCTTTAAGAATACCCAATCACCAACACTGAACTCCAACTCCTTTCGCCTCACATCCATTTAGGAATTTTGGCGACTTTGGATAGATTTAAGTCTATCCCTAATCACGTTACCTTCTTTATCACTTGGTAAACCAAATCTGTGCCAAACATCTCAGCCTCACCAGCTTTAAACCACCCAATGGAAGACCTATACCTCCCACCTTACAAGGCCTCAAAAGGATCCATACCAATACTAGAGTGGTACTTATTATTATACATAAACTTTATAAAAGGTAAATGATAAACCCAACTACCACCATAGCCAATCACGCAAGATTGAAGCATATCTTTCAATGTCTGAATAGTCCTTTCCACTTGCTCATCCAAATACAGATGGAAAGCAATACTAAGGTTCTCCTTAATTCCTAAAACTCTCTGAAATGAATGATAAAACTGTGATAAGAACTTAGTACCACGATTGAACTTGATAGAAGTGAGTAGATTTAGTCATCCTATCCACGATGACCCAATTCAAATCAAACTGATATCGATATTGAGAATGACTGGTAATCAAATCCATATTAATCATTTCCTACTTCTACATAGGCAGCTCAATTTCTTAATACAACCCTTCGAGCCACATGTTGCTCAACCTTCACTTGCTAACACACCATGAATTTAGCCATAAAATTGGTCACATCTCACTTCATATTTTTCTCCAATAAATTTCCTTAATATCATGATACATCTTCATCGAACCATGATGAATGGCATAAAGAGACTCATGATCCTCAACCATGATCCTCACTCACAACCCATCAAATTTAGGAACATATAACCTGCCTTGGTACCTCACGATACCATCACCACCAATCTCAAAAGATATATTATTTTGATGACCCACATCTCTCATAAGTTTAATTAAGAAAGAATCAAACGCCTGCTTCTTTTTTATTTTAGTACCAAGAGAGGACTACGCCATCTTTTGCACAAGCATACCTCCATCTTCAGAGTCTAAGAGACGAACTCTAAGGTTATCCAAATAGTGAATATCTTTAACCAATTCCCACTTATCCTCATCCATATGAGCTAGACTCCCCATTGATAACCTGCTAAGAGAACCAAAAACTAAATTATCTTTACCTGGGTGGTAATAGAGACTTATGTCATAATCCTTGAGCAAATCAAGCCACCTCCTCTACCTTAGATTCACCTTCTTCTGAGTGAACACATACTGCAAGCTCTTATGATCAGAATAAATATTAATATGGACTTTATACAAATATTAATGCTAAATCTTCAATGTGAACATCACAACCAATAATTCTAGGTGATAAATCAGAATTCCTCGCATGAACTTTCAACTTCCTAGAAGCATAGGAAACCACTTTGCCACACTATATTACCACACAACCAAGTCCAAAATAAAATGCATTACAATAAACCATGAATCCATCATTACCCTAAAGAGGGTAAAAATAGGAGCTAAAGTCAACTTATCCATCAATTTTTTAAAATCACCCTCACAAGTATTCGACCATAAGAACTTCACCTTCTTCAAGGTCAACTTAGTCAGTGAGGCAGCTTTAGTCGAGAAACTCTTCATAAATCTCCGACAGTAATAGGATAAACCTAAAAAGCTCCAAATATTGGTTGGAGTCATGGGCCTAGGCCACTTCTTAACCACTACAAATTTTTGCAGATTCACCAGAACTCGCACTTCAAAAACTTAGCATACAAATTCTAATTTTTCAAGGTCTATAAAATAATGTGGATATGGTCGGCGTGATCCACCTCACTCCTATAGTACACCAGAATATCATTAATGAACATTATGACAAACAAATCAAAGAACTAACTGAACACCCGATTAATGAGATCCATAAATATTGATGGGGCATTTGTCAGACCAAAAGACATGACTATTGTAAGTTCCAACAAAGTTACCTCATAGTTTGAGCCTTAGGGCGTGTCGAGTAAGACGTGATTTCGGCCCTAAAAGAATGAGAAGTGGCTTCCTAAGTGAGTATCATGTTAACCATATAGAATTTCACTAAATTCAAATTTCTATCACATGAGAAATATGATAAGCTTTTCATCGATATAAGATTTGCCCAAATCTAATACCCGGGTGAGAAGTTATGGCTAATTTAAGCCTTAGTCGTAAAATTGTCATTTTAGTCCTTAGAGCATCGCGGAGAGGGTCAATTTGACAATTGTCAAATTCCAGTGGAGCTCCGTAATATTGGCACATCACATTGAGGTTCCAGGTCCCAACTAGTGGGAAAATGTGATGGCTCTGCGTCACGGTGACTCCCATATTGCCAATCATCAAATTCCAGTGAGCCACCATGATAAGTGGTGATTTTGATAGCCTATTAAATCGGGTTCCCAGTTCAATTTTTCTAGATTCATGCAAAAGTCAAAAAGGGCACTTTGGACTTTTTCTAAGCTTATAAAACTGTGTAAACACCAAATCAAAGCCATTTACACGCATCCTATGAGCTTTTTCTCAAGTTTTCTCTCATAAAAAACCCTAAGTATCCAAAACCTCTTCAAAGAATCTCAAGAATCCACAATGGATTTTCTAAATTGAGTCAAGATTCAAGGTTCCCAAGTCAAGGGACTCAAGAACCCGCATTCAAGAGTACGAATAGAGTTCCAAAAGTGAGAGTTTATCTAAAGCTTCTAATTCAAGGTATATGGGGTTTTGAACAAGGGTAACCCTTTCACCCTTGTGCCCAAAAAGCTTATTTACATCATGATTTTGCTGAAATCTGTGGTTTTTTTTACATGAATTTGAATTGGGGGGTTTTACCCATTATTATTGAATGCATCACCTTGATATTTCACATAAATTGAGAGTTAAATGGCATGATTTCTATATGTTTTCTTGAGTGTTTACAACTGGGTATAAACCCCATGATTTTACTCCTTAATAAGCTAAAATTTGCAATGTTTGAGGTGGTGAAGCATATGACTAAATTGAGATTTTGAGATATATTGCTAAAATTCCCAGATTTCTACATGATTTTTGAATTTATATGCTTTATATATTATGCTTTTGATAAGCTTTAACTTGAGATTGAACTATGAGTTGGTAATATCTATTTGAGACTTGTAAAATTATGAATACTTAT
Source organism: Capsicum baccatum var. pendulum (assembly GCA_030864225.1). Taxonomy (NCBI): domain Eukaryota; kingdom Viridiplantae; phylum Streptophyta; class Magnoliopsida; order Solanales; family Solanaceae; genus Capsicum; species Capsicum baccatum. The sequence goes on along the minus strand of CM061557.1, from coordinate 39,556,100 downwards.
GCTATAATTAGCGATGATTTGAGTATTTTGAGATGATTGAGAAATGAATTGACCTAATGGTTCAAAATCTTTGAAATTCACTTCATCATATGAGATTATCGATTTGATTATTGAGTTCGTGGTGAACCATGAAATTATTCTAAAAGTGGATTTTTATGAGATGAGCGCAGATAATCTAAAGGGAGTAGTACTTAGCACCTAGCGGGTAAGTCACTACGGTTTCTTACCCCAAAACTACGTTCCACCATAGGTTGGGCCTGAGGCCGAGCTTATGATGATTATGATTGGACCCGAGGCCGAGATTTATTTGGTGATCACTATACCTAGGTTATACTCCCTAGCTAGATATGACGCTCCTCCCCAATGTGGGGTCTCCTCCTTAGGAGGACAAAACATTGGACTCCATGTAGCTCGCATGGTTTATGTCGGTTATGAGAACCTCCCTTGTCCTTTAAAACTTCAAGATCAAATACTTTTTTTCCTTTCCTATAGTCTACTTTCCTAAATGGTTGAAATGCAAAGATGTTCCCAAACCAAGGTATTTTCTTGATGAGAGTTATTTTCCAAAATGAAATCATCTTCCCTTATAATGGTACTTTTCATAAACCTTTGAGATAAGTTATTTCATTAAGCTAGAATACTTTTCCATTTGAGATAGCATGATTTTACCTAAAGTTTGAAATGAGATAATTTCCTAAAGTGAATGAAATACTTTCAAGTATGTTTTCCGAGTCATATGATTTTGATTTCCAAGTATTCGAGTTCTAAATGGTTATGAAATATTGAGCATTGAGAAGGTTTTACTCTCCATGAGTCATATGCATGAGTTGAAAGTATTGTTCAAAGTCCCTTAGCCTTTGGGTATTGAGAAAAAGAGAAGATTTCTATTTTTTAAGGTTAAAGAGCAATGACTTACGAGATTTGTGTTGCATGACTCATTCTACATGAATTATGAGCTTTATATTTTATACTTGTTCAAGCCATGTGAGTCGTCTAATTTTGCATACATGATTTGATTGAAGAAGATCGATACTATTTTTATACATATGCATTCACTCCCGCATACTCAGTATATTCCAAAGTACTGATTCACACATATGTCTATGTGCTACATTATCTTATAATGTAGGTTCAGGTGCTCAGTCCGAGCCTCATCTGTGATTCTTCGAGTACCTTGCCTACGTTTTCTATAGTGGTGAGTCCTCATGGTTCGAGGATCGATCTTCAGATATTTTCTGTATTTGAGAGACTATGTTTTATCTTCAGTTTATTTCAAGTCAGTTGGGGACCTATCCCAATGACTCTCTAGTTTTTGATTCATAGATGTTTTGTCAGACTAGTATCATACTTGTGATGTGTCGAGGGTTCAGTATTGTCATTTTGTTGAGGTTTCTCTATATTATGGTTATATGGACCGAGTATCTTTCTCATATTTCCTTTTATGTGATATGACTATGAGAGTGTTGAGTCTACTTCATTATGAATTAAATGTTATTGGTAGAAATCGGCTGTAAGGGTTAACTTCGGGCTACTTGTAGCCTTAAGCACCATGTGACGTCCTGAGAGAGTATTTCGCGTCATTACAAACATAGTATCAGAGCTAGGTTTCTAAGGAGTCCTAAGGAGTTTGACAAGCCTCGTTGAGTAGAGTCTTGATCATCGGTGTGTAGCGTGCCATATCTATGAGCAAGAGGCTATGAGACATTCTAAGAAAAATTATTTTTTCTTTCAGATTCTATCGTGCCTACAGTTGTCCCTCTTATCTAATGATCTGTGCTATTCCATTCTTAGAAAATCCCTCCTCGAAGAGCGAATGTCCACAAAAATAATGATGAGCAATCCCCACCTATTGATCCTTTGAATGAGACGATATCCCATGCTTAGTTTAGTGCAGCCTTTCAAGCGTTAGCCCAAGCAGTCACCGTAAATATATAGGCCAATAACGAGGCCCCAGTTGCTAATCAGTAGGGCGGTAATGTAGTTGCGGCTAGGATTCATGACTTTATGTGGATGAATCCGCCTGAGTTCTATGGGTTGAAGGTTAATGAGGACTCACAGTTATACTTAGAGGAGGTGTGGAAGATCATAATTGTGATGCATATTTTGGAATAAGAAAGTGTTGAGTTGGCATCCTATAGACTGAAGGACATTTCTTATGATTGGGTTATATTGTGGAAGAAGGGTAGAGGTGAGAATGCCTCTCTTATAACTTGGAAAGTATTCCAATATGCCTTCTTGGACTAGTTATTTCCACTTGAGATGAGGAAGGCAAAGATTGAGGAGTTCATGAACTTGAGGCAGGGCTCCATGACTATTAAGGTGTACTGCTTGAAGTTCAATCAGCTGTCCAAGTACGCTCCTAATTTGATTTCCAACTCTCGGGATAGTATGAGTAAGTTTGTGACCAGTGTTTTTGGGATGGTACTGAAGGAGTGTATGGATGCAATGTTACATAAGGATATAGATCTGGGTAAGTTGATGACGGATGCCCAACAGATATAGCCAGCCTAGGTTCCATGGAGGGAACCATCCCTAGTTTTAGAGATGACCGTCTATTCCAGTGCCTTCATCAGCTAGTTCTCCCACACCTAGAGGTAGGCTAGAGCAAGGGAGTAAGTCTTTCATGTCTAGGTCGCAGAACAGTGTTGGTAACCAGCCCCGTTATCCTTCTTGTCCTAAATGTGGTAGGAATCATCTTGGGGAGTGTTTTAGTGATGTAAGGGGTTATTTTGGTTATGTCAAGCAGGTAAACAGACTTAGAAATTGTCCCCATGCTAGACAAGGGAACAGAGATACCCGACCTTAGGCATAGGCTGCTAGCGCACCAGCTCTGGTACTCTGTCCTGCCCCTACTCAGGGCGCTTCTTCTAGCACTACTGGTGATCAGCGCCAGAACAGATTCTATGCCTTGCAACCCCATTGAGAGTAGAAGGACTCTCCTGATGTTGTTATTGGTATGCTCTGTGTCTTTTGTCTTGATGTTTATGTGTTGTTGGACCCCGGGTCAAATCTCTCTTATGTGACCCCACTTATAGTTGTGAATTTCAAAATAAGTCCCGAAAAGATTCCTGAGCCTTTCCTAGTTTCAACTCTAGTCGGAGAGTCAGTTGTTGCTAAACAAGTGTATATAGGTTGCCCTATTACCGTGCTTCATAGAGTCGTACCCACTGATTTGATAGAGTTAGACATGGTATATTTTGACCTTATTCTGGGTATGGATTGGCTACATTCTTGCTACGCGTCTATAGATTGTCATACCTATGTGGACAAGTTCAATTTTCATGATGAACCAGTGATTGAGTGGTCCAGGAGTTCGGTATCTCCCAAAAGTCATTTTATCTCCTATATCAAAGCCAGAAAGCTTATATCCAAAGGTTGGATTTACCACCTAGTTAGAGTCAAGCACACTCAGTCTGAGGCTCCAATTATTTAGTCAGTCGATATTGTTAATGAGTTTCCAGTTGTCTTTCCGGAAGATCTCCTAGGGATAGCTCCCGATAGAGAGATAGAGTTTGGAATTGACCTTCTTCCCAACACTCGACCTATTTCTATTCTGCCATACCGCATGGCACCTGCAGATCTGAAGGAGCAACTCAAAGATCTCTTAGACAAAGGTTTCATTAGGTCCAGTATTTCTCCTTGGGCACACCTGTATTGTTTGTGAGGAAAAAGGATGGATCTTTGTGTATGTTCATTGATTACCGTCAACTGAATAAGGTCACAGTCAAAAATAAGTATCCTCTTCCGAGAATTGATGACCTGTTCAATCAGTTTCAAGGTGCAAGTTATTTCTCTAAGATAGACCTTAGATCCGACTATTATCAACTTAAGGTGAGGGAATGTGATATTCCAAAGACAGCCTTTCGGACCCATTATGGTCATTTTAAGTTTCTAGTTATGTCTTTTGGGCTAACCAATACCCCAGTAGCCTTCATAGACCTCATGAATCGAGTGTTCAAGCAATACCTTGATACGTTTGTCATTGTCTTTATAGATGACATCCTTGTGTACTCCCCCGATAAGAATGACTATGCATCTCATCTTAGAATTGTCTTACAAACTCTTAGAGATCACCATTTTTTTGCCAAATTTAGTAAGTGTGAATTTTGGCTAAGGTCTGTAGCCTTTCTAGGTCATGTTGTTTCAGCCAAAGATATTAGAGTTGATCTCCAAAAGACAGAAGCTATTAGAAATTGGCCTAGACCCATCTCTCCGTCTGATATTAGAAGTTTCTTGGGTTTAGTAGGCTATTATCGTCGTTTTGTTGAGGGTTTCTCTTCCATTGCATCTCCTATGACCTGGTTGACCCAAAAAAAGGTTAAATTCCAGTGGTTCGATTCCTGTGAGAAGAGTTTTCAGGAGTTGAAGACTCGACTCACATTAGCCCCTATGTTGACTTTGTCAGATAGTACTGATGGTTTTGTGGTGTATTGTGATGCCTCTAGAGTTGGTTTGGGTTGTGTGTTGATGCAAAGATGTAAGGTTATAGCCTATTCCTATAGACAGTTGAAGCCACATGAAAGGAACTACCTGACACATGATCTTGAGTTAGCTGTTGTGATCTTTGATTTGAAAATTAGGAGACACTATCTTTATGGTTTCCATGTTGATGTGTTCACTGATCATAAGAGCTTGCAGTATGTGTTTACCCAGAAGGAGTCAGTTAAGGACCAAAAGGTAGAGGTTTTCTCCCAAGGAGGAGATGTTGTGTTGAGATTGCGTGGTAGGTTGCGTGTCCCGTGTGTTGATGATTTACAACAGAGAATTATGGGTGAAGCAGATGGCGCTTGTTATTCCATTCAACTCGGCACTACCAAGATGTACCGCGACTTATGGGAAATCTATTAGTGGAATGGTATGAAGAAGGACAGAGCCGAGTTTGTAGCAAATTGTGCAACGTGTTAACAGGTTAAGGTAGAGCAACAAAGATCGGGTGGTGTGATGCAAGAGTTTAGTATACCCACTTAGAAGTGGGAGATGGTGAATATGGACTTCGTGACTGGGTTGCCTCTTTCACACCATCATCATGATTCCATTTGGGTTGTTGTGGATAGGTTGACTAAGTCCGCACATTTCTTGCCCATGCACACATCTTATATGATTGAGAATTATACTAGATTGTATATTCGGGAGTTGGTCAGGCTGCATGGAGTTCCCTTGTCTATCATTTCGGATAGGGGTACTCAATTTACTTCTCAGTTTTTGAGGGCGTTTCAGTAGGGTCTTGGCACCGAAGTTCTTTTGATCTTATCTTTTCACCCGCAAACAGATGGTTAGGCTGAGAGGACCATTCAGACCCTAGAGGATATGTTGAGGGCGTACACTCTTGATTTCAAAGGTAGTTGGGATGAGCATTTTCTATTGATAGAGTTTGCCTACAACAATAGTTTCTATGCTAGCATTGAGATGGCACCATTTGAGGCCTTGTATTATAGGAGGTGTAGATCACCCATAGGTTCGTTTGAAGTGGGTGAAGCTATTGCGGGTGGGCCTGATGCAGTGTTTGAAGCTATAGAGAAAGTTAAGTTTATTAGAGAAAGGTTGAAGACCGCTCAAAGTCATCAAAAGTCTTAGGAAGATGTGACGAGGAGAGATCTTGAGTTTGGGGTGAGTGACTTGGTGTACTTGAAGATTTCACCCATGGAAGTGGTGAAGAAGTTTGGTAAGAAGGGAAAGCTTAGTCCCCGTTATGTTGGCCCTTATCGAGTCTTGATCCATGTTGGTAAAGTGGCCTATGAGGTTGCGTTGCCCTCGGAGTTGTCTGCCATTCATCATATCTTCCATGTCTCCATGCTTAAGAGGCATATAGGTGATTCTATTATGGTTGATCCTTCAGAAAGTGTTGATATTTAGGATAGCCTTTCCTTCGATGAAATTCCTGTTGAGATCCTAGGTTTTCAAGTCCGTCGGCTGAGGAACAAAGAGGTTCTCTTGATTAAGGTGTTGTGGCGTAGCCAGTCTATTGAGGGTGCTACTTGGGAGGCAGAAACAGACATACAAGCCAAGTACCCGCACCTTTTTTCCGTGGGTTCAGACCAAGCCGAAGGTACTATTCTTCCTTAATTCAGCCCTTCTAGTCTAAAGTTCAGCTAAGCATCTATCCTTGTATGAGTTCTTGCATTGTCCTAAGTATTCATGAGTTTAGAAAGGTCTTGAACCATTTAGTAATTATTTCAGCATGTGTACTCTGTTTCTCCTGTATTCCTAGCCTAACTCACGATATTCGAGGATGAATGTTCCCAAGGGGGAGATATTGTAAGGTCCCTCAAAGTTTCCTCGTAGTTTGATCCTTAGGGCGTGTCGAGTGAGGTGTGATTCCAGCCATAAAAGATTGAGAAGTGGCTTTCTAAGTGAGTATCATTCTAACCATATAGAATTTCCCTAATTTTGACTTTCTATCACGTGAGAAATCTGATAAGCTTTTCATCGATATATTTTTAAAAATCTGATACCCAGGTAAGAAGTTATGGCTTATTTAAGCCTTAGTCGTAAAACTGTGTTATTTTAGTGCTTGGCACATCGCGGAGAGGGTCAATTTGACAATTGTCAAATTCTAGTGGAGCTCCGTTATATTGGCACGTTGTGCTGAGGTTCTAGGTCCCAACCAGTGGGAAAATGTGATGATTCCGCATTGCGGTGACTCCCATATTGCCAATCGTCAATTTCCACTGAGCCACCGGGATAAGTGGCGCATCGCAGTGGCCTATGAAATCGAGTTCCCATTTCAATTTTTCCAGATTCATGCAAAAGCCAAAAAGGGCACTTTGGACTTTTTCCAAGCCTATAAAACCATATAAACACCAAATCAAGGCCATTTACAAGCATCCTATGAGGTTTTTCTCAAGTTTTCTCTCATAAAAAACACTAAGTATCCAAAACCTCTTCCAAGAATCTCAAGAATCCACGATGGGTTTTCTAAATTGAGTCAAGATTCAAGGTTCCCAAGTCAAGGGACTCAAGAACCCGCATTCAAGAGTATGAATAGAGTTCCAAAAGTGAGAGTTCATGTAAAGCTTCTAATTCAAGGTATGTGAGGTTTTGAACAAGGGTAACCCTTTCACCCTTGTGCCCAAAAAGATTATTTATATCATGATTATATTGAAATCTATGGAGTTTTTACATGAATTTGAATTAGGGATTTTCACCCATTATTATTGAATGCATTACCTTGATATTTCCCATAAATTGAGAGTTAAATGTCATGATTGCTCGATGTTTTATTGAGTGTTTACATCTGGGTATAAACCCCATGATTTTACTCCTTGATAAGATAATATTTGCAATGTTTGAGGTGGTGAAGCATATGACTAAATTGAGATTTTGAGATATATTGCTAAAATTCCCAGATTTCTACATGATTTATGAATCTATATGCTTTATATATTATGCTTTTGATAAGCTTTAACTTGAGATTGAACTATGGGTTAGTAAGCTCTATTTGAAACTTGTGAAATTATGAACTCTTGTGCTATAAGCAGTGATGATTTGAGTATTTTGAGATGATTGAGAAATGAATTGACCTATGGTCCAAAATCTTTCAAATCCACTTCATCATATGAGATTATCAATTTAATTATTGGGTTCGTGGTGAACCATGAGATTATTCTAAAAAGGATTTTTATGAGATGAGCGCAGATAATCTAAAGAGAGTAGTACTTAGCACCGAGCGGTAAGTCACTACGGTTTCTTACCCCAAAACTACGTGCCACCGTAGGTTGGGCCTGAGGTTGAGTTTATGATGATTATGATTGGGCCCGAGTCTGAGTTTTGTTAAGTTATCACTAGACCTAGGTTATACTCCATGGCAAGAGCATGACACTCCTCCCCAACGTGGGGTCTCTTCCTTAGGAGGACAAAACATTGGACACCATGTAGTTCACATGGTTTATGTCGGTTACAAGAACCTCCCTTGCTATTGAAAACTCCGATATTAAATACTTATTTTCCTTTCCTATTGTCTAATTTCCTAAATGGTTGAATTGCAAAGATGTTCCCAAACCAAGGTATTTTCTTGATGATAGTTATTTCTCTAAATGAAAGCATCTTCCCTTGTTATGGTACTTTTCATAAAGCTTTGAGATAAATTATTTCCTTAAGCTAGAATACTTTTCCATTTGAGATAGCATGATTTTACTTAAAGCTTGAAATGAGATAATTTGCTAAAGTAAATGAAATACCTTTAAGTATGTTTTCCGAGTCATATGATTCCTATTTCCATGTATATGAGTTCTAAATGGTTATGAAATATTGAGCATTGAGAAGGTTTTACTCTCTATGAGACATATGCATGAGTTGAAAGTATTGTTCAAAGTCCCTTAGCCTTTGGGTATTGAGAATAAGAGAAGATTTCTGGTTTTTAAGGTTAAAGATTGATGACTCACGAGATTTGTGTTGCATGCCTCATTCTACATGACTTATGAGCTTTATATTTTATGCTTGTTCAAGCCATGTGAGTCGTCTAATTTTGCATATATGATTTGATTGAAGAAGATCGGTACTATTTTTATACATATGCATTCACCCCCACATACTCAGTATATTCCAAAGTACTGATTCACATATATGTCTATGTGCTACATTATCTTAGAATGTTGGTTCAGGTGCTCAGTCCCAACCTTATCCAAGATTCTTCGAGTACCGTGCCTATGTTTTCTATAGTGGTGAGTCCTCATGGTTCGAGGACCGATCTTTAGATATTTTCTGTATTTGAGAGACTATGTTTTATCTTCAGTTTATTTCAAGTCAGTTGGGGACCTGTCCCAACGGCTCTATAGTTTTTGATTCATAGAGGTTTTGTTAGACTAGTATCATACTTGTGATGTTTCGAGGGTTCAGTATTGTGGTTTTATTGAGATTTTTCCGTATTATGGTCATATGGACCGAGTATCTTTCCCGTATTTCCTTTCATGTGATATGACTATGCGAGTGTTGAGTCTATTTCATTATGAATTGAGTGTTATTGGTAGAAACTAGCTCTAAGGGTTAGCTTGGGGGTACTTATTGCCTTAAACACCGTGTGACGTCCTGGGAGATGATTTTGGGTCGTTACAACTATGAACACATAGTGACCATATCGAGTTTAGAAAGCAGTCTTAAAGATATCCAACTCCCTAATCCTTAGCTGATGATAACTGGACCAAAAATTAATTTAAGAGAAACATCTAGCACCTTAAAGATGGTCAAACAAATCATCAATCTAAGGAAGAGGATACTTATTCTTTACGATCACGTTATTCAACTGATTGTAATCGATGCACATCCGAAGGGAACCATTCTTATTACGCATAAATAAAATAGGATCACACACTTAGACATACTAGAACGGATAAAACCCTTGTCAATGAGGTCGTTCCGCTGCTCTTTAAGCTCCTTCAACTAAGGCGGAACCATTCTATAAGGAGGGAAGAGATAAGAAGAGTGTGTGGAACAAGGTCAATCCTAAAATCAATCTCCCTATCAGGAGGAATACAATAAGATCATCAGGAAAAACCTTGGGGAATTTATTAACCATGATAACCGATTCTAAGGAAGGACCGTCCGAGTTAGAATCTTTAACCCAGACCAAATGATAAAGACGTCCCTTGGAAATCAACTTTCAATCTCTAAGATACGCTATGAATCTTTCCTTAGGCACTAGAGAACCCCCTTCCCACTCAATGACTGGCTCATTAGGGAATTTAAACATGATCTTACAAGTTCGAATGTCTGAAGAGGCATAGGACGAGTGCAACTAGTCCATCCCTAATATGACATCAAAATCAACCATGTCTAACTCTATTAGAGCTATCAGAGTCTCTACCACCAACAGACACCATACAACCCCTATATACTTTTATAGCAACCACAAAGTCACCTACATGGGTAGGGTAGAAATAAAAAAGGGGTCCGAAATACACTCAAGATAGAATCCAAAATGCATAGCCACAAATAAGTTCACATAATAGAGAGTGGACCTTGGATCAAGTAAGCAATAGTCATTACGAGAAAAGAATCATAACATACCTGTGACAATATCGAGAGGTGCCTTAGAGTCCTAGCGGGTAGCAAGAGACTACAAGAGATTCCAGTTTGTGTCGGTACTAGAAGAAGAAACAACATCCTTTTGTATAAGAGTTGATGAAGTTGCAATAGGAATCTTATTTTCCCATGAAAAAACCTTAGAAGGATAATTCATCTGTATCTTTCCAACCTGGCCATATTTAAAATACATGTTTCTCTCTTCTTCACAAAAACCACAATGCACTTGCCCACAGAATCTATACGAAGGATATGATGGAGCTGAATAAGCTCTACTAGCCTAAGATTGGGCACCCTGTGCCCTAAACCTTCTATCATGATGAGAACAACTATCATGCTGAGAAAGAAAGTTGCAAGAAGAGCGTGAACAAATGACTGCCGATTTGAAATGAGATATGGATCAAAATTTGGAAAAGAAAATAAAAGAGGAGCGTGAACACATGAAAGCAGAAGTAGAAAAAAATACTCCAAGAAAAAATGGCTGCAATTATGGCTGGAATGCAATGGTTACTTTCTTGTCCAACTCATTGTACAAAAAAGAACCATTAGCACTCAACTTTTTTTTTCTACAAGTCACAAAAACTATTTGCAAATGAAAATGTGAAAATAGTCTAAGGACAATGAATGAAATTTTGAAAATATTAACAAATAAAGAACACAAAGGATGATGAGACATATAAGCTTTTATATCTAATGTCTCTTCAGTTATTCTTCTTTTTTTTCTCTTCAGGACCTTATGTCTCTCATAGTTTCCTATGATTGATGCTTTGTAGTAAAATCAGCCATCAACATTCTTGAATTTGCTGGTATGAATTTGTTGGTAAGAATTTGCTGGTATGAATCTGCTGTATGAATTTGCTGGTATGAATTTTTTGTTCCACCATATCATTTTCCCATTTATTAGTTGGATAATTTTCTAAAAGCTAGTTTAAATGGGTATATGTTTGCATTGTCCTTCCAAAATCTTTACCAAACTATGGAATTGCTTAAAGCTTGAGATTTCATCGGGAAAGATCAAAGTGTAAAAACAAATATACACAAGGTAGGATTTTCTTATTAAGATGTACCAAACTATGTTTAGAAGTTGGAATTGATCCTTTCAAGGGTGAAGTTGTAATTAATTCTCTCAGGGGTAAACTTGTCACCTCATTAATGAAATCTTCACCGCTGCCTTTTAGTTCATTCATTACTTTCACTGTTTCTTGACTCACTTTAGTCAAACTTCCTTTGTATACCTTACCAAATCCTTCGTGTCCTAGTTTGCTTCTGGCCAGTGATTCTTTTGATATCTGTAAAATTTCATCTCTTTGGAGCATATGACCCATAGTTCTCCAAGAAGTCTTCAACTTCTTGGAGATCCTAACTTTAGATCTCCAAAACCTGACGTATTTGTACCATAAGATGTTGTTTTTGAATCAAAAGATTAAAACCAATAGTCCAACATAAAAAAATTAGCACCTATGGAAAGAAAATGGTCATGCACCATTAAAGAATATAAATTAAATTCATTTTGAAATCTCATGCACTATCTAGGAAATTGTCTGGAGAAGAAAAAAGAAGACATATGACTACCAAGAATCAGATTGTCTGAATGTGACCCCTTTTTGATGTTTCTACTGTTATATTGCTAACTTCTCCAACACCTTCAAATGAACACTTTTGAGTTTCCAATTAAGAGATAATATCTGTTAATGGTAGAATTAAGGAGATGTCTACCTTTATGGAAAGAAAATTTGTTGGTTTTATCAGTATAGCATCGACCTCCATCTTGGTGACATTTGTTATAGTCATGAGACAGTTTCCATTCTACTTGAAATTCGGGACCTAACCTGTTGAACAAATCACCATAAATTGCATGAATTGGCAATTTGATATGTGAACAGTTGGTGGGAATATTGTGTGCTTTTATGTATTTATCATCATGGGAAAGCTTATAGTATATGCTAAATCCTTCACAATGATTGTACATATTATAACCAGCAAAACAATCATTCTTCTTTGGGGTAATGTTTAGGGAATTATTACTGGTACTGCTGCATTTGATGAAGTTGTTGAGATTAATCATATTGAAAGAAATAGAAGGAGAGTTTGGAAGGGAGAAATTTTTGTTAAATGCCAGCACTTGTGCTGATTAACGGCAGGGGTGTTCTTAAACAATGGGTTGACCAAGGAGGATCATGAAGGCGTAGAATGTATGTTTGATTTTTGATCATATATATGTATGAATATGATAAAACTGAAGTACTATATATATCATTATTAATGTATGTGTCGTTGACTCTTAGTAAGTGAAATACTTATAATATTTAGTCGGAGAATGGTTTTGTAAAATACATGCTTTTAATGGCTAATATTATATGTAGTTCTTAAATTTATCATCAATTTTGTCTAATACAGGTATTGAATAAATTCAATTCTTTGGTTGATGAAAATAATATTTTTATTTGAGCACAAAATTTAATCTAGTGGCAAAATCAGACTTGCCACTAATGATTTAGTAGATTTGTGGTGATGGATTTTGCTATTATAAGTTTATTTTTAGCAACAAAATATGTGTTTCGCCACTAATATTTCGACATGGAGTGCTACTAATATAAATATGTGGTAACTAGTGATACTGATTTTCCGGCGACAAAGGTCTCTACTAATAGAAAGATTTTTGTGGCGAGAAATAAGTCGTCACAGCTACTATAAAGGTTTTTGTGGCGAGAAATAAGTCGTCACACATGATGGTGATTTTTTGGCAAGAAATAAGTCGTCACAGCTAATAGAAAGGTTTTTGTGGTGAGGAATAAGTCATCACAGATGATTGTGATATTGCAGCGGTAAAGTCGCTGCTAATGCTAGTATATCAGTGGCAACATAACCCATATGTGTTTGGTCAAAATACAATTTGTAGCGTATTTGTCTACCTTTTGTGGCGGTAAAACTCATCACAAATACCTTTTTATCATGGAAACCAAGCTTTGTAGGTGCAAATAACTTTTAGTTACGGAGGTACTACCAACACAATAGTTGTCGCTGCCGAAAGACTTTAGTGGCGGCATTTTTTTCATTAGTGGCATCTTTTTGCGCCACTAAAAACCACATTTCTTGTAGTGTAGACAGAATAGGAGGTTGGGGTTATTTCACTGGATGAATTGGTTTATAGGTTGTCACTTAGTTGATGACTAGGTTTATAACTTATCACCTAGTTGACGACTAGGTTGACGACTAATTAGTAAGTTGACACCTTATCAATGAAGTCATCACCCTTAATTAGTGTGCCTCCATGTCTTTAATATTTGTAGAACAAGGTGTGGAGGTTCTTCAAATGTTTTCTCCTTCTTTGGATGATCAAGATATCTTCATTGGAGATTATTCAAGGCTTCGAATGCTTCAACAATGGATCCTTCAACTCTTTATAGCCTTGAATTCCTTGTGGTCCCCCCCCTTTTGTACTCTTGTTTGTTCTCTTCCTTTAGAATATTCCCTATTGGTACCACTTTGATCCTTTCTTTTTTTGGAAGAATTAGAATATTCTTTAGAATAAACAAGTACAATACCTTTTCTCTCACTTTCTTTTAGATCAAACACCATATTTTAAAATGTTCTTCTTCAACAATATTTGAAGAACATGAAGAACACCAAGAACATTCAAAATAGACCCATACACAAATGAAGCGGGAATTCGATGAAATTCGAAACCCAAGCTCACTTCAACCTCCCAAACACAACAATGTTTTTAAGCTCAAATTTTCACCAAAAAATCTCCAATTTGAGAACCCACCTTCCTGTTCTCTTCAACTTAAGCTCCAACAATGGTAGATGGCTCAAATCTCAAGAATCTAGCACTAGAAATGGAAAATGAAACAAAAATCAAATACACATATTTTGAAAAATACTGAAAATAATTTGGAACTCTTTTTCTATTTCTAATTTTATTTGAGATTTTTACGGTAACAAACCCAAGTCTAGAATCGTGGGAAAGATTCTAAGATTGGCTCTAGTGCCAAATGAACAATCCAAGCTATAAAGAATCGAATCTAAAAAGAAAAAAGTAAAGATAGAAGGATAGGATAGCGATGATAGAAATATAGACACAAAATTGATAACGAAAAGACAATCAAAGGGTATCTAAAATCCCCAAACCTCTATTAATAGATTACCAATTATCACCTAACTATTACGTGACCGCAAAGGATATTAGATCAACCTAAAAACCAACATTTCTAGTGAAGGTTCAAAAATGTTCGTGGCCATTTGGCTTGCATCAGTAGTGCCATTAGTCAATCCAAAGGACATAACCAGGAATTTATAGTACCATATCGGGTTCGAAAAGCTATTTTGGAAATGTCAGCCTTCCTAACCTTCAACTGATGATAACCCAAATGAAGGTCTATATTGGAGAAATATTTAGCACCCTAAAGTTGGTAAAAATGATCATTAATTCTGGGATGAGGGTACTTATTCTTAACTATAACCTTATTTAGTTATCGGTAGTCTATACACATATGGAGGGAGCCATCTTTCTTACGCATGAAGAGTACAAAGGCACCCCTAGTAAGAGGCATTTGTACGAATGAAACCTTTATTAACAGGGTCTTTTAACTGCTCTTTCAATTCTATAGGATCTATCCAATATGTGGAATAGAAATAGGTTGAGTGTTTGGCAATAGTTCAATACCAAAGTCTATCTCCCTATTTGGGGGTATTCTAGAAAGGTCATCAGGAAAGACCTCTGGGAATTTATTAACTACTGGAACTGGCTGATGGGTATGATTATTAGAACTAGAACCTTTTACTCAACCAAGATGATCCAAACAACCCTTAGATATGAGTTTACGAGATCTAAGATAAGATATGAACTTTTCTCTAGGCGCAAGAGAATGTCCCTCCCACTTTATAACTGGTTCATTAGGAAAATAGAAGGTGACCTTTCTGGTTATACAAAAAATATAACATAACATGAATGAAGCCAATCCATTCCCAGCATAGCATCAAAATCAACCATATCAAGTTCAATAAGATCAACCATAGTAGCCCGATGGAAAACAGATACCACATAATTTCTATAAACTCTTTTATCAACAACAGAGTCACTAACAAGAGTAGAGACAGAGAAGCATTTAGAAATATCTTTGGGCTCAAAACCAAAACTAACCTCCATATAATAGGTCACCTAAGAAAAGGTAGACCTAAGATAAAGCAACACACAGACATCACAAGGAAAATTTTGTAACATACCTGTGACTATATCTGGAGAAGCCTCTGATTCCTGATGAGTAGACAAAGCATCTAAACTGTTACGACCACCCCCAGAAGTAGAAGTAGTACCCTTGGGTGGCAGAGCTATGGAAGAAGCTCAGGACTTAATGCCTCTAGAATTTCCTATAACTGAGGGTAAATCACTCCTAAAATGACTTAGTTGACCACAAGTATAACACACATGATCACTATGGTTGGAGTTTCCTAGGTGATTCTTCCCGCAATTTCCCCAGCATGGGTATGGCTTAAAGGTTTGGGCTAAACTACCCTAAGATTGGGTACCCTGCATCCTCGACCTACAACTAGGTTGGAAATTTTTGAATTTCTAATTGACTGGAGATTTGTGCGATGGGGCGCTAGATGATGACTATGCATTGCCCTAAAATTTCTTCATAGACCACTACCTGTCCCATTTTCCACCCTAATGCTGACTGAAATTTTGATCAACCGACCTTGCTTTCTTAGCTTGCCTCTCCTCATTCCCAGCCTATTTTTTCTTATCTTACTTCACTTGTTGCATTTATACTACTAACCTGGATATATCCACATCATTGTGCAGCATAGCCCCCTTACACTCTAATACCAAATCTTTAGAGAGACTAAATGCAAACTTCATCATGCAAGCCCTCATAATGGACACCAACTCTAGGTATACCGATACAGTTGAGTGAATATCAATGCATATTACTTGATACTCATCTTTCCTTGTTTCAGATCAACAAATTCCTCAGCCTTGGCTTCCCTTAATTATTGGGGAAAGAAGTGATCTAGGAAAACCTCTAAAAACTCTTCCCATATAAAAGGTTTGGCATCCTCATATAACACCCCAAATCTGATACCCAGAATGCTACACGGTGACCATGACACTGAAGGACCACAAGCTAACCCATGACTGATATCTGTACCTGTATACTGTGTAATATGCATATAAAGTGTAGAAATAAAGGCTAATAGGCCATAAGGTCCAATACTGAACATAACTGATAAAACATCACATCTAGATAGGGTACGAAATACCCAAAACAACAAAAATAATCATCTTAACATGATAGTCTGAAAAGCCTCTAACTGTCTGAATAAAGAGTTGATGGGACATGTCCCCAACTAAATCCATCTACTGAAAGCTAAAACTAAATTAATGAAATAACTAATTATATCGTCCTCATATAATGAGGACTCACTGCTAAACCTGGTTGTTACTGAAACTCTAGAGCTCGTACTTTTGATCCTATGGTATAAAAACATCATAGTGCAAATGTGTCAGTATGATTAAATATACTGGTATACATGTGAGGTAGGCTAAATGCAAAGGGTTCACATGCATGAACTATACTAACTGGTTGGATAACATAAACGTGAGAATGCATGCATGAATACATAATAACTCTAACTGAGATTGTCATGACATGATTACTAAGACTGATATAATGCCCCAATTTTATGAATCGGATGCTACACGGTGTTCATGACCCCAAGGGCCCACAAGCTAAACCATGACTGATATTTGTACCTGTACACTGCATAATATACATATAATTCGTGGAAAACCTGAACATATAGGCCATAAGGTTTAACTGAAGAGATATAGTAACATCCATGGGGTAATGAATACCCAAAACAACTGAATATAAAACTGAATACTGAATCTAATAGCTAAATTTGACTAAATTTTAAAGCCTATAAGTACTGTCTGAATAAGGAGTTGAAAGAACATGTCTCCAACTAACTCCGTAAAACTAAACTGAAGTAATAAATGAATAAATCAAATCATATTATCCTCGAATGGATGAGGACTCATTGCAACACTATGACTGGAAAGCTACTACTGGTATGGAACTTGTGGCTCTGGACCTATGGTGTAATATGAAAAGAAATCACCATAGTGCAAATGCATCAGTACAACTGGAGTACTGAGTATACATGTGAGGTAGGCTAATGCAAAGGGTTTACATGCATGAATAATGCTAACTCACTAACAGATATGAATGTAAGAGTACAAACATACATACATAGTAACTGAGATTGTGAGTACGTGGTAGCTAAATTTGTACACTAATACATGACTGGAACTGTAGTTCTAATAACATGAGAGATTGTGTCTGATAGTCCTAAATCTGTTAGAACTCTCTGAGTCCCGTGCTATAATTGAATTTAACTGTATCTAATAGTCCTGGTATACTGATATTTGCAGAACTGTCTGAGTTCTTTTACTGAGACTGGTAACAAAACTATGGGAGGTAGTTTTTTAACCGATATGCCCCATGTATACCATTACGGCTAAGATGGGGTCCAATCTCTACCTTGACTGGAGGGGTGTCAATATCGTGCGACTGGTAAGGAAGTTGTGAGTGACCCTTATTTGGCAGGTAATCAAAGTGAGAATGGTAGGACCTTAAACTGATAGGTTAAGCCACCTCATCAAGCCTAATTTGACAGGTTAAGATGTCTCAACCTACACTAGCTACGTAGTTCTGGAACACAAGGATGACTGCTAAGAATCACACCTTGAACTGGAAGGTGAGTTTCCATCCTTGGGTTCACTCGGTGCTAACTTTTACTCCAATCTGAAGGGACTAAACATGATTCAAATGGCTGTACATGGATTGAATAACTGACCTCCGTTGACTGACGGAGTAGTACTATTATCTGAGAGTTAATTGAGGTCATGAGATTTTTGATGTTTCCTGAGTCACATGACTGACTGAGTTCTATAGAGTATAGATTGACAGAGATTTATTGTGGCACATGACATGGCTCTAGGAACACAACTATATTTTCCGGGTACGAATACCCCTAGGAATCGATTGAAGGAAATCAGAACACATTACATGACTTGATCACAAGATTAGAGTCCACAATTCACAATATTCACAATCGATAGAAGGAAACCGGCACACATTTTGTCCTCCGGTGTGATGCGCCATGCACTGAAATGGCATTCATCTTACAACAGAAACTTAAAATAGCCATAACTTCTTCACTGGGTGTCCGTTTCAAGAGAATTTGGTATCGATGAAAAGATTATTAAATTATCTATCCATTGGTAGGTCATGGGATAAAAAATTAGTATTATAACGAGAGATATTCTCATTTGAATTTGACAATACCAATATCCTTCTCAAGAATTCAATCGGTAAGGAATGTTTTGATTCGAACAATAGCTAACACATATTTGAAACCTTAATTCAAATCAACCTTGATCATGAAACTACCAAGGAACCATGATGTACTATGCATGATCTTGAAAGATGGAGCTAATATTGAGTTGGATTTTTTGGGGTATTACAATATCTCCCCCTTCAGAACATTCGTCCTCGAATAAGACTTAACTGAAAGGGACGAGTAAGACAAGCCGAACATGAACTGAACATGAAGGACTGAAACATGATCTCATGACTGACATGATAAACATACTGAACTCATGTATATCTGATGCATGGATAACTGGTACATGGATGCGTAACTGAGCAATTTGATAAACTGAGCTTCTCAAGATGAGAATGTATATCTGATGCATGACCTTATAATTAAACTAATACATGAATGCATGACTAAGTATGCAACGGTAATAGATACCAAGTTTAAACTGGGTACATGAACATGAAACTGAATAAGCTTAAGGAGAACTATTACCTTAAGCTTGATCTGAATTTGCAGGGAAGAGGTGAGAATACTTGGTACGCGTATCTGTTTCTATTTCTCAAGTAGATTCCTTTGATTTGAGCTGAGTAAAACTAAAACTGCCTAATTTTGATCTCTTGTTCTGCCTCTCTCTAGTCCTAACCTTCTTCTCCTCTATCTGCTGAGCATGGGTCATGAGTCTAACTAAGGTCATATCACTGTTCAGCATCACAGATCTACACTCATTCACCATGATATCGTTCACCCCTGATATGAAATTGCTCATCTTAGCCCTATTGTCTGCAACCACATGAGAGGCATACCTGGCTAGCTGAGTAAATCTAAGAGAATACTCTTTAACCATCATATTTCCCTGCCTGAGGTTGATGAACTCAGGAACTTTGGCTTTCCTCAGCTCTTGGGGAAAGAATCTGTTTAAAAAAGTCGTGACAAATTCCTCCTACCCAATGGGACCTGCGCCATCTACCCTCTCGGACTTTTACTATTTGTACCAAGTGTGAGCCACATATTGTAACTGATATGCGGCTAACTCAACACTCTGAATAGAAGTAACACCAATGATGTCAATGACCTTCTAAACTTAATCAATGAACTCCTCAGGGTCTTCGTCAAAATTAGACCCATGGAAAGATAGAGGGTTCATTCGGGTGAAGTCCCGAATCCTAGCTGCTGCGGAATTTGCCACTAGATTAACCGGAATAGCTGGTGGCTTTGCATTTTAGGCAGCCACAAACTGATCAAGTGTGGTTAATGCGGATCTAAACTCTGCATGAGAAACATGTTTGCCCAAAGGATCTTTGGGCTGAGGAGTTAGCTAGTTTCTTCTCTTTGGGGCCATATTCTGAGACAAGAGAAGAACGAATTAGACTGGGATTTTAACTTGAGATTATGCTCACTAGCACGACATGAATACTGAAAGAAGGGAAACTTTTCCTAAAACATCTTATAGCCTCCTGTACATAAATGTGGCGTACAACACACCCATGCACAAGACTCTACTAGATGCGTTTTTTAGAATTCCTAGGACTCTATTGAACCTTAGGCTCTGATACCAATTTTCTAATGCCCCAATTTTCTGAATCGGAATGCTACATAGTGCTCATGACTCCAAGGGACCACAAGCTAACCCATGATTGATATCTATACCTCTACACTGCATAATATATATATAATAGGAAAACCTGAACATATAGGCCATAAGGTTCAACTAAAGAGATATAGTAACATCCATGGGGTAATGAATACCCAAAACAACTAAATATAAAACTGAATACTGAATTAGATAGCTAAATCTGACTAAATCTGAATGCCTCTAAGTACTGTCTGAATAAGGAGGTGAGGGAACATGTCTCCAACTAACTCCATAAAAATAATCTAAAATAATAAATGAATAAATTAAATTATATTATCCTTGAATGGATGAGGACTGACTGCAACTGGAAAGATACTGCTGGTCTAGAACTCGTGGCTCTGGACCTATGGTGTAACATGAAAAGAAAGCACCATAGCGCAAATGCATTAGTACAACTGGAGTACTGAGTATATGAGTGAGGTAGGCTAATGCAAAGGGTTTACATGCATGAATAATGCTAACTGACTAACAGATATGAACGTAAGAGTACAAACAGACATACATAGTAACTGAGATCGTGAGTATGTGGTAGCTAAATCTGTATGCTAATACATAACTGGAACTATAGTTCTGATAACATGAGCGACTGTGTCTTACAGTCCTGAATCTGGTATAAATCTCTCAGTCTCGTGCTATAACTGAATTTAATTGTATCTAATAGTCCTGATATATTGACATCTGCAAAATTGTCTGAGTTCTTTTTACTGAGACTGGCACTGAAACTGTGGGAGGTAGTTGTTTAACCAACATGCCCCATGTATACCATTATGGCTAAGTTGGGGTCCAATCTATACCCCGACTGGAAGGGTGTCAATACCGCACCACTGGTACGGACAGTTGTGAGTGACCTTTATCTGGCAGGTACTCAAAGTGAGAACGGTGGGACCTTAAACTGACAGGTTAAGCCACCTCATCAAGCCTAATCTGAAAGGTTAAGATGTCTCAACCTACGCTTGCTACGTAGTTCTAGAAAACAAGGATGACTGCTAAGAATCACACCCTGAACTGGCAGGTGAGTTCCCATCCTTGGGTTCACTCGGCGCTAAATTCTACTCCCATCTGAAGGGACTGAGCATGATTCAACTGGCTATACATGGACTGAATAACTGACCTCCGTTGACTGACGTAGTAGTACTATTATCTGAGAGTTAACTGAGATCATGAGATTTCTGATGTTTCCTGAGTCACATGACTGACTGAGTTCTATAGAGTATATCTTGACTAAGATTTATCGTGGCACATGACATGGCTCTAGGCACACAACTATATTTTTTGGGTACTAATATCCCCAGGACTCGATAGAAGGAAACTAGTACACATGACATGACTTGATCACAAGGTTAGAGTCCACAATTCACAATATTATAAGTAGGGGATAGTATACTTTATGTATTTATTCACATCTCAACATGGTAGGGAGAGCATGGACACATTTTGTGTATATAATTAATATTTGGATTAGAACACATGCTTCATTCCACAACAACAACAACACATAAATAGCATGGAAATTCATATGGAAGTGTATAGCTAATATGGACTTGTCATTTAGATATCATGGAATCATGTAATTATGGGTTTCTAGCATCCTAGGCATTTTATCAAACACCTTGCATGCAGTATTTAAAGCATAGGTGGATTTTATACTTCCATCACATCAAACCACCTAAAGTTCATGTTTTTCAACTAACAACCACATATATTTCATGAAAACATCTTCAGATATCATTTTGAAACTTAGACAACAATCATCAACATGTACATGCTTATATCACCACAAAAAGTTTACAAAATAACATTTAAAAAGTGGTTCTTGATCTCTATGAACTGATTGGATCCATACATGAACACTACGTATACCTTAGATTAAGAATTCATGGAATCTACAGTTGAATTTGCTTGAAGCTTGAAACCCCAATGGAAACCCTAAACTTGCTCTTGACTGTTCTTGAGTGAATTTTGATAAAATTAATGAAAAGGGATCATTTAGGGCTTCAATCATGTGTTTAAATTGTATATATAGGGTCTTGGAAAGTTACCATATTTCCTTTGAGGAGTTTAAAATTAAAACTGAAAACTACGCAAAATTTATCCTGATTTAGGGCCCCGATGCGATGCAGAGCTTGGTAAAATGCCAATTATTGCAACCTGGAAGCTTGGCGCGAAGCAGGGCTATTGCGGAGGCTTTCTAGAAATTTACGAATGCTATTTTGGCCTCTGGCGCGACGCGCCATGCACTGAAATGGCATTCATCTTACAGCAGAAACTTAAAATAGCCATAACTTCTTCACCGGGTGTTCGTTTCAGGTGAATTTGGTATCAACGGAAAACTTATTAAATTATATATCTGTTGGTAGGTCATGGGATCAAAAATTCATAGTATAATGAGAGATATTCTCATTTCAAGTTGACGATACCAATATCCTTCTCAAGAATTCAATCGGTAAGGAATGTTTTGATTCGCACAATAGCTAGGACATATTGGAGACCTTAATTCATATCAACCTTGATCATGAAACTACCAAGGAAACATTATGTACTATGCATGATCTTGAAACATGGAGCTAATATTGAGTTGGATTTCTAAAGGTATTACACCTGAGTACTGATAACATGAGATAGTGATAGCTATATAACTGAAATAAATGATACTGAGCAACTGTATCTGATAGTCTAGTTTCTAATAGAAATAGCTGAGTTTCATACTGTTCTGAGTTGACTGTATCTGACAGTCTTGAATTCTGAGAAACCATCTGAGTTCTTTTATGAAAACTATATGACTGTATCTGACAGTCCTGATCATGTAACTGGAATTGTAGGAAGTAGTTCTCTAACCAATATGCCCCAAATAATCACAATATAGCTGAGTTGGGGTCCAATCTGTAACTCTAATTGGAAGGGTGTCAATACCACACCACTTGTAAGGACAATCTATGAGTAACCCTCATATAACAGGTAATTCTAGTGAGAATGGTGGGAACCCTCATATAATAGGTTAAGACACCTCATCTACTCTCATATAATAGACTATAATGTCTCAACCTATGCTGGCTACATAGTTCAGGAACACAAGGATTTCTTCTAAGAATCACACCCTCATATAACAGGTGAGTTCCCATCTTTTATTTCGCTCGGTGCTAATGGTAACTCCCATCTAAATAGATACTGAACATAATTAACTGAACTGGACAGAATGATTTCTTGGATTTTCATTGACTAACAAAATACTACTGAGATTTCTGAATTTACTGAGATTTCTGAGTCACATGACTAACTGAGTTCAATGGTTCATGGCTTGACTAAGGATATCATGAAACATGGCACTGGCTCTAGGTAAACAGCTATATTTTTTGGGTAGAAGTACCCCAAGGACTCGGTAAAAGGAAAATGACAAAGCATCACTTTCTTAAATACATGGCCAACATCAATAATTCATACTACGACAGTAGGGTATATTTCATAAAGCACATGGTTATCATAATCTTGTATATAGCGTAGAACGAATATGATCATATCTTAACTTCATTATTTTAATATCATAATTATATCATCACGCAATTGTATTACACAACAATCCTCATGGAAATCATTTTAAACATAGGGGAACACGTACATTCATAACTTGGGTCACAGTTTAACTATCAAGCTTAATTTTTATTCTCCTAGGCATTTTATCAAACACTTAGATTGCATGATTTAAGTCTTAGGCATGAGCATGAATTTAATACAACCTTACTTCGCAATTCCACCCAATTTCATGATTTCAGTCCACATATTAGTGTAATTTTATAAATACATAATAAAGGTTTCATCTTGGAATTCATACAACAACAACACATGAACATAGTTTAGTTCATAGAATGAATATCATATTCATAATTTAAAACTTGATTCTTGGTCTTCATGGATGAAAGGAGTCCATGAATGAACACTATGCATACCTTAGGTGGAAGATTCTTGATGATTCACGGAGAAATTTGCTTAGACTTTGATCCGTTATTGAAAACCCTAATGTGTTCTTAAGAGGATCTTGAGGGAACTGGCTATATTTTAGTGTAAATAGGGCTTAATCCCATGTTATAGGGGTGAGAGAATTACCCTTTTACCCTTAAAAATACAGATTTTTAATGACTAAATAACTGGGCATCGATGGTATGGGCGACACAGCGCGTTGAGGGTTGTGACACTCCACCCGATGTGGCATGCAGTAAATGTGTCGAGCCTCATTTGTTTTGGCTCTGGAATTCTACACATTGGTGACCAACGCGATTACCAACGCGGTGCGCCAAGATCACGTTAGTACACTATTTTGAACTTCCAAACTTGCTTGTAATGAGTACTGAAAAATCTAAAACTTGTCTGGGAACATCTATTGACCTTCTTGGTCATGAATTAACAAGAATAGATACCATTAATGGATATTAAGGTGGAGAAAAGAATTTTCCAACTTTTGAAGGCCAAAATTAAGCTAAGTCTAGGCACCTAGCTAGAATTTTCTAAGTCTGTGATCCCCTTGTCAATCTTAAAGGACTGAATTAAGGTTAAGTATTTTATGGGGTCTTACAATATCTCCCCATTGAGAACATTCATCCTCGAATGAGACCAACTAAGAGGGGAGAAATAATAGACTGAAACATATACTGAGCATGAACGACTGGAACGTGATTTCATGACTGACATAACTGATAACTGAATATATCATACTGAGCATGCATAGCTGATGTATGTGTAACTTATTCATGAATGTATTACTAAGTGTTCTTATGAACTGGGTTTGTCACAATGAGAATGCATGTCTGATACATGACTATATAACTAAACAAATACATGAATGTAGGAATAGATATGTAGTGGTATTTAATACTGAGTTTGTAATGGAATTCTGAGCATGAACTGAGTACCAAGATTGTAACTGAAGTCTGAACATGAAACTGAAAAGATTAAGGAGAAATGTCACCTTGAACTAGACCTGAGTTGGTGGGGAAGAGGTGAGGATACTTGGTTCGCATATCTTCTTCTGCTTCCCAAGTAGCTCCCTCAATGGACTGATTTTGCCAAAGAACTTTGACTAGAGAAACTTCTTTGTTCCTCAGTCTATGAGTCTGATAGTATAGGATTTCAAATGGAATCTCTTCATAGGAGAGGTTTTTCTAAACGTCTATGCTCTGAATAGAGACTACAACTTTCGAGTCACCTATACACTTCTTGAGCAATGAGATATGGAAAATTGGATGAATTGAGGATAGATCTGAAGTCAACTCAATCTCATAAGCAACTTTGCCAAAACAACTGAGTATCTTGAAGGGACCGACATATTGGGTACTCAACTTTCCTTTCTTACCAAATCTCTTCACTCCCTTCATGGGAGATATCTTTAGATAGACATAATCATCCATCTCGAACTTGAGATCCTTTCTGCGCATATTTTCATAAGACTTTTTTTGGCTCTGGGCAGCTTAGGGTCTTTCTCTGACCAACTTGACTTTCTCTAAGGCATCGAATACTAAGTCAGGCCCTATAACTGAAGCCTCACTAACTTCGAACCAACCAACTAGAGATCTTCATCTTCTACCAAAGAGATCTTTTAACGGAGCCATCTTAATACTGGAGTGATAGCTATTGTTGTATGCAAACTCAATCAAAGGCAAGTGGTCATCCCAACTACCCTTGAAATCAATTGCACGCGCCCTTAGCTATATCTAAGGATGAAATATTGTACTGAGATAAACTTGGGTACCAAGACCTTTTTGGAATGCTTTCCAAAAATGAGAGGTCAACTGGGTAACTCTGTCTGAGATAATGGAAGAAAATAAGATGACTTGGTCAGTCTGTCTAAAATGACCCAAACTGAATCATTTTGATGATGAATATGAGGCAAACCCGTCACAAAGTCTATGTTCACTCTTCCCACTTCCAAGTAGGAATACTGAACTCCTGTATAGACCCGCTAGGCTTCTGATGCTCTATCTTAACCTGCTGACATATAGAGCACTTAGACATAAAATCTGTACTATCTCTCTTTATCCCACTCCACTAATAGATTTCCCACAAGTCATGGTACATCTTTATGGCCCTGGATGAATAGAGTAGAACGCACCATGCGCTTCTGCAAGAATTTGCTGCCTTAAGTCATCTACACCTGGAACACACAAACGACCTTGACAATGTAGAACACCATATGCCCCTTGGGAGAAAACCTCTACCTTCTGATCCTTGACTGATTCTTTCAACTTTATTAGATTGGGATCTCTATCTTGTTTTTCTTTCACCTCAAAAACTAGAGTTGATTTTGAACTACTCTGAACCCATATGTTACCCTCCTCTATATCAACTAAACGAATGCCTAGTCTGGCAAGTTGATGGACCTCCTAAGCTAACTTCTTCCAACTGTCCTCAACATGAGCAACACTACCCATAGATAGTCTACTGAGAGCGTCCGCCACTACATTGACCTTGCTCGAATGATAAAGGATGCTAATGTCATAATCTTTCAAGAGCTCTAACCACCTTCTCTGATGAAAATTGAGATCTTTCTGAGAAAAATCATACTGAAGGCTTTTATGATCTGTTAATGCATCTACAAGAACTCCGTATAGATAATGCCTCCAAATATTCAAGGAAAATAATACGGCTGCTAACTCAAGATTATGAGTAGGATAATTCTATTCATGGGGTTTAAGATGTCTGAAGGCGTAGGCTATGACCTTACCATGCTATATAAGGACACAACCCAAACCTACTCCAAACTCATCACAATACACTACAAACCCATCTGAACCATCAAGAAGAGCTAAGACTGGAGCTGAGGTGAGTCGACTCTTCAACTCCTAAAAACTCTTCTCGCAAGAATCTGACCACTGAAACTTGACTTTCTTCTTAGTCAGTATGGACATAGGGGATGCAATAGAAGAAAATCCCTCAACAAACTGCCTGTAATAGCCAACCAAACCCAAGAAACTCCTAATGTATGATAAAGAGACAAGTCTGGGCCAGTTTCTTAATGCTTCGGTCTTTTAAGAATCTACTCTAATGCCATCACCAAAAATGATATGACCAAGCAATGCTACTGACCTTAGCCAAAAGTTGTACTTACTGAATTTGGCGAATAGCTGATGATCTCTGAGAGTCTGAAGTACGACGCTGAGGTGGTCTGCATGATCACGCTCACTACGAGAATAGACCAGAATATCATCTATAGAGACTATGACGAATAGGTCTAAGTACTATTTGAACACCCAATTCATCAAATCTATGAAAGTGGTTGGGGCATTAGTAAGACCGAATGACATGACTAGAAATTCAAAGGGACCATATTGAGTACAAAAGGCTATCTTCAACATGTTACATTCTCTGACTCTGAGCTGATGATAGCTGAATCTGAGGTCTACCTTAGAGAAATAGCTGGCACCCTGAAGTTGGTCAAATAAATAATCTATTCTGGAAAAAGGATACTTGTTCTTAACCATGACTTTATTAAGATGATGGTAATAAATACACATTCTGAGAGAACCGTCTTCTTGCACACAAATAAGACTGGTGCACCCCATGAGGATATGCTGGGTCTGATGAATCCCTTATCTAAGATATCTTTTAACTGCTCTTTCAATTCCTTGAGTTTGGCTGGTGTCATTCTGTATGGAGGAATAGATATAGGCTGAGTATCTGGAAGAAGATCAATATCAAAGTCTATTTCCCTTTCGAAAGAAAATCCTTGAAGATCTTCAGGAAAGATATCTGAATATTCATTCACGACTAGGGATGATGCAAGACTGGGAGTTTTAGAGCTAGAGTCCTTAACATGAACAAGATGATAGACACATCCTCTAGATATCTTTTCCTTGCCCAAAGGTAGGAAAAAAACTGACCTCTGAAAGCAGAAGTACTACCCCTCTATTCTAGGACAGGTTCATTCAAAAACTAGAACTGGACTATTCTATAGTCGACTATGGTATAGTAGGAATGAAGCCTATCCATGCCGAGAAATCAAAATCATTTTTCTCTAATTCAACTAAGTTTGTTGAGGTGACTTTCTAAGATACCATAACCGGAAAGTTCTTGTATACCCGTTGAGATATGGAAGTTTTACCTAATAGGGTAGATATTACAAAGGGTTCTACTAGAATTTTGGGATTGATTTAGAAATTAAATTCTATATGAGGAGTAACAAAAGACAAAGAGGCTCCTGGATCTATAAAAGCGTAAACATGCAAGTGAAAGATTGTAAAATATCAGTGACCATATCAGGAGAATTTTCCTAATCCTGTTAGGACTGAAGAGCATATAGTCTGTTTGGGCATTGCCCACTAGTGGCACTGGAGGTGGCACCCTGCTGATTCAGGCGATTGAACTAAGATGAGGAATGGTTATGTTGTCTTTGTAGATCAGTCTTAGGACAGTATCAGACTCTGTGACCTGACTCGTCACACCCGTAACATACATAACTTCCAGCTCTACTTATACCCTTATGATATTTGCCACAAGTCTAACAAAGGGGATGGGTTCGGGTACTGCTAACACCTCTCTGAGGTTTAAGACCTAGCGCCCTATCTCTGAATTTAGGGACCGAAGCATTGGCTGAGGCAGGAACTGGAATCGAAGACCTTGGGCAGAACTAATAACAGTTCCCACCCTCTGACTTAGTTTGAGCAAAATTGAGATTACCTATTCTCGCTCGCTTATTTTCTCTCTTTCTTTATTTTTTTCTATGTTTTCCCACCTCAATTTGCTGGGCATAAATCATATACCTGGGTGGGACAATAGCCTGCTGATTTCTCTATGCTACTACTGGATATGATAATGTAAGAGAGTCGATTCTGAATTTGCCATGACAAACCTGCTCATCCAGGGAATCTGCCTGAATGGGCGGAGGTGCCGATTGATTCTCGATTTTCTTTTTGTTAGTCCTTTTGGGAGACATGTTCTGAAAGGGAGAACAAATTAAATTGGGATTTAAATTTGATATCATGATCACTGGCATGATATGAATACTGATAGATGGGAAACTGTTCCTAAAATATCTCATAGCCTCCTGTTCGTAAGTGTGGTTCACAACATACCCATGCACAAAACTCTACTAGATGTGGCTTTTCAGACTTCCTAGGACACTGTTGAACCTTAGGATCTGATACCAAGTTTGTAACGCCTCAAATATGATACCTGAAATGCTACACTATACCCATAATCCCAAAGGATCATAAGCTAACCCATGATTGATATTTCTACCTGTACACAACATAATATACGTATAAAAATATAGAAATAAAGGCTAATAGGTCGTAAGGTTCAATACTAAACATAACTGATAAAACATAACATTTGGATAGGGTATGAAATACCTAAAATAACTGAAATAACCATCTGAACATGATAGTCTTAAAAATCTCTGAATGTCTGAATAAGGAGTTGATGGGACATATCCCCAACTAACTCCATCTATTGAAATCTAAAACACAATTAATGAAATAATTCATAATATCATCCTTGAATAATGAGGACTCACTTTTAAACCTAGCTGCTACTGATGCTCTGACGCTCGTGCTTCTAAACCTATGGTATAAAAACACCATAGCACAAATGCGTTAGTACGATTGAATGTACTGGTTTGCATATGAGGTAGGATAAATGCGAAGGGTTCACATACATGAACTATAGTAACATACTGGATAACATAAACGTGAGAATACATGCAGGAATACGTAATATCTGTAACTGAGATCATGATGATAGAATTACTGAGACTGAGTATTGATAACATGAGATACTGATAGCTATATAGCTGAAATAGATGATACTGAGCGAATGTATATGACAGTCTAGTTTCTGATGAAACTAGCTGAGTTTCATACTATTTTGAGTTGACTGTATCTGACAATCCTAAATTTTGAGAAACTATCCGAGCTTTTTTACAGAAACTGTATGACTATATCTGACAGTCCTAATCGTGTAACTGAAACTGTGGGAAGTAGTTCTCTAACCAACATGCACCAAATAATCACAATATAGCTGAGTTGGGGTCCAATCTGTAACCCCAATTGGAAGGGTGTCAATACCGCACCACTGGTATGGACAATCTGTGAGTAACCCTCATATAATAGGTAAATCTAGTGAGAATGGTGGGAACCCATATATAATAGGTTAAGACACCTCATCTACCCTCATATAAAAGACTATAATGTCTCAACCTACGCCGGCTACGTA
Source organism: Capsicum baccatum var. pendulum (assembly GCA_030864225.1). Taxonomy (NCBI): domain Eukaryota; kingdom Viridiplantae; phylum Streptophyta; class Magnoliopsida; order Solanales; family Solanaceae; genus Capsicum; species Capsicum baccatum. Next base: position 39,525,865 of record CM061557.1, on the reverse strand, counting down.
GTCCAGGAACACAAGGATTGCTTCTAAGAATCACACCCTCATATAACAAGTGAGTTCCCATCCTTTGTTTCACTCGGTGCTAATTGCTACTCTCATCTGAATAGACACTGAACATAATTAACTGAACTGGACTAGATTGATTTTATGGAGTTCAATTGAATGATGCAATACTATTAAGATTTTTGAATTTATCTAGATTTCCTGAGTTACATGACTGACTGGGTTCTATGGATCATGGCTTGACTAATGATATCGTGAAACATGACACTGGCTCTAGGTACACAGCTATATTTTTCGGGTACAAGTAACCTCAAGACTCTATAAAACAAAACTGACAAAGCATCACTTTCTTGAATACATGGCCAACATCAACAATTCATACTACGATAGTAGGGGATATTTCATGAAGCACATGGTTATCATAATCTTGTATATAGCTTAGAATACACATGATCATGTCTTAACTTCATCATTTTAATATCATAATTATATCATCACGCAATTGTATTACGTAACAATCCTCATGGAAATCATTTTAAACATAGGGGAACACGAACATTCATAACTTGGGTCACAGTTTAACTATCAAGCATAATTTCTATTCTCCTAGGCATTTTATCAAATACTTAGATTGCATGATTTAAGGCTTAGGCATGAGCATGAATTTAATACAACCTTACTTCGTAATTCCACCCAATTTCATGATTTCAGTCCATATATTAGCATAATTTTATAAAGATTTAATAAAGGTTCCATCTTGGAATTCATACAACGACAACACATGAACATAGTTCAGTTCATAGAATGAATATCACAATTCGTAATTTAAAACTTGATTCTTGGGCTTCATGGATGAAAGGAGTCTATGAATGAATACTATGCATACCTTAGGTGGAAGATTCTTGATGATTCACGGAGAAATTTTCTTGGACTTGGATTCCCAATTGAAAACCCTAATGTATTCTTGATAGGATCTTAAGGGAAGTGACTATATTTTGGTGTAAATGGGGCTTAATACCGTGTTTTTGACTTATATAGGGGTGGGAGAATTACCCCTTTGCCCTTAACAATGCTGAAATTTAATGACTAAATAACAGGGCACCGATGCTATGGGTGACATGGCACATCGAGGGTTGCGATGCTATACCCGATGTGGCATTCCGTAAATGCGTCGAGCCTCAGTTTTTTTGGCTCTGGTAGTTTGCACATCAGGTGAACAATGCGATTCACGATGCGGTGCACCAAGATCATATTGGTCCACTATTTTGGACTTCCAAATTTTCTTAAAATGAGTTTCAAAAAATCCGAAACTTGTTCAGAAACATCTATTGTCCTTCCTGATCATGAATTAACAAGAATATAGACCATTAATGGACGTCAAGGTGGCGAGAAGAATTTTCCAACTTTTGAAGGCCAAAATTAAGATAAGTCTGGGCGCCTAGCTAGAATTTTCTTAGTCTGTGACCCCCTTGACAAGCTTAAAGAACTGAATTAAGCTTAAATATTTTACAGGGTCTTACACCTCACCTTTCAACTCTTCCCACTTATCATAACAATGGTAATCTATAACTTTTAGTTAATAAGCCACAAACTCTACCACCTCTATGTCATTAGCATGAATAACTCTAAATATCTTCTTTATAACATCTACAAATCCTTGAGAATGCTCCTCAACCTCGGTACCCATAAAATTATGTGTGTGGGGGGGGGGGGGTTCATCCTCATAAACTGGCCAACCCGAGTGATTTTGTACAAAACAAGCAAAGAATTTACATCTCTAGACCAATAAGGCTGAGAAGCCATAAGTTGGGCAATTATATGGATAGACTGATGGAATTCAACATTTAAGACCTCTCTCTTAGGGGACTGGGTACTGTTGATACTAGATCAAGGAGATTGAGGAGGGTTGGTTTAGACTGGTGGGACCCTCGAAGGAGCGGTGAGTTCAGGGGTACAATTCTTATAATAAGTTCGCATCCCATAAGCAAGGCGAACATATTCAACATTTATCTCAATAGGAACGGAGTTCATGATACATTCTCTTCAAAAAAATCAAAATCCATTATATAGAAATATGACCCCTTGGAGACTAGAATCCTTAAACCCTAGGTAGTTTCTCCTTTTTGCTTAAAAAATTATGTATACGGATTTACATATGTGTAATAATTCTTAAGTTGTGGGGAGGTATTTTAAATGGGAGAAAGACCAAAAAAACCCTTCACCTTTAAGGGGTCGTTTGGAAGAGTGTATTGTAAAATATAATGCATGCATTAATTAATGTGTACTTTTATACTTCTTGGTCATCATCAAAGAAGTTGACGTCTGGGGCTTTTTCTTTCCCTTTAAAATTAAAAAAAATGGTGAAGTTCATCCTAAAGTTCCAAATCTACATCCAACACCAAAGGTTCCTGATGAGAACAAATCGTAAGGCGTTGAAAGAAACCCTAAAGAAAGATGTCAAGACCTTCTTTGACTTTGATATAGAACACACAAAGGGGGAGAGTCACAGTCTCCCTTATTTCCTAACAATAAAATGCATTTTCTAAAAGGCTAGTAACAATGTGATATTCCATAGATAAGCAAGAAATTGAGGTCTCTCATTTTATTTATGATGTACCAGCTTGAATTCACCTTCACTTTAGAAAAGGATTTCTTTCTCCTCAAAGTAGGTGTTAGTACCTTGTTTGGTATGTTTTTTGCCTATGTATAACTAATGCAAGCATTAACTATATACTCTATTGTGTATTGAAGTGTGTATTAGTAATACACTCCATTTTATATGTATAAGTAGCACAAATACTTTAAATACATGCATTAACTTATTAAATGACCTTAATATCCCTCAATTTCCTATCAAAATATTTCACCATTCCTTTTCCCGCCATTTTAATTTGCAATAGTGAATCTTTTCAAAATATTTTACAATTTCTTTTCCCACCATTTTAATTTACAACAATAAATAGTTGATTTAAATAACTATAACATAGTTATGTTTTTCTTTGAGGGTCTTTGAAAAGATTAAAAACAATTGAGACTATTTCTTAATTTTACGTCCTGTATGTTAATCCATCAGCGTAACATTTCTATGCAATGACTAAGGTCTTTTAATTAATCCTAAACCTCTATATATCAGTTCAACAATACTAATTATGTTTGAGAAGGCAAAAGAACTTTGTTGCAAAAAAGAGTACAAAATCAAAGAAGAGTATTTTTATAAAGAAACATTTCTTTTATAGAAATTATGTAAGATGTATTATTTCTTATACATCAAACCAAACAATGTATAAGAAATAATAAATTCATAACCAATACAAGCATAACTAAAACAAGTATTACTAATACAAGCATTACTAATACACTGTATTCTGTATTTCCTTATACACTCTACCAAACGACCCCTAAGTGACTGCCTAAGTTTTACAAAGTAGTACAACACGGTGCTTATTGTTCAGGATATCCTCCATGACACGTTGTTTATCAAGGAGTCTATACTCTTTGATACGCTGCTTATCATGGAGGATATCCTCTGTGACATGATAAAAATGCGGATGCTCACTTTCTCAATGGTCTAAAATTACTCCGAATCACTTTCAAAAAATTCAAAAATCTCCCGGATGACCCTTTTAACATTCCTAAACATATTTCAAGTCCTAAATCGATGTTTCGAACATAAGAAAGCCCAATATAGAATACTTGAAATTTTTGAGGGTGTTATAGTCCCTAGATTTTTTTGGGTCCTTGATTTGATCACTTCATGCACCATGTAATTTAACGACATGATAAATTGACTAAACATTAATACTCTATATTTATCTCTTCATTTTTTTCACTATATTGATGTCTCTTTATATTTATGACTAAGCATAAAGATGAAAACAAGAAGTAATTATGTCTTGATTTTGTGAAATGACAAGTATTATGCAATATATATTTTTGATAAGGATGACAATTATTTAGAAATGGAGGGAATAGTAATTACAAGAACAACATGGAAAAAATTAAAATAATTCTATTTGATTTTAAAAATTGACAAGTATTTTATGGGATCGACATTTTTAATAATGTTAACAATTAATGTGAGATGGGGGAAATAGATAACTAGATTGATTAAACTTAAGAGATTACCAGCTTTAATTTCAAAACATTATGTGTAGGTTAAAATTTTAGTGTCATATATCTTTAATAGCCATAATTGTTGTTAGAGTTGTGACCTAAATTTTGTTGATCTGGTCCAAAAAGTTTTGCAGTGCAATTCATGTTTGTAATTTTCAATGGAGTCTATGGTGATAGCGTATGGATCGGGCCTATAGGCCCGAGGACCTTTAAGTTTTTTGGGCTTAGGACTTTTTTGTATGTACATATTATATAAGTGCATTTAGTGGGTTGTTTTGGTGTATCTAGTAAATAATTATTCTCCACATTGTACTCCTCTCCTTTCATTATAGTGAAACATCCTCTGCCTCTGCCTGTGGTTTTTCCCGCAAGGGTTTCCACATAAATATTATGTGTTGTTCTTTTTTTCTTTTACTTGTGATTTATTTAATCCATATGAATCATAATAAACTAGCATAAAATCTTGGTTGATTGTTTTTCCAGGGATGGCAACCGTGAAGTATGAGATTCCAATGTTGGATTGCAACACCAAATTTTTGTTATGGCAGGTTAAGATATAGGCGATGCTCGTGTAGATGGATTTGGATGATGCTCTATTAGGGTTTGATAAGATGCCCTCATCATGGACGGACGAGGACAAATGGCATAAGGATCAAAAGGCTCTATCTTATATCTACCTTAATTTATACAATCAAATTCTACAGGATATTTTGATGAAGACCACTGTCGTTGTGTTATGGTTGGAACTGGAATCTTTATGCATGAAGAAGAGCCTAACAAGTATGTTGCATCTCAAACGGCGACTTTATTCCTATTATATGTCTGAGGGTGTGTCTTTGGAAGATCACCTATCTGTCTTTAAATAAATCGGCTCTAATTTAGAGACTTTGGAGGTTAAGTACGATGAGGAAGATTTAGGGTTGATTTTGTTGTGTTCACTGCCTGCATCATACACGATCTTTAGGGATACGATTTTATATAGTCGTAATACCCTAATGATTGATGAAGTCTATGATGCATTGTTATCTAAGGAGAAGATGAAGCATCTTGTGAATGGGTTGGAGACTCAAGAAAGTGGTATCATTGTTCGAGGAGAAAGGACTCGTGAGAGGAATTCTGGGGGTGATGATCGGAATAGGTCGAAATCCAAAAATAGAAAAAAATAATTACTACAAGAAGAAGGGACAAATCAAATTCGAGTGTTGGAAGTTACAGAATAGAGAGAAAAAAAGCTCCAAAATCGAAGGGAAACCAACTAGAGAAGTCCAGTGAAGCCAGTTTTGTGGAAGATGGCTACAGTGATGGAGAACTCTTGGTAGTTTTTGATGGTAACTCAAAACTCTCGAGGATTGGATACTTGATTCATCCTGCACATTTCATATATGTCATAATCGGGATTAGTTTACAACATATGAAACAGTCTCTAAAGGTGCTGTGTTGATGGGAAATAACACACCTTATAAGATAGCTAATATTAAAACAATCAGGATCAAGATGTTTGATGGGATTGTGAGGAAACTCGATGATGTGCGGTATGTCCCAGACCTGAAGAGAAATCTTATTTCCTTGAGTACCCTTGATTCGAACGGTTATAGGTACACTGGTGAAGGTGGGGTCCTGAAGGTTATTAAAGGTGCACTTGTTATGATAAAGGGACAAAAAAAGTCTACAAATTTGTATGTCCTGCAAGGATCTACTATTATAGGTGATGCAGCTATTTCTAGCTCTTCTCTATCTGAAAGTGATGTTGCTAAACTTTGGCATATGCGCCTGGGCATATGAGTGAAAACGGGATGACTAAACTAAGCAGGAGAGGACTTCTTGATGGTCAGAGTATTACCAAATTGGAGTTCTATGAGCACTGTATTTTCAGGAAGTAGAAGAGAGTCAGATTCACTAAAGGCATCCACTCAACTAAAGGCACACTTGATTACATTCATTTTAATATCTGGGATCCTACTAGAGTACCTTCTAGAGGAGGTGCAAATTATTTCTTGACTATTATTAATGACTATTCCTAAAAATTTTGGGTGTTCTTCCTGAAGTAAAAGAATGACGTGTTGTATACTTTCAAGGAGTGGAAGATTATAATTGAAAAGCAAACAGGGAAGCAGGTAAAATGTCTTTGGACTGATAATGGTTTAGAGTTCTACTCTAATGAATTTAATGATCTGTGTAAGTCAGAAGGAATTATGAGGCACTTGATAGTTTGTCATACTCCGCAGCAGAATGGTGTGGCTGAATGAATGAATACGACTATTATAGAGAAGGTGCATTGTATTTTCTCTAATGTTGGTTTACCCAAGTATTTTTGGGCTAAACTTTCTTCCATGGCTTGTCTTCTTATTAACTGTTATCCCTTAGTCGCAATTGATAAAAAGACTCCACAAGAGGTATGGTCTGGCTCTCTTACTAATTATTCTGGTTTGAGGATATTTGGATGTCCTGGGTATGCTCTTGTTGATAATGGAAAGTTAGAACCTAGATCTGTCAAGTGATTATTTATGGGTTATAAGCCTCGTGTTAATGGTTATAAGATTAGGTTTCCAGAAAGCAGAAAGGTTATAATTAGCAGAGATGTTGTATTTGATGAAATTGCCATGCTTTAGGCTCCCTCCAAATCTAGTGCTTCACCTCCTAATGAGCTTAGTGACATGAATCAACAACATTCAAGCACCTACGTTAAATTATAGATTAGAGCATAGTCTACACTAGTGCCTACTTCTCAGTCTAGCCTAGAGATACAGAGTGGTACTATTTCTCCTTTACCACAGTGACGCCATAATATTCTATTGCTATAGATAGGCCTAGAAGAGACATTAAACCTCCTCAGAAGTATTATGAAGCTGATTTAGTTGCTTATGTATTGAATGTAGCAAAAGGTATTAATTCTGGTGAAGATCCTTCTTCTTACTCAGAGGCAGTTAGTTGTGATAATTCTGACAGATGGATGATTGCTATGTAGGAGGAGATGGAATCACTACATAAGAATGGCACATGGGATTTGGTGACATTGGCTAAAGATAAAAAAGTTGTCCGTTTCAAGTGGGTATTCAAAAAAAAAGGGATATTTGGGAGTTGAATATGCTAGGTACAAAGCAAGACTAGTTGCTAAAGGTTACAGTCAGGTTCTAGGTATTGACTTCACAGATGTGTTTTCTCCAGTTGTAAAGCATAGTTCAATTCGAGCATTGCTTGGTATTATGGCCATGCATAATCTTGAGATTGAGCAGTTGGATATTAAAACTGCATTTTTACATGGAGAACTTGAGGAGGACATCTATATGCAACAACCAGAGGGCTTTGTAGTATCAGGAAAGGAGGACTATGTGTGCTGTCTCAAAAACTTTATTTATGGCTTAAAGTAGTTGTCCAGGTAGTTGTATAAGAGGTTTGACTCTTTTATGACCTCTCATATGTTTCAGAGGAGCAACTATGATAGTTGTGTCTACTTCAAGGAGGTAAGAGATGGTTCATTTATGTATTTTCTCTTATATATTGATGATATATTGATTGCAGTAAAGTCTATGACAGAGATAATAAAAGTCAAAGCCCAGATCAACAAGGATTTTAAGATGAAGGATCTAGGAGAAACAAAGAAGATTCTTATCATGGAAATTATGAGGGATTCAGATATGTATTAGTTATACTTGAGTCAGAAAAGGTATATTGAGAAAGTGCTTCACAGGTTCAATATGAAAAATGCCAAACCTGTAAGTACTCCATTGGCAACTCACTTCAAACTCTCGGCCACTTTATCTCCAAAGATAGATGATGAGTGTGACTATATGTCTCAAGTTCTATACTCTAGTGCCGTCAGGTCTTTTATGTATGCGATAGTGTGTTTCGGACCAGATTTATCTAATGCCATCAGTGTAGTTAGTAGATACATGGTAAATCTTGGCAAAGAAGATTGGAAAGCAGTTCAGTGGATTTTCAGATTCTTGGATGGATCTGCTGATGCTTGTTTGCAGTTTGGGCAAAATAGAGATGGAGTTTGTGCTATTAGTTAGAAAGCTACCTTATAGACTGCGATTGCTTTGTCAACTACTGATGCAGAGTATATGACTATTACAGAGGCTTTCAAGGAAGCTATTTGGTTGAAGGGTCTATTTGGTGAACTTAGCAAAAAGTTACAAATTACTATGGTCTTTTGTAATAGTCAGAGTACTATCTTTCTTATGATCTGATGTTTCACAAGAGGACAAAGCATATCGATATTCGGTATCATTTTGTGCATGAAATTATTGCTCGTGGTGATATTATGGTGAGCAATATTAGTACTCATGTTAATCCTTCTAATATTATGACCAAGACACAACCAAGTGTCAAGTTTGAGCATTTCTTGGACTTGGTTGGTATTAGCTGTTAAGATGTGCCCTTAGGGGCTTTTGTAAAAGAGGTGGAGAGTTTGTCTTGAAATGGATTTGATATCTGAATTAGAATTCATGTCAAGGTAGATATTGTTAGAGTTATTACCCAAATTTTATTGATCCGTCCCAAAAAGTTTTGCGGTGCAACCCATGTTTGTGATTTTCAATGGGGTCTGTGGTGGTAGCATAGGGATCGGGCCTATAGGCCCGTAGACCTTTATGTTTTTTGGGCTTAGGAATTTTTTGTATGCACATATTATATAAGTGCATTTAGTGGGTTGTTTTGGTTTATTCATAAAATACTCATTCTCCATATTGTACTCCTCTCCTTTCATTATAGTGAAACATCCTCTGCCTATACCTGTGGTTTTTCCCGCAAGGGTTTCCACGTAAATCTTGTATGTTGTTCTTATTTTTTCTTTTACTTGTGGTTTGCTTAATCCATTTGAATAATAACAATTTCAATGCTTGGAGAGGATAAAAAAACTCATTACTTTGATGGCATAATACATAAACATGCTTTTTAACTTGACCCCAAATCATATCTATGACCTCCAATTTTAGGTGTGCATAAATAGGCACTTAAACATATATAAAGTTGAATAAGTAAGCACACACGTCCTATGTGGCATAATACACATGGGATGCCACGTTGGATAAGAATTGGCCTTGTAGGATGCCACATAGGACATATGTGTCTACTTGTTCAACTTTATACAAGTTAAAGTGTCTACTTGTGCACACCCAAAGTTGAAGGTCATAGATGTAATATGAGATCAAGTTAAAGGGCACATTTATGCATTGTTCCTAATTTGATTAACTAATTCAACTTTCATGTTCACTTCAATTCCCTCATTTATAGTCAAATTATCAAGTCGAAACCGATAAAATATTTGATCATTTATGAAAATTTTACTAGCCATATATGGTTGAAACGACTGGATACCAACAACTATAAATATTTAATGAAAATTTACTTATATATTTGATATCCCAAGACATTTTACATTATCAATATTCAATATGTGAATTTACCTTGTTATAACATGCAATCTATTTTATTTTATGGGTTATTAATAACATCTTTTATAAATGATTATTTGTGATTATTCTTTTGGTGATTTGATAATATAAAAATTCTTTTATATCTCACTTTTGTACAAGTATGTGAAACAAGCATTACAAATCAAGCACCCATTGAAGGATGCAGAGAAGCAATGAAGGAGAAAGGACAATCTTTATTGAACATATTTTTTCTTAGCTTCTTTGTAAAGTCCATCTAGCTATTTATATAGAGAGCTACAAAATATCTGATAACCATCTCCACCAAGGCATCTTGCATCCAACTCAAAGCCAGCTAGCTCACACTCAACCTAAAAACCTAACGACAAACTAACCGAATAGTTAACTAATAAATAGTAAAACTGTGTTTGTGAAAATGGTAAAAATAGATGAATCAATGCAATAGTTATAAGTGGTTTATCTCAGTAAATTGTAACACTTCCCCTCAAACTAAAGGGTCAAAATAGCCAGCACACCAAGCTTTCCTAATAAGTGTAAATTTTGAACTTGACCTAGGCTCTTAGTTAGTAGATCAGCAATTTGCTCATGTATGGTAACATGTACTTCTATAACAAACCACTCTTGATCTTGTCCATGATTAAATGGCAAGTTATTTCTATGTGTTTAGTCCTACAATGAAAAATAGGATTGGTAGCCAAATGAATAGTAAAACTGTTCTGACAAAACACTAAGATAGGCATGGTGATTGAAATACCTAGCTCTTTGAAGAAACTAACTAGCCAAGTAACTGATACCTCAACTAAAGTCATTCTTCTATACTCAGCCTCAACTGAACTCCTGGATACTATGTTGTATTGTCTTAATATCCAGTAGATCAAGGATTCACCATAATGGACAACATAACTTATAAAAGATCTTCTAGTATTGGTACAAGAAACCCAATATGATCAATATGAGTCACACCAATATTTGAGGTTCACAGATGGTTTAGATTTCAACCAAACTCCTTAACCAATAGTCTATTTAAGATATGTAACTACCCTAGTAGCAGCTTCCCAGTGAGATATTTTGGGATATTGCAAATACTTACTGTCTGCATTGTAAAAATGATGTCATGATTGGTAATTATGGAATACATGAGTTTACCCATTAGTCTTTGATAAGATGTAATGTCTGTCAATTAAGTCATCTCCATGAAGTCGAGTAGATAGAACATATTTAGCTTTAGTCAGTCGCAAGTTGGACTTTAAAGGAGTAGGTAATTACTTGGCCCCATAAAGACTTGTATGTGGTATCAACTATAGAATATACTTTCTTTGATTCAAAATGACTCCATCAGATCTTAACACTTCAATGCCCAAAAATGCTTTAGATCTCCTAATTCTTTCATTTTAACTGATTATACAAGACTTTTTTAGCTGCATTGAGCATGACTGCAACGCTCCAAGTGATCAGCTAGTCATCGACAAATACCAAAATAGTCACTATGTCTTCTTCCTTTTTCAAGGTATATAATTAATAATTACGTGCACTCTGAATAAAATCAGCTGCCAGTAATGTAGTAGTGAGCTTAAGGTTTCATTATCTGAAAGCTTGTTTAAGACCATTCAATAATTTGAATAATTTACTGACTATAGTCTCCCCGGTCTCATGACCATGTATGGAAGTCAGTGTGCATCATATAACTCATTTCATTAAGTCGTACATACATCATACAAGTCGTGTATAGTAAATTATACCTAAGGTAATGTGAAGTAGATGAAGTATGTTATAGGTTTGAGATGATGTTAGAAATCATCAAGCATGGTATAGATAGGCTCCCTAAGGTTCTGTCCAAAACATGGTTGGTTGTTTCCAAGTCGTATAGATAGGTAACGAGTCGTATGTTACCACTCGTATGCTAACCAATCTATACCATCTTTGATTCGACCAAGCTTACTATCTGATAGGCCTAGTCGTACCCTCACAATATTAGTCATATGTTTTACTCGTGAAGACTAACGATCAATTTCTGTGAAGTTCAGTTAAAGGAATTTTTGGTCTTTTCTGTTTTTATAACTCCAACCCATGATCTATAACCCCCAAATAGGAATTATTTTCCTCTATTCCTTAATCAATTAACAACATCATCTCTCCTCCTATATTTAAGAACATCAACATTAGGGTTCCTTACATAAATTCATCTATCTAGTCCAAAGGTTCAAACTCTCTTCACAAGCTAAGAAATTCCAGGTATGTGGGGTTTATGAACAATGTTATTCTTTCATCCTTGTGCCTAAATTTCATGATTTTGAGATTGAATTTACTTATGTTGAAATTAGGGGCCATATAAATTAGAGGTGTGGAGACAGATCCTTGAGTGTAAAGAGTTCAGGTTAAGTAGGAGCAAGACCGAATATTTGGAATGTAAGTTTAATGTCTTGAGGGAGGTGGACGAGGTGTTAGTAAGGTTCGATTCTAGGTGGTGTGTAAGAGGGATTGTTTCAAGTACTTAGGGGACACAATTTAGGGGAATAAAAAGATTGACGAGGATGTCTCTACCTGGATTAGGGCGGAATGGATGAAGTGAAAGCTCGTCTCAGAGGTGTTGTGTGATAAGAAGGTGCCGCCTAAGCTTAAAGGCAAATTTTATAAGGTGGCAGTCCATCTGGCCATGTTGTATGGAGCGGAGTGTTGTCTTATCAAGAACTCTCATATTTAAAAACTAAAGGTGGCAGAAATGTGGATGTTGCACTGGATGTGTGGGCTTACTAGGGGGATAGGGTTTGGAATGAGACTATTTGAGATAAGGTTGGTGTGGCTTCGGTGGAGGATATAATGCGGGAGGTCCGTTTGGCATGGTTCAGACATGTGATGAGGAGGGGCACAGATGCTCCAGTTAGTAAGTGTGAAAGGCTTGCTTTGGATGGTTTCAGGTGGGGAAGGGGTAGGTCAAAGAAATACTGGAGATAGGTGATTAGGCAGTACATGGAGCATTTACAATTTACTGAGGACATGACCCTAGATAGGAAGATTTGGAGGACGCGTATTAGGATTGAAGGCTAGTGACTTTTTTGGTAGGTAGGATATGGCATTACTTGGTCGGTGCAGTATTCTTGTTATGCTGCATTACGATTGCTTACTATTTTTTATTTACTACTCCTTATAGGTGGCGTATTTATGTCATGTCATATTGTTCCATGCTTTGTGTACGTTTTTGATGACTTATCTTATTTTAAGTCGGGGGTCTATCAAAAACAGCCTTGCTACTTCTCCGGAGGTAGTGGTATGTACTGCGTACATCTTTCCCTCCCTAGACTTCACTATTTGGGAATACACTGGGTTTATTGTTGTTGTTGTTGTTATTGAAGTATGACACTACTCTGTGATAGAAAGCTTTAAGTGCAACAAGGTTTACATATATTTATGTTTTGACTTGTAGGATTTATATTATGATTTGAATTTCATTTTCTTAACTGGGATATTGTTGAAATATTTCAAGGTTATTATTGAGAATAATGCTTTGTTTTGAATTTCTTTGAAACAAATCATGAATTCCAAGTCCTAAGTACAAGTACTGAGTTTACAGGAAGTTTATGCTCTTAAGTTCCATTGTTATGTGTTATAAGATAATTTAAAGAAAAGCTTGATCTTTTGACCTAAAGATAAGACATTGAATCCACAATGTTCATCTTGATTATGATTTAAAGTAAAGAGAAGCATAACTGGTTTTCATTTTATAAACCCTTATGCTATTTTGAGGTGGATTCTGCAAGTATGAGCCTATAAGAATTTTGGGAATAGTATTTAGCACTAAGGAATGTGAATAGGTGTATCCTAAAATTCCTAGAAACTATGAGTCACCATAGATTAAGTTTTTTCTCCATATGGATGAAGTTTAGTGATCACTTAAGTTAAGGTTCTATTCCGATAGTAAGGGTAAAATAGCTCTCCCAAATGTGGGTAAGACGTTGGACTCCATGGTAGCCCACATGGTTTATGTCAGTTAGAAGAATCTCCAATAAGAAAGAATAAAAGTAAAGACTTTAGAAACTAAGTGTTATGGCTCACTAAATTCACTCATATGCATTATTATTCATGTTTTATGATCTTACAGTTCTTTGTTTTATTCAAGCTCAAGGTGAGTCATTTACTCTTAGCATACCTCATTTGAAAGTTTACTTATATATTCAGTTATTGTTTTACTTATGCATTCACCCCCACATACTTGGTACATTCCAAAATTACTGAGCCACATATATGTCTATGTACTATATTTTCTTATAATGTAGGTTCTGGTGCTCATTTCCAGGAGCGCAATTGACCACGGGCATCATCACTTGTATCCCGACTATTGGTGAGTCCTCATAGTTTAAGGACCCAGCTTATCAGACTCTTGTTTTAGATTAAATGTTGTTTTAGATCTTTGGTTTCCATTTAAAGTTCAAGTTAGCTGGGGTCTATCCCAGTGGCTCTCTAGATAGCAGTAGAGGCTTGTCAGACTGTTATGTTCCAAGTTCAAGAAGTTTGTTTAAGGTTTTTGAATTTAAGGATTTATATTGAGATATGAAATGGTTTATGTTCATTTTCTATACATGTTATTTTACTTGTCATGTGAGTTTCAAGCTTAATAGATATCATGGGTTAGCTTAGAGTTATTCATAGTCTTTAAGCATCGAGTGACTCCAGGGGCTACTTTTGGGGCATTACGCATTTTCATATAAGTTTTTTCTTCAAGATCACCTAGTAGAAAATCATTGTATACATCTATTTTAATGACAAAAGCATCTCCTAGAAGTTACCGTTGCAATTACACTTCTAATTGTTATCATCTTTGCAATAGGAGAGTAGATTTTATGATAATCCAACCCCTTAATTGTAACCATTAGCCACTAGACTAGCCTTAAAATTCTTTACTTCACCATTGGTGTGATACTTGATCTTGTAAATCCATTTGGATCCACCGATGTTCTTACCCTCAGGTAATTCAACAACTTTCCATGTGTTGTTGTCCACTAGATCTTAAATCTCCATGTTTATAGCTTCCACCCCATTTTGCATCTTTGACAACTTGCTTGAAATACCATGGTTCGATTAAGAATGAAAACTTAGTTAAATAACTCTGATTTGCTCCACTGACTCTACTAGAGAATAAATGGTATGTCAATGGATATTTGCACCTCTGATACAGTAGAACGTGTTTAATATTGCATCCAAATAGGTGGTTTAGTGATTCTAGAGGTTCTTTTGGGTGAAGTCTTAAGTAGTGATGGTATAAAATGTTCTCCAGTGATGTTTTGTAAATCTGTACCAGTACTGTCATCGATATATCTGGATAAGGTAATGTAGTAGTGATTGCGCTAAACTCTTGAACAACAGATGGTGTAACAAGTAGGTCAATAGTATTATCCTTATGTAAATTGTTACAAGTATCTGAGACTACAATTGTGCAAAAGGAAATATGTTTTCTTGAAATTTGACATTTCTATTAATAAACAACTTTAATGTTTGAATATCTAACAATAAGTATACCTTATATGAATCAAAAAATACACCATTAACAAAGACGGTCTTGCCCTTTCAGAGAACTTAGCCCCTTTTGGAACAACTATTACATAAAAAAGGCATCCTATGACCCTAAAGGGTGAGAGATTAGGCAACTTAGAAGATAAAAATTAAAAAGAGATTCTTCCAAAAATTGGAAAGGATGGAAACCTATTCATTAATTGTACAGCTGCCTTGACACATGAACCCCAGAATCTAATAGGCAAATGAGACTAAAATCTGAGATCTCTTTCTATGTTTAAAATTGGCCTATGGTTCCTCTCCACAACACCATTTTGTTGTGGAGTATATGGACGACTACTTTGATACAAGATGCCTAAGAAAGAAAATAATGTGTTACATTGATAGTTGAAAAACTTCGTGCCATTATCAGACCTTATTGTTTTAATCAATACACTAAACTGAGTTTAATCATGGGTAGGAAAATATTACTAGCTACTACTGCCTTATACTTGAGCTGAAAATGAACCCATGTATATCTACTATAATCATCCACCACTGTTAAATTAACACTTCTTATTAAAAGTTGGTATTTTATAAGGTCCTCAGAGATCCATATGTATAAGATCAAAGCACTTAGATGATTTAGAATCACTAGTAAGTAATATAATCCTAGTTTTATTAGCTAATGGATAGACTGTACATTTATTTAGAACTACTACGTCCTTATTACTCTTCAAGAGATCCAAAAGCTTTAAAACCTGAGATGATGGGTGTCCAAGTCTTTTGTACCAAAGAGTACTCATGCAGTGAAACTTCTGCAACCAACTTTTGATTATTTTGAACTATATTTTTATTTTTTACTTTTTATTCCATCCTAAAGATGTATAATCTTCCTTCTTATTTACCAATTTCCTTCGCCTTGCCACTAAACAGGTCCTTAAATATATAGAAGTTAGGATAAAAAGAAATTAAACAAGACAGGCCCTTGGTGTCATTTATAACAGTTCTGTATAGTGTGACCAGTGTCGGCTCTATCTAGTAAGAAAAAAGGCAACCGCCTAAGGCTCCTAAATTTGAGGGGCCTCATTTATTATTTTTAGTAATATTTAGATTGTAGGATTTTATTAAAAAATTCTTAAATATTATTTATTATAAAAACTTCTTATATAAAAATAAAGAATTATTAGAAGAATTTTAATGTATTTAAAGTATGTCTCCATAAAGATTAAATACATTTGTTATATTAACGAAAAAAAATATTAAAAGAATCGTCTATAATATTTATAACTTTGAATCTCAAAATTTAAAATATAGACTTTATTAACAAAAATAATTTTTATTAAAAATTTAAGGCCTCCATTTGATTTTCGCTATAGGCCACCGATGTGCTTGAGCCGCCCTTGAGTGTGACCTGTGAAATGAAAATATTCACGCTTCTTTCCTTTATATTTTGAATTAGCCTATAGCCTTTATTTCTGTTGACTTGCATAGCTAGTGGTTCTGGCTTATCACTCACAGGAACCATACATGTTGAATGTTGAATTTTTCATCCTCTATTATTATGGCATGAGCTTGATTTATAATGGATGTTACTTCTTTTTGTAAAATATGCCTACGAGCTTGATCATAGGGCTCATTGAAACCATGCAAAAACAGAATCAGTTTGATACAAATGATTTACATACTCCAATTGTGAGAGTATGTCGATTTCTCGATGTAATTGATAAATGTGCATGTGATTCACCTTATCAAAATGTTCCTTAAGCTCTTCCCAAACTATGAATGCACTTGTAGCATATAAAATCCCATTAAGAAAATCTTTACTTACTACATTCATTATCTACGAAATCACAATAACATTACATGTCTCCCATTGTTCATGTAGCTCATCCCTATAATATGTGTTGCTGCAAGCTCTAGTAACAAAGTCATACTTTATTTTTCCTAAAAGTGCAATTTGCATCAATCGACTCTACAAGCTATAATTCTCAAATCCAACTAATTTGATCGGGACTAACACTGCACTTGAATTATCTGATGCACTGATGCAAAGAGGATCATTTTGATCAATCCTGAGAGGCGCCATTGCTGATTTCTCAAATTACAACCAGCTGCAAATACCTGGGTTTCGATCCCGAAAAACCCAAGAGAAAACTCTACTCGAAACTACTCCACGGTGCACATGGATGGATCTGATACCATATGAAAATAAGCATTACAGCTTAAGCATCCATTGAAGGACGTAGAAAAGAAGTAGAGAAGCAATGCAGGAGAAAGGAAAACATTATTGAATATCTTTTCTCTTAGCTTATTTGTACAATTGATAAAGCCATTTCTGAAATAGCTGATATGCACCATTTGAACACAATTTTTTCCTCGATATTAGATACTCATACTTGAAATTTAAATATTTTTATAGTTCAATTTGTATACAATATATTTATTACAAAATATTATTACATAATACTTGAGTATGTTGTAATAGAGAGATAATTTTAAAAAGAGTATACCCTATAATAACCGTCATCGTCGTTATATGTAGAATACCATTATAGAGAAGTAAAATATAACATGAAAAGTCAGTTTTGGAGAAAATTAGACTGCTATCGTAAAATGTTGTTATAATGAGGTAACGTCATAGAGAGGTTTGACTTTATATATGTTAGCTTAGTGATATATTCCATCGCACTCCAAATATTAGTCGTTTTGACTAATTATCTAAATCTTATGATCAAAGCTACATATTAATTGTCTTTCTTAAGGGGTATCAAATGACTATTTATAGTAATTCTTCTTTTAATGAAATGATCCCATCTAAACATTTAATACATGTTACAAAGGAGTACTAACATAATTCACGACCCGAACCAGGGCCCTGGCCGTGACTAGCATTCCGAACATGAAGGCCCGAAATACCCCTATCTATCTGGTAATCATACACATAATTCATATGATAAAAGAAATGCGGAAGATTCACAATGTTATGGAAACATGGTCAACCTGAATGTGATCATAACACTAAAAACTGAAATCCAAGATATATCTGAATAATAATGTCTGACTCAGTCTGCGAAATCTCTACTATGGACAAAACAAAACTGTTTGAAAACTGGGACAAGGCCCCCAGTAGACCAAAACAAAACTAAAGATAATTATCTGAAATAACCAGGCCTTCTGGATCATAAAAGTCTTACCACTGCACAGTTTGATATGTGATCTAAAATATCTACTATTTATCTGGACCCCTAGACTGTGCCTCAAAACCTGGAGGGAGGGGGGTCAGCACAAAAGTACTGGCATGCGAAGTAATCCAAAATAGAGTACTTGAACATATATATAAAATTGATGAGAGAAATTTTTCATCAAACGTCATGCATAAAATAGTTTCTGGAAAAACACATGGGCATCATTCGAGTAATTATAAATAATTCTTGTCAAAATAGTTTCTGATCTTTGTATTACTTCTGAGTTAGGTGGCACTCTGATATTCCACGGGCTATATGAAATCAGCCATTAACTCAGCGGGGAAGCCTCCAACCGGAGTGTGCCGCAAGGGTCGGAGTCTCTGATTCTAATACGCCACACGACACTAGGCCAGCGTAATATAAGATATACCCGGATCGGCAAATCACAATTTCGGGCAATGAGTATCTGGACTCATGCCTTCTTTGGGGAACCACCTAACATCTCTTTCTACCCAATTTTTAACCATTTCTAATCATGCAACATTCTAATCACAAAATCTGTAAATCTGATTTCAAACATGCATTCTACTCTATTCTGAATTTATCATGGCATTTTTTGAGGTGTCATCACACTAAGACTTGCAAGTTCTATTTCTCAGCCATAATGCAATAAGCATGATCCTTCACAAAAATGTAGTTTCAGACCACCCAAAACATGTAGTTTCCATAAAAGATTTCATGTTTGAAAACTCAAGTTAAAACCATGCAGAAACTCTCATCAAACATATGGTGGTCACGTGCTTTTGGCAAGACCATGCACTCTTTTATTATATGTATATTCAATATTCACAACCCTCTCTTTCGTATTCAAAAATCATATTCAAAATATAGTAAAAGCCAAAGTATTTCATATCATGCTCTTCAAAACGCATTCAAAACAATTTATATCATACGAAGATGAGAAAACTCATAACAAGAGAGGGATTCATTATAATGCATGCTCTCAATTGAATAACCATTCTTGAACACATACGTACATATATACATAATTTCAAATCGATTTGAGGGAAAGTTCTAGAGATCAAAACAATACCGTCAAAACTTCTAAAACATGATTATATTCATAAACTTCGCCCCATTCTTAAAACATGATTTCTATGCCCATGAGGTTTTAGGAAAAACCCCGCGTACCTCAAATTAGAAAGACAATAGGTTCTTATTGAAGCCTACGACCTGGGGATTCCAAATATGCAATCAACTTTGAAACCTACAGTTGAATCTTAAACTACTCGGATTTTTATTTTGAAACCCTAGAGAGGATTCTTGATGATTTTGATGAAAATAGGGTTAAGTTGCTCAAACATACCCTAAATACTATGTTTTGACGGTTTTAAAGGTTAGGGAAAAGTCAAAATTACCCTTAATGACTCCTAAACCGAACTAAAAATTTGAACTAAAAAACCCGATTTCGGGTGCCACCGCGACGGTACACAATCGCGGTGGTCCACTGGAATTTGACAAGTGGAAAATTGGGTGCCTCCGTGATGCGCCACCATCGTGGAGCCCCACTGAAATTTGATGATTGACAATTTGATCCTCTCTGCGATGTGCTAGACACCAAAATGATGATGTTTACCACTGGAACTATAAATTATTCATAACGTCTTCACCGACGGTCCATTTTGGACGAATCTTATATCGTTGGAAAGCTAATTCAGTCATCTACGTAATGAAATGTTGAAATGTAGGAAATTACACATGAAAATTAATTTCGATCATTCTAGAAGCTAATGCTTAGACTTTTCATGGATGGAATTTAGCTAAAAAGATGTCGAGGTGTTACAATATCCCCCCTTGGGATCATTCATCCCCGAATGATGATGTGTAAAACAGACAAGCACGATTTCAAGTAAACAAAGGCATAGAAAGAAAAGGATAAAGATTGTACCTTCCATCACTTCCTTCACCAGATCAAATAAATTTGGGTATCTATCTCTTATATCATCTTCTAATTCCCAAGTTGCTTCTTTGACTTTCTGATTTCTCCATAACACTTTAATCGAAACAATCTCTTTACTTCTCAACTTTCTAACTTGGCGATCCAAAATTGCTAATGGCTCTTCTTCGTAAGACAAGGAGTCTGTCTCCTTGATTTCTTCGACGGGTACTACTAGCGAATGATCTCCAATGTACTTATTCAGCATGGATATATGAAATACCAAATGGATACAACCCAAACTTCTAGGCAACTCTAATTCATATGCAACTTTACCTATTCTTCTCACAATCTGGTATGGTACTATATAGAGAGGACTCAGCTTACCATTCTTCCTGAATCGCATAACTTCCTTCATGGGAGAAACCTTAAGAAATACCTAATCTCCAACCTCAAACTCTAACTCTCTCCTCCTAACATCGGCATAGGATTTCTGACGAACCTGAGCTATTTTAAGTTGTTCTCTAATAAGCTTCATATCTTTCATCGCCAGATGAACAAGATCAAGCCCAAATATCTACATCTCACCCCCTTTATACCACCCTATTGGTGACCTACATCTTCTCCCATATAATGCCTCAAATGGCGCCATATTAATACTAAAATGGAAATTGTTATTATATGAGAACTCTATCCATGGGAAGTGCTCCACCCAACTACCTTTAAAATTAATCACACAGGCCCTTAACATATCCTCAAGTGTCTGAATGGTGCGCTCATCTTGACCATTAGTCTGAGGGTGGAATGCTGTACTTAGGTTCACTTGGGTACCTAAGCCATTCTGAAAAGATTTCCAAAACTGAGAAAAAAATTGTGTACCTCAATCGGATATGATAGACACAGGTGCCACATGCAAATGAACTTTTTCTGCAATGAACAGCTTGTATAATCCTCTCCTGAATAGTTAGTCTTGACAGGCAGAAAGTACGCTGACTTGGTCAGCCTATCTACAATTACCCATATGGAATCATACTGGTTTCGGGACTTCGAAAGTCTTGTAATAAAGTCTATATTGATCATCTCCTACTTCCATAAAAGCAATGCTATCTCTTGAGAAGTACCACCTGGCCTCATGTGCTCCACCTTGACTTTCTAACAATTCAAACACTTGGCAACATACTTAGCCATATCACGCTTCATATTATTCCACTAATAAATGGTTTTCAAATCATGATACATTTTTGTAGAGCCTGGGTGAACAACATACCTTGACGTGTGAGCCTCACTAAGGATTCTTTCCCACAACCCATCTACATCAGGCACACACAATCTACCCTGATATCTTAGAACATCATCACCACCAATCTTAAACGACATTACTTTTTGTTGACCCACATCTCTCTTAATCTGCATCAAGATGGGATCTTCAGCCTGCTTTTCTTTGACTTCGGCACAAAGAGATGATTTAGCTATCTCATGAACAACCACCCCTCCATCTTTGGAATCTAAGAGTTGTACTTCTAGATTTGCAAGGCGGTGAATGTCCTTCACCATCTCTTTCCTCCCCTCTTCAACATAAGAAAGGCTGCCCATAGACAACCTACTGAGAGCGTCGGCTATAACGTTTGCCTTGCTCGAATGGTAATGCAGGCTCATATCATAGTCTTTCAAAATCTCCATCCAACGCCTCTGCTTGAGTTTCAATTCTTTCTACGAGAAAACATACTGCAAACTTTTGTGGTTAGTATAAATATCAACATACACCCCATAGAGATAATGCCTCCAGATTCTAAGTGCAAACACCACGGCTGGTAACTCCAAGTCATGAGTGGGGTAGTTTTGCTC
The DNA here is from genome assembly GCA_030864225.1 of Capsicum baccatum var. pendulum. Taxonomy (NCBI): domain Eukaryota; kingdom Viridiplantae; phylum Streptophyta; class Magnoliopsida; order Solanales; family Solanaceae; genus Capsicum; species Capsicum baccatum. Next base: position 39,503,903 of record CM061557.1, on the reverse strand, counting down.
ATGCACCTTTAACTGCCAAGACGCATAAGCTACCACCTTACCCTACTGCATCAGAACACAACCAAGTCCCACGCAGGATGCATCACAGTATACCACAAAACCATCTACCCCTTTGGGAAGAGTGAAAACAGGAGCAGTAGTCAGCTTGTCCTTCAACTTCTCAAAATTATTTTCACATAAGTCAGACCACACAAACTTCACCTTTTTTCTGAGTCAATTTAGTGAGAAGATCAGCTATGGAGGAAAAACTCTCTACGAACCTTCTGTAATAACCCACCAGACCCAAGAAGCTCTGAATGTCGGTTGGAGTTGTGGGTCTGTGCCATTTTCTTACTGCTTCAACTTTTTGGGGATCCACTCGAATACCGTCACTAGACATAATATGACCCAAGAACGCAATGGCATTAAGCTAGAATTCATACTTGGAGAATTTCACATACAATCTATGATCTTTAAGAGTCTAAAGAATTATTCGGAGGTGAGTGGCATGATCCTCCTTATTTTTGGAATAAACCAAAATGTCGTCAATGAAAACTATCATAAATAGATCTAGGAACTGATGGAAACCCTATTCATTAGGTCCATGAAGGCTGTAGGGACATTAGTCAATCCAAAGAACATAACTACGAATTCAAAATAATTGTTTCCAGTTTGGAAAGCTATTTTGGGAATATATGACTCTCTAACCTTCAACTGATGGTATCCCGAATGAAGGTCTATCTTTGAAAAATATCTGGCATCCTGAAGCTGGTCAGAAAGACCATCAATCCTAGGAAAAGGATACTTATATTTAATCGTGACCTTATTCAGCTAACGGTAGTCTATGCACATACAAAGGGAACCGTCTTTCTTTTACCCGAAGAGTACAGGCGCACCCCAAGGTGACACACTGGGGCATATAAAACCTTTATCTAGAAAATATGCTAGTTGTTCCTTCAACTCTTTTAGTTCTACAGGAGCCATTCTATATGGAGGAATAAAGATGGGGCGGGTATCTGGAAACACATCAATACCAAACTCTATCTCCCTATCAGGTGGTATTCCTGGGAGATCATCAGGAAAGACTTCTATAAATTTATTTACTATAGGGACAGACTGAAGAGGAAGACCCTTGACATTAGAGTACTTAACCCCGATAAGGTGATACAAATAACCTTTAGAAATAAGTCTTCGGGCCCTCAGATAGGATGTAAAGTGCCCTTTAGGTGCTAAAGAATGTCCCTCCCATTCTATCACTGGCTCATTTAGGGAAATAAAAAGTGACTCTTTGAGTCCTATAATTTAACGTGGCATAGCACGAATGGAGCCAATTCATCCCTAAGATAACATCAAAAGCAACCATATTGAGTTCTATTAGGTCTGCCACAGTATCCCATCTAAGAATAGATACCACACAATTTTTATACACCCTTCTAGCCACAAGAGAATTACCTACCAAAGTGGAAACAGAGAAAGGTTCAAAAATTATATCGGGCTCAAACCCGAAACCAACAACCACATAATGGGTCACATAGGATAGGGTAGACCCGGGGTCAAGTAACACATAAACATCACATGAAAAAAGATTTGTAACATACCGGTGACAATGTATGGGGAAACTTCCACCTCCTGGCGGTTGGTCAAAGCATATAACCAGTTGCGACCATTCCCAGCAATTGATGTGGCACCCTTTTAAGGCAGGGGTGGTGCTAAAGAATTTTCTTGAGACTTTGCACCACCAATATTCTTCCTAGTAGGTGGACAGTCCCTCTGAATGTGACCTGGTTGACCACATGAATAACATACAAATACGTCCAACTGATATTTCCCTCGATGATTTCAACCATAAGTCTCACACCATAGAAAAGTACGATACTGCTGAGCCATACTACCCTGTGACTGAGTATCCGATGCTCTGGATCCATGATGAATCTAGAAACTTTGAGATCGTCTATTTGCTGGTGGTCTAGGCGTTGGGGCGCTGGCAGCAGACTATGCATTACCCTAATTCTTCTTCTTCTTCCATTTATTTCCCCATTTATCACTTTGAGGCTGACTGTAACCCTGGTCAGCAGATCTAGCACTTTTTGCCTGTCTTTCTTTCTTCCAAGCTTCAGAAATCTTCTTTTTATTCTCCTGTATTTATTGCATATGAACTATCAGCCTAGCAAAGTCCAAATCCTTATTCGGTATAGCTCCCTGATACACAAGCACCAGATCATCTGAAATGCTAGAAGCAAACTTTCTCATTTAGGCCCTCATACTACTCATCATCTTGGGAGAATAACGGGACAGCTAATTAAATTTTAAAGTGTACTCCTACACGCTCATCTTACCCCGCTTGAGGTTCATGAACTCCTCTGCTTTTACTTCTGTCAGCTCCAGGGGAAAGAACCTATGAAGGAAAGCTTCCACAAACTCATCCCAAACTGTGGGCTCAGCACTATCACTCTTTGCATACTTCTAGTCATTGTACCATTGGTTTGCTACATCTTTCAGCTGGTAGGCTACCAACTCAACACCTTTAATCTGATCCAAATGCATCACTTTGAAAATTTTCTCCATTTTATCTACGAATTCTTGCGGATCTTCTTCTACCTTGGTGCCAGTAAACTTGGGTGGGTTTATTCTCATGAACTATCCCACCCTAGTAGCCTCCGACGTCACTGATGTAGACCCAATATCTTTTGATCGTTGAGCCTAATTAGCCACCAACTGTGCTAGTATATGAAAAGACTATCTGAATTCGACATTTGAAATATCCCTCTGAGCAGTCGGGGGATGGTTAACATTGGTCTGTAGAGCCCGAGATGGACTAGTTAGGACTGGAGGGACATGTTCTGGGGTGGGAGCTCTGTTATGTGTCCTCATCCCATGAATGGGATGGACTTCATCATTCTGAGCACTCTAATTATTATTGCGATGAGGAGGCATGACTGTTATTTCTGTAAGACAAAAGATCACTAATTAGGAATAGACTTGACTCTGAAGCATGAAATAAATCACAAAGAAGGGAAACATTTCCTAAACGCCTAATAGCCTCCTACTTATAAGTTTGGCGCGCTACACACCCATAAATAAGAATTTACTCGACGCGATTTCGCAAATACCCTGGGACTGTGAACCGTGCTTTAATACCAAGTTTGTCATAACCCAAACTGGGGCCCTGGCCGTGACAATGATAACGAACCATGAAGGACCAAAACACCCCTATCTATCAAGTAATTATGCATATAATTCATATGATAAAAAAAATACGGAAGATTCACAATACTGCAGAAACATGGTTAACCTGAATGTGATCATAACACTGAAAACTGTAATCCAAGATATATCTAAATAATAATGTACGACTCAGTCTACGAAATCTCTACTATGGACTAAACAAAACTGTCTGAAAACTGGGACAAGGCCCCCAGTAGACCAAAACAGAACTAAAGATAATTATCTAAAATAACCAAGCCTTCTGTATCATAGAAGGCTCACCACTGCACAATCTGATCTACAATCTAAAATATCTACTGTTTACCTGGACCCCTAGACAGTGCCTCAGAACCTGGAGGGAGGGGGTCAGCACAAAAGTACTGGCACACGAACCAATCCAAAATAGAGTACTTGAACATATATATAAAATAGATTAGAGCAATTTTTTATCGAACATAATACATAAAATAGTTTTTGAAAACACATGGGCATCATTCGAGTAATCATAAATCATTCTTGTCAAAACAGTTTCTGATCTTCATATTACTTCTGAGTTAGGTGGCACTCACCTACATTTTCTGATATTCCATGGGCTATATGGAATCCGCCATTGACTTAGCGGGAAAGCCTCCAACCTGAGTGTGCCACAAGGGTTGGAGTCTCTGATTCTAATACGCCATACGGCACTAGGCCAGTGTAATATAAGATATACCCGGATCGACAAATCACGGGTTCGGGCAATGAGTATTTGGACTCATACCTTCTTTGGGGAACCACCTAACATCTCTTTCTAACCAATTTTTAACCATTTTTAATCATGCAAGATTCTAATCACAAAATCTGTAAATCTGATTCCAAACATGCATTCTATTCTGTTTTGAATTTATCATGGCATTTTCTGAGTTGGTGTCGTCACACCAAGACTTGCAAGTTCTATTTCTGAGCCATAATACTATAAGCATGATCTTTCATAAAAATGTAGTTTCATACCACCCAAAACATGTAGTTTCCATAAAAGATTTCATGTTCGAAAACTCAAGTCAAAACCATGCAGAAACTCTCATCAAACATATAGTGGTCACGTGCTTTTGGAAAGACCATGCACTCTTTTATTATATGTATATTCAATATTCACAACTCTCTCTTTCGTATTCAAAAATCATATTCAAAACATAGCAAAAGCTAAAGTATTTCATATCATGCTCTTCAAAACGCATTCAAAACAATTTATATCATACGAAGATGAGAAAACTCATAACAAGAGAGGGATTCATTATAATTCATGCTCTCAATTGAATAACCATTCTTGAACACATACGTACATATATACATAATTTCAAATCGATTTGGGGGAATGATCTAAAGACCAAAACAATACCGTCAAAACTTCTAAAACATGACTATATTCATAAACTTCAAAACACCATTCTTAAAACATGATTTATATGCCAATGAGATTTTAGGAAAAACCCTACGTACCTCAAATTAGGAAAACAATAGGTGCTTATTGAAACCTACGACCTAGGGATTCAAAATATGCGATCAACTTCGAAACCTACGGTTGAATTTTGCACTACTTGGGTTTTTATTTTGAAACCCTAGAGAGGATTCTTGATGATTTTGATGAAAATAGGGTTAAGTTGCTCAAATATACCCTAAATCCTTTGTTTGGACGGTTTAAAAGGTTAGAGAAAATTCAAAATTAACCTTAATGACTCCTAAATGGAACTAAAAATTTGAACTAAAAAACCCGATTTCGGGTGACACCGCGATGCACCACAATCGCGGTGGTCCACTTGAATTTGATGAGTAGGAAATTGGGTACCTCCATGACGTGCCACCATTGTGGAGCCCCACCAGAATTTGACGATTGACAATTTGACCTTCTCCGTGATGCGCTAGACACCAAAATGATGATGATTATGACTAAAACTATAAATTGTTCATAACTTCTTCACCGAGGGTCCATTTTGGACGAATCTTAGATCGTTGGAAAGCAAATTCAGTCATCTACATAATGAAAGGTTGAAATGTAGGAAATTTCACATGAAAATAAATTTAGATCATTCTATAAGATAATTCATAGACTTTCTATGGACGGAATTTAGCTAAGAAGACGTCGGGGTGCTACACATAAGCTACTAATTCAACCATATATGTAGTAAGAAAAACATAGAAGGAATTAAACCAAATAAGACCTCATACTTTATTCATTTATATTGTTGCATGAAATTTTATTCTGTGTGTTGTTTAACATGTAGGTAATTGATTGGATGGACAAGATTTATCCTATCACGACAATTTGACGAACAATACCATCAATGTACTTGGACAAGAGGCTATATGATCACAAAGAGTATGGACTTAGTGTTTTCAAACCAATGACAAATGAAAACTTAAATTGGTTAAAACATCAATTATCTTAGTGGTGTATGTGTCATTTGGAAGTTTAGCCAAGCTAGAAGTTGACCAAATGGAAGAATAGGAATGGGTTTTGAAGAATAGCAACAAGAACTTCTTGTGAGTAGTTAGATCCACTGAACAATCCAAACTTCCCAAAAACTTTTTAGAGGAAATAAAATTTTCAAGTGAGTAAAATCTTAGTGGTGTCAAGATGTCCACAATTACAAAGTGTCGGAAAATGAATCAATAGGGTGCTTTCAGACACATTGTGGGTGGAATTCAACTTTGTAGGCCATTAGTTTGGGAGTGCCAATAGTGAAATGCCACAATGGATAGATCAATCAACAAATGCATATTTTTGAAGTATATTTGAGAGATAAGAGTTAGAGACAAACAATATGACTACATTGTCACTCAAAAGAAAAATATTTCTGGTTTGTTTTGGCCTTTGTTATATATCTCACACTCTCTGTTTAATTTGTCACCATTTTTATTTTGTATTAAACCAGAGATTAACTTATTACTTGTAGGAAAAATAGTTACTCTCTTGGTGCATGTTAAGCTAACGTGCACTGGCCATAAGCAAGCAGGCTTATTTTCCTGCTGTGAAGTCAATCATAGCGTCAGAACCTGGGAATACACATCAAGAAATAAAGAATGGGAATGCGATTGAAACATGGAGATTAAATCATGAATGGGAAGCTTCATATCCAATGAAATAGTATCAATTTCAATAAAAAGAGAACAAGTGAACGATGTTTGCAATTGCAGTCAGATAAATGCAACAATCAAGCCAAAAAGGTATAGGAAGTAGTTCAACGGAATACCCCATATCATTCTCGACTTGATTCCACTCTTAGTAGCATGCATAGGAAGTTTAGGACCTGAAATTTTTCTAAGTATTGAAAGACTTAGGCATATTCTAAGATTCTTAGTTTCAATGATTTTTAAATGGGACTTCCCGACCTTGAGACGTGGATTTTTGAGTTTTTTTATGTTCAAGAGTGTTAAGGGCATGTCTCAGGGAAGTTTTGAATTTTTTTTATGTGGATTGGGGCATGTTTGGATTTCAATTCTAGAACCTCACCGCGATTACACTGTGTCACAGTGGGTATAGCGATGGAGGTGTCATCGCATTGTGGTGAGTCCCAAAAATAGGATTCAGTTACGAACTTAATTTCCAAAGGAGAATCTCATCTTTTCTCTGTGGCCCAAAGTCCTAATAACACAGGATTAAGTCATCATTAGGGCATTGTTTGCCAAAGTTTACTCAATTTCTCTCCCAAAATAAACCTTAACTCTTCTCCAAAGATTAAGAATTCAACCCGTAAGTTTAAGATTTTCAAGAAAGGAGTCAAGACTAGGGTTCCAATCTTCAAACTAAGTAACATAAGGTACGTGGGGCTATACTAAAACTCTATGGGCATAAGTTATTGTTTTACTAAGCTTTTGAAAGCATATTACAAAGTTTATAACAAGGGCTTGGATAATTGTTTTGAATAGCCAAATCATGAAACCTTTTTTTCAATGATATATATATGTGTATGTGTGTGTGTCTTTTGCCTTGAGGCCTTCCCTTGAACTTGAATTTTGCTATATGTATGCGGTTTTAGTTATGAAATTCGAATTGAGAGTATGAATAACTAAACTCCCTCTTTTGTTATGGCCCTCTTGATTTCACAAGTTATGAACTGTTCAATTTCATATTGAGAAGCATGAGGTAAATGATTTTTCTATTGTTTAATGACTTGATATTGGTTATGAACTAAAAAAAGGGTGTTTTCTTGCTTATGTGTATAAACGAAAAGTGAAGATTGAAAGACGTACATGGTTTGCTACAAAGTGATTGACCACCACATGTTTAAGAATTGAAAGATGAGAATCTTTGTATAAGTTGTCATATATTTTGAATTGACTGTGACATGATACTATATGGCTTATACACTTTGGAAGTCTTGGTATGATGATACCAAATGAGGCAAATGCCATAATAGACTTGGACCAAACTAGACTATAGAAAGTTTTCAGAAATTAGACCATTTTTCAGAAAGATTCATAGTTTAAAATATTAAAAGTGGACTTAAAGAGAGTTAGATTGTTACCCTAAGAAGGCATGAGTACAAGGGCTCATCGCTGAAAATCGAGTTTTGCCGATTCGAGTGATATGATTGGCTAAAACCAATGTATACTTGTCCTTGAGACACTAGTATACTAGACTAGTATATAGGACCCCTATCATTATGGCAAACTTGGATGTGAGGGATTGGCCGATGAGTAAATGGCGAACCATATAGATCGTGGGTACTAGACTTGTAGGGTGTACTATCTAACTCACAAGTAAGATAAAGAGTGAGTCATGATTTCAATGAACTATTTTAAAGTCTTTTAAGTATGCCCATGTGTTTTCACATATTGCATGTAAAAACATTTTATGAATTGCTCTCACTTATGTTGTATAAAAATTATGTTATTTTGGATTGCTCTGCATACCAGTATATTTGTATTGACCTCTTATATTTCGAGATCTGAGGCACAGTCTCGGAGTCCCGCTAAGCAGTAGATCAGTTTATCAGACTTTGAAGTTGGTGAGCCTCTCTCGTTCCGGAGGACCTTAGTTTATTCTATATATTCATTTACTTTTAGTTCATGGTCCGGCTGGGGCCTTGTCCCAATCTCAAACAGATTTGTTTTTGTATTGTTAGAGATTTCCCAGACTGGTTTTAGATGTTTCTGAATATTTATGAACTCATATTCGTCTTAATTATTTTAAGTAAGAGAATGACCATGTTTCCATTTTGCTATATTTTGTGCATTTCTTTATTGTATATGAATTATGCAGATGATTGTCAGTTAGAAAGGGCACTCAGTCCTTTATGGTTCGGCATTCCCATCGTGGCCAGGGTCTCGACTCGAGCCATGATATTCAATAATTAAATGACTTGTCAAGGATACTCCAGATGATACCAGTAATGATTCTTAAACCAGTAGCTCTAACACATAGGTTGAACTAGTTGAGGAAGAAGGATTTGTAATGGAGAAGAATATCTCAATTTGGGACAATTTTGACATCTCACAAACATTGAATGTGGGCTTTAAACTTAAGTATATGGCTCCAAAGAAGAATGATGAGTCTCCTATAGTTGAAATAAACTTCAAAGCCGAGATCAATTTTTGGAAACATGTTGTAGTTTGTTATATGTTGGGACTCTATCCCATATTTGAGGTGTTGTAGGGATTTATTCAATATTTATGTGCCAGGAACAAAATTAACAATATCTCTATGATGAAGAATGGAGTGGTTCTTATGTGATTTGATACTATTGAGGGACAGGATGAGGTTGTGTAGTGTGGAATCTTTCATTTTGATAATAATCCATTCATAATCAAGGCTTGGAGTACTCAATAGAGTTCATGAGGGATGAATTACATAGTGTTCCCATTTTGATCAAAATGTTGAGTTTGAGTAAGATCGGAAGTTTAGTTGTCAAGCAAATTATAATGGACCAAAATACTAAAAAAAAAGGTAGGGCTAAATTATGCAAGATTACTGGTTAAAGTGGAGATAGACTCAGACCCGCCAGAGATGATTATGTGTAAAAATGACAGGGTAACATTGTGGAGAAAAAAATCATCTATGCTTGGAGACCAGTTTTATGTAAAAAAAATATAAGAAGTATGGTCACTTTGGGTACCAATGTAGAAAGAAAAGGTTACCATAAGGAATTAGAGAGGCTCAAGTAAATGGAACAATCGAATTGAATCAAGTTGTGGGAGGACATTTGTGATAATTTTTGACCCTGAGGACATTTGTGATTGTTCCATTTGCACACCTACTCTCCAGGCTCAACTTAATTCAATTCAATTGTGCCTGTGCAAATGGATATTTGTGATTGTGCAAATGGACATTTGTGATTGTCCTCTGTCCCCAGACTTTGTCAAAACTTGTGCAAATGGAACAATCACAAATGTCCTCAGGCTCAAGTAAGGTCATTCATGTAACCTTACAGAGGACATTTGAGATAAGTTTTGTTTATTCTCACAACACTAAGGAGTAAAGGAAGACTCTATGGGATGGCATGAAGAGACTGAGACATTCAGTCAACTATCCTGGCTAATCGTGGGTGATTTTAATTAAAGATGATAGGATAGATGGAAATCTAGTAGTTCGGTTGAGATAATTGTTTGCTTTCTTGGAGGAGTGTGAATTACTGGAACTTCCTTATCAAGGTGGAAGGTACACTTGGAATGATAAGCATATTGATAATAGAATATTCTAAAAAATTGACTGGGCATTTATTAATGACACTTTGTAGGGTGATATGCCTACAAGTAAAGTCATATTTCTACCTAAAGGTGAAAGTGGTCACTGCCCTACAAAGGTGTTTTAAAAAAAATGAATGGGAGGATCCAAACTATTTCCGTACTATAACAATTGGAGCCATCATCCTCTCCTTCAAGGCATTGTCAAAGACAGTTGTAATGAAAAAAGTGGATAATTTTAGAATGTATCAAGTTGTGAAGAAGCTCAAGAAGTTAAAGCTGGCTTTAAGAAGGCCTAATTCCAAGAATTTCAGGAATATAGTAATGAAAGTTGAGAAGGATAGAGAAGATCTAAAGGTGATACAACAGCAAATATAGGAAGACCCCCTTAATGTAGATTTATAGGTAAAGAAAAAATCTAAGTACCAGGCATTTAGGAAGTCATCTTACCTTGCACAAATATATTTGCAATGAATAAGTAAGGTGAATTAGGTGAAAGTTGGTGATGACAACACTAGCTAATTTATGTAGTAATTAAGCATAGGAAATTAAAGCATACAGTTACTCAAGTTAAAAATGTTCAAGGGGTAAGGGAGTATGATCCATCAAAAGATGTTGCAATTTTTGTAGACTATTATTTGAGCTTACTGGGATAGAAGAAAGCAGAAAGAATACTAGCTAATCCATACATTATACAGCTGGGTAATGTACTTAGCCTTGTTCATTAGATGAAATTGCTAAAAGGAGTTCACTAAAAAGGATGTTAAAGAAGCCTTATTTGGGATTGAAAACACTAAAAGCAAAGGGACTAATAGATGTAGAATTTTTTTTAAGCAACTTAGGAGATATTAAGAGAGGATGTTGCAGAGGCACACCCTGGGTTTTTTGTCATCTGAAATTTCTAAAATTTTATCCTCACTGTCCTGACTACAACCTACGCTACGAGTTGTAGGGAGTCTTGATGAGTCATTGGACCCAAATCGTAGCCTGACTAGTGTGTGTGGCTAAGTCTTCTACTCTGAATACGAGTGTCTCACTACAATTCACGAGGAATATTTATGGGTCATTACGTAGAAATTATAGGATGCCCAGTACATACCCAAATGGATATTGTGTTGACTACGATTGGACCCTACGAGTCATAGTGTCTAATTACGAGTTGTATCAGGTAAGTGAAAGGGTCAATATTATGTGTGTGCCCTAGAAACTGTCTTGGCTATGACTCATGGTGACGAGTCATAACGGATCCCTACAAGTCGTATAATGACCCATAGTCACTGACGACTAAATTTCAGCTTTTAATTTAAGGGAACTTTGGGCAATTCCATTCTTAACCAATTAATATCCCATGTTCATAAAGCACTCAAAGAGGTTATTTATCTTTCATAACGTAATTATACACTCAAAAAATACTCTCAAAATTTAAAGGTCAAGATACTTAGGTTTTTTCAAGAAGTAGGTCATCCAAGGGCTCAAGGGTTGAATTTTTCCCGTAAACTTGGTATTTCAGGAATGTTACACTTCCCTAATTATTATTTTGTGAAAGTTATGTATTAAATTGGTTTTATTGGATGGTTTTGAATGTGGGTTTTTAACATGGTTGAGGGTTTTGACATGGTTGCTCCTTGAACTATTTTTCCATGATTTATTATACATTTCTTATACTTTATTAATGATTTGAAATTTGTGGGTTACATGGGAATGGTGAATAAACTAAGGGGTAATGGTTTTCCCCAAATTGATATTTTACAAATTGGAATTGGTTTTGAATAACGGTGTTCTCTCAACCTACTTGTGTAAATGGTTTTAAATTGTAAAATTGTCATTTGGTTTGACGTGCTCACCTGTGTTATTGCATTGCATTATTAGTAAACCAATGAACTTGGGCTATAAATGCCTTGTTAGATATGATATTAATGAGTCGGGGGGGGGGGGGGGGGGGGGGGCGAGGAGTACCTCCAAGATTTTGATATTAATGAACAAAAATTGAGGGAGGCATTTCCCCAAGTTTTAATGTGATTATTATGGCATAGAGATAATATTGCAAGTGTTTGGGTATGACAATACCCATAGTATGACTTAATGGTTGGTTCATTAATTAATAAATGTGTTATGTGAAAATTTCTTTAAAATGGGCTTAATGGGGGTTATATAGCAAAGTCGTGAAGGTGTGGGTCTTGGATGCCTTGTATAGAAAACTCGTATTTGCCAACATGAGATTTGGTCGTGATGACCTATGTTCATATGTCACATTTGATATATATATTTTTTGGATGTATAGTTGTCTCGATGTCTTTAGCTTTCCCTAGGATTTTCTCTGGTTTGTGTGCTAACACGCACTGGGGTCCTTTCAATAGGGGGAGCTGAACCCATTTATCCCGTGGGTGGCTATTATGACGATTGAGCTACATAGTCCAAGATAATATTTTACTTCATGCTAAACCTTGTTCCCTATCCTGACATATTATTTATATATGTATTATGATGTGGCTTATATAGTGTTTGAAATAATTTGACTTGATATTATTTTGTCCCTTATCCCTGAGTTACATGCTAGTGTTAACCTCACTAACTATCTTCGGACTTTGTATCCTAATCCAATGCAGGCACCAAAGATACTTCTATATTTTTTGCATAGAGTTAGGTGGATCGACACAGTTCGTTGGTTTGTTGTGGTGAACCTCCATTCTCAGGAAAGACATTTTATTAGTTCCTTTTATAGACTATAATTGAGAGTTTACATATTATTAACACTATTATTGTCACTGTCTAAGTTGGGGACTTGTCCCGACGAAGACTGGCTTTGGTTTTCTTTGTGTAGAGGCTTTGTTGGATTACTGTGGACTTGAGTGGTGTTGGTTGGTAGTTTTGGGGTTGGTTGCCGGTTATCAGTTACAAACTTATCTTATATTCTTTAAGCTTATTTCATGTTTTCTTGTTTTATGTTCAGAATTCAACCATTATTGGGTAGTATGTGTTGTTTGGTTTAAGTTCAGGGGGTGGTCTCCGATCCACAATGGACTTGGGATACTCGTCGCAGTCAGGCCCTAGTTTAAGTCATAACAAAGTTGGTATCAGAGCCTAGGTTTGGTGTCATTGGGTGTCCACAAATCCATGTCAAGTAGAGTATCATTTATAAATGTGTAGCGCGCCACACTTATAAAGGAGAGGCTATAAGGCATTCAGGAATATTTCCTTTCCATGTGGTCTATTTTTTATCTATAGAGTCTGAGGTCTTGAATCTCCTTTAATTCTCATATGTTTTCCTCAAAGATTTGATGCTCAAGAAAACTCTTTGATCCTACTTGAGGACAACATTGATGTAACCCATCCTACCTATGGTGTTCATACCCAGTCAAGAGCACCTGCTCCTGATGGCTCTCGTGGGATTCCCTCGAATTCCATTAGTCCTCCTTCAGCTCCTCAAGGTGATTTGACTAATGTTGAGTTCCATAGTTTGGACCATTTACTTATATAATTGGTGGACTCTCAGTCTCGCCAGTCAGAGCGTGAGAGTGATATTAATCCTTATTCTTAGGTCACTAGATTTGGCCAATTTATGAGGCTCAAGCCTCTGATTTTCACTGGTTCTAAGGTTGAGAAAGATCCTCAAGGCTTTATTGATGAGATGGAAAAGATTTTCTGTGTGATGCAAGCCTTTAGCTCGAAAAGTGTGGAATTTTCTGTATACCACCTGAAAGATATGACATATCAATGGTATGAGGAGTAGGATCAGTCAAGGGGAGACGAGGCAGAATTGGCATCTTGAGATGACTTTCTTTGATCGCTTCTTTCCTCAGAAGTTGAGTGAGGTGAAGTCCTAGGAGTTCATGAACCTGAGGTAAGGCAGAATGACAGTAAAGGAGTATGCCTTAAATTTTCACCAGCTATTTTGTTATGCTCAAGAGTTGGTGTCCTCTATGAGAGCTTAGATAAGGAAATTTGCTTCGGTATTGTCCCATGATTTGTTATTGGAATACAAAGCTGCTCTATTGAACAAAGACATGGACATCTCCAGGTTGGTGATGTACATACAACATGTTGAGGAGAAAAAAAAGAAGCAGGTTAAGATGAGTGAAAAGTAGAATAAGAAATTTCAATATTCGGATCAGGGTGGAGGTCGGCAGCATAGTGGTAGGGATGGTGGAAAATAGTCAAAGAAGAAATAAGGAAATTTTGATTCCTAGTCTACGGCTAGTGCTCCTTATCCAAAGCCGCCAGGTGATCGTAGTCTTCTAAACAGTATTGGTCCCAAGGCACAAGGTGCCTAATCATAGGCCTGTAGGGCCCAATCATCTCTATCCCATCTTCCTTGTAGATTTTATGGGCAGGTGAAATAAATGTTTTAGGTTTGGCCAGCCTAGCCACTTTCAGAGAAATTATCCTTCGGGCGATGTTACTATAGGGGTGAATAAGGTCTCGATGGTTGTTTCTTCTACTCTAACACCAAAGGATGCTACTTCTTTCTCCAGTGTTGTATGCTCTTGCTACCCGTTAGGACTCTGAGGCATCAGCCGATGTTGTTACTGGTATGCAAAAAAATTTCTCTCATGATGTGTATTATCTGCTTTATCCCGGGTCCACTCTTTCTTATGTGATCTGTTATATGGATATTTATTTTGGTATTGATCCTGAATATATTCTGGATCATTTTTCTGTGTCCACCCCGGTTGGTGACTCTATTATGGCTCGGAGAGTCTATAGGGGTTTTGTGGTATCTATTTATGGTAGAGAGACATTAATAGCTTTGATAGAGTTGGACATTCTAGACTTCAATGTGATTTTGGGGATGGATTGGTTGCACTCGTGCTATGCTTCCCTTGATTTTTAGACCCGAAGGTTCAGTATTTATTTCCCGAAGGAATCGGTGGTTAAATGGAAAGGTAGTTTCCTAGTGCCCAAGGGAAGGTTATATCTTATCTTAGAGCCCTAAAATTTATTTCCAAGGGGTATCTCTACTATTTAGTGAATGTTAAGGATTCTATATCCAAAGGTCCTTCATTTTAATTTGTTCCTGTGGTTAGTGAGTTCCCTTAAGTGCTTCCTGATGATTTTTCTGGTGTTCCTTCCGCTAGAAAAATTAATTTTGGGATGTTCTTTTTTTGTACACTCATCCTATCTCTATCCCTCATTATAGAATGGCTCCATCTAAGTTGAAAGAACTCAGAAGCAGCTGAAAGATCTTCTGAATAAGGGTTTTATTTGCCCTAGTATTTATCCTTAGGCAACTTCGGTTCTATTCATGCATAATAAGGATGGGTCCCTTCAAATGTGCATAAATTACCGCTAATTGAATAGGGTAATCATGAAGAATAAGTATCCCCTTCTAAGGATTGATGATTTGTTTGATCTTCTGAATAAGGGTTTTATCTGTCCTAGTGTTTGATCGTGAATAGGGTTCATAATAAGGTTTTGAATAACGGTGTTTTGTCAACCTACTTGTGTAAATAGTTTTGAATTGTAAAATTGTCACTTGGTTTGACTTTCTCACCAATGTTATTGCATTGCATAATTGGTAAACCAATGAACTGGGATTTTAAAGGCCGTTTTGAGTATTATATTAATGAACGAAGGGGGCGAGGTGTTCCCCCAAGTTTTAATATGATTATTATGGCATAAAGATACGCTTGCAAGTGTTTGGGTATGACAATACCCATGGTGTGCCTTAATGTTTGGTTCATTGATTAATAAATGGGTTATGTAAAACTTACTTTAAAATGGGCTTAATGGGGGTCATGTAGCAAAGTCGTAAAGGTATGGGTCTTGGTTGACTTGTAATGAAAACTCGTGTTAACCGACATGAGGTTTGGTCTTGATGACCTGTGTGCATATGTCACACTTGATATATATATATATATATATATATATATATATATATATATATACTTTTAGGATGGCTAGTTGCCTTAATGTCTTTAGCTTTCTCTCAGATTTTCTCCGATTCGGGTAGTTAACATGCATTGGAGCCCTTTCAGCAAGGAGAGCTGAACATATATAGCTTGTGGGTACCTATTATGATTGTTGAGCTACATAGTCCAGGATATTGTTTTACTTCAAGCTAAACCTTGTTCCCTATCCCGACATATTATTTATATATGTATTATGATGTGGTTCATATGGTATTTGAAATGGTTTGACTTGACATTAATTTGTCCCCTATCCTCGAGTTATATGCTAGTGTTCACCTCACTAACCGTCTTCGGATATTGTATCCCTGTGTGATACAGGCACCAGAGATACTGCTACTTTCTTGTGTAGAGTTAGGTGGATTGGCTCGGTTCGTTGATTCATTGTGGTGAAGTGATGAGCTTCCATTCACCAAAAAAATTAGACATTTCATCAGTTTCTTTCATACAATAGAACCGAGAGTTTACATTATCATTGTCATCGTCAGAGTCGGGGACATGTTCTGACCAAAACTAGTTTTGGTGTTTTTGTGTAGAGGCTTTGTTGGATTACTGTGGACTTGAGTGGTGTTGTTGGTTGTTTCAGGGTCGGCTGTTGGTTATCAGTTACAGACATATCTTTTACTCTTTTAGATTATTTCATGCTATCTTGTTATATGTTCGGAATTCAGCCATTGTTAGGCAGTGTGTAATGTTTAGGTTAAGTTCAGAGGGTGGTCTCCAATCCACGGTTGACTTGGAATACCCGTCACGACCAGGCCCTGGTTCGTGTCATGACAGGCAGTCCTAGAATTCTTCAATAATGGAAAACTTCTTAAACAGATTAATGCTACAAATATTGCTCTTAATCCTAAAACTGATTGTCCTGAGTATGCTAGTCAATACTGGCTCATCTCTTGTTGTAATGTCCTTTATAAATGCATATCAAAAATGTTTTGTAGTAACCGAAGGAAGCAGTAGAGCATATTATTACAGACAACCCGGCAATATTTGTGTATAGTAGGTCCCTGGTGCACAATGTGCATATATTCCATAATCTACTTAGGCACTATGGGAGAAATACAACACCTAGATATTTAATGAAGAAAGATCTTCAAAAAGCATATGATATGGTAATTTGGGAATTCCTACAAAAGATTCTACAGGATATGGATTCCATGTTAGAATTATAAAGTTGCTAATGACATGTGTTACTTCTCCCAAGTACATTGTCAAATTGAATGGAGAGGGACATGGATTCTTTCAGGGTGAGAGAAGACTAAGACAAGGTGATCCTTCGTCCCCCTACTTTTTGCCCTAGTGATGAAGTACCAGACTAGACTATTACACATCATGAGATGATTTCCTTAATTTGAGTTTCATCCCCTATGTAATAGGACTAAGTTGACTCACTTGATATTTGTTAATGATTTAATGGTTCTTTGTAAGGGTGAAGAGTTTTTGGTCACTAGAGTGAAGAAAGCACTGGATCATTTTAGTCAACAACTGAATTGGAATCAAACTTGGAGAAGTATAATATTTTTATTACTGGAGTTACTGATCAGGTGAAAACCAACTTATTGACCATAACTGATTATGCATTGGGTGAATTTCCAATTAGATATTTGGCTATACCTCCAACTTTCAATAAATGAAACAAACTTGAATGTCAGCAATATATGGATAAGATAAGTAGTATAATTACTAAAGTTTAGGTCGAGAAATTGTCCTATGCAAGAGGCTATATGTTTTCAGTGTAGTTTTATTCTTCTTCAAAGCTTCTAGGGATTAACTTTTAATCTTGTTCATGGTGTGCTCAAAGAAGTAGATAGAAAATATAGAAGGTATGTATGGCGAATATAGAGCGAAAGAGAAACACCAGCATTATAGCTTGGGGTAAAGTCTCTGTACCTAAGAATCAAGGAGGCTTGAATAGAAATGTTAAATACTTCAAAGAAGGCACATAGTAGTGTAGAGTTTATAAGTATAATTCTTTCTATTTGACGTATTTTTTCATAGATACTGGATGGAAGTGTAAGTAGTTATACTTGAGGTTCACCCTTAGCACTACTGAAGTGATTAAAAGAGTAAGGGTTCTTTAGGTGTATTATTTTGCTAGTTAATAGCACTTTACATGGTTACCCAAAAAACATTTATCACTTGTACTAAAGAATATCTCAGTTGCTTGTGCCAATGATCAAACCAATACACAACGGCCCCCTTCATAGCCCAATTTTGTGGCATGTTTAGAAAATAGTTCATCTTTGCGTTCATACTCTCTAATGAGATTCCTCATGGGCCATCCTTTATGGCACACATAAATTTATTTAATGTGATATTTCTATCCAAATAATCAATTAATTGCGAGGCGAAAACTAAATTGCATGTTAAGCCAGAACATAAAGGACATTCTTTAGCCATATATAATCATTCAGTATAACAAAACTCTCTTTGGTGGCAACCAAGGTGCTTCTATTTGGACGTCCAACCAAACATTTCCCATTGATAGCATAGTTCTTTCGAATTACCTATGAAATGATTTGTGGACCTGGTGTCAGTGGACTATGGTTTGTTAGTCTCACCATCAATTTTGTAATTTGAATTTGATCTTCAAGATTTCAACATCCCGATCATAATTAGCTAACTTTTAGGGCTCGGTTTTAGGGGTTTCATCAGACCTACTTTCATCGGTCCCATGCTTAGTTCTCCCCATATATAGTAATTATGATATTAGCAAGGTAATTTCCCCTTTCTTAGCTAATTTCCAAATCTCATCTTATTGTTGCGATTGACATTTGCCTTAGCCTCCAGCTTGTCCTTCATATTTTGGATTATATTTCGACCATCCCAGTTCTCTACAAGTTGGTAGCTTATTTCAACATCATGCCTAGTTTTCTTACATAGTGAAGCAATGTTATTTCAACATCATTCCTTGCACTGAAAACAACATTGCTTCACTATGTTAATCGTTCCCACAATACTCTTTCAACTATTCCTCTAAGGGTTGTTTAGCGTGCAAATAATTATGTTTAACAATTTGACTTATTTGTTATTAGTTTTTAGATGTACTAATTCCTAGTCAACCAAGAAGACATCGATTGATTCAATAATGGGTAGCAATTATTTGACTTTTATCAGTCGGTGTGTCGACTAACCTCCCTGTAACCAAATAGAAAAGAGGAGGAATCAAAAAGGACCAAAAGTCGGCAACTCGCTAGAAAGAAAGATATAAACATAAAAAGATATAAAATATTTAAAACAAAAAAAAATTGAATAAAAAGAAAAGAGATATGAAGAGTTGAAAATTTGACAAGCAATGAAACTTGAGAACCACCAAAACAGAGCACCAAAACAGAGAGAAGCAGTGATAGAATACAAAATGAATTGATGGGGTATAAGGGTTAAATTCTAATAATAAATAGATGGCTAAAACTGAATGTATGATCATTCGTAACGGTTTAATGGTTTATCTAGTAAGAAAATTAATTAATTTTCTCCCTCCCTAGTAATCCGTTAATTATAAAATTTTAATTGTTCACCAACTATTTTCGATAATTGAATACTAATAAGCTAATTTTGCTATTAGCTTATCAATTACAGTTACTATTTAATTTTGAACAGCCCTAGTTCCTCTTGTACAGCTTCAAATAGACTTTATTCAATGACCACAATAGATCTTGCACCAATAGATTAGAGCTCAACATCCCATGTGTTGCTTCATCACATATCATAAGGAAAAGATGTACCTTTTCCTCTCCTCTCTTGGTTTCTAGAGTTGCTTTGAAATTATAAGTGCATTTTTTGCCCTGCATGTTGGGATCTGCATTAGATTAGATAATTCCTCCCACAACGGTCATATCTTTTTGCTAACATCCAACTAGTTCTTTCTTCAATTGAAGTTTTTAGAGACCATTCACAACTGCGAAAGACCCTGGATACTAGTCTACAATTCCTTTACTTTCTCTCTATGTGATATAGTCGAGCAAAGAGTAGGTTTGATGGTGTTGTGAATTCACAACATCATTAATAAGTTTATAGTCCACCAGTCTTCTAAATTTGACGACTCCTCGCTTATTGTTCCATCAACAAAGTCAAACTTCTTCCTTGCTCTTAAGGTCTTCCTCATGGATCTAGCCCATTTCTCATAATTTTATCCCTTTAATAGGACTTGTGTTATCACAACTCCTTAATTGTCGTTTTTGTGTTTGGTGAAATAGTCTTCCTTTGATACGTTTCTTCATCTGGGACAATCCCTTTCCCATTATCTCCGAGTTGGTTTGCTACCATCTCCTTCCATTGTTGCTTTAAGGATTTTCATTTCTTCCTTTATCATGGCTCTGACACCATATTAAAATAAAGATATGGAAGAAGAAAAGACATGTTTATGAGAAATTTCCTCTTCCTTCTTTCTTATTCAATATTCACAATATTACCTCCTTTTATAGTCTAGGTTTGACGTCTCTGTTTCGATAGGACTACAATATATATTTTTCTTTTCTAATAGAAGTTTAATAATTTTTGCCTAATTATTATAATTACACAGTTACCATAAATGCAACTTATCATATTTACATTATTACTCTAGTTTAGATTTTAGATACTAAAAAATCTTGTTGGTTGCCACCAGAAATGCAGGGGCAGACCCATATAGACCCACAAGGTACCATGTGGGTTCTGTTGAATCCACTTCATCAGAAAATTTACTATTTTTATATAGAAAAAATTATTGTGAAATTGAGATAAGTACTAAATTGATCCTACAAGAGACAAAGCAAGACTGTCGAGCAGTTGTCAAGAGAGTTCAAAAGCACAATGAATGCGCCGTACCGAATCCCGTCTGCTTGTTTTGATTTTGCTACTTTTGATTCAATTGTATATCACTGTATGATGTAATGGTAGGCCAAATTGCTGCTTTTGATTATATTTATTTCTTTTTAATTTTCTATTTCACCGAGTATATTCTATTTTCTTACTCAAATTTAATAAAAATTTAGAATCTATTTTACTTGAAAAAAATGTTAACTTTTTATTAGTTGAAATTTGGTACTCTCTTTCGTAGCTCTTTGCTAAAACATGCAACTATTTTGGTTGAACTTATATACAGTTTGTTAGTTTACTTTAATTTAGTAAAAATAAATGAAAATAGGTTGTTTTTAAATTTTTAATGTTTTGCTCAATTCAGTTGAATAAAAAAGGTGTCGAATTTTTTGTCTTTTTTAAATAACCCTGTTTTGATGTTATGTTATCAACAAAAAAGAAAAAATATAAGAGCATCGAGCATATCTTTTATCTTACTTAACACTGCTTACAATATTAGCTATCGTCATTAGTCTCTTTACTGATTGAATCTACTATTATAAAATTCTAAGTTCGTTACTACAGTAATGAATCATGCAATGTATAATATGAATAAGTCGGTTCTAATATAAGTACAGAATAGTGAATGAGAAAAAAAATGATATAATAATCCTTTTTAGAAAACATTTTGAATGATCAGCCATACCTTTACACCCACATGACAACAAACTATTCCCTTCAATGCATATGACCTGCTTATGTCATTGCACATGTTGGCTATTCAGAAGTCGATATTCATTTGACAAATAAGAAGAAGCCAAGACAATCTCTTAGAAGTTAATGACCAAATTGGACACTTCAAACTTTATTAACACACTATAATCATCACATTTTCACTACACACTTTTCCTATCCTCATCAAAAACTCTCTTCCTTCTCTGCTGAAGAATTTCTGTGCGGAAGATTTTACAGGTACTACTTAATTATGCGTGGTTATTATTTTAAAAAGTCACATTTTTTGTTGATTCTAATTTTCCTCAAGAAAGACAATGACTTTTGGAGATACTAATAACTACCTTTCATTTTTAATTTATTTGTCCTACTTTTCATTTTAGTCTATCTGTTTAATTCAAACTTTTTACGTGTTATGATTAGGACCACAAGATTAGAAATATATATTGCTATTTTCTACGTATTTTTAGTTTAAGATACTTTAGAACTGCAAAACGGTTCGAGCTGACTAGTTCCAGTTGAGTTATTCCACTCGTATCACAAGATTCAAAAATCATTTTTATTTTCTCAAACTCCGTGTTAAAATTATACCAACAAATTAAAACGGATGGAGTATTATTAGTTACATGACCATATTAGAAACCTACTCAAAGGCGGATCTAGCATTCGGGGTGGGGGTTCTGGGAATCCCCAAGTATTTCCATATACCTTGTAATTATATTAAAAATATATTAAATATATAAGAATAATAAGTGAGGACTTCATAAACAAAGTTGTTAGTTGACTCAGTGGTTCAAAAGGAACTTGAAGAAGTGTCTCACATGCTTATATACCCTAGTTTGAATCCTCTTGGAACAACTATTTTGATATATTATTTATTTTATTGAAAATCCATAAGTTTAAAATTCTAGATCTGTCTACACCTCTAACCTATGAAACTTATGATATAGAATGTGTTTTTAACGTGTAATTGCATTATTGACTAGTGAAACAAATACTTTTGAGAATTCCAAATAACTAAGTATATTTTCTTGATTGATTATTTCGTCAGCCATAAATTGTGAAGTTGCAAAAGATGACTATTCACAAACCTCATTGCTTGATCTTGCCATATCCTGTCCAAGGTCATGTCAACCCAATGCTCCAATTCTCCAAACGTTTGCAATCCAAAGGTGTCAAAATAACTATAGCACCCACAAAATCCTTCTTGAAAAACATGCAAGATTTGCCTACTACTGTGTCAGTTGAGGCCATATCCGATGGCTATGATGATGGTGGTCGCGATCAAGCTGAATCATTCGTGGCCTACACAACACAATTCAATGAAGTTGGCGCGGATACTCTTTCTCAGCTTATTCAAAAATTGATAAATTGTAGATGCCCCGTAAATTGCATAGTATATGATCCATTCCTTCCTTGGGCTGTTGAAGTGGCAAAGAATTTTGGATTAGCTACTGCTGCATTTTTCACACAAAACTGTGTTGTGGATAACATCTATTACCACGTACATGAAGGGGTAGTAAAACTTCCTCCTACTCAAGTTGATCAAGAAATATTAATTCCTGGATTATCATGTACAATTGGGAGTTCAGATGTGCCTAGTTTTGCTATTGATCCTGAAGCAGAAAGAATACTTGAAATGTTGGTGAATCAGTACTCAAATCTTGACAAAGTGGATTGGGTCCTAATCAACAGCGTCTATGAATTGGAGAAAGAGGTATGGTATTTTTGTCATTCCAGTGTTTCTTGACTATTGAATATAATTAATTCGATACTTTGAAAAATATATTGATAATGAATATAATTAATAGCTACACGTAATATTGATAAAAATAGATAAATTATTTATTTATTTTTTAAATTAGACAAATATTATTGGATATATATTTATAGTAATATGGACAAATATCTATTCATGGAGGGTAGGTTGAAGTTTTTGTAGTTGCATGAACTTTTTTATCATTATTTTGTTGGTGTTAGGTGTACAATTAGTCTAACCTATATTTGTCTTTGTCTGTTCCATTTGGAAGTTAATCTGTTGGCTGCATATATGATCCGTGATGTTCTTATCAAGATTCACAGAACCAGTCTGACATATTCCATTTGGATTCCAAATGTTAGTTTTTTTAACTAATCTACTAAGGACGAAAATCAAAAATGTATTTATTTTATTTGATATTTTAAAGTTAAAAATAGAATTAAAGTTGTGTTTAGTTATAGTATTTTTAAAATTATTTTTAGACTTTTGATATATTTTTTTAAGTAAGTGAGAGAAAAAACTGTGTGCAAAAAAGATGAAATCACATCAAAAAGTGTTTTCGAAAAATCAAAGATTGTGAAAAAACATTTCAAAATAAATTTTTAGTTTTTATGGCTAAATAAACATTTTGAAATAAAATAAAAATATATTAATTATGAATAATATTTATGGCCAAATGCCTAGTAATAGTTAATTCATCTTTTAGCAAAATGTTAGCATGGAAACTTTTATTACATTTTAGAAAGGAGTACTAATTTTCTGAGCTATCATTTTTTTCTCGAGCTTCACGCCCCAAAATACTACTCATTTTTGGGGTTCACTTCTAGTCACCTAAGACCTAATTATTGTACAACATGTTTAAATAGTTACTCTTTTCATCTCAAAATAATTAATATATTTATTAAAAATATTTGTCTCAAAATAGTTGACAGTTTAAAATAAAAAGAGAGCATTAATTATTTTTTCTAATTTTACCCTTAACGATAATTATTCTAGAACTAAGTGAAGCATAAATAGGTAAAGATTAAAGAATTAATAAGAAATATATTAATCAAATCACACTTTTAATTAGTTTTTTCTTAAGAATTATAAAAAATTAATTAAACCTGCCAATTATTTTGCGACAGAGTGAGTACATGAGATCTTATTGTGTTTATATTGTTTGGCATGTAGGTAATTGATTGGATGTCCAAGATTTATCCAATCAAGACAATTGGACCAACAATACCATCCATGTACCTAGACAAGAGGCTACAAGATGACAAAGAGTATGGCCTTAGTATGTTCAAGCCAATGACAAATGAATGCCTAAATTGGTTAAACCATCAACCAATTAGCTCAGTGGTGTATGTATCATTGGGAAGTTTAGTCAAAATACAAGCTGAGCAAATGGAAGAATTGGCATGGGGTTTGAAGAATTGCAACAAGAACTTCTTGTGGATAGTTAGGTCAACTGAAGAACCCAAACTTCCCAAGAACTTACTAAAGGAATTAAAGTCAACAAGTAGCAATAATAAAGGCCTAGTGGTGTCATGGTGTCCACAATTACAAGTATTGGAACATGAATCAATAGCGTGCTTTCTGTCACACTGTGGATGGAATTCAACTTTGGAAGCAATTAGTTTGGGAGTGCCAATGGTGACAATGCCACAATGGTCAGATCAGCCTACAAATACAAAGCTTGTGCAGAATGTTTGGGAGATGGGAGTTAGAGCCAAACAAGATGACAAAGGGATAGTTAGAAGAGATGTTATTGAAGAATGCATAAACCTAGTGATGGAAGAAGAGAAAGGAAAGGTGATTAGGGAAAATGCAAAGAAATGGAAGGAATTGGCTAGAAATGCTATGGATGAAGGTGGAAGTTCAGACAAAAACATTGAAGAATTTGTTTCCAAGATGGTGACTATTTCCTAAGTAGGAAGTCAAATAAGAGTCGCAAAAAATAATTTAGAATTTGAGTTTTAGTTTGCTAATTTTTTTCCTAATTGAAGTAGTAAAATTTGACCTGAATCTTCTTTTGTTTTCTTCTCTTTCTATTTCTTTTGGAAAGCTAAAGCAAGTTGGATGAGACAAAGTAACAAAGGTGTCATGGTCAGTGAGTCATTAACAACTTATTTGCTAGATGATTGAATGCTTTATTTTTCATCCCACCTTTAACAAACATTTGAATATAATTAACTAAACCTTTGCTAATTTAAATTTTAAATTATTAATTAAGATTGGCAAATAATTGTGGATTAGATAATGTTATTTGATGCAAGATAAGCTATAGATATGTTGGATCCAGCTCTTCTCCTATAGGAGCTTTCTCCAATAGCACGTACATAAATTTTCCTAAGCAATGTCATTTTTTTTCTTGCAAGATTTAACGAGACGTAGTATCTGTAACAGACATTTAAGAGGGAGTATAATGAAATTACATATTTGTGGATGTTCATTCCTTTTATGGTTAGGTCCAACAAAAGAAAGTTTCCAATTGTAAAATTTTCTTTATGGTCTTCTCTTCTTCTCCCGTGCTCTCGCGTATTGAGACTAACGTTGATAATCTACCTGATTTAGATTAGCTACTTTTAACTTATTCATTTCTTATGTATGAAAAAAGTTGCCTAATGGGTTTCAACAACAAGTAAAAACAGAAAGTAAAGAACACAATATATTTTATATGGAACGCCCAGCTCACAAAAGGAGCAAAATATTACGACTTGTACCTCTATAGAATTTAACCCGATTTCACTAAATCAAAATGAGTCTTTCGATAACAATTACAAACCACTGTAACTTAGGGAATTATAAACTTTAATTCCCAAGAAACTCATAAACAATTCTTCGAGTTTCTCCCAACTTGGAGACAATGATCCTAAATCAGTTTATACTTCACTGAACTAAGATTACATCAACATTACAACTCGATAACCAACTCCTAATACATGTATATTAAGACTTCTTATAAAATTTAGTACTAAGACCAGGTTCAATGATGTGTTCCTTTAGTATTCAAGTAGTATACTGCTAAATAAATTTGTCAATTGTCATTTAGCTTTGTAAGTGCGTAAGTGATTCTGAATAGCACTTCCTCTATCTAAGCACAACTATACAAAGGGTTATTCTTCAATTCAAACTCCTCATTGCATTAGAACTCTCATGCATAGAGTTCTACTTCAAGTGAGACTCCTTCTATAATTCAAACTAGTGCCTCTTTAAGTATGGTGGTCAATTTTCAACTCTTCAATTCAGCACATGAATTATTCCATTGAGTTTATCGGAATTTATCATTATCCATTCCTTTATTTATGCACACATATCTTCATTCACTAGTGAGCATTACTGCATGTTAGGCTCCTTGAGACGGCATATCTTTGAACTAGCTTGACTGGCATGTTTCATTCACTTTGTCAAGCATCAAAATTACATAGAGCCCAACAAATTATCCTTTTTTATTGATGAAAAACCTTTTGTCTTTGTGCATCCAACACTTTTACCTGTAGACAATAAATCATGAACACTAGAATGAAATAAGTTAATCAGTAGGTTATAAACATTGCACAATCTCATTATTTCTTCCTCCTTTTGGCATCATTGAAAATCTGATTCAAGATGCTATACCAATCAAATTGCATTTTTAGACTATTTATGGTCACTAGGGCTATTGCCAAAACAATAAAAGCAATACATAGGTTTAACAAAATAGTATGTTAATAAATGCAGAAGCATAAGGCAAAGTAGCAAAAGGATAATCATTTCATTGATCCGTCAAAATATGAACTATAAAATATCTTTGCTAGTACTAAAAACCAAAATAGGATAAGCACTGAACAGTAAAAAAGGACAAGAAAGAGAGTGAAGCAAATTCTA
This sequence comes from Capsicum baccatum var. pendulum, assembly GCA_030864225.1. NCBI lineage: Eukaryota > Viridiplantae > Streptophyta > Magnoliopsida > Solanales > Solanaceae > Capsicum > Capsicum baccatum. Next base: position 39,477,032 of record CM061557.1, on the reverse strand, counting down.
GAGATGAGGAGGGTAGAGGAGGAGGTAGCAACTATATCAAACGACGAATGGTCTCAACATTCTCAATCCTTTCATGATCAAGTTCAGCCTGCAAAGCATCAATCCTTGCCTATAAATCCACCCTATATACTTCATAAGTTGCTTGAACAGTCTCGACTTTAGTAGTTTTCTTAGCTAGACCCTTTCTTAACTTTTGTGGGGATTTTCTGCACGTCTTATTAATGCATGTAGTAAAATATGGTTCACAGTATCAAACACACATTTCGTGGTTTGTAATTGCAAACTTAGACAGGGACAGAGTAATCCTCAAGCACCTGAGCTAACCAAAACCCATAAGGAAGGGCATGACATTTGTCATCCTTCAAGAGAACTCGATGCTTAGGCTTGATGATCAATCTAGGCAGGTTTATCTTGACTTTAGAGTTAAGAAGCTCCATTATTATTATTTTTATATTGCTTGCCTCAGTGTGTCACTCCTTTTTTGGAGTGATGATCTTGTCCACTCCATTGAAGTACAACTGCTGTAGAGGGGATATTTCATATTTGAACACCCGACGATATTGAAAAAGGTGAGGGTCTCTGGAAAACTTCCTAGTTATGGCCAAAGTAGAGGCCATGTTGTCCAATTAAGGCCATTCAAACTTTACGTAGTAGTTCCATCCTCCCAAATAAACACCTAAGATCCTAAAGAGATCCTCAGCCACCAGGTGTGTAGACACACCCCTTATAGTAGTAGAAAAAAAGTTCCCAATTCTCAGAACTATTTGTGTAAAACTCATATACCTTACGTTGACTAAATTCTCTCCAAGTATAAACAGTTGAAACCATCCCTGAATATCCAATTTTTCTAGAGAAATAGCCATTTTAGGACCTTCAAAACCTACTACTACTCTCCCTCGAACAAAGGATTTTTTTAAAAAAATGAAGAAAGTGTTACAGTTTAGGATCAGAAACATCAACGGACTTAACTTGCTTAGGTGAGCCCTCCTTGGTTGATTCAGAGTCAGAGTCATCAGATGAAATGAATTTACTAACCTATTTTGATGGATAATAATTGGTAGTAGATTTGGGTTTTGAAGAGGACTTCGATGAGGTAATGGGTTTCTTCTTAGGAACAAACCTTAATGAATTAGGAGTGGGGGGATTATGGATAAAAGTTTTTACAGTTTTACCCTGTTTGACTTTGCAAAGAAGTAGGTCATCATCTAAGGAAATAGTCTCAGATAGAAAAGGAGCATCGGATTAGGAGTGTTTCTTTTTGCTGGCCCAATGAGCTTCTTCCAATTGAGTAAATTCTTGATGCTTCTTGTTTTGTGAGTGAGTAATTTTATTTAAAATAGGTGGAGGTCGTATTTCAATAGCTGGTTCATCATCAGACACAAACACAAGGTAAAACACCCTGGGTTTTGACCCTTAGAAAATTTCTCGATTTTTGGCTTCTGGACATTATACGACTTGGGATACTTCTCGTATGATGGGGTAAGATTTGGTTGGTCTTGGTCATATGGTGACCAGTGTGGGTTGGATGGTTTTTGTCCAAGGTACGGTTGGATCATACTAGTCGTACCTTTGGGAACCAATGGTGAAGTATAAATCATATGTTGCCGTAAGTTAAGCCTAGGTGATTCTATTCTGCCAAGGGTACGATTTCATGGTACTAATCATATGGTTGGGTACGGTTTATATTGGGTGGTCATATGTTGAACAGTGTTAGGGTCCAAGGTATGGCCTCGGGTATGAGATAGGAGTACCACTCATACCCTAGGGTACAATTGCGTGGGGTGGTCATACCATCCTATGGGGACTTTAAGCAGTTTAAGTAAGGGGTAATTTGGACATTTCCCCTCTTAACCTTTTAAGGCCCCACGAGGATTTTAAGCAGTTTAAGTTGGGGGTAATCTGAATATTTCCCCTTTTAACCTCTTAAGGCCCCACGACTTATATCACTCTTGGGACATCATTTAACCTATTTCCAATCACTTAAACTCTGTTAAACACTCTCTAATATTCTCAAGGCTCTTATGTCAAGGAAGGCTAGGGTTTCATCAATAGGATCAATTTGGGGCTTGTAAAGGGTGATTTCTCTTCGTCGTATTCTTAATCTAAGGCATGTACTCCTTCCCTAATTGTTAGTTCCAACTAAAGGCATGATTTATAAATTGATTTTATGGCATAATTGTTGTATGATTTTGGGTTTTAAATTATATTTTGGGTTTTTGGTTATAATGGTTGGTTATGGTTTTCCCATGTCTTTTACTTATGGTTTTCATATTATAATGGTGGTTTGAAAAATTGGTTCCATGGGAATTTTTAATTGGTAGTTGGTTTTGTCTTTGGAAACTATATACCCCCAACATGTTTGATAAAATGTCTATGAGAATGTTTTGGTTACATTGTTGGACTTTCACTGAACTATTGTATGATATAACTTAGTAATGGAATCCTAAATGGTTTAAATATTTTGAATGGTCAAACGGTAAGGTCTTGGTGGTTATGGTTGTTCTAATTCAAAGCCTTGTGGGGTACAATAGCGTCCCCTGAGAAAACTTAATAATGGACACTTGTGAGGTACATGGGATTCTCCCAAGTCATCTTGATAATTTAATTTATGGGTATATAGAAATCCCTTTACTTAAAAAGGACGGCTAAGGACATTGCTTGTAAGATACAGTCAGTATGATGATACCACTACTTAGAGCCTTGGTTAATAATAAATAAAATTAGTGGTTTGATTGTGTCGTATTGGTTTTAATTGGGCAATAATGGCAGGGTGTGATTCCAACGGACGGACACTGGAAACTCATATTTGTTGACAGGAGAATTGATCATAACGACCATATATGATACTTATGGTCTACACAGAAATCTCATAAGTGCACTTGTACATATGTATCATGGAGAGGGAAGGGTACTTGAGAATCCCCTACTCCTATAATATCTCTGGTTCGTGAGGCTACATGCATCGGGATTCATTCAAGGGGTTACATGAACCCAATAGCCCATGGATGGTTCTTGGATGGTTAAGCTACAGATACCCAGGTTAATAGTTTTAAAGGTATGCTAAACCTAGTTTCCTTTCCCAGTATATATATATACACACATATATATATATATGTGTGTGTTTATATGTATGCATGGTTGTGAATGCATATGGTTGGTTTACTTGATTTTAAAAGTTGGCATTATTTTATCCTTATCCTGAGTGCATGCTAGCATTCACCCGCTAACCCGTCTTCAGGCGGCTGTATCCCCACGCAATATAGGAACCATCGTTATACTCCTCCTGCTTAGTGATTGAATTCGAGATTATCTCATTTGGATTAAGTAGTGAGCTTCCATATTCCATAAGGCTTCATTTTATGTCATGGATGTCTTTACATACTCTGGTTATTTATAGACATTGGTTTTTGCCATGGTTTGGCGCATGTCCCAATCAGATATTGTTTTACTTTTGGTTAGAGGCTTTGTGTAACTACTATGGGTTGGTATGGGCGGTGTCAGTATTGGTGTCAACCTTAGTATTAACATTGGTATAAGGGCTAACACTGTTGGATTGTATTTATGATTGTTTCATCCTATTATTTCATGGACCCACATTTTGTTATTATTCTTGGTTTTGGTATGGTTATTAGTTGGGTATCGGATGGTTGGACATACTTGGGTTGGTCGTGGTTATGGACCTATCTTAGAGTCTTAAATTGTATAAATATGCTATCTTATTATTATATGGTCAACATTTATCCGACTCAGGGTGCACGTTAGGCAGTTGGGTTAGGTAATCAGGGTGGTCCCCAGTCCTGGTTAGACTTGGGATGCCATTACGACAAGGCACTGGTTCAAGTCGTGTTATGTTGGTATCAGAGCTTTAGGTTCGTGGTCAATTGGGAGTCCACAAATATGTGTTGAGTAGAGTCTCTTTTATAGGTATGTAGAGAGCCATAATCATAAGGGAGAGGCTACAAGGCATTTAGGAAGTGTTTCTCTTCTTTATGTTCTATTTTCAAGATAGAGTCTAAGTCCTGGAATCCTCTCTAATTTTTCTTTGTTCTTTTTTTAGATCATGCCTCAACGATCTGACATAAGGAAATTCCTCTGTCCCAACTGAGGACAATATTGATGGGACACGCTCTTCTCATAGGATATATACTTGGTATAGGGCTCCATCCCATGATATTTTTGGAGTTCCATTGGTTCCCTATAGTCCTCCTTAAGGTGATGTGACAAATGAAGAATTTCATCAGTCGATTCATATGATTGCTCAGTTGGTACCCTCTCAGGCTGAGCGTGGTGCATCTAGTATTCTATCTTCTGAGGCCACAAGGGTTGGCTAGTTAATGAGGTTGAATTCTTCAAATTTTACTAATGTTAAAGTAGAAGAAGATCCTCGAGACTTTTTGGATGAAATGGAAAAGATCTTTAAGGTGATGCAAGCCATGAATGTGGAAGAGGTGAATTTTGTTGCCTATCAGCTAAAGGATGTGGTATACCAATGGCACAAGAAATTAAATCAGGCATGGGGTGAGGTTAACTAGTCTTCTCTGTGGGAGATTTTCTCTAATACTTTTCTAGACCGCTTCTTTCCTCAAGAGTTAAGGGAAGCAAAAGTGGAGGAATTTGTTAATCTAAAATAGAGGAAGATGTCAGTCAAGGAGTATGCCCTAAAATTCCATCAGTTGTCTAGGTATGCTTTAGAAATGGTGCCTGATATGAGGGCCAGGATGAGAAAGTTTGCTTCAAGACTATTTCGAGATTTGATCCTTGAAAGAAAGACAGCCTTACTGATTAAGTACATAGATATTTCTAGGTTGGATATTTATATGGAATGGGTAGAGGAGTAAATAAGAAAGCAAGTTAAGGTAGGGGAAAGATAGGTGAGAAGTTCAGGTTCTCTGAGTAAGGAGGACAACAGTAAAGTAGTTGGGATAGAGGTAAGTGGCCAAAGAAGAAGTAGAAGAGTTATGGTTGCTAGTGATCCCTAGCCAAAGTAGTCGGGTGATAGGCATCAGTAGGGTGGCGATAACTAAAAAGCACAGGGTGACCAATCTCAGGCTAGTGTGACTTAGTCAGCCTCAGCATGTCCTCTTTATAGGTTCTATGGTTGGTTACATCGGGGCTTCTGTGATAAGGGGAGGTACAGGTGTTTCAAATATATTCAGCCAGGTCATATGCTTAGAAACTGTCTGGTTGGTAAGGGTTCTTTGGGGGAAAATAAGGTTTTGGTTGCCTCTTCATCTGCTCCTGCAACAACGGGTACTGCTTCTATATCTGTTTATTCTTCTGGTACCAGTATAGGCCAAAATCGATTATATGCTCTTGCGTTCCAACAGGAGTCTAAGGTATCTCCTAATGCTGTGACTGGTACATTACAACTCTTTTGATATGTATTGTTTACTTGATCTGGGTTCTTCCCTCTCTAATGTGACCCCATTTGTGGCTGTGTATTTTGGTTTTGATCCCAAGGTTATTTCAAATCATTTTTCTATTTGTACCTCGGTAGGTGACTCTGTGGTTGCTAAAAGAGTCTATAGAGGGTGTGTGGTATCTGTTGGTAGTAAGGAGACTTTGGTGGATTTGTTTGAAATAGATATGGTGGATTTTGATATTATTCTAGGGATAAAGTGGTTACACTCATGCTACGCGTCCTTAGATTTTTGGACCAAAAAGGTTGTCTTTAAGTTCCTTACTGAACCAGTTATCTAATGGGAGGGTGGTTCCCTAACTCCTAAGGAAAGTTTTATATCATATCTTAGAGCTCAAAGATTAATCTCCAAAGGGTGTCTCTATCATTTGGTCCAGGTTAAAGATTTTAACTCAGAAGATCCTTCTTTGCATTCATTCCGGTGGTGAATGAGTTGCATAAGGTCCTTTTGGATGATTTTCCTAATGTTCCTCCAGATAGGGAGATTGAGATCGGGATTGATTTGGTTTCGGATACTCGTCCAATATTTATTTCTCCTAATAGAATAGCTTCAGCTGAGTTGAGGAAACTCAAGAAGCAACTTAAGAATCTTTTAAATAAGGGTTTCATCCATCTTAGTGTATCTTCGTGGGGTGCACCGATGTTATTTATACATAAGAAGTATTGTTCCCTTTGGATTTGCATTGACTATCGGCAGTTGACTAAGGTGGCGCTTAAGAACAAGTATTCTCTTCCAAGGATAGATGACTTGTTTGACCAATTGCAAGGTGCGAAATTCTTTTCTAAGATTGATCTTCAGTATGGGTATCATCATATTAAGATTAGGGAGGTGGATATCCCTAAGATAGATTTTCGTACCTGGTATAGGCACTTTGAGTTCTTAGTTATGTCATTTGGTTTGACCAATGCCCCGAAGGTATTCATGGATCTGATGAATAGGGTATTTTGCCAGTTTCTGGATCTTTTTGTCATTGTGTTCATTGATGACATTCTGGTGTACTTTAAAAGTGAGGTGGATCACACCAATCACCTCTGTGTGGTGTTGCAGATCTTGAAAGAGTAGTAGTTGTATGGCAAGTTCTCAAAATGTGAATTCTAGTTGAATGCTGTCACTTTTTTAGGTAATATTATTTTTAGTGAGAGGATCATGGTTGATCCACAAAAGGTTGCGGTGGTTATAAAATGGCTTAGACCCATGACTCCAATCGATATTTAGAGCTTTTTGGGTTTGTCTAGGTATTATAAGAGGTTTGTGGAAAGTCTTTTTATTATAGCTTCCCCATTAACTAAGTTGACTCAGAAGAAGGTAAAGTTATCTTGGTCAAATGTGTGCGAGGGTAGTTTCGAGAAGCTAAAGGATAAGCTAACTTTGGCTCCGATTTTGACTTTGCCTAAAGGAAATAAGAGATTTGTTGTTTGTTGTAATGCGTCCTAAGTGGGATTTGGTTGTGTTTTATGCATCATGGAAAGGTGATATCCTATGCTTCTAGGAATTTGAAGGCACATAAGAGAAACTATCCTACTCATGATTTCAAGCTTTTAGTGGTTGTATTTGCATTTCAAATTTGGTGCCACTATTTATATGGAGTTCACATAGACATCTTCTCACTTAGAAAAAGCTTAATCTAAGATAGAAAAGATGACTAGAGCTTCTCAAGGATTATGATATGAGTCTTCACTACCACCCAGGTAAAGCTAACATGGTTGATGATACTCTTAGCAAGTTTTCCATGGGAAGTTTAGCTCATGTGGATAGAGAAGCGGGAATTGGTGAAGGATATTCACCGCTCAGCTAATCTTGGAGTTTGCCTTTTGGACTCTAAAAATGGTGGTGTGTTGGTAGATGAAGTGGTTCGATTGTCTCTTGGTGCAGATATCAAAGAAAAGTAAATGCTAGATCCTGTGTTGATGAAAATCAAGGGTAATGTAGGTGGACAAAAGATGATGGTATTTGAGATTAGTGGTGATAGTACTTTGAGGTACCAAGGGAGATTATATGTTCCCGACATCGATGGTTTGCGAGAAAGGATATACCTGAGGCGCATAAATAGCGCTACGTTGTTCATCCCGATTTGACAAAAATGTATCATGATCTCAAGGAGATGTATTGGTGGTATGGTATGAAGAGGGATGTGGCTGATTTTGTGGCCAAGTGTTTAATGTGTCAATAAGTGAAAATTGAGCATATGGCACCCGGAGGGTTGTATCAAGAAAACAAAGTCGGATCACTTATTGCCAGTGAGGACTAATTTTTTGACTAAGGATTATGTGAGGTTGTAACTTTATGAGATTGTGAAGTTGTGTAGGGTACCTGTTTTGATTATCTCTGATCGTGGTATGCAGTTTTTTATCTCACTTTTGGCAGTTGTTTTAGAAAAGATTGGGGACTAAGTTTAGTCTGAGTACTTCTTTCAACCCGCAGATGGATGGGCAAGCAAAAAGAAATATTCTAACATTATAGGATATATATTGTATGTGTGTGATTAATTATGGTAGTAATTGGGTTGAGCATCTACCTCTAGTAGAGTTTGCTTACAATAATAGTTACCATTCTAGCATTGGGATGGCCCCTTTTGAGGCATTGTATGGTAGGCAATGTAGATCTCCTATTAGGTGGTTTGAGCTTGCTGAGGCAGATATGTTTGGCCCGAATTCGGTTTATCAGGCTATGGAGAATGTAAAGGTGATTCGGGATAGCCTTAAGGCTGCCTAAAGTCACCAAAAGTCTTATATGGATGTAAGGCATAGGGACTTGGAGTTTGAGGTTGGGGATCGGGTGTTCCTAAAGGTGTCTCCGGATTTTCAAAAAAGAAAAGCTCAATCCCCGGTATGTTGGCCCTTATGTGGTTTCAAGGAGGGTTGGTAATATGGCATATGAATTAGAATTGCCTTCTAGGTTGAGTTCCATTCATATAGTATTCCATGTCTTTATGTTGAGAAAGAGTATAGGTAATCCTTCATCGGTTGTTCCTTTGAAAGGATTGGTTATCTCAAATTCTCTGTCTTATGAAGATATCTCGGCTGAGATCTTAGATCGGTAGGTTTTTTGATTGTGGACCAAGGATGTAGCTTCAGTTAAGGTTCTATGGCGGAACCACAAGGTCAAAGAATCTACTTGGAAGCGAAAAAGGACATGAAGTCCAAGTATCTGCATTTGTTTTTGGTTATGAATATTCGTGCGAAGGTATGTGTTGTTGATCACATCTTTGTTTTCTGACTTTGTTAACGGAAGGATTGGTTCCTTTGTATTCCATTTTCTATCTTAAAGGTAAAAGTAGAGGCGTTTGGGGGTTCAAATCGTGCCAGTACTGCCTTATTCGTCATTCAAGGACGGATGATCCTAGTAGGGGAGACTAAAACACCCTGGGTTTTAACCCTTAGAAAATTTCTCAATTTTTGGCTTCTGGACATTATACAACTTGGGGTAATTCTCGTATGATAGGGTACGATTTGATTGGTCTTAGTCGTATGGTGACCAGTGTGGGTTGGATGGTTTTTGTCCAAGGTACGGTTGGATCATACTAGTCGTACCTTTGGGAACCAATGGTAAGGTGTCAATCGTATGTTGCCCTAAGTTAAGCCTAGGTGATTCTATTCTGCCTAGGATACAATTTCATGGTACTAATCATGTGGTTGGGTATGGTTGGGCTTGGGTCATCATATGTTGGACAGTGTTGGGGTCCAAGGTGAGGCCTAGGGTATGAGATAGGGGTACCACTCATACCCTAGGGTACGGTTAAGGTGGAGTGGTCGTACCATCCTGCAGGGATTTTAAGCAGTTTAAGTTGGAGGTAATCTGGACATTTCCCCTCTTAACATCTTAAGGCCTCGCGACTTATATCACTCTTGGGACATCATTTAACCTATTTGCAATCACTCAAACTCTCTTAAACACTCTCTAGTTCTCTCAAGGCTCTTGGGTCAAGAAAGGCTATGGTTTTATCAATGGATCAATTTGGGGCTTGTAACGGGTGATTGTCTCCGTCATCTTCTTAATCTAAGGCATGCACTCCTTCCCTCATGATTTATGAATTGTTTTTGTGGCATAATTTTTATATGATTTTGGGTTTTCAATTATATGTTGGGGGTTTGGGTTATAATGGTTGGGTATAGTTTTCCTATGTCTTTTACTTATGGTTTTCATATTATAATTTTGGTTTGAATAATTGCTTGCATGGGAATGGTTAATTGGTAGTTGTTTTTGGCTTTGGAAACCATATGCCCCCAACATGTTTGATAAAATTCCTATGAGAATGTTTTGGTTAAATTGTTGGACTTTCATTGAACTATTGCATGGTATAACTTGGTAATGGAATCCTAAATGGTATAAATGGTTTGAATGGTTAAATGGTAAGGTCTTAGTGGTTATGGTTGGTCTAATTCAAAGCCTTGTAGGGTACAAGGGATTCCCCTGAGCAAACTTAATAATAAACACTTATGGAGTGCATGGGATTCCCTCAAGTCAACTAGATAATTTAATCAATGGGTACATGGGAATCCCTTTACTTAAAAAAGATGGCTAAGGAAATTGTTTGTAAGCTATAGTCGGTATGACGTTGCCACTACTTATAGCCTTTGTTAATAATAAATAGAATTGGTGGTTTAACGGTGTGGTAATGGTTTTAATTGGACAATAATGGTGGGGTGTGATAGTTAACCGTGAAGGTGTGAGTCTAACGGATGGACACTGGAAACTCATGTTTGCCGACATGATCATTAGTCATGAAGACCATATATAATACTTATGGGGTATAAAGGAATCTCCTAAGTATACTTGTACATATGTATCGTAGAGAGCGAAGGGTACTTGGGAGTCCCCTACTCCTATGGTATCTCCGGTTCGTGCTACTACACGTAGGGGTGTACATAGGTCGAGTTGGTTCGGTTTTTATTAAAAACAAATAAATCAATCATGTTGGTTTATTAAAACTATAAAACAAATCAAACCAACATAAAATTGGTTTTTTCGGTTTAGGTTTTAGTCGGTTTTTTTGGATGTTTTGGTTTTTTTTGGTTTTTTTCGGGGTTTTTTATAATCATTAGTTTTTACAATTATATTATGATCAAATACTAGATCAAATATGTTTTCACTCATGTGCTAATGAAAAACCATAATTATGAAAAAATGAGGAGCGAAAAACTCTCCTGAAACTAAAAAGTGAGATGAAGAGTGAAATGTTTAGGTTTTAAGTTTAAATTGGGTTTTCGATCATTTAATTAGCATTTAATGGACAAATATTATAACTTAAAGGTCCAAATCTAAATATATACAGGGCAAAATTCAGAAATAGCATACTTATCCCCTTAATTATGAGTTTCATAGCAACAGTTTCATAATAACATAATATAGCAAGTTGTATTTTGTATTTTTACAAACTATTACTACAAAAATACAAATGCATATGATTTTTACTGCCTTATGATCGATATGTATTTTGTATTTTTGCAAACTGTTGCTACAAAAATACAAATACATACAAATACATATGCTACAAAATGTAATTTGATAAAAGTGTTGCTATTTTTTTGTAATTTAATACTTAAGTATGCTACTTTATATATTTTTTCCAATAGATATCTACATCTACTTTTAAATTATTGAAAATTACTAAAACTAGTTCAAAAAGTATTTAAAAAGTAGATTATAATTAATATTTTATGTATAAAACAGTTCAAATATTATATATATATATATATATATATTATGTTGGTTTGATTCGAGTTCAGTTTTGACTTTTTTTTTGGTTAACACTAAACCAAACCAAGAATGGTTGTTTTTTTTTCTAACGCCAAACCAATCAAACCAAGCCATAAGTCGATTTTTTTTCTCAGTTTGGTTTGGTTCATCGGTTCGGTTTGACTTCATGGTTTGGTCTGTACACCCCTAGCTACACGCATTGGGGCCTGTTCAGGGGGTTACACTGGACCCATATATCCCGTGGGTGGTTCTAGGATGGTTAAGCTGCACATACCCAAATTAATGGTTTTAAAGGCATGCTAAACCCAATTCCTTTTCCCGGCATGGTTATATATATATATGGGGTTGTGAATTCTTATGGTTTGTTTACTTGATTTTAAATGTTGGTATTGTTTTATCCTTATCCTAAGTGCATTGTAACATTCACCTGCTACCCCATCTTCGGGCGGATGTATCCCCACGCGATACAGGAACCAGTCGTTCTACTCCTCCTTCTTAGTGATCGGATTTGGGATCTGCTTAGTTGGATTGATGTGTTGATCTTACATATCCCAAAAGGCTCCATTTCATGTAATGGATATCGTTGCATACTCTATTTATTTCATAGATATTTGTGTTTGATATGGTTGGGAGGATATCTAAACCGGATGTTGTTTTGCTTTTGGTTAGAGGCTTTGTTAGACTACTGTGGGTTGGTATGAGAGGTGTCAGTAATGGTGTTAGCCTTAGTATTCGCATTGGTATTGGGGCTGACATCATTGGATTGTATTTATGATTTTTCCATCCAATTATGCTATGGACTCACATTTGGCTATTGTTTTATGTTTTTGTATGGTTATTGGTTGGGTGTCGGATGGTTGGTATTTCTTAGGTTGTTCACGGTTATGGACCTATCCCAGAGTCTAGAATTTTACAAATACGCTATCTTGTTATATGCTCGGAATTCATCTGACTCAAGGTATGCATTTGGCGGTTGGGTTGGGTGACGGCAGTGGTCCCCAGTCCTAGTTGGACTTGGGATGCCTATTATGAAAAGGCCCTAGTTTGGTTCGTTTCATAAGGGCTCCTGACTTGTTCCTCAACTAAGATCTATGATTTTAGGGGATCAGATCTGCTACTGGGAAGTCATCAAAATTAGTAATTTGGAGAGGCGTTACTTCAATAACCTCAAAAAGAGGTATACAGATAAATGGAGGATTTTTTAAAAGGTAGAGAATGAGTTTTTAATGTTTTTCACTACAAAATCAACCATCTTGACCGAAATATGAGGTGGAATCGCTGGTGTAGGATTGACACTTTCTTGAATCACTATCTGAAGAGATTCGAGAATACGGTTCTTAGATGATTTTTTGATTTAGGAAAAGGAGGATGAGGAATCCAATTTAGAACAAAATTGAATTCAACAAAGAGGGTTTTTCCGAATGAGAGAGAGTTAGAGGTTGAGTGTGTGTGATACCTTTTGTCAATTGATCAATTTTTTAGAGAAAAAAAGAAAAAATGAAATATGAGGGAGTGTGACTGTTTCAAACAGGTGAGTAGCCAATAGGAATGGATGATTTAATGGTGATAGGAAGGTGGTGACGTATTTTTGAAAAGTAAAGGACTCTTGAGATTTTGTTAGTTTATTTTAAAATATTTTAGTAATTTGTTCTTCAATCAAACAAAATATAATTGATAATGACCCTTTTTAACATTTTCTCTAGGAAAATAATGTCTTGTGTTAATATTTTTAGCTCTTTTATGCTGCAAAGGATTTATTACCATATTGATGGCACTAGTATTGTCAAAAAATATAGGAACACAACCAACATCCATATCAAAATCCTTTAATTGTTGCTTAATACATAGCAGTTGGGCACTACAAGATGAAGCAACAACATATTCAGCCTTAACAGTAGACAAGACTGCATAATTCTTTTCTTGTTGGACTTAGAGATCAAACATGATTCAAGAAAGTATGTCATACCTATGGTACATTTTTTTTCAACTAGATAGCCAACATATTCAGCATCTGCATAACCCATATACCATAGACCTAAGTCAGTGGTTTATTTAGATACCTAGGATCCTCTTGACAAATTTAAGATGAGATTTCTTGGGATTTGCCTGAAACCAAACATAAAGTCCTACACTAAACACAATGTCAGGTCTACTTGCAATGAGGTTCAAGAGAGACCCAATCATTCATCTATACAACTTTTGTTCCACAAATGGACTTGTTTCATCAAGGTCTAACTTGGTGGCAGTGGCAATGGGAATGTTTGTTTCCTTTGCTTATTTCATAGTGAATCTTTTGAGTAGTTCCTTCATATACTTTTGCTGATGAATCAAGTTTCTAGTTGGAGTATGCTTGATTTGCAGCCCTAGGAAGAGGTTTAGTTCTCCCATTATGCTCATATCAAATTTACTATTTATTAGACTTAAAAATTCTTGAGTCATGTTTTCATCAGTAAAACCAATAATGATATAATCTACATATACCTGCACTATCAAAAAGTTTTTTCCATTAGTTTTCAAAAAGAGAGTATTGTCAGTTTTACCCCTAGTATACCCACGTTCCAACAAGAATCTGACAATCTTTCATTTCAAACCTTTGGGGCTTGTTTTGATATATACAAAGCTTTTTCTAGCTTGTAGGCATGGTCAGAAAACTCTATGCTTTCAAATTCAGGTGGTTGCTTCACATAGACTTCCTCCTTCAAGTATCTACTCAAGAATACACTCTTAATATCCATTTGCTAGAACTCACGACCAAAATGGGTCCTTCAATTATTTAAAATACCAAAGTATGTCATGTATTTAAAATGATATCAAAATGGTCTAAACTCACATATTTTGTGAGTTTTATCCTTTTCTTTTAACGGAAGTTTTGCATTGGTGTCAACTTTTAGAAAAAGTATAAAGCTCACCAAAAATGTGAGTTATCCTTTTTAATTTTATAAAGGTCATATAAAATGTGAGTTTTCTATTTTTATTTCATAAAGCATGCATAATATGTGAGTTATCTATTTTTATTTTATAAAGCTCGCATAATATGTGAGTTATCTATTTTTATTTTTATAAAGCTAACATAATATGTGAGTTATCTATTTAATATAAATTCCATTTTGCAGTCCTCTTCTCCACTTGACCTTTACTCTATTCTCCTTAAAAAAATAGAAAAATCCTACAAATCTCCCACTTCGATTCTCCCCATCTGGTCTCCCCGACACAAATTTTAGTCAATTCTCAACCATTGATCCTATGTGATTGTAGTTTGGTGCTTGAAAATTGAGAAATTATTACTATTCAAGTTGAGGTAATTTCTGAATTTTTTAGAAAAAAAAATATTGGTTTAAATCATTTGTTAGGATTGTTTGTTCAAAATGTCTAACTAATGTTGAGCACACTGTGTCGTACTATATTTATGTGGACAAACTTTGTGTCAAGCTTATGATACTATTATTCAGGACCAACCTATTGTTGTGTTATTTTATGCTTCAATTTATGAAAAAGGAAATCAATTTTTGGTCTGGTTAAGGAGTAGTAAGAAGGCCAGCCCGGTGCACTAAAGCTACCGCTCTTTGCGGTGTCCGAGGAAGGGCCTCACCATAAGGGTGTATTGTACGCAGCCTTACCTTGCATGTTTTCTATAGGTTATTTTCAAGTCTTGAACCCATGACCTCCTGGTCATATGGCAGCAACTTTACCAGTTACTCTAAGGCTCCCCTTCAATACTCCTTAACTAGTCTACTACTCCTGGTTAAGGAGTAGTAGACTAGTTAAATTTGCATTTATTGGGTAAGTTTAGCTCTAGGACTAAATGTTTTGAGGATGTTTTGTTGGTATGCAATTATGTGTATTTTCTAAGTGTGTACCATTTTTACCTACTTTTTGCAAAATAAAGCAGAATACAGATGTTTCGACTCATGATTTTCCAAGTTCAAGAGGGAATGTTCAACTCTAATATTTTTATTATCCATCCCAATTAGTCTTTTGTAATGACCCTTTAGGTCATTTTTCGTATTGTATTCTTATTTTTGCCATTAGAGCTTTTACATAGCTTTCCCAAGTTATTTATGAATTGTTGGAACTGATAGTTTAGTTACCAAGCAATATTTTTGGTTTTAGGACCAATTCCCCATTTAGAATTCTTTGTTGGTTTTGAATGGCCGCCGAGCAAAAACTTCAATTAAACAAACATAGATGCAAATTACAATTGTTTCAACAGCTCTAAAATATTAATTTTAGGCTAGGTAGATACTTGATTTGGGTCTCACTACACCCGAGCTCATTTTGATCCGTTGGTCAAAAAGTCAAAAATCAAAAGATATGGGTGTGGGATCCACAAGTAGCCTAAACAACATCCAATGAAAAATCAAACTTGACCAATGCGTCCAGGACATCAAATTTAGTGGCGTTACATAGTTCGTTTGGAAAAAATGGAGTCTGAATAAGTCTGAAAGGTCAAAAATAATTTTTAACCTCGTGAACCCCATTTAACCACGACCAAGGTACTATAAATAGCTAACTTGGTCGCAAAATTGGCCATTTTAACTCCCCTTTGAGCCCTAAAAGTGTGTATAAACATTGGGTTAGTCTTAAAAATGTGTTTTTCATATGTAGGACCCACTTGGAATTTTTGGTGTCATTTTTGAACCCGAAGCACAATGGTGAAATATGGGTATCAAAATTCTCGTAATAATGTATAGATTGTGTTTTTGATATCTTGTCTCCTTGAAGAAGCTTCTCGAAAAGGAAAAGCAAAGGTTTAGCAGTTCGTGAGTTTTCTTTGGTTTTAAGGTAGGTTAGGCTTACTCCTTGTTAGATTGAGCTATATTTTTTGATATAATTGTGATTTATGTTAGATTGGGATGGGTTTTAAGTATTGAATTGATGAAATTCAAACTTGGATTAGATGGATAAATTAAGCTATATGAACTTTAGAAGTTAGAAAGCTTGACTTGTTTCTCATTATATTAGGTGGAATAGACTTCATTACTCATGTTTAGCATGAGAATTCCTTAGAATACTAAAACTTAGACAGAATGATCTAGTTTCTCATATTTAGAGTAAATTGGCCTTAGTTTCTTATACTAGGGAAGTTTGCCTTGGTTCCAGTGGACATAGTAAAGGTGCTTGAATAAAATATCTACCTTCGGTCTTATAGTGGCTTGCTATGTACCTAAGAGTTGATTTAGATACCTTATCCTAGTCGAAGGTAGAAATTGACTTAGAATGCATTTTGGGAATATAGATGTGGGCTTGTTGACCCACCTTAAGACAATACTTGTGATTAGTTTCCTTGAACCCTTACACCTAGTAATTGACTAAGGAGTGCCCTTTTAAGGAAATATTGATAAATCTTGGTACTTGTTGGTTATGTGGAATGACATTGAGAATTATACTCAAGTACTTATGCCTTGTTGTCTAAAGCTTATGTCATACTATTAATTATGTTATTACAATTATCTATTGGTTGGGCTAATGAACGTGCTATTAAATGAGCCCTTGTCTATAATATGGCCTAAGTCATAAATGATAATTTTGACCACGCTATAAATAAATTATGGATCATGTAATGCTTTATCCATTGTTCATACTAATGATGAAATATCTTTAGGCCAATGAATATACTACTAATGGGTCATTGTTCATGATATTGCTTATGGTTATGCCCAAGGACTAAATGACTAAATTATGAATTTTGTAATGATGAGTCAAGGGACTATACTCTTTATTAATTTATCATTTAGGCTAGTGTTCGAACCGTTAACTTTACTATTGCCTAAGTTATGATCATACTTAATAATTATTCTAATAAATTGTATTAGAAATATTTCTTATTGTCTATATTGGAAATGATGATGTTAATGGTGCTAGAAGGCATGCTTATTCACTATGCGTAAAGATACTCTACAGATTTTGTTGGACTCATGTTATGCTTTGTCTAGCAACCCAACTAGTGATCATGTTAGAAAGCCTTCTTGTTGCTAATATTATTAGTCATGGAACTAAGAGTTTTAAAAGGTATACTTATTGACTACATGAGAAGCTATTCTACTAACCATGCTCAACCCGTTAATACTATGTAATAGTCATGCTATATATATTCATATATTTATGGATAAATTATCCTCGATGACAAATGATGAGATACGAAGGCACGCTTCTCCTTACTTCCCTTTTAACTTTAGCCCTCGTGGGACTTGTTATTTACTTTAGCCTTTGTGGGACTTGTACTTTACTTTAGCCGTTGTGGGGCTTGTCATTTACTTTATCCCTCGTAGGGCTTGCACTTTACTTTAGCCCTTGTGGAGCTTGTCAATTACTTTATCCCTTATCATGCTTGTTCTTTATTATTGATATTGATTGTCTATTATGATGATATTGTGATGATATAATGATACTCGACAAGTCTGGAGGATATGTTGATGATATTGATACCCGGTTCGAGTTCGGAGGATATATTAATGATATTGATACCCGATTCGAGTTCGGAGGATATGTTGATTATATTAATACTCGGTTCGAATTTGGAGGATATGTTAATGACATTGATACCCGATTTGAGTTCGAAGGATATGTTTATGATATTGATAACTAATTCGAGTCCGGAGAATATGTTGATGATGTTGATACCCAATTTGAGTTCGGAGGATATTATAATAATATCTTAATACCTGACAAGACCGGGGGATATTATAACGATATATTGATGTCCGGCAAAGTCGAAGGATATTATGATGATATATTGATGCCCGGTAAGGACAAAGGATATTTTGATGATATATTGATGCTCGGCAAGGCTAGAGGATATTATGATGATATATTGATAGCCGATTTGAGTCTGGAGGATATTATGATGACAAGATGATGTCCAAAAAGGCTGGAGGATATGATTATCGATGTGCCTATGTGTGCACCTACTAGTTGAATCCAGCTAGTTCTATGTATGGAAACTATATATTTATGTATGTTCTTGTGCAATTGGCTATAATATTGTTATTAGAGATGTCGGTTATATTCTTCTCATGGGTTGATATATAAAGTGGTATAGTTGTTGATTTAAGGAAGAAAGTTACTTAGTGGTGGATATTACTTAAGTGGCTGATAGTGACTAATAGTTTTGTGAACCTTAGCGGTAAAGAGAAATAGTGGCATTGATAGATATTAATAGGGATGATTATTTTATCATGGTGGGTAATGATAATTGGTTTTAGTGATGGTGATAATTAGTTGCTACTAATGACTAAATTTATGATATCGATTAATTGTTTAATGAGGATTTGCTGATTAATGATGCTAGTTAATAAGAGATGTTAGTTGAGAGATGAATAAGTGTACTCGTGATGATTAGTGGTCCTTTGTTAAATGGTTACTAGTGGAATTATGTTGGATAGAAATGAATATTGGTTAATTGGAGAATACGATCTAGTGGTGAATCTTGACTAAATGCTACTTTAAGCTAGTGGGTAAATAATTGTTAGTCGTTGATCCATAAATAGTGACTAAGTGATAAATAGTGGATGGATAATAATTAGAGGTTATATGATGACTAGTAAGTAATAGGTTTAGTAATAAGCATGGCTAGCTAATAATGAGTGAATAGGGTGTAATGATGAGATAGATTCCTATATGGTAGTATGGTTATGGTTACGAGTATATTGGTATATTTTATTCAATTATGATTATTGGTAATGATTATGAATATTGACAAATGGTTGTTTGATGGAAACTGTGGAAAAGATAGATAATGAGAAAGTTGGTTGTGTGTTTGTGTGTGTATATATATATATATAAATTAGCGATTCGATTCTTTACTTTACGCTCTCTTGGGTGTACTCTCCGGTGGTATGGGACTCCATGGTGGGTTCTTTACTTTATTCACTAGTTGGTGTATGGGCGCCAACTTTTTACTTGTGTTTGCCTGTTATTACACTTGTATTGCTTTATGATTTTGAACCATTTATTTCTTATGGTAGACGAATTGGCATGCATTAATACCTTATATTATATTGTTATTTTTGATATTCTATGCTTGTTATGTTCAGCGATATTGGCATGCGTTGATTCCTTGTGTTTATTGCTTACTTGTTATATACAGTGATGATGGGGATGATTCCAGTTCGATTCTATACCTTGACTTAGTTATGATTATCATGCACTTTATCATTCTTATATCATGATTTAGCC
Source organism: Capsicum baccatum var. pendulum (assembly GCA_030864225.1). NCBI lineage: Eukaryota > Viridiplantae > Streptophyta > Magnoliopsida > Solanales > Solanaceae > Capsicum > Capsicum baccatum. Next base: position 39,457,740 of record CM061557.1, on the reverse strand, counting down.
CAGTCGGCCGATGATGCCTAATTGTACCTGTTGTTTTGGTACTCATACTACATTTCTGTACCTTTTTAGTGCAAATTCGAGTGTTAGCTGTCTTCGTCGAACGTGGTTCATGTAGTGATTGAATCTCAAAGATAGGGTGAGCTCTTGGATTTTGAGTCACCCGATTTCCTTCCATCTCTTATGTTCAGTCTTTAGTATTCAAAAAACATGTATTAACTATTCTAGACTTAGAGTTGTATTAATATTAGTAGTAGCCCTTGTACTAGTTCTACCAGGTTTTAGGATTGCTATCTTGTAGGACTGTTTAGTTTGCCTAAAATCCTTATGTTAGCTATTGATGTTACTCAAATTTTGCCTATGTTGGGCCTTTCTTATTGGATTAACCTATTGTGTTAGCTCCAAGTAAGGGTATTGGCTTACCTACTGGTGGGAATTAATAGGTTCCATCATGAATCATAAATCGGGTCGTGGCATCTAGAATTTTTTTATAGGTATTTGTGTCGGGTATCCATGTGCGCGAATCAGCTAGGAGGATTTGTTCCTCTCCTTTAGGTAACCTTTATCATTATATAAATTTAAGTTGTTTAGTTAATATTTACTTAAAAAAAATTGATGTAACTATTAGGTATAGAATTGGAAGAGGATTCGACCCTTCAGGCCAAAGTTGATTGGTCGATCGCTGAGGACAACTCAGTGCTACCATAAGCTAGGAAATGGACACGGGGGGTTCGACGCATTTCAAAGGCACACCATGTTGTAGTCCCAATGAGAGATTAGCTTGATCATATGATAGAGGAGAAAGTAAGTTTTCTTTACATTATATGGTATTATGGGCCGTGTGGGGCCATAATTGTATGTTCCTTATGTCTCGTGAGCAACTTTTATTCAAATATTTCATGTGGGGCCATCTTATATTATTGCTATTGTTATGTAAAATTATTGATTATATAGCCCTGTGAGAAGCCTTTTTTTATTACACTTTAGTAGAATTATGGAATTGTGAAGGATCGAAAAGGGTACATAAGTGACAATGAAGATCCATCGTGACCAAAGCCGAATTTCATACCACCAGATGAAGCATAACTGCTCAATATTCAGTAGATATTTATCGCTTGAGTCTGTCATAGTAACCTTAGAAAGTTGGCTTTAAAACTTGTAAATATTTTTTGTCTATTGCAAAAGATAGGTCATCTGTTGAAACAGATTATCCATAACAATTTTATATTTCATGTTTTTGTTAAATTATTTAATGTAATTTGTGATCGCTTAGATTTTTTTTTTTTATGAATTTTATTTTAATTGATGACTAGATATTTTGTCATGAATTTAATTTTATCCTTAGATTTGAAAATTGTTATATTATTGTTAAAAATGGATTACTAAATTCAAATATTGCAACAGATATATTTTTTGCAATAGATGACTTATGTGTTGAAAATAATTAAATAAATATAGATATATATTGCAACAGATGACTAACCTGTTGTAATAAATTAGCCATCTATTGGAAATTATCAAACAGATATATGCATCTGTTACAACAGATGAATAACCTGTTGTAACTGATAACATATTTTTTCAAAATTATCAAACAGATATAGACATCTGTTATGACAGATGACTAACATGTTGCAACAGATGACTCATCTGTTGGAAATTATCAAATAGATATAGACATCTGTTGCAACAGATGACTAACCTATTGTAACAGATGATACATCTGTTGAAAGTTATTAAACAGATATAGACATTTGTTGCAACATATGACTAGCCTATAGCAACAGATGATACATCTATTGGAAATTATCAAACAGATATAGATATTTATTACAACAAAAGACTAACTTATTACAATAGATGACTCAACTATGGAAAATTATCAAACAAATATAGATATTTATTGCAACAGATGACAAATCTGTTGCAATAAATAATGCATCTATTGAAAATTATCAAACAGATATGACATCAATTGCAATATATGACTAACCTATTGCAATAGATGACTCATCTGTTGAGAATTATCAAATAGATATAGATATCTGTTGCAACAGATGATACGTCTATTGGAAATTATCAAACAAGCATACACACCTGTTGCAAAAGATAACTAACATGTTGCAACAGATGACTCATCTATTGAAAATAATCAAACAGATAAAGATATATATTACAACAGATACATTATTTGTAGAAACAGATATCTCATCTGTTGGAAATCATCTAACATGATGTTGTAATAGGTTATGCACTTAGTTAAATCAATTTATTTATTATAGTTAATTCAATTTATTTGTTATTAATAATGGTTTAATATGGATTATTTCACATCAAGTTAGTCAAATGATCACTTTATTCAGGACGAATACACTTAATTGGTCATGTAATTACTATGAAATTAATTAAAATTTTAATTGAACTTATTAATTGAAAGCTAAATTTAGTTAAATCGATTTATTTATTACTAATAATGATTTAGTATGAATCATTTTACATCAAATAGTCAATTGATCACTCTATTCAAGATTAATACACTAAGTTGATCATGTAATTACTATGAAATTAATTAAAATTTTAATTGAACTTATTAATTAAAATATAATTTTAGTTAAATAAATTTATTTATTACTAATAATGATTTAATATGAATCATTTCACATTAAATTAGTCAATTGATCACTCTATCTAGGATGAATATACTTAGTTGACCATGTAATTTGTATGAAATTAATTAAAATTGTAATTGATTATTAATTGAAGATAATTTTAGTTAAACCAATTTATTTATTACTAATAATGATTTATGAATCATTTCACATCAAATTAGTCAATTGATCATTTTATTTAGGACGAATACACTTACTTGGGGCTTTGCGCTACAGGTGACAAAAAAATTTTAAAATGAGGTGTAGGTGACACAAGTCTTAATAATTAAGTGCAGATGACAATTACCTAATTATGGATTAAGAAAGTTTGAAAAATTTCAAAATAACCCATAAGTTTTTAAATTTATACTTTGATCCAAATGTTAGCTAATATAACAGGAAACGAAGGAAAAAAAGGCGCATTTTCTCTCTCCTCATCCGTTGTCATTTTCTCTCTTTTCGCGATATTTGTTATTTATTATTGTTGCTGCTTCATTCATTATCTTATGATTCATTATCATCATATTATACTTCATTATCATCGTTATATTATTCTTGTTGACCATTGTTGTTGTTGTTGTTACCGCAACTGCTGCTTTTTATCCAATTTTTTATGTCAAATTTTATTTCGTACATCACTTTCAACTTTGGCATTTACTTGAAAGGAGACTTTGGTAAGTCAAATTATATTTTTTAGTTGAATTTGTCATATGAATAACTACTAGTGTGCTGTTTTTTCAACAATAGCTAGCACGCGAACATGAATACAACATAAGAGCAATCTGTTTAAAAAGATCCATCATCTGTGGCACCAGATATATGTTCTATTGCAATAGTAGACTCATGTTGCCTGTAATATGAATCAAATAGATGGGTTTCTGTTGCAACAGATTAATAATCTATTGTACTAGATTAGTAATCTATTTCAATAGATAAATAATCTGTTGTACCAGATTACCAATTTATTTCAACAGATAATTAATATGTTGTACCAGAATATATATCTGTTGCAAAAGAATATATATATTTATTGCAACAGATAATTTTTCTTTTGCAACAGATGAATAATCTGTTTCAAATAGCAAAATACAGCTCCTATTATAAACCCAACAGATAACTCAACTCATATGTTGATATCTTCCTATTAATACTAGATTCAAATTATTCCTTAATTGTAGACATGTCATTTATTGAGAAAAAGAAATAGACAGCTTGAAAATTAAATAAGAATTAAAATATTAAATGAATCAAACATAAATTTTTTATCAAACAAAAAAATAAAAATACACAGGTAAAAGAAAAAAAACTTAATTATTATTATTATTATTATCATTATCATCATTATTATTTGTATGGCCAACCGGTCAATCTTCAATCGGTAGTAGCAGTGCCCTCCTCAGCCTGCGGATCTCCCACAGTATCCTTACTCTGACGGCGGTCAACTCCCACTGCAGGTCATGAACCTCCTTCTACAGTTCCCATATGGCGTCTCGTAAAATAGCGACATCCCACACTGGAACAGTCTAGCTAGAAAATGCATAAGTTGGCAAAACACACACATAAAAATAAAAACAAAAGTAAAGAAAAGAAAGAATTCAAATGTAATACAATGTATATTTAAACAAAAATCAAGAAAAAACTTACCAGAGATAAAAAAACTATCAAGTCCTTGAAGAGAAAGTAGTTCAAGGTGTAACAAGAGCAAGGAATAAATAGAGTGTAGTAGAATGAACCATTGAATAAGGAGGGACCTATTTATAGAGGATTGAACTTGATTGTGTTAGGCAAAAAATCACAACTATTCACCTCTATTTATTAATGACATTTCTTTCTTACTGTGAAAAGTTATGACTTAATTAAATTACGCAATATTGTGATAAGTCATGACTTTTCAGCTTATTATTATTAATAATTAGTTCTTTCCAGGAACCATTTTTATATTGAGTTGTGACCACAGATGATATATCTGTCGCATCAGATAACTCATCTGTGATAACAGATATCTCATCCGTTGAAACAATAGATAACCTGTTATCTCAGATAATCTATCTGTTGCAACATATAATTTATATATCTTTTTTACAAAAAAAATTATCATGATAACATCCAAATTTTTTGACTTTTTAATTATATAAATGAATAAAACAGATTTAAAGGTGCAATTGTTTACCTCCATTTATTAATGACATTCTTGATTACTGTAAAAGTTATGACTTAATTAAATTAAGCAATATTATGATAAGTCATGACTTTTCAACTTATTATTATTAATAATTAGTTCTTTTCAGGAACCATTTTTATATTATATATCTGTAGCATCAGATAACTTATCTGTGATAACTTATATATCATCCGTTGGAACAATAGATAAGTTGTTGCATCAGATAATCCATCTGTTGCAACATATAATCTATATATATTTTTTAAAAAAAATTATCATCATATCATTAATCCAAATTTTTTGACTTTTAAATTATATAAATTAATAAAACAGATTTAATGGAGCAACTGTTCACCTCCATTTATTAATGATATTCTTGATTATTGTAAAAATTTATGACTTAATTAAATTAAGCAATATTGTGATAAGTCATGACTTTTCAGCTTATTATTATTAATAATTAGTTCTTTCCAGGAACCATTTTTATATTGAGTTATGACCACAGATTATATACCTGTTGCATCAGATAACTCATCTGTGATAACAGATATATCATCCATTAGAACAATAAATAACCTTTTGCATCAGATAATCTATCTGTTGCAACATATAATCTATATATCTTTTTTAAAAAAAAATTATCATCATATCATTAATCCAAATTTGTTGACTTTTTTATTATATAAATTAATAAAACAGATTTAAAAACAAGAATATTTTTGGTGAGTTTTTTATGGTTTAAATTGTGTTTATCATTTATTTCCTTATTGTTTCTGTGAAAAGAAATGACTTAATTAAATCAAGCTGGAGCTTTTAATATTGTGACTAGTCATGATTTTTCAGCTTATTATTATTAATTATTTCTTAAATTTAAATAACCTTTTACTCAATTTAAAAATTGAAGACACCAGGTTTTCAATAATTGTTTCCTTAATAAAATAATAACCATTTTTTATTGAGTTATGGCAACAGATTGTATATCTTTTGCATCAGATAACCCATCTATTGTAATAGATATACCATCTGTTGCAACAAATCGACCATTTATTTTAGGAGCTTTTTTTATTTCTTCTAACAACTGATTCATTAGTTGCAACAGATGAGGAATTTGATGCATCAACAATGTTGTTTGTTTTTGTTTGTTGAATGTGTTTAAACAAAAAGTCACAGTCACGACTATTCACCTTTTTCTTAACAATCATCATCATATAATTTAATTAATCCAATATTGTGACTTTTTTAAATTAAATAATCTTTCTTTTACGGTTATAAATTGTGTATATCATTTAGTTCCTTATTATTTATTAAATTGTGTATATCATTTAGTCCCTACCTCCAACCGTTGACATTTTGAGAATAGAGAATAAATAGAATGATAATTAAATATTAAACAAGAATTAAAAATTCAAAATCGACCAAACCAAACCAAACATATACTTAGATTTTTGATTCCCTTATAGGTAGATCAGATATAAAACAAGGAAAATACATATGCTAAATCCTATTATTACTATTATTATTGTCAACAGAATAATTTCCATCCGGCAACAGCAGGGCCCTCCTCGGTCTTGCTTTGAAGTCGGCTAAATTCCTCTGGAGTTCATCAAACTGCCTTTGAAATTCCTGCAAGGACTCGATATGATTCTTCTTGTACGAATCTGGATCAGCCTTATTTGTATTGTAAGTGTAGTAGAATGAACGAGTGAGAGAGGGCCAGAGGGACCTATTTATAAAATGAGTGAATTGGAAGGGGTGACTTGACTTAGTCAAATAAAAAGCCACGATTGTTCATATCCCTTAATTAAATAAAACTGGTGACTTTTTGAATATATAAATTAAAAATGGATCTAAATACAACATTTTATCTTTTTATTGTATTTCAAAAATAAATGAAAATTGCTTTAAAATAAATCTAACAGATGGGTAATTTGTTGCAAGATATATTCCATCTGTCAGATAACTTACAACATATTGACAATTTGTTGCAACAGATGGATATATCAGTTTGCTTTTCCAATAGATGTGGCGTCTGTTGCAACTTGCTAGTCATCTATTTATTCAATTTCATCGAGAGCATTAGATTTTTCTAAAAACTTCTTGGCCAAAATCAATTTTTGCTCTTGGATTGCTTCTCTTTTTTCTTTGCATCCTTCAAGCTGGTCTCCAAACTCATTTTTTTTCTCTTGGATTGCTTCTCTTTTTTTCTTTGTATCCTTCAAACTATCTAATAATCAAGCCTTCTAAGGACTTTCGTTGTGGCAAGCAATTCTAGTGACAGTTTAGACTTTTGCATGGCGAATATGTTGTCCTCTATATGGGAGAAGAGAGATCAGCAAAAGGTTGTGATATTAAGATTGTTTAATCTATTTAGTAACTCGGGCAAAGGTTTTAATAGGATAATGAACCTGTAGTTACGTAATGTTTGATAGGCTTGGTAGAGTCAGTTTAGATCAAACATTACGTAACTCCTTGCTAATTAATTTATCAAAAACCTTGAAGGTTGGTTGAGCAAGTTGCATTGAGCAACGCTCGATTAAAGTGAGTTATTCAACTGTTGGGACCACATCTTCACTGTGTATCAACACATTTTAACCTAAAAACATACACAGCGACCCTTCATGTATCCCTTAAGGCTTCTGAAGAAGGTATTTTGAAGGGCTTATACAATGCCACAACTTTGAAGGTAGGCTCACAAGAGATCAGGAAGTCTATACCAAATTCAAAGACAGCAACGACAAACTTGAAGACCAAATCGGCAAGCTGGAGGCAAGCTTGAAAATTATTGAGATTCACATACTATAGCAAGCCTCTGATCTTCTCCAAGGAATGTTGAAAGCATGCTAAGGCTAGAAAACACAATCAATTATAACCATATTGCTAAGACAGTAGTGACATTTATCTGTCTTTCAATCATGTTTGTGGTTCTGATCAGGTCAACAGTAGTGGACCTGATCGAAACCACAAATAAGAAGGCATAGAATATAATTTAAAATTCAAAAATTGTTGCCTTCACTTAGATTCCTTACTTTAGCTACAATTGTTGTTAGCGGAAGTTTTATAGACTTACTATACAACATTTCAACCCTCGATTCCCTTAAGGCGGCTTTCTTGTTCTTCTTCTATTTTCTATCTATGTGATAATCCCGACCATTCTACCTAGTTGTATCTCCCTAGAAAAGTGACCATTTACATTATTTTTCTCTTAGAGAAACAATACACTAATTAACATTACCGGATACACTTTTATATTTGCACTTGATACAGATTTCTCATATTTTAAGATAATTTCATCTGCCAGATTTGCTAGAAGTTACTTTCTACCCATGTATCATCTTCAATTAGCTCTCATATGATATCTTTTTCCATCAATCACTCATTTTCCCTCGAAGGAATTCTTCTACCGCACCTTCTGGCATATAATCATCACCCCGAGCAACCCAACCATATAAATTTGGCCTAGGGCAATAACTATATTGGTTTTTCATTCTTGTTAGATGTAGTGCTAGGCTTTGAAGGCCTTCTTAAAGTCTAATGCACCCTAAAAGTTAGTCCAACCGCTATTGAATCTCTTTACAATGACACCAAAACTAGATCTCTTTACAATGCTTGACAAATGAACATGAACAACAACCGATATTAAATCTTAACATGGTATCATAACCATATTCATGGTACCTCATCCTTATCAGTTCAAACCTACCAAAATTAACTGTAAAATTGTAGATATTTTGTTTGAATGATCTATAACTAATCGGTAAAAACAGCATTCACAAAATCAGTGTACTCTATGTGTGTTTCCATGATAACATTATCAGTAATACATACCTCCCACATATGAAGTGGTTCCATCTGCATGCAACTTATTTCTCCGAACCCATATTCACTGCAACCTCTTATGATGGTCGAGAAAAAGTTGATCAACTATCAGTTTCTTATATCTACAAAGAAGAGTAAAATAATTAATGTCACAGAAAGAACATTATCCATATGTTGCAACAGATGTAGAGTCTGTTACATTAGATGAGGTCTGTGGCATCAGATATGGAGTCTGATGCAATAGATGTAGAGTCTGATACAACAGATGTGGAGTCTGTTGCAACAGATGTGGAATCTATTGAAATACATCAAACCAGCCTTGCTGGTGGTTTGATTTGTTCCAATTATTGCTCTGTTTATTGCAACATCAACAATAGCATAAACTACAAAGAAACAACAAATAAAAAATATCAATAACAAAGAATACAACAACATTTATTCCAACATCATCAACAACAAAGAAGCAACATCCTTTGTTCCAACACCATCAACAACACCACACCACAAGTTTCAACAACGCCAACCCCACCAACAACATCATTAACAGCATCAACAACAAAGAAATAAATAAAATACATATAAAAAAATGATACTGACAACAAGGCTTTTAAATTTCTCCCAACAAATGACTTTTTTCGCATATTGTAATAAAAATTCTCTGTTCATTTATTCAACAATTAAAAGTTCCTTCAAATTTTTTCAATAAATATGATATGGGTAAATGATAACTAAATAAAAAAAATTAGTTGTAAATGACTTTCAAAAAAGAAGGCGAGAATGAAAGAGCAATAGTGAACAATACCTTAATGTCAAAAGGGGATCAAAGTAGCAATTCCAGTTGAGGAATCTAAGATATGGATTGTTTTAGATTCGAAAGGATCTTTATGAGAAAGAGGAGTGAAAAAAGATTGTGATAACCCTAAAGAAGATAGAAAGAAGAAAATGAGAGACGAATAAAATAAATTTAGGGATGAAGGAGAGATGAGATAATTCTAATTTCCAGATGTACTACCCTTAATATTAAATAACTAAACAAAGTGTATTTATTCAAATTTATATTTTCAAAGCATAATTAATAAGGCTAATTTGATAAAATAAACCCCAAATTAATTATATTTTTTTAATGGGTGTGCCAAGTCAATGGGGGCCAACTAATATGAAACGGAGGAAGTATTAGTGGTTTCAATATTCATTAATAATTTGAGAGGCGCGAGGAAGAAAATCAGTGACATTGAAAAGACAAGACAAAACTACTCAATGTAATTTTTGAGTTATCCAAGAAATATTTTTTACCGTCTTTAGCAGTACTACTTTATCTACTAGGACAGAAGCTTACTTTTAAATTAAAATAAAAAATATTTTCAAACAGATATGTCGTTTATTGCAACAGATATAAATATTTGTTTGAAAAATCCCAACAGCTCAGTCATCTGTGACAACAGATGCAAATATCCATTGGATAACTAAATCAGATATGTCATCTGTTACAACAGATATCAATATATGTTTGAAATTTTTCAACAGCTCAGCCATCTGTCACAACAGATGCAAATTTCTATTTGATAATTAAATCAGATATATCATCTGTTACAACAAATATGATTATCTATTTGAAAATATCCAACAGCTCAGTTATTTATTGCAACAGATTTCATTGTAATTGATGTAGGTGGAACTAGGGATAAATGAATGAGCTCATAGGGTCAAAAACAACTTCAATTGAGTAGTTGTATTTGCATGGTATTGGTATTGTGTTCATCCCGACCCGAGTCGTTGATCGATCACTCTGTGTTGAAATGAGTTCACATTAACTTAATGTTATCATTAATAATAGTACCTAGATTGATTTAGGTAGAATTAGGGAGGAATGAATGAGCTCAAAGGGTCAACAACAACTTCAATTGAGTCGTTGTATTTGCATGGTGTTGGTATTACGTTCATCCCGACTCAAGTCGTCGATCAATCACTCTGAGTTTAAATGAGTTCTCATTAACTTAATGTTAAGATTAATAGTACCTACATTGATTTAGAAGGGATTAGGGATGAATGAATAAGCTCACAAGGTCAAAACAACTTTAATTGTGTTGTTGCATTTGCATGGTGTTGGTATTGCGTTCATCCCAACCCGAGTCGTTGATCAATCACTCTGAGTTGAAATGAGTTCTCATTAACTTAATATTTTAAAAACTATATCTTTTAAAATTTTAAAAATTAATTAAGATCAATTCATACCAAATTAACAATTTCAAAACTTGTCATTCTTTTCCAAAATTACAAATCAACCCATACAAATCATCTATTTGAAGGAAAAAAATTTCCTCATTTCAAATCTCAAGTTCTCGCTCCTCTCTCTGTATCTCAATAATACAGATAACAACTACTCAATATATTGCTCAACCCTTCAAAAGAAATTGATTTTCTTCCCATTTTCGACCATATAGTTATTATTTTTTACTTCATTCTAGCTTGTATCTGTTGTTTTCTCTATCTTCACAGGTAACAGAGTTTGAGAAGAGTTCTACATTTATTCTTTATTCTAAAAATTAGGGCTTTTTAGTTAATGATTTAAAAGAAGACTTTTAGTTGTAATATCTTTGAGAATGGGTTAACAGTTTTGTGTTTTGATGCTAAAAAAGTAGGAAGCACCCGAGAAAACCCTAGTTTTTATCTCAGTGTTTTGTTGACTGTCGTGGTATTGTTGGATAGTGTTTGTGGTGTTGTTGGTGGATGTTGTTGTTGTTGTTGATATTTGTATTTTTGGTGGTGGTGTCGGTGGTCTTGATCTCGGTATTGATGGCATTGGTGGTGGTCTTGGTGGTATTAGGAGTGGCATTGGTTGTGGTGTTGGTGGTTCATCTGTTACAATAGGTGGGATATCTATTGTGAGATATTAAATAGGTATTCAAACAGATTCCCCATCTGTTCCAACTGATGGCTTATCCGGATGAGTTTTTTTTTGTAATGTGGCATAGAATAATTTATTGAAATTTGTTGTCATTCCCTGAAGCCTAGACAAAGTGGACAAGAACCGTATAAATATACACTACACAACTAATAGATATTCTAAGAAAAAGAGTTATTTCCCCTAAACAATAACAATGATGAGGGTCTATGTGATTGCACAATTCTGGCTCATTAAACCGAACAGATATAGACAAGTTAAACAATGACCACACATGACAACTTAACACCATCTATGAAGCCTCTAGAGAAATAGTAACTATACCAGGGAACATGGTCGGGGTAGGGCCCCAACATACCCAAACTATAATTGAAAACATGATGAAATAGTACTAGACATTTATTAGCTCCAGGTAAGATAGGAGCTCACTGACTGCTCTGCTGAATATAGACAAGTGCTTAGTATAGACATCTGCTCAATGATATATCTTATCCTGTATTTATAGAAGTGAAGTGCCCCTGAACATAGGGACGCTAGTACATATAAAAAAGGTACTAGTTTGTAAAGCAGACAGAATAATAAGTAAACGTATAAGAATGCTCAATAAATCAAACAATAGAATGAGTAACTACGAACAACTGAACACTGGAACCTCTTATTTGAAACTATAACTTACGAAAGAATGGGTGAAAATACACCATATAAGGTTGTTACCTATGTATTTACCTTATTACTTATCATATAACCACTTATGAATACATCATCATTATTAAGAGCCTAGTAATTTGCCTAAGTGATGTCCTGTGACCACTTTTAATACCAATAATCATATGATGGACCACCAAGGGAATTATATGTCAAGTGTACCATATGTTTAACCCAGATACTCCTGATTATGATGTTATATGTATAACTATAATTGTAGTCTGATGCAGGGTACGCCCTTCCTTGGGACTAACTATAAGGGTCTGCCCGCAGGCCATATGTGCCATATATTGGCTCGATTCAGGGGAACTAGTCCAACTGAAGCCAAATACAAATGATGCCACAAGGGTAGATATGCCACGCATTCGGGCTCCCTATAGTGGTTTGGTCTCAATTCTGTGCATAGAATTACGTCGCGTGTGTGCCAAGCCAAACCTATGATACCCTCCTATTGCTAACCATTATCAAATAGTGCTTTGTATGCCTATGCAAGTATGTATAATGGAAAATTCTGTCTAGTTATTCAAGTAGTGCTTTCCATATACAATTAACGTCTTTAATGGTATCGAACTATTACAACGCTTGTACTTTACATCACCATATGACTATATGGCTATGTGATCTAATATATTAGTGCGACTATAGTATGGCCATTTATTATAATTCATAGAATATGATGATGTACTAGGTGACTTATAAGAAGTCCTAATGAAGATGAGCAAACTCTATAGATACTTGACTTGACAGGAGTAGTAAAAATATTTTAACCTCAACAAATTGATACAAGAAACATGAATATGTGTAATTTCAAATGAAAAGATATGGTCATGTGTTAGGCATATAGAAATTGAAAACTCTATTCACATATATCAAGTAAACTATCTCGGCTATTTTAGAACCGACAAATGATTATAGGTCGTGCCTTAAAGGCGAAGGAGGTTTTTATCCTTACATACCTTGGATTTCTCACTAGCTAACGATGGTATCAAGAGTTTCAAACAACTCAACACCCCTAGGTGCAGTCTTTGCACAACCAACCAATAACTTCCACCCCCGACCGATGAGCAATCATTCCAACACAATTAACTACATATGTAATACATTGAAAAGTTCATCAACAATATAAATTTCATCCAACAACACATTTCAATATTCTTCCATGAGGCCTAAAATTAGTCAAAATCCTTAACAACTGATCAGGGAGAATTTTTATTTTCCAACTTACCAAGGTTGATATCAAATCTATCCCATCAATAATAGAAATGCCCAAAAATGTCACTTTTATCATATTTCATTTTTTTCTAAAAATAAATCCTAATTAACAAGACCCATTTCAAGAACTAACATGAAATTCAAATTAGAAGGTGATTACTATCTTATACTATATCCCAAATCCATAATCCATAACTAAATTTGAGTTGAGGTAGAGAATCACCTATTTGAGATTAACCCCCAACTTGAGTTCTTGAAAATTTTCTAAAATTATTAGATGAACATTAACAATCGGTTAGCAATTTGAAATCGACATAAGCTACTCACTTGTACAAAACACTTCTTTCTTTGGAAACTATGAACCTCATGTTACCTCTCTGAAGAGGATGATAAATGGACACTTTTATTTTTGGAGGAACTTTCTAGCTAAAGTAGTATAAATGGACACTTTTATTTTTGGAGGAACTCTCTTAAAGAAAAAAAATTTCATAATGTTACAATGTAACAGCCCAGCCCACCGGCGCATGCGAAATTGTCCGCTTTGGAGCCTCGTCCCCTCACGGTTTTAAAACGCGTCACATACGTGGAAGGTATCCATGCACCTATAAGTCACACTTCGTTCCCCTTCACTACCGATGTGGGATTTGCCTAAGTGAATGCAGGCGTTACGTATCGTCGTCCCTACACTCACCTGCAGTGTAGGGACAGCGATACGTAACGCCTGCATTCACTTAGGCAAATCCCACATCGGTAGTGAAGGGGAACGAAGCGTGCCTTATAGGTGCATGGATACCTTCCACGTATGTGACACATTTTAAAATTGTGAGGGGCCGAGGCTCCAAAGCGGACAATTTCGCATGCGCCGGTGGGCTGGGCTGTTACAGTTGGTATCAGAGCCAGCGCCAGTGCCGGTGGTGGGGCAAACCTCAGCGAGGATGCTGAGTCCCTACGGGGGGTGAGTGTAGGGACGGCGATACGTAACGCCTGCATTCACTTAGGCAAATCCCACATCGGTAGTGAAGGGGAACGAAGTGTGCCTTATAGGTGCATGGATACCTTCCATGTATGTGACGCGTTTTAAAACCGTGAGGGGCCGAGGATCCAAAGCGGATAATTTTGCATGCGCCGGTGGGCTGGGCTGTACATAACATATGTCATACAATGGCCAACTAATCAGTGGTACTAATACAATACATCAGGGACCACCCCTGGAATAGCATATATACATAAACTTTATAATACAATGGCCAACTGATCAGTGGTACTAATACAATACATCATATCATCAATTTAAAATACAGACATTCCATTTCTTAATTCAATTAATCTTTGAGATTGGTTACTTTGTGGTCACACCTTATGGAACTTGAAACCATGATACCTCAATAGGAAAAACATGTAAATAGGTAATCAATATCATCAAAATGAAGTATAGAATCATGGATACCTCATTAAACCATTTCGGAGTCAACAATAGTATATGGACATTTTTTTTACTAGCCGGACATCTTAAAAGTGAAAACAAGTTCAATTGGTAGTGTCGAATATCATATGATGTTATTATGTGTCATGTGTCGTAGGACAATGTTGGAAGCTTACTTGAGAGTGCCATGGGTCATTATTCATGCCAAAGATTAGATAGATTATGTCTTACATACCTTGATATAACCACTTCAATACAAGTCCAACTTGACTTCCCGTACTCTTCGAACACTTATCTACAATAAGTCATTTGTGGCAAACTAGTATTAGCAACCAAACCTTACCATTTAGGTATTAACTTCACCAAATAATGTCTAGGAAGTAATCCTTTAACTCATCAATAAGAGTGCTACATACATCCTCTTATACTCTTATTACATTCACATATCATGCATTTTCATGAAATATCCCTCAACATCACTCTTAGCTTTTATTTCCCTTCTTAATCACCATCCAAAGCCAACATGATCACTAGGAATACATAACCACTAATATAATGATATATCACCACAATTCATCCTCCATAATCCAATACAACAACTTCCATAATTTACTACTAACAATTTATACAAAACAATTCATAACTATGTTTCTGGTTATCTTCCAACATCAAGACAATACTCATAATCCTTTATCAATACTTATTCATGGATAAGAATCAAGAATAAACAATATTCATACCTTAACAATGAAATCTTGCATTTAGAATCCTCCTTACATAACCATGGGGTGTTTCTCGAAGCTTTCGAGATGGTGAACACAACTACGGAACCAATTCGAATTTTCTACGGTTGAATCACAAAATATTTGAAGTTGAAATTAGGCTAGGGTTTCACCTTCTCTTAATAATTGGATGATATGTGATATATATGAGGCTAAGTGTAGGTTTATAAAGACCCATTTTCGTCCAAGAGGTAATAGAAAATGACCATTTTGCCCTAAAAATTTAAATAAATCCGAATCTGTCCCCAGTGGACAGTTTTGACAGGCTGAAGTAAATCGATCATAACTCTTTGCTCCGGTATCGGATTTGGGTGAAACCAATTGCATTGGAAATATAATTCAAAGGGATTTCATTTTCATATAAAGTATACCACCCATTTCTTCCTGTACAAGGAGTTATGGTCGTTTAAAGTTGACCCAAAAATCTGTCCCACAATTCTATTTTTTTTTTTGGATAGGCTGTAGTAAAACGGGTATAGCTCCTTACTCAGACATTGGATTTGGATGAAACCAATTTCATCGGAAATAAGACTCTCGGAGATTTTCGTCGATATATATCAGCTCACACAGTTCTTTTTGTACAAGGAGTTATGATCGTCTAAAGTTGATCCAAAAAAAAATAATTGCCTAGCTGCAGTAATTTTCCTGCAGATTTACTGTTCACAGGCTTCCCGGCCACCGTTTTGAAATTTCGAATGTGGTCGCTTATATGAAATACTCCTCTGTTTTGGGCAAACTTTATATCGTTGGAAAGATTATTCCAATACCTACACATACAACTATTGATGGGATACTTCCGAACACCATAAACCTAATTTAACCCATACACAAGCCTTTAGGACTCCATATAATCGCGATAAGTGTACGAAAAAATTTATGGGGTGTTACATTCTCCCCCCCTTAAGAACATTCGTCCTCGAATGTTAGCATAGTTACTCAATTAAGACATGTCCAAGCTTACAATTAACATATTCATCATCATAACATACTTGCATAAAAATAAACACTTACTTGTTATTGTTCTTCTTCCGTCTCATGAATTTCCTC